>CM022303.1:369595029-370795029 GCA_011799875.1 Thinopyrum elongatum
GTGGGAGGATTGCTCTCACTCGAGTAGGTTTTAAACTTAGGCAGGACAGGCTCGTGGCTAAGCCCCCAAGTGGGAGGGTTGCTCTCCATTCGGAGTAGTTTTTTAACTTAGGCAAACCTGGGTCGTGGCTAAGCCCCCGAGTGGGAGGATTGCTCTCACTCGGAGTACCTTTTTATCTTAGGCGAGGACGGGCTCGCGGCTAAGCCCCTGAGTGGGGCGTGGACAGGCTTGCGGCTAAGCCCCCGAGTGGGATGGTTGATCTCCACTCGGAGTAGATTTTTAACTTAGGCGAAACTGGTTCGCAACTAAGCCCCCGAGTGGGAGAATTTTTCTCACTCGGAGTAGGTTTTTAACTTAGGCGAGGACGGGCTCGCGGCTAAGCTGCCGAGTGGGAGGATTGCTCTCACTTGGATTAGGTTTTTAACTTAAGCGGGACAGCTCGTGGCTAAGCCCCCGAGTGGGAGGGTTGCTCTCCACTCGGAGTAGTTTTTTAACTTAGGCAAACCTGGCTCGCGGCTAAGCCCCCGAGTGGGAGGATTGCTCTCACTCGGAGTACGTTTTTAACTTAGGCGAGGACGGACTCGTGGCTAAGCCCCCGAGTGGGAGGATTGCTCTCACTCGGAGTAGATTTTTAACTTAGGCGAGGACAGGCTTGCGGCTAAGCCCCCGAGTGCGAGGATTACTCTCACTGGGAGTAGTTTTTTTTAACTTAGGCGAGGAGGGGCTTGCGGCTAATCCCCTGAGTGGGACGATTGCTCTCACTTGGAGTAGTTTTTTAACTTAGGCGAGGACGGGCTCGCGGCTAAGCCCCCGAGTGGGAGGATTACTATCACTCGGACTTGTTTTTTAACTTAAGCGACGACAGGCTCGCGGCTACGCCCCTGTTGGAGGATTGCTCTCACTCGGAGTAGTTTTTAACTTGGGCGAGGACGGGCTCGTGGCAAAGCCCCTGAGTGGGAGGATTGCTCTCACCCAGAGTATGTTTTGAACTTAGGCGAGTACGGGCTCGCGGCTAAGCCTCTGAGTGGGAGGATTGCTCTCACTCGGAGTAGTTTTTTAACTTAGGCGAGGATGGACTCGCGGCTAAGCCCCCGAGTGGGAGGATTGCTCTCACTCGGAGTAGGTTTTTAACTTAGGCGAGATGGGCACACGGCTAAGCCCCCGAGTGGGAGGATTGCTCTCACTCAGAGTAGGTTTTGAACTTAGGCGAGGGCAGGCTCGCGGCTAAGCCCTCGAGTGGGAGGGTTGCTCTCCACTCGGAGTAGATTTTTAACTTAGGCGAAACTAGTTCGCAACTAAGCCCCCGAGTGGGAGGATTGCTCTCACTCGGAGTAGGTTTTTACTTAGGCGAGGACGGCTCGGCTCTAAGCTCGAGTGGAGGATTGCTCTCACTCGGAGTAGGTTTTTAACTTAAGCGAGGACAGGCTCGTGGCTAAGCCCCCGAGTGGGAGGGTTGCTCTCCACTCGGAGTAGTTTTTTAACTTAGCTGAACCTGGCTCGCGGCTAAGCCTCCGAGTGGGAGGATTGCTCTCACTCGGAGTATGTTTTTAACTTAGGCGAGGACGGGCTCGCGGCTAAGCCCCCGAGTGGGAGGATTGCTCTCACTCGGAGTAGGTTTTTAACTTAGGCGAGGACAGGCTCGCGGCTAAGCAACTGACTGGGAGGGTTGCTCTCCACTCAAAGTAGATTTTTAACTTAGGCGAAACTGGTTTGCGGCCAAGCCCCCGAGTGGGAGGATTGCTCTCACTCGGAGTAGGTTTTTAACTTAGGCAGACAGGCTTGCGGCTAAGCCCCGAGGTGGAGGAGTGCTCTCACTGTAGTGTTTTTTTAACTTAGCGAGGACGGGCTCACGGCTAAGCCCCTGAGTGGGACGATTCTCTCACTCGGAGTAGTGTTTTTAACTTGGCGAGGATGGGCTAGTGGATAGACCCCCGAGTGGAGGATTGCTCTCACTCGAGTAGGTTAACTTAGAGAAGCGGGCACGCGGCTTAGCCCGAGTGGAAGATTGCTCTCACTCGGAGTAGGTTTTGAACTTAGGCGAGGACAGGCTCGCGGCTAAGCCCCCGAGTGGGAGGATTGCTCTCCACAAGGAGTACATTTTTAACTTAGGCGAAACTGGTTTGTAACTAAGCCCCCGAGTGGGAGGATTGCTCTCACTCGGAGTAGGTTTTTAACTTAAGCGAGGACGGGCTCGCGGCTAAGCTCCTGAGTGGGAGGATTGCTCTCACTCGGAGTAGGTTTTTAACTTAGGCGAGGACAGGCTCGTGGCTAAGCCCCCAAGTGGGAGGGTTGCTCTCCATTCGGAGTAGTTTTTTAACTTAGGCAAACCTGGGTCGTGGCTAAGCCCCCGAGTGGGAGGATTGCTCTCACTCGGAGTACCTTTTTATCTTAGGCGAGGACGGGCTCGCGGCTAAGCCCCTGAGTGGGGCTGGACAGCTTGCGGCTAAGCCCCCGAGTGGGATGGTTGATCTCCACTCGGAGTAGATTTTTAACTTAGGCGAAACTGGTTCGCAACTAAGCCCCCGAGTGGGAGAATTTTTCTCACTCGGAGTAGGTTTTTAACTTAGGCGAGGACGGGCTCGCGGCTAAGCTGCCGAGTGGGAGGATTGCTCTCACTTGGAGTATGTTTTTAACTTAAGCGAGGACAGGCTCGTGGCTAAGCCCCCGAGTGGGAGGGTTGCTCTCCACTCGGAGTAGTTTTTTAACTTAGGCAAACCTGGCTCGCGGCTAAGCCCCCGTGTGGGAGGATTGCTCTCACTCGGAGTACGTTTTTAACTTAGGCGAGGACGGACTCGTGGCTAAGCCCCCGAGTGGGAGGATTGCTCTCACTCGGAGTAGATTTTTAACTTAGGCAGGAGCTTGCGGCTAAGCCCCGAGTGCGAGGATACTCTCAACTGGGAGTAGTTTTTTTTAACTTAGGCGAGGAGGGCTTGCGGCTAATCCCCTGGTGGGCACGATTGCTCTCACTTGGAGTGTTTTTTAACTTAGGCGAGGACGGCTCGCGGCTAAGCCCCCGAGTGGGAGGATACTATCACTCGGACTTGTTTTTTACTTAAGCGACGAAGGCTCGCGGCTACGCCCCTGATTTGAGGATTGCTCTCACTCGGAGTAGTTTTTAACTTGGGCGAGGACGGGCTCGTGGCAAAGCCCCTGAGTGGGAGGATTGCTCTCACCCAGAGTATGTTTTTGAACTTAGGCGAGTACGGGCTCGCGGCTAAGCCTCTGAGTGGGAGGATTGCTCTCACTCGAGTATTTTTTTAATTAGGCGAGGATGGACTCGCGGCTAAGCCCCCGAGTGGAGGATTGCTCTCACTCGGAGTAGGTTTTTAACTTAGGCGAGATGGGCCACGGCAACCCCCGAGTGGGAGGTATTGCTCTCACTCAGAGTAGGTTTTGAACTTAGGCGAGGGCAGGCTCGCGGCTAAGCCCTCGAGTGGGAGGGTTGCTCTCCACTCGGAGTAGATTTTTAACTTAGGCGAAACTAGTTCGCAACTAAGCCCCCGAGTGGGAGGATTGCTCTCACTCGGAGTAGGTTTTTAACTTAGGCGAGGACGGGCTCACGGCTAAGCTCCCGAGTGGGAGGATTGCTCTCACTCAGAGTAGGTTTTTAACTTAGGCGAGGACAGCCTCGTGGATAAGCCCCCGAGTGGGAGGGTTGCTCTCCACTCGGAGTAGTTTTTTAACTTAGGCGAACCTGGCTCGCGGCTAAGCCCCCGAGTGGGAGGATTGCTCTCACTCGGATTATGTTTTTAACTTTGGCGAGGACGGGCTCGCGGCTAAGCCCCCGAGTGGGAGGATTGCTCTCACTTGGATTAGGTTTTTAACTTAGGCGAGGACAGGCTCGCGGCTAAGCAACTGAGTGGGAGGGTTGCTCTCCACTCAAAGTAGATTTTTAACTTAGGCGAAACTGGTTTGCGGCTAAGCCCCCGAGTGGGAGGATTGCTCTCACTCGGAGTAGGTTTTTAACTTAGGCGAGGACAGGCTTGCTGCTAAGCCCCCGAGTGGGAAGATTGCTCTCACTTGTAGTAGTTTTTTTAACTTAGGCAAGGACGGGCTCACGGCTAAGCCCCTGAGTGGGACGATTGCTCTCACTCGGAGTAGTTTTTTAACTTAGGCGAGGTCGGGCTCACGGCTAAGCCCCCGAGTGGGAGGATTGCTCTCACCCGGAGTAGTTTTTTAACTTAAGCGACGACGGGCTCGCGTCTAAGCCCCTGAGTGGGAGGATTGCTCTCACTCGGAGTAGTTTTTAACTTGGGCGAGGACGGGCTCGCGGCTAAGCCCCCGAGTGGGAGGATTGCTCTCACCCGGAGTAGGTTTTTAACTTAGGCGAGTACGGGCTCGCGGCTAAGCCCCTGAGTGGGAGGATTGCTCTCACTTGGAGTAGTTTTTTAACTTAGGCGAGGACGGACTCGCAGCTGAGCCCCCGAGTGGGAGAATTGCTCTCACTCGGAGTAGGTTTTTAACTTAGGCGAGGACAGGCTCGCGGCTAAGCCCCCGAGTGGGAGGGTTGCTCTCCACTCAGAGTAGATTTTTAACTTAGGCGAAACTGGTTCGCGGATAAGCCCCCGAGTGGGAGGATTGCTCTCACTCGGAGTAGGTTTTTAACTTTGGCGAGGATGGGCTCGAGGCTAAGCCTCCGAGTGGGAGGATTGCTCTCACTGGGAGTAGGGTTTTAACTTAGGTGAGGACAGGCTCAGGTTAAGCCCCGAGTGGGAGGGTTGCTCTCCACTCGAGTAGATTTTTAACTTAGGCAAACCTGGTTCACGGCTAAGCCCGAGTGGATGATTGCTCTCAATCGGAGTAGGTTTTTAACTTTGGCATGGACGGGCTCGTGGCTAAGCCCGCGAGGGAGGATTGCTCTCACTCCGAGTAGTTTTTTAACTTGGCGAGGACGGTCCGCTGCTAGCCCCCGAGTGGGAGGATTGCTCTCACTCAGAGTTGATTTTTAACTTAGGCGAAACTGGTTCGCGGCTAAGCCCCGAGTGAAAGGGATGCTCTCACTCGAAGTGGATTTTTACTTTGGCAAACTGGTTCGGCAGCTGATCACACCACTGGGGATTTGAACAATGTTATAGGCGAGATATAATCTTATGAGACTGCAGAGTCATGTCTCGATAAACAATCTAGGAAAAAGTACTCTTATTACGTCCTGACAGTCTGACTTTCAAGTATAAATCGACGAAGAAGATCTGCATTCCAGGAGCGCGGCTCGTCTTTCTTTGCTTCAATTTGTAAAGATGATACGCCCCATTGTGAAGCACCTTGGTGACGATGAAGGACCTTCCCACGCCGGGGCGAGCTTGTGTGGGATCACTGTTGATCCACTCGGAGTACTAGGGTCTCCTTCTTGAAATGCTCGACCCTTGACGTTTCTGCATGGAATCGACGAAGATCCTCCAGATAAATAGTCGACCGATCTAAAGCCATCTCTCGCTCTTCTTCCAAAAGGTCAATGGCATCTGGGCGTGCTTGTTCGGCTTCAGCTTCAGAATAAAGTTCCACTCGGGGTGCATTGTGAAAGAGGTCACTAGGAAGCACGGCTTCAGCCCCATACACCAGTGAAGAAGGAGTTCGGTTGGTGGATCGTTAGGAGTCGTCTTCAATCCCCACGAATAGATGGCAGTTCAGTCACCCAAGCTCCAACTGCTGTTCAAGGTCCGCATGAGTTGGGTTTCAGCCCTTGGAGAATTGACCATTTGCTCTTCAGCTGTCCATTCGATTGCGGGGCGCAACGATGCGTAATCTACCCGAGTGCCCTGGGAAGCACAGAATGCCGAATCTTCTGAATCGAAGTTTGAGCTGTTATCTGTGATAATACTGTGCGGAACACCATATTCTGAATATCAGCTCCTTTATAAACTTTGGATGCTGTGCGTGGTCTAGGTTCTTAATAGGCTTGGCTTCAATCCACTTGGTGAATTGTCGACCGCGACAAGTAATGTGAGTGAAATCACTTCTGCCAGTCCTGAGCGGCCAATCATGTCCAATCCCACACACAGCAATGGCCAGACGAGTGGAATGGTTTTCAAAGCAGATGTGGGCTTGTGTGACTGTTTGTGTAGAATGGCAACCTTCACACTTGTCCATGATTTCTTTTGCAGCTTCATTGCCCGAGGCCAGTAGAATCCTGCTTGGTATGCTTTGGCACGATGGTCTGAGAGGACGCATGGTGACCCATGTCCCGAGTGAATCTCGTCCAGAATCAGTCGACCTTCTCTAGGGAAATGCATCGTTGGCGATGCCAGTGGACACTCTCTCTATAAAGCTGCCCATTGATTACTATGAATGCTTTGATCTGCGGACAACTGTCTCGCTTCAACTTCATTTTCTGGAAGTTCCTTCCTGAGAAGATATGTGATGTATGGCACTGTCCAGTCGGGTGATTACCAGGATCTCCATCACCAAGTCAATAACAGCAGGTATCTCGATTTCAGTCGGATCGGTGGACTTTTCGCCTGAGGAGGTTCTTTAGTGAAAGGATCTTCCTGTTACTGACGGGAATGGAGGTGTTCATAAAAACGTTGCTGGGGATGGGCTTCCAAGTGGAACCTATCTTGCCAGATCATCAGCTGCTTGATTTTGAGTCAGGGAATGTGGTGAAGCTCCAATCCCACGAACTTTTTCTCTAATTTCCTCACTGACATCTATCATGCAGTATCCAGTCATGGCAAGGTTCCGGACATCCCACTCCTTCATCACCTATTGACCACCAAATCTGAGTCGCCATAGACATCAGGTGACGGACGCCGAGTGAGATGGCCATACGCAACCATGGAGAGTGCTTCATACTCAGCTTCGTTATTGGAGGAATCAAAGTGAATCTGGAGAACATAACTGAGTTTATCACCTCTTGGGGACCCAGACCACTCCGGCACCAGAACCATTCAACATCTTAGACCCATCAAGAACATAGTCCAGTGTTTCGAGTGAACTTGAGTCGGCTGTTGCTATCAATCCACTCGCCAGAGAATCTGCGACGCTTGAGATTGATCACCTTCTCTCTTCGAACTTGATATCCAAAGGGAGAAGCCAATTGCCAACTTAGCCACTCGACCAGTGCATCTCGATTGTTCATGATCTCAGACAATAGCATCACTGATGACTGAAACCAAGTGGTCTTGGATAATGTGCAACTTTCTTCGCAGTCAAGTAAATTCCATAAACAAGCTTCTGGTAATGTGGATACCTTTGCTTGAGACGGAGTCAAGACTTCAGAGATATAATACACTGAGCCATTGAACTTTATAGGTCTTGCCTCTTCTTCTTGCTCCACTGTGAGCACAGTGCTAACACCTACGAGTAGCTGCAATATACAAGAGTAGAGGCTCTTTGCTGTTCGGAGCAGCAAGCATCGGCTGGGTGGAAGCAGGGCTTTGAGCTCCACAAACACTGCTTCAGCTTCGGGAGTCCATTCGAACGTGTCAGACTTTTTCATCAGTCGGTTAAAGATGTAGAGCCTTTCACCAGTCGTGAAATAAACCGACCAATGCAGCGAGACAACCTGTGAGCTTCGGAACGGCGTGCACACCACAGGGCGTTTCATTACGGAGAAGTGCACTGACCTTCTCGGGATTGGCATCTATCCTCATTCGGAAAGTGAGGAAACCGAGTAGCTTGCCTCCGGGTACCCCGAATTGCACTTGGACGGATTCAACTTAATTGTCATACTTCTCCAATTTGCAAAGGTTTCAGCAGATCAGTCAGCAGGTCAGAACTTTTACGTGACTTGACCACAATGTCATCCATATAGGCCTCTACTTCCGACTAATCTGAGTGAGCAGGCACTTCTAGATCAGTGCATGAACGTGGCACCAACATTTTAGAGAACCGAATGGCATAGTGACATAGCAAAACAACACCGAATGGGTGATGAAGGCGTTTTATTTCATCTGGCCCATATAGTCGGATCTGATGGTATCTGGAATACGCATCAAGAAAAGACAAAACACTCACTCCCTGCATCGAGTCGACTATCTGATCAATGCGAGGGAGCGGAAAATGATCTTTCGGGCGCCCGATTGATATGCTTGAAGCTAATGCACATGCGGAGTGATTTATCCTTCTTAGGTACCATGACGACGTTGGCGAGCCCTCGGATTGGTATATCTCGCGTATGAACTCAGCTACTAAAGCCGAGCCACTTCTTGCCAATCGCCTTCCTCTTCTCTGTGGCGGACCGATGGAGATGCTCTTTTACAGGTTTGGCTTTGGACTCGACATGCAAACGGTGCTCAGCCAGTCCCCTGGGTACACCTGGCTGATTTGGGTTTCCATGTGAAGATGTCCTAGTTCTCACGGGGGAACTGGATGAGCGCGGCTTCCTATTTGTTGTCGAGTGTCGTTGAGATGTGGGTCGGAGCAGCTGTGGGATCTTCCGAGTGAATGTGAACTGGCTTCGTCTCACCAGCCGACTAAAATGCGAGTCAGAAGCAGGCTTCTTGGAACGAGCAAATCACTCGGGTCAGCATTCTTCTTGTACTCTTCCAGTTCACCACCCGCCATTTGCTCGTCAGCAATGTTGGAACCTTCTGGAGGCATCCTCTGCTCTCTCTCTCTTATTCCAGTGACCTGATCACACCTTTGGGTCCGGCATCTTCAGTTTGAGATATACATAACATGGTCGGGCCATGAAGCGAGCATATGCCGGTCTGCCCAGAATAGCATGATAGCACTGTGAAAATCTACCACTTCAAACGTCAGCTTTTCTTTGCGAAAATTCTTTGAATCACCAAAAAAACCACATCCAAAGCTAACTTTCTTCCTTAGCTGCTTTCTTTCCTGGGGATGACTCCGTGGAACGGCATGTTGCTCTCACTTAGTCGGGACATCGAAATGCCCATCCCCTGAAGGGTCTCAGCATACAGAATGTTCAACCACTGCCACCATATCCATGAGAAACTTTACGCGCAGTCGGTGCCTCCAACGACTGGGTTGACCATCAAAGCTTGCCGCCCGGGGGGTAGCAACGTGAGCTGGGGTGTATCTGACTATCAAAGGTGATAGGAGGTCTGTTGACCACTTGAGGTATGTTGTAGTTGCCGGAGCAACCATGTTCAACCTCTCTTGTTGATGACTTCCTGTCGACTTTTGCTCTCAACATCAGCAAAAATCACTAGGGTTGCATTGACCTTTGGGAATCATCTACCTTTTCTTCATCTTCATCCTTACAGAGCCCTTCCCTACTCTACTGACCTTCATGGAACTGCTGGATAAGGAATCTGCACTGTCTGAGTAGTGTTTGGCAAATTCAAGTTGCCGCTCTTTAATTGCTCTCACTCGGAGTAGGTTTTTAACTTAGGCGAGGACAGGCTCGCGGCTAAGCCCCCGAGTGGGAGGGTTGCTCTCCACTCAGAGTAGATTTTTAACTTAGGCGAAACTGGTTCGCGGATAAGCCCCCGAGTGGGAGGATTGCTCTCACTCGGAGTAGGTTTTTAACTTTGGCGAGGATGGGCTCGAGGCTAAGCCTCCGAGTGGGAGGATTGCTCTCACTGGGAGTAGGGTTTTAACTTAGGTGAGGACAGGCTCGAGGTTAAGCCCCCGAGTGGGAGGGTTGCTCTCCACTCGGAGTAGATTTTTAACTTAGGCAAAACTGGTTCACGGCTAAGCCCGAGTGGGATGATTGCTCTCAATCGGAGTAGGTTTTTAACTTTGGCATGGACGGGCTCGTGGCTAAGCCCCCGAGTGGGAGGATTGCTCTCACTCCGAGTAGTTTTTTAACTTAGGCGAGGACGGTCTCGCTGCTAAGCCCCCGAGTGGGAGGATTGCTCTCACTCAGAGTTGATTTTTAACTTAGGCGAAACTGGTTCGCGGCTAAGCCCCCGAGTGAAAGGGATGCTCTCACTCGAAGTGGATTTTTAACTTTGGCAAAACTGGTTCGCAGCTAAGTCACCCACTGGGGGATTTGAACACATGTTTATGCGAGAGTAATCATTATGAGACTGCAGGAGTCATGTCTCGATAAACAATCTAGGAAAAAGTACTCTTATTACGTCCTGACAGTCTGACTTTCAAGTATAAAATCGACGAAGAAGATCTGCATTCCAGGAGCGCGGCTCGTCTTTCTTTTGCTTCAATTTGTAAAGATGATACGCCCCATTGTGAAGCACCTTGGTGACGATGAAAGGACCTTCCCACGCCGGGGCGAGCTTGTGTGGTCACTGTTGATCCACTCGGAGTACTAGGTCTCCTTCTTGAAATGCTCGACCCTTGACGTTTCTTGCATGGAATCGACGAAGATCCTCCAGATAAATAGTCGACCGAGTCAAAGCCATCTCTCGCTCTTCTTCCAAAAGGTCAATGGCATCTTGGCGTGCTTGTTCGGCTTCAGCTTCAGAATAAAGTTCCACTCGGGGTGCATTGTGAAAGAGGTCACTAGGAAGCACGGCTTCAGCCCCATACACCATGAAGAAAGGAGTTCGGTTGGTGGATCGGTTAGGAGTCGTCTTCAATCCCCACAGAATAGATGGCAGTTCAGTCACCCAAGCTCCAACTGCGTGTTCAAGGTCCCGCATGAGTTGAGGTTTCAGCCCTTGGAGAATTAGACCATTTGCTCTTTCAGCTTGTCCATTCGATTGCGGGTGCGCAACGGATGCGTAATCTACCCGAGTGCCCTGGGAAGCACAGAATGCTCCGAATTCTTCTGAATCGAAGTTTGAGCTGTTATCTGTGATAATACTGTGCGGAACACCATATCTGAATATCAGCTCCTTTATAAACTTGATGGCTGTGCGTGAGTCTAGGTTCTTAATAGGCTTGGCTTCAATCCACTTGGTGAATTTGTCGACCGCGACAAGTAAATGAGTGAAATCACTTCTGCCAGTCCTGAGCGGCCCAATCATGTCCAATCCCCACACAGCAAATGGCCAGACGAGTGGAATGGTTTTCAAAGCAGATGTGGGCTTGTGTGACATGTTTGTGTAGAACTGGCAACCTTCACACTTGTCCATGATTTCTTTTGCAGCTTCATTAGCCCGAGGCCAGTAGAATCCTGCTTGGTATGCTTTGGCCACGATGGTCTGAGAGGACGCATGGTGACCACATGTCCCCGAGTGAATCTCGTCCAGAATCAGTCGACCTTCTTCTAGGGAAATGCATCGTTGGGCGATGCCAGTGACACTCTCTCTATAAAGCTGCCCATTGATTACTATGAATGCTTTGGATCTGCGGACAATCTGTCTCGCTTCAACTTCATTTTCTGGAAGTTCCTTCCTGAGAAGATATGTGATGTATGGCACTGTCCAGTCGGGGGTGATTACCAGGATCTCCATCACCAAGTCAATAACAGCAGGTATCTCGATTTCAGTCGGATCGGTAGGACTTTTCGCCTGAGGAGGTTCTTTAGTGAAAGGATCTTCCTGTACTGACGGGGAATGGAGGTGTTCTAAAAACACGTTGCTGGGGATGGGCTTCCAAGTGGAACCTATCTTTGCCAGATCATCAGCTGCTTGATTTTTGAGTCAGGGAATGTGGTGAAGCTCCAATCCCACGAACTTTTTCTCTAATTTCCTCACTGCATTGCAGTATCCAGTCATGGCAAGGTTCCTGACATCCCACTCCTTCATCACCTGATTGACCACCAAATCTGAGTCGCCATAGACCATCAGGTGACGGACGCCGAGTGAGATGGCCATACGCAACCCATGGAGGAGTGCTTCATACTCAGCTTCGTTATTGGAGGAATCAAAGTGAATCTGGAGAACATAACTGAGTTTATCACCTCTTGGGGACACCAGGACCACTCCGGCACCAGAACCATTCAACATCTTAGACCCATCAAAGAACATAGTCCAGTGTTTCGAGTGAACTTGAGTCGGCTGTTGCTATCAATCCACTCGGCCAAGAAATCTGCGAGCGCTTGAGATTTGATCACCTTCTTCTCTTCGAACTTGATATCCAAAGGGAGAAGCTCAATTGCCAACTTAGCCACTCGACCAGTTGCATCTCGATTGTTCATGATCTCAGACAATGGAGCATCACTGATGACTGAAACCAAGTGGTCTTGGAAATAATGTGCAACTTTCTTCGCAGTCAAGTAAATTCCATAAACAAGCTTCTGGTAATGTGGATACCTTTGCTTGGACGGAGTCAAGACTTCAGAGATATAATACACTAGCCATTGAACTTTATAGGTCTTGCCTTCTTCTTCTTGCTCCACTGTGAGCACAGTGCTAACAACCTGACCAGTAGCTGCAATATACAAGAGTAGAGGCTCTTTGCTGTTCGGAGCAGCAAGCATCGGCTGGGTGGAAAGCAGGGCTTTGAGCTCCACAAACACTGCTTCAGCTTCGGGAGTCCATTCGAACGTGTCAGACTTTTTCATCAGTCGGTAAAGATGTAGAGCCTTTTCACCAAGTCGTGAAATAAACCGACTCAATGCAGCGAGACAACCTGTGAGCTTCGGAACGGCGTGCACACGCACAGGGCGTTTCATTCGGAGAATTGCACTGACCTTCTCGGGATTGGCATCTATCCCTCATTCGGAAATGAGGAAACCGAGTAGCTTGCCTCCGGGTACCCCGAATGTGCACTTGGACGGATTCAACTTAATGTCATACCTTCTCAAATTTGCAAAGGTTTCAGCGAGATCAGTCAGCAGGTCAGAACTTTTACGTGACTTGACCACAATGTCATCCATATAGGCCTCTACGTTCCGACTAATCTGAGTGAGCAGGCACTTCTAGATCATGTGCATGAACGTGGCACCAACATTTTAGAGACCGAATGGCATAGTGACATAGCAAAAACACCCGAATGGGGTGATGAAGGCCGTTTTATTTCATCTGGCCCATATAGTCGGATCTGATGGTATCTGGAATACGCATCAAGAAAAGACAAACACTCACTCCCTGCAGTCGAGTCGACTATCTGATCAATGCGAGGGAGCGGAAAATGATCTTTCGGGCAGGCCCGATTGATATGCTTGAAGTCAATGCACATGCGGAGTGATTTATCCTTCTTAGGTACCATGACGACGTTGGCGAGCCACTCGGAGTGGTATATCTCGCGTATGAACTCAGCTACTAAGAGCCGAGCCACTTCCTTGCCAATCGCCTTCCTCTTCTCTGTGGCGGACCGATGGAGATGCTCTTTTACAGGTTTGGCTTTGGACTCGACATGCAAACGGTGCTCAGCCAGTCCCCTGGGTACACCTGGCATGTTTGATGGTTTCCATGTGAAGATGTCCTAGTTCTCACGGAGGAACTGGATGAGCGCGGCTTCCTATTTGTTGTCGAGTGTCGTTGAGATGTGGGTCGGAGCAGCTGTGGGATCTTCCGAGTGAATGTGAACTGGCTTCGTCTCACCAGCCGACTAAAATGCGGAGTCAGAAGCAGGCTTCTTGGAACGGAGCAAATCACTCGGGTCAGCATTCTTCTTGTACTCTTCCAGTTCCACCACCGCCATTTGCTCGTCAGCAATGTTGGAACCCTTCTGGAGGCATTCCTCTGCTCTCTCTCTCTATTCCCAGTGACCGTGATCACACCTTTGGGTCCGGGCATCTTCAGTTTGAGATATACATAACATGGTCGGGCCATGAAGCGAGCATATGCCGGTCTGCCCAGAATAGCATGATAGGCACTGTGAAAATCTACCACTTCAAACGTCAGCTTTTCTTTGCGAAAATTCTTTGAATCACCAAAAACCACATCCAAAGCTAACTGTCCGAGTGATTTCGCTTTCTTTCCTGGGATGACTCCGTGGAACTGCATGTTGCTCTCACTTAGTCGGGACATCGGAATGCCCATCCCCTGAAGGGTCTCAGCATACAGAATGTTCAAACCACTGCCACCATCCATGAGAACTTTACGCAGTCGAGTGCCTCCAACGACTGGGTTGACCATCAAAGCTTGCCGCCCGGGGGTAGCAACGTGAGCTGGGTGATCTGACTGATCAAAGGTGATAGGAGTCTTTGACCACTTGAGGTATGTTGTAGTTGCCGGAGCAACCATGTTCACCTCTCTGTTGATGACTTTCTGTCGACTTTTGCTCTCAACATCAGCAAAAATCACTAGGGTTGCATTGACCTTTGGGTAATCATCTACCTTTTCTTCATCTTCATCCTTATCAGAGCCCTTCCCACTCTACTGACCTTCATGGAACTGCTGGATAAGGAATCTGCACTGTCGAGTGTAGTGTTTGGGCAAATTCAAGTTGCCCTCTTCGTCTTTCTTCGTGTGGATGGCACACGGTAAATCCAGGACATCTTGACCCGACTGATCCTTGATCTTCTTCGGTATCCATGGCCTCTTGGGCTTTCCCTTGAACTTTCCCTCGGTATTCACCACAGCAGCTTCAGCCTGCCCTGCGGTTTCAGCTTTGCGTTTTTGCTTCCGACTGGGATTTTCGCCCCCAGCATCGGGGTCAACTGTCTTCCCTTTGCCATTACGGAGACGGTCTTCTTCTTCGCCATTCGCGTACTGAGTGGCTATTTCCATCATCCGATTCAGAGTCATGGCCCCGGAGCGACCGAATTTCAGTGTGAGCTCTCTGTACCGTACGCCTTCCTTGAAAGCGCAGACTGCTTGGTGCTCTGAAACATTCTCCACCAGATGGTGACGTGTAGTCCACCGCTGGATGTAATCCCTCAAGGTTTCATTCGGCTTTTGGACACAATGCTGCAACTCAGACAGCCCAGCGGGACGCTTGCAAGTGCCTTCAAATGTCTTGATAAACACTCGGGCCAAGTCTTCCCAACAGAAAATGCTAGCAGGGGCCAACTGATTCAACCAGGCCCTAGTTGAGCCTTCAAGCATCAAGGGCAGGTGCTTCATGGCTACATCATCATTGCCTCCACCTATCTGCACAGCCACTCAGTAATCCTCCAACCACGTGTCTGGCTTTGACTCGCCGGTAAACTTGCTCACTCCTGCAACCAATCTGAAGTTGGGAGGAATCTCAGCAGCTCGAATGGCTCTACTGAAACACTCGGGTCTAGAGACGAACGCTCTTCTCCAACTCGGGTGATCTCTGTCCAGACCTTCTCTATTAGCTCTGTCTCTATCAACCAGGCCCTGAACGAGGACTAACCATGCAACAAACCCGGGCTCTCGGGGGTCGACTGGAAACCTCCGCTCGTCACCGTACGGGTGCCTGTCATCATATTGCCGGGGCACGTATGAACCACCCCTCGGAGGGGGCGTAGGCACTCGACGGCGGTCATCATGGTGGTATCGAGGGTCAAACTGCCCGTGGCCTTGACCCAGGTACTGCTCCTGGTGAAAACCATGATTTTCAAGCCGCGAAGGCGATCTCGGGCTGTGTGCCGACTGAACTGTGTCCGCCATGACAGACCTGCTGTGAATCCTATTGCGTGACTGGGAAACAGCCGAGTTATGCTCTCCTGCCGCCCTGAGCAGTGCTCGAATCTACTGTAAGCCTCTACCAGCCTCGGAATGGGATGGCTGGATCAAATCTGCAATACGCGCAGCTGCTGCAACATTTTGGATCGGAGTACGGTATACCTGACACTCATCCTGATGTCCAGACGGGAACAATTGCCGCAGCCATCGACTGGAACTTGGAATATTTCTGCGGGCGCGGTCGTCGAGTGCTTGCTGAAGATTCTCCAAGCGCGCACGCTCAGCCAGAGTGGCTACGCGCGCAGCTTGCAAGGCCTGAGCTTCGGGGGTCTCCCCAACGATGGGGGTCTGGAGAGCCTGGTCATTCCTGCGCCGCAGCTCTTCCCTCTCTTCCGCAATGAGGGCTTGAGGGTAGTACTCGCTGTCGTCGTGTGCTAGACCACCGTTACCGCCCCCGTCACGGGGAAATCCTAGCGGGCTGCACTGAGGACCAACCATGAGGACTTCCGCCGTGGGGTCGTTGCTTTCGCACTCGGAGAGAGTATCCGAGTGGCCAGTCGACAGATCGAACAAGCCATACAGGGACTCATCGGGCTCGATTGCCGTGATTTGAGGTGTGGCCGACTAACGGGCCACAGTGTGCTTCACCCACCGCTGGATCCACGAGCGACCGGATCGCTTGGAGCGACGGGCTGCAGGGAGCGAAGACGCCGTGGGAGCCGACCGATACTGAATCGATGACTGTCGTAGGAGGACGCTACAAGCACTCGTGCGGAAGTGAGCCGAACCATGAACGGGGAGCGCCTCGATGTCGACGGGGCCTCCTGCAGCCAGGCCGAATTGTCGGCGATGAAGGCGAGCGCGCCGAGACGGATCTCGCAGCCCAGAGACAATCCAGCACCGGAAACCATGTCGATGGAGATCGAAGATCGCAACCTCGTCGAAAGTCGCTTAGACGCCTGCCCCACGGTGGGCGCCAACTGTCATGGGAACGAGTCTAACAACAGTAGTAGGGGGTACGTAGCAGAGGGCAGAGTCCTAGCTACGGTGAGGTTGTACGCTCAGTTTTACGAGTTCACGCCCCTCTCGGAGGAGGTAACAGCCCTACGTCTCGGTGCTGTGAAGGCTTGTCGATTGGAGTATTGTATAGTTACAGGGGGTGCGAACCCTTGTGCAAGAAGGGAGGGGTGGCTTATATAGAGTGCGCCAACCCCTCACAACCCTCGGTTACACTGGGGTTCAATGAGGAAATAAAGTCACGTACGTTATTGGTAACGCCCATGTTTAATGATCTTTAAGGCGACGAAGTGAATGCCTGACCGTTGCCATACTAGGGTGGCTCTAGGTCTTCTGTCCTCCGAGTGGAATCTTGTACTCCGAGTGAATAACGTAGGTCGAGTGGAATTGGGATATCCGAGTGGATCTTCTATCAAGTGAATCGCACTTCATGAGGATTCCATTCGGTATCTTCTGTTTAACTTTGTGGGCCTTGGCCTCTTGTGCAGTGTCCTTGGGTAGGGCATACAGGTCAGGCCTATGACCCTACCCTAGGTACATGTCATCGTCAATACTCACCCCACTCTTTCTTCATTTAATTCTATGCCACCTCATCAAATTTGCCTAGTTGGCATGCATGATACTACCTATGATACTCCCATTATGACCAGCCTTAGAAAATTTTCCAACAGAGAGTGTACGTCTACACTTCCAATGCACTTAGCCTTTAATCTAATCGGTATTGATTGATTAATGCACCAACTTGTGCTCTAGCTATAGGCTGCATGTGTATCCTTAATTACAGCATGCAACAACCTTCATTTAATCTTCTTCTCTCAATCGTCGCATGCACACATAAGTCTGCTACTTTTGGGCGTTAATTATGCCATGAAGTTTTGGTTCCTCTTGGTCAATGTGTAAATCTCTGTATGTACAGTCTTTCACGGACGGAGGGAGTAGGTTGAGGACTTGAGCGTGAGCGTGTGTGTTGCGTCATGTGTTGTGTGCCGCATGGATGCGTGAGTATTGCGTGCGTGCATGTGTACGTGTGAGTGTTGCATGTTGCATGCATGCATGCATGCATGAGGCTTTTACTCCCTCCCATTGACATGTTCATATTTCAAGCTTCATTAAAACATTGCATGCAAGAATTAAGAGAAAACTCACCAATGCATGTAAAAGTTCTGGTCTTTTGTTCCTCACGCATGCATTCCAATTAATACGTTTGTAAACACAATTTTCTTGAGGAAAACTAGACCATTATTGAGTACTTTCGGAAAAAAATTCTTCGGGCACTCATCATTTACTACTACCTTGGTTGATGGTTTTTTTATTGACCTGTATATAAACCTCCATCCTGGTTTATTGGTCCCCTTCGTACTTAGTGTAAAATTTTGACCATAAATTTAACTAACAAAGTGTCAATGCATGTCATAAAAAACTACACCATTAAAAACTATGTTCAAATACAAATCCAGTGATATGATTTTTGGTGACATGCATTAACATTTTATTAGTTAAATAGATGGTCAAAGTTTGACACAAAATACTACTAGTACTCCTACATTATTGGCGCTGGGTGCCTTGGCCAATGTTTCATCTTGTTGGACAGGATGAGAGTAGAGGCATAGGGATACTGTAGATAGGAAGTCTTGGCGATCCATTATTCCCCACCTCGGTCAGAGAGAACTATTCAACTATTCTTCACAGTGAAGTGACAATACACGCTGCAGCAGATGGGACACTTAATTAATAAGCTGAACCAGTGTGTTGGTGTTACTAAATTAGCCTTACCCTGTACCGCCATCATGTTTGCCAGTGGAGCACGCACTACTGGAATCAGCTTCTTTGCCGTCCGCCATGGCAGACGGCAAAGGCATAGATCATGGACGGCAAAATGCTTTGCCGTCCGCTAGCGGACGGCAAACTGTCCGTATGAAAGCCTGCCAGCAAAGGCCTTCTTTGCCGTCCGCTTCTTAGAAACGGACGGCAAAGGATTACGCCGTCCGCCATCCGAGGCCAGCAGACGGCAAAGACAGCTGACGGCAGTGCGGTGGCATGAGAGCCGTTAGGGGGTTAACGGCGCTCTTTGCCGTCCGCTGGTGGACGGCAAAGAGCCCAGCTAGGCAGCACTGGGAAGCTGCCACGTGTCCAGATATGCCGTCCGCCAGCAGACGGCAAAGAGGTTTGAATCATTGCCGTCTGCTGGCAGACGGCATAGATGGTCACTTTGCCGTCCGCCAGCAGACGGCAAAATGACCAAATAGGCAGCCAGTGTTCCCAGTTTGCACAGGTGACTGCCACATGTCCTCTTTGCCGTCCGCTAGCGGACGACAAAGAGGCTATATATCCCCTGTTTTTATTTAAATCCCATTAATTAGACATGGTTTCAAACATGGATATACATGCATACATATCCAACATATCCAATAGCATGTCCA
This sequence comes from Thinopyrum elongatum, assembly GCA_011799875.1. Lineage (NCBI taxonomy): Eukaryota > Viridiplantae > Streptophyta > Magnoliopsida > Poales > Poaceae > Thinopyrum > Thinopyrum elongatum. Next base: position 369,613,763 of record CM022303.1, read on the forward strand.
ACAACATATTTCATCCAATCCAATGACATAGTTCAACAAAGTCCAACATATCCATATATACATAACCAGAAACATGTTTCCAACAACATATCCATATAGACATACATATCCAAACAAGTTTTCATAAACAACAAGGAAGCACCACAAGAATAGTAAACTCCATGAATCCAAGCTTCCTCATGTAAAGCAAATCTGCAAATTGGGAAAGATGAAAGTTAGAAGAAGAAGAAGAAGAAGAAGAAGAAGAAGACTAGTTAGAAGAAGAAGAAGAATATTTTTTTCTTCTCTTTCTTTTTCTCCTCTCCTCTTCTTTATCTTCTTCTTCTTCTAACTAAGGTAGGTAAAAATGTCATTTTATTGCTAAGCTAAGTAAAAATGCTAAGTGTAGGTCATTTTAGAGCTAAGGTAGGTAAATAGGTCATTTTGGAGCTTAGTAAGGTTATTATGTCATTTTCGAGGAAAATAAGCTAAGTCTATATCATTTTGGAGCTAACAAAGATTATCATGCCATTTTTTACCTAAGTATGCTAAGTATGTCATAAATGAACTGAATAAGCTAAGTATAGCTTATTTTTTATCTAACTTAGGTAATTATGCCATTTAGGAGGAAAATAAGCTAAGTATCCATTTGTAAAGCAAAACACTAGAGAAAACTTACCCTCATCACAACAAATGTGATGAAGATCGCAACTAAGGTAACAATTGATCTAACGGCATAATGATACCAAGCCTCATTATCAATGGCATATTTTCTAATCTTCTTAAGCTTCAGGCGCATTGCATCCATCTTCAAGCGCATTGCATTCATCTTCATCTTGTGATCATCGATGGCATCGGCAACATACAACTCCAATGTCATCTTCTCTTCTTCAATTCTTTTAATTTTTTCTTTCAAATACTCATTTTCTTTTTCAACTAAATTTAACTTCTCGACAAGAGGGTCCGTTTCAAATTCCGGTTCACATACCTCCTAGATTAAAATATCTCTATGTCAACTTTATGGCCATAATTTGCATAAATGCGAAATGCAACAAATAGTTATGAAAGAGAATTTACCACATCCGAATCATAAAGCGGGCGAGGGCCGACCGGAACGGAAATCAAGACCATGGCACTATGTATAAGAAACAATCATACAAAGTAAGAAAATTATAAATACCAACTATATAAATCATACAATCATACAAATAACTATATAAATCAAGTACAACATAAAAATTTGAATACCTAATAATCATTATCGGTAATGACGTGCTCGTCATCATCATTAATAAAAGCATCATCATCATCACTATCGGTAATGACGTGCTCATCATCATCAATAATAAATGCATCATCATGTGGAAGGCCACCTTTACGTAATCGTTCAAGCATTGACAGGTCATCTCCAGCAGTAACTTCTTCTTCTTCCGGCTCTTCTTGTTCCAGCTCAGGGGTGAAGTCGGATTCACTATCGTTGTCTACTTCAATGTTCTGGGGTGGAGTAGAGCGGTTCTTGAAATGTTTTTTGGAAAGACGTGTTTCTTGGAAGAATTCTCCTTCGTCATATGTGTCTTGGTTAATGTGAGGTTCATAATCCTTTTCATTGGGGGGAGGTGGTCTAACATGTGGCGGCACTTCATAAACGACGTCCCAACCACTGAGATTTGGATCACTTTGACAGGCCCACGGTAGATAGAAAAATTGGGTTGCCTGTTGAGCCGTAATATAGACATCGGGAACATCCAAATGGGTGCTTTGTTTGCTTTCGACTAGCCCTATATGTTCATGAGTCCTTCTAGTCTCCCTCGGCTGGAACCAATAACATCTGAAGACTACGACGTTTGGTGGGTTTTCACCATAGAATTCAAGTTCATAAATTGCTTCAACTCTTCCATAATACTCGATACCTCCTTCGCCGATAGCAGAGACACAACAATTTGTAGACTTTCGGTCGGCCATAGATAGCTCTTTGCCATAGGTACGAAAGCGATACCCGTTGATGTCGTATTTGTCAAATGAACGGACCTTATAGTCAAAACCATTAGCTACTTGTCTCAATTCGGCATCCATAATCTCTGAATTAGCCTACAAGTTTAATACGAAAGGATTGTTGCATTAGTCGCAAATTAGCCAAAGAAAAAAAAGTGTCTAATGGAAATTACCGGTTTTTTGAACCAAGAGATGAAACCGGGAAATTCGGCTCCTTGTTTTGCCAGAAGCTCATACTCTTCGACGGAATCCTTTTGGATCACCGCTCCATACGAGAATATGGTGACGTATCAACTGCATCAAAAATCCAGGAATAAGAGAAGTTCAAAGGAATTAGAAGTTGTGAAACAATGTACCGAGATCTTACTCGATGTACGGCCGCACTTCTGTTAGGTTGTTGAAGAGATACAGCGAAATGGTCCGCCATTCTTCAACATCCAACCTTACTGGTTTCCAACCACCGGCTGGTGCGAGATTCCCTTTGAATAGGCTGAGGTTGGATTGACCCTTTTGAGGTTCGTCAGCATTGTACCGAGGCTTCGGATTATGCAAATGACGATTTTTGGCTTCGTAGTGTGCGGTCACGAAGTTTGCCGCCTCCTCAGTGAGAAGCCTCGGCCATGAGCTTCTATTCTACGTTTATTTTTACATTTTGCTCGAAGCGTCTTGCTCCATCTCAGTTGAGTAGCACCAACGATTTTGCACGCCCCCCCCCCCCCCCCAATCGTGCCTCGGTCGGGAGATGCAAAATCAAGTGTGCATTGGATTAAAGAAGCTTGGCGGAAAGATTTCTCTAACTTGCAGATCAACTCCGGCGCCAACTGTTCCATTTCTTCTAGGAGGCTAGGCGATAGTTCTTTCGCACAAAGAACACGGAAGAAATAGCTCAGCTCTGCCAGTACTAGCCATTCATCCTCAGGGATGAAGCCACGCAACATCACCGACATTATCCGCTCAATCCATATGTGCCAATCATGACTTTTTAGACCAAATATTTTCAATTTTTGAAGACTCCTCCCCTCTTTAGATTTGCTGCATACCCATCGGGGAACATCAACTGCATTTTCACCCACAAAATAATTTCCTTCATAGCTGGCCTTCCAAGATTGAACCATGCCTTTCGCTTCGTCCAGTTGATCCCCTTTCCTTTCGGTTCTTTCATGTTTTGTAACGGTCTATCACATAGCTCCTCTTGATCGACTCTAGCCTTAGGATTATCCTTTGATTTCCCCTCTATGCCGAACAATGTACCAAAAATGGCTTCGGCGATATTCTTTTCAGTGTGCATCACGTCGATGTTGTGTGGGCAAAGGAGGTCTTTGAAGTAAGGCAGATCCCAGAAGCATGTCTTGTGAGTCCAGGCGTGTTCCTTATTAGACCCCTTGAAATACCCTGGACGCTCTGGATCTGGCTCGAGAGCATTTAACTTATCTAGGGTCTATTGGCCTGTCAACGCAGGTGGTGCAGAGTGTTTGACAACTCTACCTTTGATGAAGTTCTTCTTGTCTTTCCTGAACTTATGGCCAGGATGTAGAAATGGTCTACGCAAGTCGAAGCAACTATACTTGCACCCTGCCGTCAGCCAACGAAACTCAAGAGCTCCCTTGCATGTGGGGCACGGGAACCTTCCATGCAGACACCAGCCAACGAATAGCGCATACGCCGGCAAGTCATGCGTCGAGTACATGTACCAGGCACGCATTATGAAGTTATGTTTGCTAAAGGCGTCGTATGTCTTGAACCCATTATCCCAAGCTTCTTGCAATTCGTCCTTAAGCGGCTGCATGTACACATTCATATTCTTCCCCGGATAGTTGGGCCCTGGAATTATCAACGTCAGGAAAATATTCTTTCGGTGCATAATCTGCCCAGGGGGGAGATTGAGTGGAATGACAAACACGGGCCAACAGCTGTATGGGGCTGCCATCTGACCAAACACACTGAACCCATCTGTGCTGACGGCGACTCGAGGATGCCTTGGATCTGCCGTTTTTTCCTTATGTAATGCATCGAAGCGCTTCCACGCTTCACCATCCGATGTGTGCACCATCATCACATTCCCATCTGCATCTAGTTCGGTTCTTTTGCCTGTTTTGTGCCATGTCATCTGTCTGGCCGTCTCTTCGACCATGAAAAGATGTTGAAATCTTGGTACGATTGGCATATACCGAAGAACATTAACGGGTATTTTGGTCTGCGTCTTCTCACCCATATCGTTGTCTACCACAACATACCTGGAAGAATTGCAAATGGGACAATAGTTCAAGTCCTCATACTGAAGCCTAAATAAGACACATCCTTTCTCACAGGCATGTATCTTCTCATAGGGCATCTTAAGAGCACGGAGAATTTTGTCTGACTGGTACAGGTTTGGAGGTAGCACATGGCCTTTGGGTAGAAATCGTCCGAATACTGTCATCATCGTGTCGTAGCATTCTCTGCCCAAGTTGAATTGAGCCTTCAAAGCCATTATTTGTGAGATGGCATCCAGCTGACAAAGCTCAGTGTGCTCGTGGAGAGGACGTTTTGAGGACTCCAACATTTCAGTGAAGGCCTTTGCAGATTCCTCCATCTCCTCGTCCGAATCCCGAGCATCGTCAAAGTCTTGCACCATGTCTGCGGTCCCGGTACCATGCTCGTCGGTGCGATGGCGAACCTCGGCTCTGGCACGTTGGGCAGACTCACCATGTAATGTCCAGACCGTGTAACCAGGTGTAAAACCAAACTTCTGCAAGTCTTTACTCATTTCAAGCTCGTCCCTCTTTTTATAGTTGTCGCAACGGGCACAGGGGCACCAGCTAAATTCCTGGCCATTTGCAAATGCGGCTCTAACAAACCCCTTGGTTTTTGTTAACCATTCCTCGGTCCAAACTTTCTGACTAGTGTAACCAGTGTACATCCATGCACAATCACTCATATTGACTTCCTACTGGACACACAAGAAATATATACATGATTAAGCAAACCATATCCATCAGTTAATGGAGTTTGTCAGTTTTATTACGTCCATGCAACCTACACACTAATAGGTAAAGATAGGTCCTAATCCCACCCGAGTATGTGTAGATCGGGTTCGTTTTCCCATGCTCTGCTCCGGATCCGACGCAAAATTTCGGCAGCACCTCCCCGCTGTTCTCCTGATACACGTCTCGGCAATAAGCAGAGAGAATGTGTACCCGGAGAACAACAGGGAGGCACTGACGAAATTCTGCATCGGATCCGGAGCTGAGCATATGGGAAAATGAACCCAATCTACACATACTCGGGCTGTCCATGGATAACGTTGGACAATTCGAAAGAATCACGATTATAAATATGCAAATGCATGCATATTTATAGATGTAACCCTTTCGAACAGGAGACGCATAGTGGTCACGCATACTGATGATTGAAGACACCTATAGCAAGTGTTAGGGGGTTCCATGGCGTCGATGGAACCCTAAATAGCAAGTGTCATCGGTGCGAGATACATGTGGCGCTCGGTGTTGAACACTAGATCCACATCCCACAAGTGAAGCCGGCGCCCGGCGCCCCGCAACAATAGTTCTGGTGGCCGATGACGGTCGAGCACCTTGGCGAATTCGCAATGGTGTTCGACCGCCATCGACGCCGAGAACTGTTGCTGTGGGACGCCGGACGCCAGCGTCACTTGTGGGATGTGGATGTAGTGTTCGACACCGACGGCCACATGTATCTCGCACCGACGATACTTGCTATTTAGGGTTCCATCGACAACGACCCCCTAACCCGCTCGTCCCCGGGTAAACTAAATAGCAACTACCATCGATGCAAGGTACATGAGGCGGTCGGCGTTGAACACTAGATCCACATCCCACAAGTGAAGCCGGCGCCCGGCGTCCCGCAACAATAGTTCTGGTGGCCGATGACGGTCGAACACCTTGGCGAATTTTTCTGGCAGCCTCTGCGATGAGGATTAAAGCCAAGTTTTGAAATTTCAAACAACCAAACCGACTTGAGTCAGTTTGGGTGTTTCAAGTTTCAACACTTGCCTTTTAATCGTCATTGCAGAGGCTGCCAGACAAATTCGCAATGGTGTTCGACCGCCATCGACGCCGAGAACAGTTGCTTTGGGACGCCGGACATCGGCGTCACTTGTGGGACGTGGATGTAGTTTTCGACACCGACGGCCACATGTACCTCGCACCGACAATACTTGCTATTTAGGGTTCCATCGACACCGAGGAACCCCCTAACCCACTCGTCCCCGGGCGCCCTCTTTTCCTACTTCTTTTTTTCATCTTCAACTTCTACTTCTTTTTTTCATCTTCTTCTTCTTCTACTACTTATTGTTCTTTTTTCTTCTTCTTCTTCCTCTTCTTCTTTTTCTTTTTTTCATCTTTCTTGATTATTCTTAAAAACAGGAAAAAAACCTAAACAATTAAAACTATAAACTAAATGTAACCTAAAATAAACTAAATTAACCTAAACTAACCTAAACTAAACTAAATAAACTAAACTAACCTAAACTAAACAAATATAAACTAAATCTAAAAAAACAGAAAAAAAACTCACCATGATGAGGGGCGGGGCGGCGGCGGGGCAGGGCCGGGCGGTGCGGGCGGGTGGTGCGGTGCGGCTGGGCGGCGGCGGCGGCTCGGGACGGAGGCGGGGCGGTGCGGGGCGGCCGGCGACTCGGGACGGGGGCAGCGCGGCCGGGCGGGCGAGGCACGCGGGGCTTAGTGGCCGGCGGCGGCGGCGACGGCTCGGGACGGGCGGGGCGGGGCGGCCGACGACGTGGGTGGCGCGGGGCGGGGGCGGCTCAGGCGCGGCCGGGCGGGCGGGGCGGCGCGGCCGGCGGCAGCGGCTGGGCTGGGCGGGGCGGGCGGCGGTAGGGGTGAGGGGTCGGGGCGGCTCGGGCAGGGAGAGAGAGGGAATGGACAGATCGGGCGCGGGCGCGGCCCCTTATCTGCTCGGTCACAGCTCTTTGTCGTCTGCCAGCAGACGGCAAGGAGCGTACCTAGTGGGGTGGGGCCGGGGGGAAACGGACGAACTAACGGCCATCTTCTTTGCCGTCTGCTGACGGACGGCAAAGATGTTTTGCCGTCAGCCAGCATACGGCAAAGAAGATGGCCGTTAGGTCGCCCTCGTACGCCCGCCACCCACCCTCTTTGCCGTCCGCTAGCGGACGGCAAAGATATGCTGATGGCAAAGCCATCAGTTGCCGTCCGCTGCTTCTTTGCCGTCAGTTTTCTGGTGGCTGATGGCAAAGCCTTTCTTTGCCGTCCGCTAGCTGATGGCAAAGAAGTGGCAGACGGCAAAGAAGTGGATTCCAGTAGTGACGCTTCCGCAAATCCTACGCACCTTTCTCTTCCATTAACTGACATATGGGCCCTTGTGAGGTAGACCCACATGTCATCGGCTTAACTATTTACACTCCGAAGGACGATATATCCTGGTAGTAGTACTAGTAGAATTGAGATTTAATGCACTTTCTGGCCCGTCTTTCCCTCTTCTTCCTCCTCTCTTCTTCTTCCTCCTCTCTTCCCATCGTTGGCCGCACACCATTTCCCCCTGCTCACTGCTCGCCCGCCCGCGCCATCTTCCTCGGTAGCTCGCGCATACCATATCCCCCCCGCTCATTGCTCGGCCACACACGCCATCTTCTTCCCTCGCCCGCCCGAATCCACTTCCCCACTCACTCGCAGGCACCGAAAACCCCAATCACCTAGCGCCCTAAAAATCCCTATGGCAGAACCGACTGACACGCAGAGCCGCGATTGGAATTCCCTCCCCGATGTTCTCTTGGAGCAGATCTGTAATCGTATGGACCTGCTCAGCACCATGCGTCTGGCCGCATGCTCGGTGTCTATGTACTGTCTACTCGTCTGCAACCGGTCGGCCCTTTTCAAGACACCCTGCTTGCTGATGCCTGATCCTTGCAAGTGGCCCAAACACCGACTTGATGATCCTACGGAGGTTGCCGTGGTGCCCCTTGACATGCTACCACTACCCGTCCACCTGTCCTTCATGCGCGGCCACTACTGGGCGGGCATGAAGGCCAACTAGATCGTCCTCATCCACCAATCCAGTAGTCCGTGGCGTCTCGTGGATATCTACACCCAGCGAGAGATCACCCTTCCATCATTGGATACCACCGGCATCGAGCCTCGTGGCCCGCCGAACACTCCTGCCTACTACGCACGAGACGCGTCGAGCTTTTGGTGCGACCTCCGTTTGCTGAAGGTTGTAATCTGCGAAGTGCCCACACCATCAGAAGACTACATGGATTACAAGCTCATTGCCTTGTTCGACATGGGATTAGTCTATCTGGAATCCGGTCGCCATACATGGTTATGGCTCATCATCAATCCTGTTGACCCTCCATTTCTGTCAGATGCTATAGTGCACGATGGCATCGTTTACGCGGTCGACGCACAGATTGGCTGCATATACTGGTGGAATCTATCGTCGTGTAATTGTTCTATCTCATCTCATCTTTACCTTATGAATACGACTGCCTGTTGATTGTTAGAAATTTAGAATAGATAGTATGTCTATAACCACATCATTGTTATATGTTCCTCTCATTTCCTAGATTTTTATGACCACACATGTTATTGTTAGAGTTGATATGAGAACAATTGGCATCTAATGATTGTTAGAATAGATATTATGAGTATAACCTCATGATTGCTATATGTTACTCTCATTTCCAAGATTTTTATAACCACGCATGTTATTGTTAGAGTTGATATGAGAACAGTAGTAACTGCTATGGTAGAATATGAGTAGGCCCTGTCATAGCTGTTTTCCTCTCATTTTTACATGATGTTTGAACCATGACATATTGCTAGAATATGAAAGCCATTGGCTTAATTTTTTTTAACTCGGGGTAGGATTATGGCCACGGCATTGCAATTCTCTGGCTATGATCTGTGTCACTGTTATAATAATCTTAATTCCACACATACTCTGAACAAGTTCGTCGTTAACGATGGATTTGTGTTTCGTGCTAACAAGCTATGCATTCCAGCTAGCTCCGTTCGTCTTTTGTTGTTGCAGGAGGCGCATGGAGGAGGATTAATGGGACACTTTGGTGTCAAGAAGACGGAGGACGTACTTGCTACACATTTCTTTTAGACAAATATGAGACGGGATGTTGAGCGCTTTGTTGCTCGCTGCACTACATGTCAAAAAGCTAAGTCACGACTCAATCCTCATGGTTTGTATATGCCTTTGCCTGTACCTAGTGTTCCATAGGAGGATATCTCTATGGACTTAGTTTTGGGTTTACCTCGAACAAAGAAGGGGAGGGATAGCATATTTGTTGTCATGGATAGATTCTCTAAAATGGCACACTTCATACCATGTCATAAAAGCGATGATGCTGCTAATGTTGATGATTTGTTCTTTCGTGAAATTATTCGCTTGCATGGTGTGCCAAATACAATTGTTTCAGATCGTGATACTAAATTTCTTAGCCACTTTTGGAGATGTTTATGGGCTAAGTTGCAGACTAAATTGCTTTTTAGTACTACATGTCACCCCCAAACTGATGAACAAACTGAAGTAGTCAATAAAACATTGTCTACTATGCTAAGGGCTATTTTGAAGAATAACTAGAAAATGTGGGAAGAATGCTTGCCTCATATTGAATTTGCTTATAATCGTTCGCTGCATTCTACTACTAAGATGTGCGCTTTTGAAATTGTGTATGGTTTCCTACCTCGTGCACCTATTGATTTGTTGCCTCTTCCATCTTCGGAGAAGGTTAATTTTGATGCTAAACAACATGCTGAATTGATCTTAAAAATGCATGAGTTAACTAAGGAAAATATTGAGCGCATGAATGCTAAATATAAACTTGCTGGAGATAAGGATAGAAAACATGTTGTCTTTGCACCTGGAGATCTTGTTTGGTTACATTTGCGTAAGGATAGGTTTCTGGATTTGCGCAAGTCAAAGCTAATGCCACGTGCTGATGGTCCTTTTAAGGTGTTAGAGAAAATAAATGATAACGCATATAAACTTGAGCAGCCTGTAGATTTGGGGGTTAGTCCCACTTTTAACATTGCAGATTTGAAGCCTTATTTGGGTGAGGAAGATGAGCTTCCATCGAGGACAACTTCATTTCAAGAAGGGGAGGATGATGAGGACATCAATACCGTTGTTACACCCGCAGCCCCTGCTGCTATACATACTGGACCAATTACTAGAGCTCGCGCACACCAATTGAATTACCGGGTACTTTCATTTCTTGGTAACGATTCTAATTGTCATGAGAATATGATGCTGCCTAAATTGGATACATTTGTTTTGCTTACAAATGAAGGGCCTAGCTTGGACAAGAAAGATGAACCTTGGAGCAAGTTCAAGCATGGAGATGATGGCATGCGCAAGGGGAACAAGAACGGAGTTACAAGTGATGATTTCAGGACTTTGAAGCCACCATAATGAGTGCATGAAGCCTTGGATGAAATATACAAGATGCCACTTCATAAATTTCGTCCAGAGGCTATTCTAGGTGCTACATCACCTTATTATTGGGCCAGGCCCATGTAATTTCAAAATACTTGAGTATAGGCTGTTTTTAGAGTCTGTATGTGTGGGGAAACAAGAGTTAGGGTTGGTTTTGGACCGCTCCTCCAAGGGCCACGAAATTCTCCCCTCTTCCTCCATATATACAGCCCTTAGGGCATCGTTTAGACTTCGGGTTTTGTTTAGATTAAAAGTTCGCCATAGCTGCAACTTCGCGTACTTCGTTTGTGTTCAACGACCAGACCAAGACGTCACAGAACCCCACCTTGAGCAATAAAGCTTTCGTCTTAAATTCGCAATATCCAGATTGCAATCTTAGTTTCTTGCTTGTTCTTCGTTTGCTTGCAGGAAATAGACCTTCGGGGTCAGGTTGATCATGCTCCGGTGTGGTCAATAACCTCTCGGAGTTGGTTTAGCGATTGCTAAGGCGCGACGTCCTCGCACGTTCGTAGTCGGATCGTGAAAGTCTACTCCTCCGAAACGATAATCACCATCTCATCGAAAGACGGGACACCTTTGCCTCTATCAGGACAAGTCATCAAAGAGCTATACAAGACAAAGACATCAAGCTCATGTTGGTGAATGGGTATCCGGTTCCGACTCCGACAACTACTCTGAGAGAAGCTATCACTCCGACTCCGAATATACTCAAGATGAAGGTGTTGTCGGTCTTGCACTTGTGCCATCCAATTCCTACGACATATTTGACTCACCAAATGAAGGAATTGGAAGATGCTTCTTGGCTAAAGGCCCTAAGGTATCACACCCCGAGTATGTTGATTTCAATAGTGATGAAGATAATTTGCTAGGTGATGATGATTTACTTGTTAACAACACTAGTGATGAAAACTATGATGAACTTTCTAGTAATCTTGCTAATCAAGATGAAACAAATGACAATGATAAGAAGGAGATTCACATCTAACTAAAGAACTAAACACTCTTAAGTTAGCTCATGAAACAACTCTAGAGGATCATATAGAGCTCCTAAGGACTCATGAGAAGCTACGCTTCGAGAAGCTAAATTTAGAGCAAGAGCATGAGTTCTTAAAAGCTATCAATGATGATCTTCGAAAGAAGAGTTCTTCTTATCTTGCCAAATGTCTCCTCTTGTCTACTTACATGCCAAAAGTAAAATCTAGCAATAAGAGCAAGAAAGATTCTTCCTCTAGTAGTAACAATAACCATGTTAAATCCAATGTTGTTGCTTCTAGTAGTTCTCTTGATTCCACTAATGATTCTCTTAGCCAAGTTACACTTGAACAAGAAAATAGCTTATTGAAGGGAATTATAGAGAAAGGTGTTTACAAGAGCCTTGCCTGAAGTAAGCAATTTGAGGAAATTGTACGCAAGTAAGGAAGGCACTGGAAGAATCAAGGTGTTGGTTTTGAACGAAAGTTCAATGCCAACGGAGTTGAGTGGGAAGAAGATCAATACCCCAAGACGAAGTTTGTTCCTCAACAAGAGAAGTATGACCCCACTTCTTTCAAGGGAACACAAGCTCAAGATGATCTTCCACCACAAGACCACAAGCTAAAAGGCAAGGACAAGCTTCAAGAAGAGATTGACTCATTTGAAGAAGCTCCTAAGGCGATGGTCAAGTGGGTTCCCAAGACTACGTCAAGATCTACTTCATCAAGTACGACTACAACTCCAAGGATTCCCATCAAGTTGATGTGGATCCCAAAGAAGAAGAACTAGAGTGTTCGTGAGGGTGACTCCGCCAACATACTTCACTCATATTCATTTTGGCGAGGACATGTGCAATCAACTTTCATATCTTGCACTAGTTCATGGAGTCACAGACCCTCTTGTTGGTAAGACAAGGGACAAGGTAACCTATTGCTTTCATGGACATCATCATATGTGTAATTCACTCTATGTCTATGGATATCCTTGTATGTTCCTTGTGGGACTAACCCATGTAGGTATTGAAACTGCAACACTCCAATGGATTGCTCCAAAAAATCTACATCAACATTAAGCATCCACATCTTCGCTATCTACATGAAGTCATCATCGACAAAACCCAAGGTTAGTTCATCCATCTTAGGGGGGATATCACATCTAGGGGGAGCTTTACTCTAAGAATTGAGCTAAAGCAACTCTAATGGTGTGAACACATTAATGCTTTATGTAAAAGTTGTAACCCCACTTGTGCTTAAATGATGAGTATGACCTATGATCAAATGTTCTCATTTGACTCCTAAGTCAATATACTCATATATAGATGACCTAGTCATCGCAAATTGCTTCATAGATGCTAGAGTGTTTGTGCACGCTTTGTAACATATTTCATTTACTATCTTATTGTGTGAGCATGTTGGTTGCATAATTTCTCCATTCAAGGACATCCATTTGTCGTTTTGATTGTTTGGTTTTTGTTTGCCAAATGGATGGACAAGAATGCCTAAGAACCTCCTCTAGATATCTATGCTTTTTCTCGTCTCAAACTCTATTCATGCTACATCACAAAAACATGAACAAGTCTTTTTCGGACCCTCTGGGTGAGGAGCACTCGGAGACACCAATCTGTCAAGGGCTGACATCCAAAACCTTCTTTTGAATTTTGGTCAGACCAACACACTCATATTCGGTCCCACCTAGATTGATCTAGGTTTTCACCTCGGTGCCACCGATTAGAATGATTCGGTCACACCGAGTTGCAGTAACTGCAAGCAGTTTTGTATCTCGGTGCCACCGAGACGTTCCATTCGGTGCCACGGACAGCGTATGGGTATTTATATCACGGCCCGTTTGATTGAAAATTCCTTCAAACACTCGAGCCCGCGCCCCCATTGCTGTCGCCCCTTGGTCTCCGGATCATCGCCGTCTCCGCCTGTGCGCCTCCGCTGCAAGTCTCCGCCGCCATCAACGGATTTCTCCACCGCCGTGCCTCCGTAGCGAACCGTCACCAAGTTAGGGTACGGATTCAACCACTTTGTGCTTATTCCTCAATCTGATTCATTGCACAAAGTTCTTGCCTACTTTCTTCCCACATATGAAATCATTCTATCTAGCAAAGAACTCCTTTAGATTAGATTTGATGAAAAATCTTAGGGTTAGGTTTCGCCGAGCTCATCTCAGACCGACCAAAATGTAGTTTTTCGGTCCCACCAATTGGCCCTGGCCATTGCACTATGTACAACTCGGTCTAACCGAAGCGTACTGATTGGTGAGAACGAAAGCAATTTCTCTGTGAAACCCTAGCATCTCGGAGTCACCGAGCTGCAACTCGGTCTGACCGATACTGCATGTTTAGACTTTGTTAGTGCCTCGGTGTCACCGAGATTATCATATCGGTAGATCCGAAATGCTTTCTACAGAAAACTAAAACTAAGATTTTGACTCAATTTTTGAAAAAAAAAACAAGCTACTTTTTGTGATGCTCATCCACTCTGCCCATATCCATCTATTCACAGGGTCAGTTTGGAGAGATGTCTGAAGCAAGTGATAGTCAGAACAAGTCAGAAGAGCAGGTCAACCTCAGTGAGGGCACTAGTCCAAGTAGTAGCTATGATGAAGGCAGCAGAAGCACTCCTAGCAACCTACCCAAAGCTGCTACTAGACAGAGAAAGAAGAGGATCTCTGACAGTGAGGATGAAGATTTTGTTGTTGAGGAAGAAGTGACCTCAAAGAAGAAGGTGCTTAAGAAGGAATATGCTGCAGCTGCTACCACCAAGCCTGGTATTCAAAAGAAACCTCCTGCCAAGAGAGCTCCCATGTCCAAAGCCAGGAAGTCAACTGCCACACATGAGACTATGGAGTTCACTCTTGAGCCAAGAGAAGAAGGTGAAGTTGCTGATGGAAAGAAGAGGAAGGAGAGAGTCAAGAAAACCATTGCCAGAGTCATTGGTTGACCATCCAAGATGAGGGATGCTGATGAGGATGAGGAGGAGGAAGAACCTGTTGCACCACCAGCCAAGTCTCAGAAATTAATGGCTGGTGCCATTAAGACTGGTGCACCGTCCAAGCCCAAGTCAAAGCCTCCACCTGCTGCACCCAAGACTTCAGCTCCAAAGAGATCCACCAGGAATGTTCCTGCTGCTGAAAAGAACAAGGCCCCAGTGCCAGAAGTTCTAGAAGATGATGAGGCCCAAGTGCTCAGAAAACTGAAACCAAAGATTCCAGACCACAATGATGATCATCCTATGGCTGAGAACATGAAGTTGAGGAAGGACAATGGACTGAGATTGTGGAGGAAGACAGATCCATATGCGAGAAGGAGAAGGACTATTGTTGATTATTGTTTCCACACCAAGGAACAACAGGACTTCTATGAGACAATTTTGCTCGACAAGAAGCCTATCATTAGCAATATGAAGTGGGTTGACTGGAAGTACATCGATGCAAATGAGGATTACTTTCCCCATGTTCATGAGAGCTTCAGGTTGACTGGAGTTGATGCATTCGTTGGACAGAAGCTCACCAAGTGGAACGATGAGATGGTGATGCAATTTTACTCCACTGCACATTTCTATCCACATGGGAGGATAGTGTGAATGACTGAGGGCACTAGGTACCAGTCATCTATCTCAAAATGGGCTGCTCTTATCAATGCCCCAGATGAAGATGAGAATGACATAGGTGTTTATGTCAAACCAAGGATGGACCATAACACTATGGCTCACATGTACAAGACCATTCCTGATGAAGCATTGCAAACTCACAAGTTTGGTTCCATATACTATCTTCTTGCTGGTTTGGGCACTATCAACTACATCTTGAGGCATACATTGTTGCCCAAGTCAGGAGATGAGAGAATGATCCGTGGACATTCAATCAACTTGCTACACCTGTTTGAAATTCCACAGAAGTTTAAGGTAATGAGTCTGATAGTTGAGATAGTCAAGAGGACAGTTGCTGACCAAAAGAGGTCATGTGGATATGCACCACACATTCAGATGTTGATCAATTCCAAGGTTGGAACTGGCACATATCTACTTGACAGAGAGCATTTACCTATTAGGCCAGAGTTTGAAGACAATGAAGTTGTAATGGATGCTTCACATCCTACTTCTGTTGAGGCCCAGGAGAAAGCTGAGAAGGTAAAGGCTACTAAAGCAGCAAAAGCAGCAAGTGCTCCAGATGCATCAGTTGTGAATCTCAAGACCAAACAAGATCAACTCACATATCTGCTACAAGCAACCTTGAGGATTGAGAAGAGTCTGGCCAACTTGACTAAGAATCAGGAGAGTTTAGAGAGATTGTTGAAGACAAGATGTACAACCTTGATGTCAAGGTCACTGAGATTCAGACTATTGTTGAGAAGCTAAGAGATGATGTTGAGGACAGAGATGACAGACCTACTACAGATAGATTCCAGACAGTGCCAAGGGCACACCGGTCTTCTGCTGAGCCAGTTGCAGACATGAGGCCTGCTCACTCTGCTCCTGCCGCCACTGCCAGAGTGCCACCACCAGTGTCAACTCCTCCTGCTCAACAGACTTCAGCTGAAGCATTTGCAGACGCAGTTCTCTCAACGTCGTCTACGCACACCGGAGCTACAAGCCAGAAGACCCTTTTAGGTGCTCCCGGAGATCGTGCCTAGAGTGTTGTATAGCACTATACATTTTCAAACTTTTTGGTAACTTGTTGCCAAAGGGGGAGAAAGTGTATAGATCATAGGCTGAGAGAGAGAGAGAGAGAGAGTCTTTTGCTTCTTTGGTTCTTATTTGCCTTACTACTTTGGTTGGTTGTTGCTACTTGATGCTACGTTTGTGTTATGCTCATGAGATACCTTGTGTGATCATGTGTTTGATCATACTATGCTTAATGTGTGCTTGCATATCTATCTCTATGATTATTTGTGTATGATCAATCACTTGTATCTTTGGTGATGAGTGCATGTTATTTTACTATTATCATTTTGTGCGCTCCGCCAAGATGTATGTGACATGGAAGAGTGACCCATGATCCTAATCAATTTTGCATTTGCATTCAAACACAAATTTTAAATAATGCACAAATTTAGGGGAAGCTCTTGCTTATCACATACTTCTTAAAGTGACGATGTATTTCATTCATTTTATCATTTGTCAAAGCTTTGATCTATATGTTGTCATCAATTATAAAAAGGGGGAGATTGGGAGTGCAACTAATCCCCGGGTGGTTTTGGTAATTCATAACAACATATAGCTCATTGAACTAATATCCATTCAAGGTAAATATTTCAGGAAGTTCAATGAATGGCATGGCATGGAATGGAAATGTGGACCCCTCAAAATGCTAAGGACACATATTGGCAAAAGCTCAAGACTCTTCATTTTATTTTAAGTGATCCAAAATCACATTGAGTCCATAGGAAAGCCAATACTATTAAAAGGGGATGAGGTATTGCTTAATGGCTTGCTTGCTCAAATTTTTAGTGATATTGCTCCAAAACCCTTAACCACTTTCTCCATCCAAATATGTCAAAACCCTAAACTCCAACTCGGCCCCACCGATTCTTTCTATCCGGCGCCACCGAGTTCATATGACATAGCCACAGCCAGAAACCCTAACAGTTCGGTTACACCGATACGGATCTCGGTCTCACCAAGATGGCCTTGCCAACTCCCTGTTATCAGTTGTAATTATTTCGGTCTCACCGAAATTGCAATCGGTCTCACCGAGATGGCTTGACCAATTCTCTGTTGCCCTATTGCTTCACTTCAGTCTCACCGAGTTGATGCAATCGACACCACCGAGATGAGGTTTGCCCTAAGCCCTAGTACATCGGTCCCACCGAGTTGTTCCAGTCGGTCCCACCGAGATTCCTAACGTTCACATTTTGAACTAATCGGTCTCACCGAGTTAGGTCAAATGTGTGTAACGGTTTGATTTTGTGTGGAGGCTATATATACCCCTCCACCCCCTTCTCCATATGTGAGAGAGCCATCAGAACGTGCCTACACTTCCACCATACATTTTCTGAGAGAGAACCACCTACTCATGTGTTGAGATCAAGATATATCAATCCTACCACAAGAATCTTGATTTCTAGACTTCCCCAAGTTGCTTTCCACTCAAATCATCTTTCCACCATATCCAAATATGTGAGAGAGAGTTGAGTGTTGGGGAGACTATCATTTGAAGCACAAGAGCAAGGAGTTCATCATCAACACACCATTTGTTACCTTTTGGAGAGTGGTGTCTCCTAGATTGGTTAGGTGTCTCTTGGGAGCCTCCGTCAAGATGTGGAGTTGAACCAAGAATTTTGTAAGGGCAAGGAGATCGCCTACTTCATGAAGATCTACCCGAGTGAGGCAAGTCCTTCGTGGGCGATGGCCATGGTGGGATAGACAAGGTTGCTTCTTCGTGGACCCTTCGTGGGTGGAGCCCTCTGTGGACTCGCACAACCATTACCCTTCGTGGGTTGAAGTCTCCATCAACGTGGATGTACGATAGCACCACCTATCAGAACCACGCCAAAAATCTCCGTGTCTTCATTACGTTTGCACTCTCCAAACACTTCCCTTTACCTTCATATGCAATGTTCTACTTTCCATTGCTACACTCTTAGAATTGCATGTGTAGGTTGATTGCTTGACTTTTGCTAGTTGCTAAAATCTGCCCACAACTAAAATTGGGAAAAGGTTAGATTTTTATTTGGTCAAGTAGTCTAATCACCCCCCCCCCTCTAGACATACTTTCGATCCTACAACTGGGCTTACCCACTTGCTTTTAAATACTGGATATATAATACCTGCGTTGAGTAGACGGGTTATGTCCTTTCTTACAACTTCTTTCATTTTTGGGTTTAATTTTCTTTGATACTTTCATACAGGTGTAGCCATACTTTGATATTTGGACTTAACCCCTTTGGACTATCCATGGAATATCCAAAAGCCTTGCCACTTCCTCAGTGTTTTCATGAGTCCCCCTTTG
Organism: Thinopyrum elongatum; assembly: GCA_011799875.1. NCBI lineage: Eukaryota > Viridiplantae > Streptophyta > Magnoliopsida > Poales > Poaceae > Thinopyrum > Thinopyrum elongatum. The sequence goes on from CM022303.1 coordinate 369,632,102, forward strand.
TCTCCATCTAAAAGTTAGCAGTTATGATAACATGATATTTATTTGTTTCATCCAAGAACTCATACATTAATTCCTTGTGAAAGGTTTTTAACTCAGAGAGTGGAAGTTCCTCATCCCCTTTTTTCTTGGGTACTTCATATTGTTCATTAGTGATACGATCTTGCATAGGTGCTTCATTTAGAAGTTAATCAATTTCCATCTTAGTTGGGTCTCAGGGTTTTGCTCATAGTCAGTTAGACTTCTTTCAAGCTCATCTTTCGGTGTTCCGAAGTTAATAGAGGGCAATTGTAAAACTCTTCTTTCTTTGTTGTCATCATGCTCTCTTGGTTGGGGGTGATTTTTAAATCTTGAAAAATGGAATTCTCTTACCTCTTTGCCCAAACATGAGAGAGACAACCTCCCTTTGACAATCAATCTTTGCACCTACAGTGTTGAGAAAAGGTCTTTAAAAAATAGTAGGACATGAATCATCTTCTGGTATTTCCATGACAACAAAATCTACAGGATAAGTAAAAGTCCCAAGGATAACATAAACATCAGGTACTATGCCATAAGGTCTCCTTAGAGTACCATCCGCTAATGTTATCTCCATGTCTGTAGTCTGAAGGTCACAAGAGTAGATTTCACCTCGAAGTTTCGTATAAAGAGTATAAGGTATTACATTGATAGAGGAACCCATATTGCAAAGCCAAAGTAAGAAGTACTACCAAAAGAGAATGGTACCACTGGTTTACCTGTGTTGGTTGCTTTAATGCAACCTTTTACAAACGATGTTACCTCTTTCTCCATGGCAGCAATTTTAGTCTTTGTTTGCTTTTCCTCATTTTTCTTCTCTTTTTGTTTTACCTAGACAGTGCATATGTTTTGTTCCCCCTTCTTCTGCTGCATTTGCACCTTACACTCATGTTCTAGTTGTGCCTTCCTCCATGGAAAGGGTAGTTCATGCGCTGGCTCATAATCAACATCTATTGGAGCTACCGACGGTTCCAACTCCAAGGTTTCCACAACAACCTCTTCCTCAGGGTCCTCATCAGTATAACACTCCCATTTTTTCTTAGGAAGGTCCATGTGCTCAGCATAGCTTTTAACAAATCGAAGCACACCAACGGGGTCAAGATAAAGTTCATCACTGATTATGCTAACTCTCCCTCAATTAAATAAGCTTTTATGCAATCAAAATCTGTTTCAACTCTACCCTCTTCTTCTTCATCACTCCCCCGAGCTTCATGATTGGCAAGTTTACTATCTAATATTTCCCAAACTCAAGGCGCCAAACTGTTAGTAAAAGCACCACCCGAGGCTAAATTTAATTCTTCGTTGGAATCATCCTTATGTCCTCCATAGAAGAAATTTAACACAAGCCAATCAGGGAGTTGATGATGTGAGCAGTCATTAAGTAGAGTTTGATACCTTTGATATACCTTTATTAGACTCTCTCTGGGTCTCTGTCGAAAATTTGAAACTAAGATCTAGCTTTATAAGACTTCATCTCCGAATAGTATTGTGCTAGAATGTTGCGGCCAATTTTTTCCATGTGTCAAAGGTACTTGCAGTATGAGACAATAGCCATGCTTTCGCTGCAGTGGTTACAGTATGTGAGAATAATTTAAGTTTCATATCATCAGAGATGAAAGATTTCAATTTATTTGTCCCACACACATCGTCAAAGAATTGCAAATGTTGGTAAGGGTCCTCGTCCTCCTCACCTTTGAATTGCTTACTTTGCAATAAACCAATGACACTTGGATTCGCCTCAAAAGCCACACCGACAGGGTTGGGGCCCAATGTTGTAAATATTTCCTATATAGGTGATCCAGTAAGTCGCATGGCATCAAGTTGGTAGTAATGCCCAAATTCAGCCATGGTTGCTCTATACCTGCAAACAACTTAGTACACACAATTAAACCAAACTTAAGACAAAGACCAAAATCGCTTAGCTCCTCGGCGACGGCGCTAGAAAAAGCTTGATGTCCTGCATGTGCATAAGGTTTAGTTGTAGCCTTTTCGAAGTAACAATATCTATCCCACAGGGAGCACACGAATCAACCTTTTATCTCTTGAAGAGTTTAAATAGCTATGCCTACAAGTTGTAAGAAATCCAAAGCAATGGTAATATGATGAAGATGGTAGCGAGCATAAAAGTAAAATAATGAAATGGAATTTTGTAACAATGGACGTAAAGTAGGGTGTCGAAATCAATAAGACTAAAGCGTCCCCAGGGAGTTTGGATTCCCCACACTACTGGAAACAGAGAATTTGCCATCAGTCAGCTCTTTGCCGTCTGCTAGCGGACGGCAAAGAAGGCCTTTGCCGTCTGCTTATAAAAAACGGATGGCAAAGACTTGGCTAATGGCAAAGAGCCTAGTTGCCATCAGCCAATTCTTTGTTGTCCGCTAGCAGACGGCAAAGAGGTGGATGGGGTCTAGTGGAGGCCTAAACCCTAACGGCCCACCAGCCCCATCTCATTGCCGTCCGCCAGCTGACGGCAAAGAATCTTTGTCGTCTGCTGGCAGACAGCAAAGAATTGACTATCTAACGGTCGTCCCGTCCCCTCTTCTCTCTCTCTCTCTCTCTCTCTCTCTCTCTTCTCTGTCCTCCCTCCCTCCCCACCCCCCCCCCCCCGCACCACCCAATTAACCGCCGCCGGCACCGGCCCTGACCCCCCCCCCACCGCCACCCGCCGCCCGTCCACATCGCCTCGCCGCCCCGCGGCCGTCCCGCCGCCCCGGCCAGGCCGCCCCGCCCCTCCCCCTGCGGTGGCCACCCAGCGCCACCGTGAGTCTGCCGCGCGCCGCCCCCTCCCCTGCGCGGACCTACTCCACGGGCTGCCCCCATCCTCCACCGGCCGCCCCCTCCCCTGCGGTGAGCTCCCTCACCCCTTTTTTCTGTTTTTTTACTTTTACTTTTAGGTTTATGTTTACTTTAGTTTAGTTTTAGGTTTATGTTTAGTTTAGGATTAGTTGTTTGTTTAGTTTAGTTTATTTTAGTAGTTAGTTTTAAGAAAAGAAGAAGAAGAAGAAGAAGAAGAAGAAGAAGAAGAAGAGAAGAAGAAGAAGGAGGAAGAAGAAGAAGAAAAGAGGGAGGAGGAGATTGTTTAGTTTAGGTTTATGCTTAGTTAGTTTAGGTTTTAGGATTAGTTTAGTTTAGTTTTTTAGTTTAGTTTTAGTTTTGTTTAGTTTAGTTTAGTTTTAGAAAAGAAGAAGAGAAGAAGAAGAAGAAAGGAAGAAGAAGAAGAAGAAGAGAAGAGGAGGAGGAGGAGGGGAGGGAGGAGGAGGAGGAGGGAGGAGGAGGAGGATGAGGAGGAGAAGAGAGAAGAAGAAGAAGAAGAAGAAGAAGAAGAAGAAGAAGAAGAAGAAGAAGAAGAAGAAGATGAAGGAAGAAGAAGAAGAAGATGAAGGAAGAAGAAGATGAAAAAAAAGAAGAAGTAGAAGAACAAGATGAAAAAGATGAAAAAGAAGGAAGAAGAAGATGAAAAAAAAGAAGTAGGAAAAGTAGAAAAAGAAAGAAAAGAAGAAAAAGAAGGTCGAGGGTCGAGGGGTCGATGGTCGCCGAGGGATCGAGGGGTCGAGGGCTCGATGATTGCCGAGGATTAAAAGCCAAGTGTTGAAACTTGAAACACCCAAACTGACTCATGACAAAAAATCAAAGTGTGGAAAGAGAAACCAAAGACAAAACAATACGTAGTGAGAGGTTGTGCAACTAGGATGATATTCTGTAACAGCTTTTTTAACAAATTTGAGAGGATGATGGTGAAGAACTCGAAAGCCATTGATGTCTTTCGACTTCTTTGCCATCATCCTCTCAAATTCATTAAAAAAGCTGGTACAGAAAATCATCCTCGTTGCACAACCTCTCACTATGTACTATTTTGTCTTTCGTTTCTCTTTCTACGCCCTGATTTTTTATCAGTTTGGTTGTTTGAAGTTTCAAAACTTGGCTTTTAATCCCATCGCCGAGGGGTCGAGTGTCACCGAGGGGTCGAGGGGCGAGGATCTTCCGGTCCGAGTGCTGACCGACTGGAGTCGTAGCTTAAGATGAGGACGTCCCCGAGCTGAATGTCATGAGCGTGGGTGAACTGCCTCCATCCGTGCGCGAAGAACGGATGGAAGCAATTCGCCCGCGCTGATGACCTTCAGCTTGGGCATGTCCGCATCTTAAGCTACGACAACAACCGCACCATGCTCACAGTGAAGGTGTTCGACAGGACCGCCGAGGGGTCGATGGTCGAAGATCTTTCGGCCCGAGTGCTGACCGATTGGTTTCGTAGCTTAAGATGAGGACGTCCCTGAGATGAAGGTCATGAGCGTGGGTGAACTGCTTCCATCCGTGACCAAATGTGCAGTCTGTGTGCCAGCAGGCCGGTCAGACCCCTCCACCGATGCCAGAGATTGCTTCGGGGACCACGGTGAGTTTTTGAATGGTCATTAGTTACTAGTATTAACATTTGAGCGTCGTCATACTTACAAGACATTGCAAATGATCTTTGGTGCAGCGTACCTCCAGACAAGCATCACACGATCCTTCTCCAGGTGGTACCGGCACGAGCCACGCCAGTCCTTCACCTCCGTGATGACGGTAAGTTTTCTCTAGTGTTTTGCTTAACAAATGCATAATGACCTAGACTTAGCTTTATTTCCTCCAAAATGCTTACCATAATGACCTAGACTTACCTTATTTTCCTCCAAAATGACATAATTAGCTTACTTAGCTCCAAAATGATCCATTTTACCTTAGTTAGCTCTAAAACGATCTATACTTAGCTTTGTTTCCTCCAAAATGACCTAAGTTAGCTCTAATATGCTAAGTTATCTCTAATATGCTTAGTTACCTAGGTTTGCTCAATAATGACATACACTTAGCTTACTTATGTAAAAAATGGCATAATTAGCTTACTTAGGTTTGAAATGGCATAACAACCTTGGTAACCTCATACATGTCATATACTTAGCTTATTTTCCTCGAAAATGACATAATAAGCTTAATTAGCTCCAAAATGATCAATTTTACATAAGCTAGCTCCAAAATGACCTAAGTTAGCTCTAATATACTAATTTAGCTCTAATATGCATAGTTACCTAGGTTAGCTCAATAAATACCTATACTTAGCTTACTTATGTCAAAAATGGCATAATATGCTTAGTTAACTCAAAAATGGCATAATTACCTAGGTTAGCTCAATAATGATCCATTTTACCTAGGTTAGCTCCAAAATGATCCATTTTACCTAGGTTAGCTCCAAAATGATTCATTTTACTTATGTTAGCTCCAAAATGATCCATTTTACCTAAGTTAGTTCCAAAATGATCCATTTTAGCTTGGTTAGCTCCAAAATGATCCATTTTATCTAGGTTAGCTCATAAATGATCCATTTTACTTAGGTTAGGTCATAAATGTCATATTTACGTAGGTTATCTCCAAAATGGCCCATTTTAGCTAATTTAGCTCCAAAATGACCCATTTTGCCTAAGTTAACTCATAAATGTCATTTTTACCTAAGTTAGCTCATAAATGTCACATACTCCTTCTTCTTCTTCATTTTCTTCTTCTTCTTCTTCATTTTCTTCTTCTTCTAAGTTTTTTCTTTCCCATTTTGCAGATTTCATTAACTTCACGGAAGCTTTGCATTGATGGAGGGCTTGTTTTCCCTTTCTGTTTTCATTTTCGAACAATGTGGAACTTGTAATATGTATATATGGATGAACTATGTATGTTGAACTTGCTATGTATTTGGATATGTCATATGTATGTGGAACTTGCTATGTATTTGGATATGTCATATGTATGTGGAACTTGCTATGTATTTGGATATGTCATATGTATGTGGAACTTGCTATCTATGTGTTTGGTGTGAAATATATATATGTTTGCTGTGAAAAATGGTTGGATATAAGAAAAAATAGAACAAAAAGAGGCAATGCAGCCTCTTTGCCGTCTGCTACCAACGGCAAAGGGGCCACGTGGCAGCAACCTGTGCAATCTGGGAGCTATACCATTTGGTTACTTTACCGTCTGTGGCAGACGGCAAAGGAGGTGGGCGTTTGCCGTCCGCTGGCAGACGGCAAAGGTTGCCGTTAGCCACCTAACGTGGCTAACACCTATTATTTACCATCCACATTCTTTGCCGTCCGCCACAGACGGCAAAGGTTCTTTGTCGTCTGCTTTGAGGTGGCAGACGGCAAAGAAGCTATTTACCGTTGCTTTCTTTGCCAGGCAGCTTTGCCGTCTGTGGCAGACGGCAAAGAGATTTGCCGTCCGCTTTTGGTCAAAGAAGCTGATTCCTGTAGTGCCACTAGCGTGTATCTATAGCGGTGCCGAAACACAATGCTACGTCGAATGTCGGATTCCTCAGCCACTTTCCATATTTTTTGTGGGCAGAATCGGTACAGATACATGCATACATGCATCAACCCCATATCACATACGCCACCACCGTTCTTCCCCACTCCGGTTACCAAATAATGACTAAGGGGAAAAAGGTCCTCGTGGACGCAGGCTATAGGTGGTCTCTATTTACCCCATGTTGCAATGATCCGGGATGAAGGGAGATAAGCCCTGTCATGTACCTACCTCCGCGACTAGCCGTTTCGCCGGCAGTAATAACCTTCCGTCCAAAATTGGCAAAGGTTGGATGGTTGGCTTCACCCAACATCGAGAAGACTATTAACATAAACATGCAAAGATGATATTAAATCCTAGTACCAAACAATCTATTACACGATAGGGTTCCTCCATATCTGAGAGAACTATAAGGACTACTCAAACATCAATGGCACCAAAGAGGTGAAGTGAATCATGATGAACGAGATAATTCCACACAAGTAGTAGAAGATTGAATGCACTCCCACTAGTGTATTACAAATGGACGGGGGTGAACTGATGATAACGATGATGATAGTGGTGATGATGGTGAAGCCCTCTCAATGCGGAGTAGCGGTGGCGGAATCTTGGCTCGGGTCACCTCTAGAAGTCTCCTAAGGCTAGGGTTCTTCCTCCAGATGTTTTTCGTCCCCCTGTCTCTTTGATCTCTGATCCGATCTCACGGGGTGGAAATAGTAGATGAGGCAGTGGCACTGGCACCTCATACGACTGCCCATACGAGCGGGCGTGCTCATATGGAAGGCCATCTTCGGCTCTGGAGGCGCCACATGGCCTCCTCCCTTGATCCCTTTGCTTCATTCTTTTATGGTAGTTAATTATCACAATAAATAACATTATTCCATCACCATTTCCTGGGATTCCTTCCATTAAACTTTATTCGCTCCAAAAGACGTTACCTGGAAAATAACGACAAAAAGCAGCGCGCGAACGCTCTAAAATTCCACAAAGCCTACCATGTAGGCACAAAATTCCACAAAGCCACATAATTGAACTCATCACTCCCCCCCCCCCTAAGGGTTTTTAGATTACCAAGTAAGGGAGGGAGGGAGGTACCATGGTTTCCTTCATTTATTGAATACCAATAACACGAGTGAACATGTAAGTGAGAAGTTAGGTAAGCGTTGCCAATGGCTAAAGCCTTTACTCTTGACTTCTTGACTACCCTAATAGTAAATAATGCCACTAGATTCCGGCATAAATATTAGCCATGTATCATTTCCCAAACCTGATTTTTTTTTTATGCACCTGGGTCATTGTTCACGAACAAAGACGGCTTAGCCGCCTTTCTTTGGGTCGTATGAAGGAAGTTCTTCAACGAATGGGTAGGTTGCCAACCCAACATTATAGACAGGAAGTTCTCCTTTCTCCAATTATGTTCATTAGACCTATAGGTGAGTAGCTAGTATAGTACTAGCCAATACTAATAACTGATAGTAGAAGGGTCGGTGGATGACCCTTGCCAAAGTGGTCACGCCGCATCCCTTTTGTAGCCAATCCTTTTTCTCAACAATGTAGTTAACCAAAATGGAAAAATTGCGCGATACCATCACGTAGTGGCAGATCATTAGCCGCTCGTTTCCTCCTGAAGATTAGTGCAATATAAAAGGCTAATCATTTTGCAGTGAGAATACACAACTATATAACCTGTCAATATGGTACGCGAGTCCCACCAATGTCAACTTTTAGTCAAATGGTACAGGGTTTTACATGCATGTGCTGCCCATTCTCTCCCTTCTTTCTCCCAAACTAATTCAACCATTTATTTCACATTTCCTAACTTAAAAGCATTCATATATTTCAGAGCAAAATTCTAATTTCAAAACTTTTTCAAATTTGAACTCCCGTCGCAAAGACCTTTAAAACAAGAACGGTTTTGGATACATTTTAAATCGGTTCAAAATTCATGAAACAGATTTCACATAAATCACATCTATTTCAATAGCACATCTTTGAAATAACACATTTCACTCTTATGAAATAAACTGCTACACCTTTCCAAATAATCAGTTTCACAAGATGACATTTTGGTTTCATATTGTCTTCATTTTCAAAACCCACATTTCACTTTTCGTAGGCTTGTTTCACAAAAATCTTATCTATTTCAATACCATAGTTGTGAAATAACAGATTTCACTCTTTTGAAATAAACTGTTACACATTTCCAAATAATCAGTTTCATACGTTGACATTTTAGTTTCATATTATTTTCATTTTTAGAACCATATATTCATTTTTCACTAGCTTATTTCACAAAAATCACATCTATTTCAATTTCATATTTTTGAAATAACATATCTCGCTTTTTTGAAATAAGTTTTTACACATTTCCAAATAATCAGTGTCACAAGTTGTCATTTCAGTTTCATATTAGTTTTGTTTTCAGAAGTCATATTTCACTTTTCACTGCTAGTTTTAGAAAACACACATATACTTCAATTCCACATTTTTCAAATAATGTATTTCTCTCTTTAAAAATAATTTTTTCACATTTTCAAATAATCAGTTTCTCAAGTTAAATTTTAATTTACTATTGTTTTCATTTCCACTGGTTGTTATATATAAATCACATCTATTTCAATTGCACATTTTTAAAATAACATATTTCACTCATTTCATACTAACATATTTCACTCATTAAAAAATAGATTTTATAATAACGTATCCAATAATTTCAAAAAAGATTTTATAATAACATATTTCACAATTTCATACTAACATATTTCACTCATTCTAAAAGATTTGATAATAATATATTTGACTCATTCCAAAAACCAGTTTCAAAAGCTGACATTCAGTTTCATATTTGGGTTAAAATCGATTTCTAGTGAAATAGGTTGGTTTCACATCTTTCTATTAATATATGTTTTTTCATATTTTTTTTCTAGTGAAATATTTTGCATCACATATGGAATATGAAATGTTGAAATTTAAACGTGTTTGAAATCTTCCAAGATTTATCTTGTTCTAAAGGTCTCAGCGTTAGGTGTTCAAATATATAAAAAGTTTCAAAAATGATATTATAGTTTAAAAGATATGGATGATTTAGCTTTGCCAAGGTAATATAAAACAGTGGATTTATTGTGTAAGAGAGTGGAACTGACATTTGTTGCATCCTTGCATGTAAGGGACTGAGACATAGAGAGAGAAAGATACGTGGAGGCGCTCGTGGTAGGACCAGAGGGTGATTTGACTACATTGAAATACCGGCAGTTGAGAAACTAATACAAGGACTGTACATGCAGGTGGGCCATAGGTTAGCACAAATCTCAGAACTCGCATGTGGTGCCAGATCTACCGATATGAGGCGTTAGCACGCAAAATGACTTTGCGTGTAGTTCACTTGGAACAAGGCACAAGGTGTGAAGTTCTGAGCGGTGGAGGACAAACTATTTGGTCTTCCAGTTTTCTGCACTGGCAGAAGCTCATGGAACAAGGGTCGTGGTTGTTCCGCAACCACAACGTGTAAAGAAGCCTGACGATGGGATGGCTAACCCGCAGTTTGTGGTTTTCAACCAGAATCACGTCTGGTCGCACATTCATAAAATCTCGAGACTCTTATGCCTGAAAAACCTGGTGCGGGGTCTGGCTAATAAGAAGCAACAATAGAGAATCTCGCCTATTTCGAGACGCATCTGCGCCTCAGTGCCCTCTATAAGTATTTTGTAGTAAAAAGAACTACCTTTCAAAACATATATCATATGGCCAGCCAAAACGAAAGGATGAAAGTACAAGGTATGGGTCTGCTTCCGGCTTGCTCTAGAAAACAATTCTTATACGACTTGCGTCGTACGCCCCCCCGTTGTGAGACCCGCTTCCCCTGCTAACACCTGGCAAACGAATCTCAAAGCACCCTCCCCCTTTCTTCCACCTCTGACTTCGCTCTCTCCTCTTTTTTATCCCCCGGCGGCCGTCGTTCTCCTCGACTTCTGCACAGGCTCACCATCAGTCCGAGGGCGTAGATGACGTGTGGTGTCAATAAAAAGGTCGTCCACCTCCATGTGGCATTTTCTCGTGGACTCCCTATCTTGCGGCGCCGGGATCCTGCTCGATTTCTGCCATGGAGGCTGGTGCTGGAAAGGGGCGACATGGGAGGAGACGACGGGGCGTAGGGATGCAGTGAGGGAGGGTTCTGATCAATGTTTTAAATAGCAGGCTATGGAAAATAGTGGCGGACCTCCAAATCAGCTATAGCGAAGCTATAGCGGGCTAAAGCGGGTTATTCATGAAGGCGACCATTTAGCGGCACCTGCTGAAAAAGCTACAGCGGGCTATAGCGAAGCTATAGCCGGCTATTTAAAACTATGGTTCTGATGTGGTTTGGCTCCTGTTGGTGCTACTCGGTGGAGCTAGCTGCTCCATGGGAGGAGAGGGATAGAAATTATAGGTGGAAGAAAGGGAAGATGCTTTGAGATTCATTTTTGCCAACTGTCAGTAGAGGAAGCGGGTCTCACGGGCGTACGACCCAGGTCGTATAAGATTTTTCTACCTCGGGAGCCTACCAAGCAGGAAAGAGGTAGAAATGCAGCGGTAGCCGTCACCAAAAAATTGTACTACCAAGTTTATAGAGTTGAGTTGCCTGTGGTGAGAATGTGATATCCCAGGGGCGTGAAAGTCCTCAGGAGGTGTGGGTAGTGAATCCACCACGCGACAGGTTCCCTAGGGTTGATCACGGATTTCACAACAAATTTTCTATCAAAAAACGAGATGAATTACAGACAGGTTCTCACATTCAGTAGCACTTTTTTGCTATCTGAATCAGAGAGTTGGCCTTCCTCTGCGCTCTACTGGTGCCGGTCTTGGCGATCTGTGAGAGGTGCTCGTGGAGGCCGAACCTGAGCGCGTGCACCAGGAGCGTCTGCTTCTTGGAGCCCAGCTCCAGCAGGACGGACAGCGCGCACTCCTTGTTCTTGGGCGTGCCTTCCTTGATAAGCTGCACGAGCTTCTCCACGAATGGCGTTGTCCCGATCTCTCCGAGACAGATTGGATGCGACGACAGCAGCAGAAAGATGGAGAGCGCCTCGTCGACCATTCCGAGGCTCCTGTCGTCGATGACCTTCATTAGCGCCGGGACGATGCCGGCCTGGGTGGCCCTGACCTTGTTCTGCTGGTTGAGGATGAGGTTGAAGATGGCCGTGGCGGCGTCCTTCTTGCCCCGGACGGTGCCGTTGGTCAGGAGCTCCACCAGCGGCGCGATGCCGCCAAGGGTCCCGATCGTGGCCTTGTTCTCGTCGAGCATGGACAGGCTGAAGAGCGTCGCCGCTGAGTTCTCCTGCCCCTCCGCGCTGCCGTTCCGGAGGATCTCGACGATGAGCGGGATGGCGCCCCCCTTGGTGATGAGAAGCTTGTTGCCATGGTCAATGGACAGGTTCAGCAGTGAGGTCACCGTGTTCTCCTGCACCTTCTTGTCCGGGTAGGCCAACAGGCCGATCAGGGCGGGGATGCCGCCATTGCCAACAATGAGAGCCCTGTTCTCCGGGGACTCCTTGGAGAGCATCCGGATCTTCTTGGCCGCTTTTCGCTGCACGTCAGGGTGGATCGACGACAGCGCTTCCACCAGCGACGGGATGTCCTCTCTCGGGTGCCCGTCCTGCTCGGCCACGGGCTCCGGCTCCCTCCTCTGCAGCTCCACCTTGTGCTTGTCGCACCACTGCAGGATCAGGTTCTTGAGCGCGTAGTTGGGCGCCAGCGAAAGGTGCGCCAATGGCTGCCGCGTCTTCGGGCATGTCCTCTCCCCGCTGTCCAGCCACTTCTGGATGCTTCTCCTCTCGTACGTCTGCATATTTCAAACTAACTTTTTTTCTAAACCAAAAAATATTTAAAGGAAAACAATAAAGCAAGAGGAATCAAGATTCGGCAATGCGCGTGCCTGTCCACTGGCGACAATGACAGGATCCGTCATGATCTCCAACGTGATAGGGCAGAGGAAGTCGTCCGGGATCATCAACGAGGGGCACTTGTCGAGGGACTTGGTCACGAAGACCTCGCCGCCGAGGACGTTCTTCTCGTCAATGCCGGCGATCGCCTTGAACTTGTGGAGGAGTTCGACGATCTGCTTGGTGCTGTCCGCGTGCTGCCCGTTCCGCTCGTTGATCAGCTTCTTTATGGCCACCGTCTCCGCCCTCAGATCTGGCAGCATCTGCAGCTCCAGCTTGCTGGCCAGCCTATCCAGTATTGCCCTGTCCGCATTCCTCTCCTCGTCCTTGTTGTTCTGGAGTATCACCATGAGATCCATTGACAGCTCTATGACCTGCGTGTCCGTTCTCTTCTTGCATCTCATCAGCTGAGCGTTCATCAGCTCCACCTTAATCAACAGGATCATATGTGTGATTGTGTGATCCGTACGTAAATGGCTTTGCAGGAGCATTATTGATGATGCACTTACCTGCTCGGTGACTTCATCGGAAATGCCGAGCTCCGCGTAGGGCATTCCATCCAGCGCAGAGTTCATCTTCTCGTACACAGCGCGGAACCTCCCCAGCACGGCCTCGTTCTCCAGCGCCTGAAAATCGATTGGGGTCAAATCAATTGGTCAAGGCCACGCATGCCAAGAAGGGCCAAGGAGAAAGACATCAGGGCATGGCCATCTGATCGGACCAGAAAGATTTTGCTGCCGTCGTTGCAGGATCGGAGGAGGCGGCGCGCGGCGGACAAGGCCCGGCCGAGCAGGGTGAGGCGGCGGTAGGCGTCGTCGGTGAGGCGGGGCGCGGAGTCGCGGAGCTCCTCGAGCAGCGGAAGGATGAGCTGCAGCCACCGGAGGAGGTTGTGGCATTCCTTTCGCTGCGTGCGGCGGAATTCCGAGTAAGCGCGGGCCGAGTTGACGGTGGCGAGGAGCTCCTCCACGAGGTCCTCGTCGTCCATCTCCCTTGCCCCGATCCCGGAGGGCTCGGGGTCAGCGGTGGCCGCCGCCGACGGTGGCAGCGCCGGTTGGGGCATGCGGCATCAAGCGGTTAGCGAGCTGCGTACGGAGAAACGAGAGGCGCGCGTGAGAGAAACGGAAGAGAGAGCAGGAAAGGCAAAGCCAAAAATAATAAGGGATGAGGAGACTCGGTCGATGGAGAATGCTTTTTGCGCGCTAAATCACTCGGAAGCGCTTCTTCTCTCGTCCAGACAAGCCTTAAAAATGAGGAAATTTTACTGTACATCACACTACTGCCTATTGTGGGTAGCATTAATCTAATCCAACGGTAGATGTAAAGAGGTTTTTTTAGTCCATTCTTATTAAATTATGATTTTCTTGCAATCGGCGTCTTCCTCCCCGCAGTGACCGCGCACGGTACCAATCCTGTTCATCTTTTCCTCACCACAACATCGCATTGATCGGCTGCTTCCAAATCTTTCGCTCCACTGTCACCAGTCATTTGTCCCCAATACAGCCGCAGACCTAGCGGCAGCCATGCCCCTCACCATCCACTGCGTTGCTCCTCACCATGACCATGAGCTAGTTTAGGTAATTAGCCTGCCTGCAGGCCGCAGCTAGCCCAGTGATGAGGACATCAATATCATTGTTACACCCACAGTCTCTGCTGCTATACATACTGGACCAATTACTTGAGCTCGCGCACGCCAATTAAATTATCAGGTACTTTCGTTTCTTGGTAATGATTCTAATGTTCATGAGAATATGATGCTGCCTAAATTGGATACATTTGTTTTGCTTACAAATGAAGGGCTTAGCTTGGACAAGAAAGAGGAACCTTGGAGCAAGTTCAAGCATGGAGATGATGGCATGCGCAAGGGGAACAAGAACGGAGTTACAAGTGATGATTTCAGGATTTTGAAGCCACCATAATGAGTGCAGGAAGCCTTGGACGAAATATACAAGATGCCACTTCATAAATTTCGTCCAGAGGCTATTATAGGTGCTGCGTCACCTTATTATTGGGCCAGGCCCATGTAATTTTGAAATACTTGAGTATAGGCTATTTTTAGAGTCCGTATGTGTGGGGAAACAAGAGATAGGGTTGGTTTCGGACCCCTCCTTCAAGGGCCACGAAATTCCCCCCCCCCCCTCTTCCTCAATATATACAGCCCTTAGGGCACCGTTTAGACTTTGGGTTTTGTTTAGATTAAAAGTTCGCCATAGCTGCAACTTCGCGTACTTCGTTTGTGTTCAACGACCAGACCAAGACGTCACAGAACCCCACCTTGATCCATAAAGCTTTCATCTTATATTCGCAATATCCAGATTCCAAATCTTAGTTTCTTGCTTGTTCTTCGTTTGCTTGCAGGAGATAGACCCTCGTGGTCAGGTTGATTGTGCTCCGGCGTAGTCAATAACCTCTCGGAGTTGGTTTAGCGATTGCTAAGGCGCGACGTCCTCGCACGTTCGTAGTCGGATCGTCAAAGTCTACTCCACCAAAAACGATAGCTATCATCTCATCGAAAGATCGGGACACCCTCGCCTCTATCAAGTTGTATCAGATTTTCAGGTTGCTCGGTGAGATTTTACTGTTTTTCATAGTTTAGATCGAGTCTGTTCTTCATACCTTCAGTCCACGAAAAAGCAAAAAAAAAATTAGGGTTAGTTCATCATATCCGAACCAATCTGAGCCTTTGCATAATCTTTTTAGGGTTTTTGCTTTGTTGAATCTGCGGTTGCATCGTCGTGTCGAGTTGCTGGTCTTAGCGTCTGGTCCTTTAGAGTTTCGAGTTCTGGTCATAAGTTGTCACGCCGCCGCCGCACCATCATCATCGCCCCTGCCATCTACCACCACCGCTTATCCGCCACCGCTCTGAATCCATATACCATCACCGATCTGTATCCATATACCACCACCGATCCGTATCCATATACCACCACCGCTACCATATACCACCACCATATATCCACCACCAATCCGAGTTATTTTCATATTAGGTTTGTTTTCGAGATCCATCTAGTTTCCGATTCGTGTTTCCTTGCCTAAGTAGGTTTCGAAAAAAAAAAAGTCTGGAGACCCCCGGCAGTTTTTAGGCCAAAATTTTGGCCGTCAAAAATATTTTTTTCCTATCCTATTTTTAGGTCCCAGGGAGCGTTTTGAGACACTTGCCATCATAGTGATTTTTTGTCGCACTTTTTCGTCGTCGCTGCCCTGATTTCCGAAAAAAAAAATTGTCAAAAAAAATTTCGTGCCAATCCTGTTAGTTTGACTTGGGAAGAGTTTTGAGACACTCGCCATTATAGTGATTTTTTGCAAAAAAAAAAAAGAGGAGCGCAAAAAAAAAACGAATTTTTTTTTAGAGTGTGCTCTTCCCTTGTTTACGTGCCGCGCCGTGATTTTGTTAGTGTTCTAGGCTCGCGTCTCTAGTACGGTCTAGCCTAGGACCAGCACAGTACCGTCGTTGAGCGTTTATTCAACTTTGCATCTCTGAATTGATTATTGCTGACATTTTTGCTACCATATCATAAGCCTTCCCAGCACCACATACATCTACGTCGTGCGTTTAACACCACCTTGCAATCGCTCTGTCCAATCTTTAAGAGTTTTGACTACAACGGTTGCCGATCACCACCTGCTGCTGGGTAAGAACTGGTAAGCATTTGATATTCGCTTGACGGTTTTGTGATACACCACCACCACCACTTCCCAGTAGTCTGTAGGATCATATTCTTGTGTGTTTCTATTGCTGCTAACCATGGCAGGATCACAAGCCGATGAGACTGATTGGGAGAACATGACGAACAAACAGCTACATGATAAATTTCAGCAAATGATGAGTGGACAGGTGCAAGATGTGCTAAACAGATTTGAAGAGGCCATGGAGAAGATAGATGGAATTGAGAAGACGTTCGAAACAAAGATCGATAACAAGTTTAATGAATTGCTCGCGCGTCTTCCACAACCACCGCCGGCTGCACCTGTCGCACCTCTACAACAACAACAACGTCGCCTTCCAAATCAAGTGGGACGAGCACAGCGCGTTCCCCTTGAGCCTGGTCAAACTTCTGGTGCCGCTGCACCTACTGTTGATGCTTCTATGGCTCCTGTTGCCGCTGAGGAGGACGATTATGCGGGCGATTACGAGGATGAGGTTGATCAAAATCAGAACTACGTACCAGCACCAGGTCGTCCACATGCCAATAATCGCAATGGTAGGGCTGCATTACCAGCTCAGGTACGAGATCATGACCATCTTCCTAAACTGAAATTGAATATTCCACCATTTGAGGGTAGATATGTTCCTGATATATATCTTACTTGGGAGTTAGAAACTGAACAACGTTTTACATGTTTACAATATCCCGAGGAGAGACATGTTGCTGCTGCTGTTTGTGCTTTTACTAGTTTTGCATGTGTATGGTGGTATGAACATTGTAGATTATATCCTATTTCAGCTACGTGGGCTGCTTTGAAAACTGCTATGCGTACTCGTTGGGTTCCACCATATTATCAACGTGAATTACTTCAAAAATTGCAGCGCTTAAGACAAGGAAAAAATTCTGTAGAAGAATACTATCAGGAATTACAAACTGGCATGATTAGATATGGTATTGTTGAGGAGAATGAAGCTATGCTTGCACGTTTCATGGGTGGATTAAATAGAGAGATTCAGACCATTCTAGAGTATAAGGAGTATAATAATATCACTCGTTTATTCCATCTTGCTTGTAAAGCTGAACGTGAAGTGCAGGATCGACAGGCATTGGCGTGAACTAATTTTTCTGCAGGTCGATCTTCATCATGGACACCGCGTGCCTCCTCTACTCCCACACGTCCTATTGCAGCACCACTGACTTCAGCCGCCAATTCCAACCGAGATACAAGAAAACAGGCACCACCACCACCATCTGCCAAGAGTACACCTTCTGGGCCTGCCCAGAGTTTTTCTTCATCTATGGCATCAATAGGGCACACACATGATATTATCTGTCGTCGTTGTAAGGGAAGAGGTCATTATGCGAGAGAATGCCAATCTCCACGTGTTATGATTGCTACTGAGGATGGTGGGTATGAGTCCGCTAGTGACTATGATGAGGAGACTTTGGCTCTTATTACAAGTGAAGAACATGGTGGAGATGATTCTGGTCATGAGACGCAATACATGGCTCCTAAAGACGCTGACAGGTATGAATGTTTAGTTGCTCAACGTGTTTTGAGTGTGCAAGTCACACAAGCTGAGCAAAATCAGAGGCATAATTTGTTCCATACAAAGGGAGTTGTGAAGGAACGTTCTGTTCGCGTCATCATAGATGGAGGGAGCTGCAACAACTTGGCTAGCATGGAGATGGTGGAGAAGCTATCTCTCACCACAAGACCACATCCACATCCTTACTATATCCAATGGTTCAACAACAGCGGCAAGGTTAAGGTAACACGTACTGTTCGTGTGCATTTTAGTATCTCTACATATGTTGATTATGTTGATTGTGATGTGGTACCCATGCAAACATGTTCCTTATTACTTGGTAGACCATGGCAATTTGATAAAAATTCTGTACACCATGGTAGAAACAATCAGTATACTCTTGTTCATAAGGATAAACATATTACTTTGCTTCCTATGACTCCTGATTCTATTTTGAAAGATGATATTAATAGAGCTAGTAAAGCAAAACAGGAGAAAAATAAGAGTGAAAATCAGATTGTGGCAAAAGAATTTGAGCAACAAATGAAGCCTAATAATAAACCATCTAGTGTTGCTTCTGAAATTAAATTGAAAAATGCGTGTTTACTTGCCACCAAATCTGATATTTATGAGCTAGATTTAAGCAAATCTGTTTGCTATGCTTTTGTGTGCAAAGAGGCATTATTTTCATTCGAGGACGTGCCTTCCTCTTTGCCTCCTGCTGTCACTAACATTTTGCAGGAGTTCGCTGACGTCTTTCCACAAGACGTGCCACCGGGATTACCACCTATTCGCGGGATTGAGCATCAGATTGACTTAATTCCTGGTGCTTCGTTGCCAAACCGTGCTCCATACCGTACCAATCCAGAGGAGACGAAGGAGATTATGCGTCAAGTACAGGAGCTGCTCGACAAAGGTTATATACGCGAATCTCTTAGTCCTTGTGC
The DNA here is from genome assembly GCA_011799875.1 of Thinopyrum elongatum. Classification (NCBI taxonomy): domain Eukaryota; kingdom Viridiplantae; phylum Streptophyta; class Magnoliopsida; order Poales; family Poaceae; genus Thinopyrum; species Thinopyrum elongatum. Next base: position 369,650,473 of record CM022303.1, read on the forward strand.
TGTTCCTATTATACTAGTGCCAAAAAAGGATGGTACGTCACGTATGTGTGTTGATTGTAGAGGCATTAATAATATTACTATTCGTTATCGTCATCCTATTCCTAGGCTAGATGATATGCTTGATGAATTGAGTGGCTCTACAATATTCTCCAAAGTTGATTTGTGTAGTGGATACCATCAAATTCGTATGAAATTGGGAGATGAATGGAAAACAGCATTTAAAACTAAGTTCGGTTTATATGAGTGGTTAGTCATGCCTTTTGGGTTAACTAATGCACCTAGTACTTTCATGAGATTAATGAACGAAGTTTTACGTGCTTTCATTGGACGATTTGTGGTAGTTTACTTTGATGATATATTGATTTATAGCAGATCTTTGGAGGAACATTTGGAACATTTACGTGCTGTTTTTATTGCTCTACGTGATGCACGTTTGTTTCGTAACCTTGGGAAGTGCACCTTTTGCACTGACCGAGTATCTTTTCTTGGCTATGTTGTTACTCCACAGGGAATTGAAGTTGATAAAGCCAAGATTGAAGCTATTGAGAGTTGGCCGCAGCCCAAAATGGTCACACAAGTGAGGAGTTTCCTTGGCCTCGCTGGTTTCTATAGGCGTTTTGTGAGAGATTTCAGTACCATTGCTGCACCTCTCAACGAGCTTACAAAGAAGGATGTGCCTTTTGTTTGGGGTACCGCACAGGAATAAGCCTTCACGGTGTTGAAAGATAAGTTAACACATGCTCCTTTACTCCAACTTCCTGATTTTAATAAGACTTTTGAGCTTGAATGTGATTCTAGTGGAATTGGATTAGGAGGTGTGTTATTACAAGATGGCAAACCTGTTGCATAATTTTCTGAAAAATTGAGTGGGCATAGTCTGAATTACTCTACTTATGATAAGGAATTATATGCTCTTGTTCGGACTTTGGAAACATGGCAACATTATTTATGGCCTAAAGAATTTGTTATTCATTCTGATCATGAATCTTTGAAACATATTAAAAGTCAAGCCAAACTGAACCGTAGACATGCTAAATGGGTTGAATTCATTGAGACTTTCCCTTATGTCATTAAACACAAGAAGGGTAAAGAAAATGTTATTGCTGATGCATTGTCTCGTCGTTATACTATGCTTTCACAACTTGACTTTAAAATATTTGGTTTGGAGACCATCAAAGATCAATATGTGCATGATGCTGAATTTAAAGATGTATTGCAGAATTGTAAAGAAGGGAGAACATGGAACAAGTTCGTCGTTAACGATGGATTTGTGTTTCGTGCTAACAAGCTATGCATTCCAGCTAGCTCCGTTCGTCTTTTGTTGTTGCAGGAGGCGCATGGAGGAGGATTAATGGGACACTTTGGCGTAAAGAAGACGGAGGATGTACTTGCTACACATTTCTTTTGGCCAAAGATGAGACAGGATGTTGAGCGCTTTGTTGCTCGCTGCACTACATGTCAAAAAGCTAAGTCACGACTCAATCCTCATGGTTTATATATGCCTTTGCCTGTACCTAGTGTTCCATAGGAGGATATATCTATGGACTTTGTTTTGGGTTTACCTCGAACAAAGAAGGGGAGGGATAGCATATTTGTTGTCGTGGATAGGTTCTCGAAAATGGCACACTTTATACCATGTCATAAAAGCGATGATGCTGCTAATGTTGCTGATTTGTTCTTTCGTGAAATTATTCGCTTGCATGGTGTGCCAAATACTATTGTTTCAGATCATGATACCAAATTTCTTAGCCACTTTTGGAGATGTTTATGGGCTAAGTTGGGGACTAAACTGCTTTTTAGTACTACTTGTCACCCCCAAACTGATGGACAAACTGAAGTAGTCAATAGAACTTTGTCTACTATGCTTAGGGCTGTTTTGAAGAATAACAAGAAAATGTGGGAAGAATGCTTGCCTCATATTGAATTTTCTTATAATCGTTCGTTGCATTCTACTACTAAGATGTGCCATTTTGAAATTGTATATGGTTTCCTACCTCGTGCACCTATTGATTTGTTGCCTCTTCCGTCTTCGGAGAAGGTTAATTTTGATGCTAAACAACATGCTGAATTGATCTTAAAAATGCATGAGTTAACTAAGGAGAACATTGAGCGTATGAATGCTAAATATAAACTTGCTGGAGATAAGGGTAGAAAACATGTTGTGTTTGCACCTGGAGATCTTGTTTGGTTACATTTGCATAAGGATAGATTTCCTGATTTGCGCAAATCAAAGCTAATGCCACGTGCTGATGGTCCTTTTAAGGTGTTAGAGAAAATAAATGATAATGCATATAAACTTGAGCTGTCTGCAGATTTTGGGGTTAGTCCCACTTTTAACATTGCAGATTTGAAGCCTTATTTGGGTGAGGAAGATGAGCTTCCGTCGAGGACGACTTCATTTCAAGAAGGGGAGGATGATGAGGACATCAATACCATTGTTACACCCACAGCCCCTGCTGCTATACATACTGGACCAATTACTAGAGCTCGCGCATGCCAATTAAATTATCAGGTACTTTCGTTTCTTGGTAATGATTCTAATGTTCATGAGAATATGATGCTGCCTAAATTGGATACATTTGTTTTGCTTACAAATGAAGGGCCTAGCTTGGACCAGAAAGAGGAACCTTGGAGCAAGTTCAAGCATGGAGATGATGGCATGCGCAAGGGGAACAAGAACGGAGTTACAAGTGATGATTTCAGGACGTTGAAGCCACCATAATGAGTGCAGGAAGCCTTGGACGAAATATGCAAGATGCCACTTCATAAATTTCGTCCAGAGGCTATTATAGGTGCTGCGTCACCTTATTATTGGGCCAGGCCCATGTAATTTCGAAATACTTGAGTATAGGCTGTTTTTAGGGTCCGTATGTGTGGGGAAACAAGAGATAGGGTTGGTTTCGGACCCCTCCTTCAAGGGCCACGAAATCCCCCCCCCCTCTTCCTCCATATATACAGCCCTTAGGGCACCGTTTAGACTTTGGGTTTTGTTTAGATTAAAAGTTCGCCATAGCTGCAACTTCGCGTACTTCGTTTGTGTTCAACGACCAGACCAAGACGTCATAGAACCCCACCTTGATCAATAAAGCTTTCATCTTATATTCGCAATATCCAGATTGCAAATCTTAGTTTCTTGCTTGTTCTTCGTTTGCTTGCAGGAGATAGACCCTCGTGGTCAGGTTGATTGTGCTCCGGTGTGGTCAATAACCTCTCGCAGTTGGTTTAGCGATTGCTAAGGCGCGACGTCCTCGCACGTTCGTAGTCGGATCGTCAAAGTCTACTCCACCAAAAACGATAGTTATCATCTCATCGAAAGATCGGGACACCCTCGCCTCTATCACCCAGCCACCCACATGAGCTGGCTCATGTTTACATGGCCGAAAGTACTTCAGTTTTTGGGACACGAAAACCAAACAAATCCTACGCCAGCTAGCCCAGCGTAATCCTTTGGTTGTGCTTCAATTTTTGGGATACGGAGGGCGAACCGATCCGGCCATCTTTTCTTCTGCATGGGAGCGGCGAGGCAAGTAGCAGGAGCTACTAGCTCGACGGGTTGGCGACCCGTGGACTAGAGCGCTCTCAAATTTGTGCAGGCTTGTCGCGTTGACAGTTTTGTTGCGGCGGCCTGCGGCACGGCGGGCTAACGCGGGAGGCCGACAAGCATCGGTGGCTCGCAACAAACCTTTTCTCGAATTTGCTCATCGCGGATGGCTTAAAGGCACCGATTCTGTCCATCTTTGCGCTCGATTCTCGTCTCGATGATATTAAACTCTTCCAGTTTTGCCCTTTTTGCAAGGAATACTACCCATCTAATCCAGTAGTATAAAATAACATTAACCTTTAGATCGGCAAAAACGGACGGTCAATATTTATCTGATGTACCTAAAAGGTCTCTAAAAATGGAGAATACCATACTACAGAGTGCACCCAGTTTGCGTAAGATCTGTAGCGTCCGGTCTATAGGGCTTGTTTCTTACTCCCTACAAAATTAGAGACCCATATTTTTTTCTTTTTGAACTGAACACATTGATTCCATTACTCAATAGGCACAGCGCACTCGCTGGCCACCAAGTCACTTACAAAGAGTGGCATTTCCTGTAACCGAAAAAGTTTCTCGTGCGATGGGGTTAGGTGCTCCAAGAGTTCTCTAGCCACTGATTTTTGATCCAATGGTCATCTAAGGATGCGCTAGAGCTGGACTAAACTTAGGTGCTCCAGTAGCACCAGGAACTTTCCCTCCTCTGACCAACGACATCATAAATCACGTCTTTCGCTTCCCATAGCGGCAAGCACTTGTGCTACTTTATTGCAGGCGCGAGGTACATGCGTGTAGAGAATTGTATTAAAATGGAGGTGGATAAACTAGCGCATATCTCTGTTTAGAATGCCTTCAAGTGCCCGGTTGCTATCATTGTTTTGCAGGGCGTTTATCAGATTCTTGCAATCGGACTAGATGCAGATATTCGCCATTCCCTAGTCTGTCGTTGCTTCCAGCACTGCACTGCAAACATTGGGAATCCTTCACGCCCCCGCTCCTTGGACATCCCTGCACTGTCTCTGATTACAAAACCCCATCCACCAGTCTCGTCAGCCGCTTGGAACGCCCCATCCAAGCTAATCTTCAGCTGATCTACGTCAAGTTTCATCCACTGAAAGACTGGTTGTGGTTGCTACCGGACAGTCTTGCTTTCCCACATTTACTTTATTTCTTCTGTCTCACCACTTGCACGGCATACAAGCCACCAACACCTGGTCTTCCCTCCCCGGTATGAGGATTGCTTGCACTACTCCTTTAGCATTAGCACAAGTATTGAGTGTTTGGCGCAGCTCTTCCATTCCCACCTCACGCCACAGTTTCTTCACCTCTTTGCATTTAAGAAACAAGTGGCATCCATCCTCGTCAAGTCTTCTACAGCAAATGCACAAAGTGTCACATTCCATTCCCCTCCTCTTAACCTTGAGCTTAACCGATAGACTATTGTGAGCTAGCCTCCATAGGAACGGTTGCACCTTTGGTAGGCATGGCGCCTCCCAGATCTTCTTCCAATCTACACCGTCCAACACAGGTTCTGAAGATGTAGCCACAATAGCAATGTATCGGTTCTGGTATATACCCCTGGTATACTGACTTAACGGAGAAAATACATTTGCCATCATAGTGCCATGCATGCAAATCCTCGAACTCTTCTCTAATGGGTGTCCCCAGTATGATCTTTACATCTGCTTCACAAAAAGTGTCACGGATCATAGATTCATCCCATTTCATTGTAACTTGGCAGATCAGTTCAGAAACTCTTGTTAGCAAGCAGTTTCCCCGGGGTCTTAGTGGCTGTCGAGTCCCATCTCTACTGATCCAGGGGTCGGTCCATATGTTTATACTAGAGCTGTCTCCAACTCTCCATATCAAGCCATCTTTGAGCAGTTCCACCCCGTTCAAAATCCTCCGCAAGTATAGGAGATGCCCGGTGTTGCTTGGGCTTCCAATAACGACGTGTGGGGAAAATATTTTGCCTTTAGCACACGGGCAGAAAAGGAGTCCCGGAAAGTGAGCATCCACCAAGCTTGCCTAGCAAGCATCGCAATGTTGAATCCATACAAGTCCCTGAACCCCAGCCCTCCCCTACTCTTCGGTCTCGTCAATATTTCCCAACTTAACGAGTGTAGCTTGTTCATGTTGTCTTGTTGCGCCCACCAGAATTTGCATATCATGGCGCCCATCTGTTCGCATGAAGTTTTAGTAATATCAAAGCAGGACATCGCAAAAGTGGGTATGGCTTGGGCACAGGCCTTGATCAACACATCTGTCCCCGCTCATGAGAGCAATCTCTCAATCCAGCCTTGTATTTTCTTCCATATTCTATCTTTCACTTACTCAAACACCTTTGTTTTTCACACACCAACATAGACGGGCAGTCCCAAATACTTCTCCATTTTGGCCTCAGCTCGAACATGCAGAACATTCGGAACTTCATTATGGTCAACACTCTTTGTGTTCTTACTAACACCGAGGACTTATCAAAGTTTATGGTCTGCCCTGAGCAATTCTCATATAGTTCTAGCACATGTTGCAGAGTTGTGGCACACTTGTGCTTGTCTTTCATGAGTACCAACGAATCATCCACAAACAATAAATGGTTGAGACTTAGGGCAGCATTACAAAGTTGAACCCCATTCAAACTCCCATTCAAACCTGCCTTATTCAGAAGCGAGGAAAACCCCTCCGCACATAGTAGGAATATAGATACGGAGATAGTGGGTCACCTTGACTTAAACCTCTTTGTGGGATAATCACATCCATATAATCAACATTCACCTTGAACATACACTGGTACAACGAGCTGCTATACAAACGGTTTTAACCCCTTTTCGCGACGGAGTTTTAAACCGTCACCTTGCCTGTGTGTGCGATAGGGGGTTCCTTCCCACACGGCCCAGAAACCATCGGGGATAGGGAGTAGAAATGCATACGTTTTGCAGAACTAAGCGTATGCAATGCCCACATCTATCCCAAACGCGAGTCATAACACAACTGTTTGTGATATGTCAAAATTCCCAAACGCTCCATCCTTACTACTCGTGTGTGCTCGCATTACCATCACACTCGGTATTATGTGTTGCAACGTTTATGATGCGCGCCACACCACAAACAATTCACGATTGTAAAGCGTGTATGATAAGGAGACTATCACACACATTTAGTTTTGCTCGATCGTATGAGATTCGATGTAAAATGCATACAGTTGTCCCTATAAAACTGTATGTGAAGCTTGAATATATCCCACATGATTCATCCGTAGTACCCGTGTCGGATGAAGGCCTATCACACGCGTTCTTCTATGACCAAACGTTTATGATGCACACGACATCATAAATAGTCCATAATTGCTAAGTGTGTGTGATAAGGTGACTTTCACAAACATTTAATAAGAAGGAACTATGTGCGCTGCTGTTGTTAATCTCACATGTTTTTTCTTGGCTGATCGTGTGTGCAGTAGAGATTCATCGCACATGTAGTGATCTGAGAAACTTGTCTGATCTTGACGTTTATCATAGACGTTTTGCTTTCGCAAACCATGTGTAGTGTAATGGCCTGCAGAGCATAATTTATCCCTAATTTAATGCCTGCATTTAAAATTCAGAGATTTTGAATTTGAAAGTAGGCAATCACTTATTTCATATCAAGCCATGTTTATTACAAATATAGGGTCAAGGACGAATGCATAATTCGATGCAGGGGTACATATACTGAAGAACTACAGAAGCACCAAGTAAAGAATGATGAACCACAATTGTACTAAAGACTGTAAAGAGAGAGATGAAAGACATTGTGGTTGCTGGAGAAGGTGAAGTGGAATGCCCACATTGTGCCCTCCTCCATGCCTAATGCGCGCACGACTCTAGACCAACCCCTTGTGATGGTCGCCTGCCCATGCTTCACTGTCTTCATTCGGACTTCTCAATGCTCATTGTAGTCTTGATGAAATACTTTAATCTTCATTGCATGTCCACCAATCATGTACTTTGCGAGGTAATCTTGAGTAACTGCTTTGGGAATGATTGCAAACGAAAAAGATTCAAACATTGTTATCTAACAACTCATTATGGGAGTAAAAAGAGAAGGCTACAAAGTTCGTAGTTACCATTCAATAGCTCACTGTTGTGTTGGATCACTACAAAAAACTTATTAATCCATGATGGATTTCTGATGACGTTCCCGAATCCGTCACAGATAATGACAGATTCTCTTTGTCCGTCACATAAACCATCATAGATCAGCGACATGAGGCTTGCCCCCAAATCGGGAACCCCATTATGACGGACAAAGATGGATTGTCATGATAGCCATCACAGATCGACCCGCTGGGCCTAGCTTTTTTTGTCTTTATACACCATTCAGACTGGCTCAGATGGATGGTGCTGATGTGTCATGTGTGCCCTTTGTTCGGCCCATATTTCAGTGGACACTAGTTAATACTGTATATATAGAAACCTAAAAAATTAGGGTATGAGACTCAAACCTGGAACCTCTCGCGCTAACAGCAATATACTTCCAGTAGGTCACACACCCAAATTTGATACGATTTGGGCCTTTTTACTTGTATATATAATATTCCTACGGTACAAAATTTATTTATAAGAAGAAAAAAATAGCGCACAGGAGCTCGGACCAAGATAAATTACACAGTCCTGCCTCACACCAGCTACATCCCGTAGAGCCAAACCAGGTGCCATGTCAGCGTACAGTACAAGTGTGGCCCCGCGTACAAGAGAGAAATAAGATGAAAAAATTGGGCAGCTAGGATTGAACATGAGACCTGAGAGTTACCTTTTTTTTAATAACAAACCTGAGAGTTACCTTTTTTTAGTAATAGACCCGAGAGTTGCCTTTTTTTATAACGGACCTGAGAGTTACCAGATAGGGACTAAAGCTAACCACTAAACAACTGCTGCTCTGCTTACACCAGATAGCTAAAACATTGTCTAGTTTGGTATCCTTAGAGCTCCAATAGAAGATGCAAATTTGGAGATGTAAACATTTACATCTTCAAAAAGTGCTTTTTGCATCTCAAGAAAGAGCCAACTCCAACAGATGATGCAAAACGAAGATGTAAAAAAGAAACTCTAATAGAAGATGCAAACTAGAGATGTAAAGACTAGTCGGCGGCGCCTGAATCGGGGCGGCGGCGCGGTGCGATTTGGGGCAGCGGCGAGGGAGCGTCGGAGGGGCGGCGGGGGTGGTGAATCGGGATGGCAGCGACGCGGGGCGGCGAAGCAGCGGCGGTGTAGCAACAGAGGAGCAGCCATTTGAGGCGGAGAGAGGAGGAGGAGGAGCGTAGGGGCGGTGAAGGAGTGTCGGAGGGGCGGCGGGGCGGCGAAGAGAGCTCAAATCATATGGCAGCGCGGCGGCGATTCGGTGGCGGAGAAGCGGCCAATTCGGCCGATTTGGAGACGTGCAGCAGCGGAACTGGAGGCGGGGGCAGTGGAGCACACGGATTTGGCAGGGGGGCAGCAGCCGCGACGGTGACCAGCCGGGGTGGGGCAAAACCGGGGTGGCGGCTTGACGGCGGCATGGAGGCAGAGGCAGGATTGGGGACGGTGGTCGCACCGGCGAGGTGTGCGGCTGTGGCGGAGGTGGCAGCGGGGTCGTCGGAGTCAGCCATGGCCCGGGCAGCGTTCGGCGGGTGGCGGGCAGGCGAACGGAAGGAAAATGAAAGTGGTTGGGCAGTTGGCGCGCGGCTGCCATTTTTTACATCTCCTGTAGGTGGAGATGTATATTTGCACCGTGAAGTGTTGTAGTTTACATCTTCGGGAGATGGGGATGTAAATTTTTTTGTATCTACATCATCTGCTGGAGATGTGTTTTGGGGCCTGAGAGAAGCAAAAGTTACTTATTTTTGCATCTCGGCCATCTATTGGAGATGCTCTTATATCGCTTGCCTTGAGCAGCACTAGGGCAGGCCCGGTGGTGTACCGTACCTTTTTTTATCTTCTTCAAGCGATTTTCCCAATGCATACTCTATTGCTTTTCTTTTTCTTTTATTTTATCGACTTGGCGTTTACTTTGAAATTTATATTTTACATATAAAAAATATTGTGTAGTTTCAATATTTATTTTATTGTCATTATTTTGTACCTTGAAAAAGGTAAGCATGAACTTTTTCCAAAATTTATGTGGATTTAAAAAAAATGTAAGAAACTTTTATGTGTCTTCATTCGAGACAACATGCACGCACAACTACTCTTTTAAGTTAATTCTTTTTGCCTTTTTAGCTTTTACCATTAAAAATATATGTAAGAAAATTTTACAATGATTACTATTATACAATTATTGTTTATTCAACTTTTCATTGAATTTTCATTATCGACTAACTTGAAGAGGTGAATTTGAAATCTTTAGAAACACTACATGGATTATTTTTAAATATGTATATTCATTCATGACCACAAGCACACACGCTTACTGTGTATATGCATTGTATTTTATAAAATACACTATATTAAATAATGACAATGTGTATAAAAATTTATTATGTACCATTAATATAATTTCTAGAAATTTATTAGAAAATATCTCAACTTGTATTAAAAATCAATGTGTTTATTAAATTACAATATTGCTTTTACGCAATATATATTTTAATACATGTTGAACTTCTTCTAAAAACACGTCGAACATTTTTTGTTGCAATACAATCAAATTTTGAATGCATGATAAACACTTTTCATAATTATAATTTTAAATACACGTGATACATTTTCCAAAAACATTCTCAACATCTTTTCAAATGCACAAACACTTTCTTTACGTTTCACGATAAATGTAATTTGTTTGTGAGAAAGAATTATGGTTTTGAGAGGGAACATGTCGTGTTTGAAGGTGAAGTATAGGTCGATTCACCGTTTGACCATGATTTTTTCCAGGTCTGTTGCTGTATTTAAGTCATTGGGTGCATCTCTAGCCATCTAATGGATATAGTTCAATTTGGAACCACATGTAGATGGAACTTTTTCTACATTCAACATACGCCATTACACGCAACATGTATGATTTTGGCATTTTCCCGAGGCCATTTGCTATATTTAAGACATTAAAATTAGTTCCACACACCATGGTGCCAAGACTCGAGGAAGTGATGTAGGGTGGAACCCTAGGACCGATCTTTCACGATTTGGAGGGGGATTCCTGAAGAACACACGAAGAACACAAAGGGGAAAACGAAAGGAAACACTCAAATCAACGGGATTCGATTAAACATGTGCTAGATCCGAGTACACAACGAGACACACGATCCAAACACAACAAGGGATGATACAAACAGTAGGTAGTCCTTCCCGATCCGTGAGGCGGGGGGGTCTTGAATCCACAAGGGGATCTTCCCTTGCAGGGTCTTGAATCCACTTGGGGGAATCTTCTCCGCGGAGGCCTTGGTCTCCAATGGAGTAGAGGTACAAGTGGATGAGCAAAGCTCTAATCTCAAATGAGCTACAATCTTTGCTAACCCTAAAACGTTGGGGAAGAAGAATATATATAGTCTAGGGGGTCGAAGGGGTACATGGGCTTTGGCCCTTTCACTGTGTGCAGAGAGGGGCCGGATGTCCGGGCTGGAGGGGCCGAACGTCCGGGCTCTCAGGACGTGCCGGATGTCTGGGTTGGGGGAGCCGGATGTCCGGGGTGGCTTCGGACGGTTCTGTGAAGAGTGTCGGATTTCCGGGCGGGGGCCGGATGTCCGAGGCGCGCATCGGGCCGGATGTCCGGGGCCTGGGCCAGATGTCCGGGCTCTGTAGCTTTGACTGTTGGGTTGTGGCAGCTGATGCTCTAGGGGGCGGGTGTCCGGGTCTTGGGGCCGGATGTCCGGGTCCTGGGGACTTCTTCGGTTCCTTCGGTCGGTCCTCTTCATCCATGAACTTGGAGACTCGTCCGTCTTCACGTGCATCTTCTTGGGGGTCCTCTTGGTACCTGATCATGCATAACATTCCGGACTTACGTAGTAGACATGTCTCAAGTGGGTCATATGGAATATCACTAAGGGGAGATGTCACCTCGGTCTCAAGAGCTATAGCACATGCTCGTGTCATCGGTCCACTTGGCACTTGGTGAGACAACGGTAGGTCCATGGGGATGACCATAGGATGCTCCGCATCATCTCTCCCCCCCCCCTTGGGAAAGATCCGACCTCAGATCGAAAACCTCATCACCATGGTAGGGAGAGAGATCCTTGACGTTGAAGATATCGCCCGCGTTGTACTTGTCGTGTGGTATGTCGATCTTGTATGCATTGTGGTTATAGCGCTCGATCACCTTGAAGGGTCCGTCAGCTCGAGGTAGAAGCTTGGACTTGCGTTCGTTGGGAAAGCGGTCCTTCCGAAGGTGTAGCCACACAAGATCTCCCGTGTTGAATATCATTGGGTTCTTGTTGATGTTGATCTTGGTTGCGAGGCGTTGGACTTGGCGCTCGATGGTGTGCCTTGTATCTTCATGCACCTTCTTGAGATAGCTCGCTCGTGCACTCGCGTCCATGTTGATGCGCTCTTGTAGAGGTAGAATGTCCAAAGGGGACAACGGGTTGAAACCGTAGACGACCTCGAATGTGGACTTGCCGGTAGTCGAATGTCTTGCGCGGTTGTAGGCGTACTCGGCGATGGGTAAGCATTCTTCCCACTCCTTGAGATTCTTCTTGATCAACACACGTAGGAGAGTGGATAACGTCCGGTTCGTTACTTCCGTTTGGCCGTCGGTTTGTGGATGGTATGCCGAAGAGAATATGAGCTTGGCACATAGCGTCTTCCAAAAGTAGCTTAGGAACTTGACGCCGTGGTCCGACACGATAGACTTGGGCACTCCATGTAGACGCAAGATTTCCCTACAAAAGAGATTGGCAACATGTGAAGCATCGTCTATCTTGTTGCATGGTATAAAGTGTGCCATCTTAGAGAAACGATCCACAACAACAAAAACCGAATCCTTGCCATTTTGAGTTCTAGGCAAACCAAGCACAAAGTCCATACTAATATCTTCCCATGGGTGATGTGGAATAGGAAGTGGCATATAGAGACCATGGGAATGAGCTTTAGACTTAGCTTTGTGACATGTAGAGCATCGGTTGGTGAAGCGTGAGACGTCGCGGAACATCTTGGGCCAAAAATAGTTCTTGGAGAGCGTAGAGAATGTCTTGTCGCGTCCAAAGTGACCCATAAGTCCTCCTCCATGAGCCTCTTGCAAAAGTAACAAATGAAGAGAAGACTCGGGTATACAAAGTTTGTTAGCTCTCATTAGATAATCATCCTTCATATAATATCGTTCCCAAGATATATGCGTTAAACATTTGGCATAAGGAAGAGCAAAAGTAGGATCATGCACATACAAGTCTTTTATGTGCTCAAAACCAATGACATTCAATTCAAGTTCAGTAACAAGCATGTATTTGCTGGAAAGAGCATCCGCCACAACATTCTCTTTACCCTTAATGTAATTGATGACATAAGGAAAAGACTCAATAAACTCACTCCATTTCGCATGTCGCTTATTCAATTTAGTTTGACCCTTAAGGTATTTAAGCGTTTCATGGTCCGAATGGATGACAAATTCATGAGGGCGAAGATAATGTTCCCACACATGCAGAACTCTCACTAAAGCATATAATTCTTTGTCATAGATGGGATAATTGAGTTGCGCTCTGGAAAGTTTTTCACTAAAATAAGCCATTGGGCTCTTCTCTTGCATCAACACACCTCCTATGCCATTACCACAATGAACTTCAAAAGTTTTATTGAAGTTGGGTAATGCAAGCAATGGAGCATGTGTAAGCAAATTCTTAAGCTCATGAAATGCGGTATCTTGGGATGGTCCCCAAATAAATGGTGCATTCTTCTTACTCAAGGCATGCAAAGGTGATGCAATAGTGCTAAAGTCCTTAATGAATCTACGATAGAACCGGCTAAGCCAAGGAAACTTCGCACTTGTTGCAAGTTGGTTGGTTGTGGCCAAGTTTTAATAGCATCAATTTTAGATTCATCTACATGAACACCCTTAGAGGACACAACAAACCCAATAAAACAAGCTTGTTGACACCAAAAAGGCATTTCTCCATATTAGCATAAAGGTGCCCTTTTCTTAGAGCTTGCAAAACGGTTCTAAGATGGGTGACATGATCTTTTAGCGACTTGCTAAATACAAGTATATCATTGAAGTAGACCACAACAAGTACGCCGATGTAAGGGTGAAGAACAAAATGCATCACATGCATAAAAGTGTTGGGTGCTTCGGATAAACCCATTGGCATGACCAACCATTCATACAAGCCAAACTTGGTTTTGAAAGCGGTTTTCCAGTCATCACCTTCTTGAATGCGTATTTGGTAATAGCCACTTTTAAGATCAATTTTAGAGAAAATTGTGGCTCCGCTAAGCTCATTTAGCATATCATTAAGGCGGGGAATAGGATATCGATAACGAACGGTGATAGCATTGATGGGACGGCAATCGGAACACATGCGAAAAATATCGTCTTTCTTAGGCACAAGAATGACCGGGACGGCACAAGGACTTAAGCTTTCACGTACATGACCATTGTCAATGAGTTGTTGTATTTGCCTTTGTATTTCTTTTGTCTCATCCGGGTTGACATGGTACGGTGCCTTGTTTTGTAGGGGTGCGCTGAGAATGAGGTCGATGCGGTGTTTGATGCCTCGTAGTGGAGGTAGTCCTGGAGGTAGCTCATCGGGGAAAATGTACTTGAACTCCTGCAATAGAGAAGACAACACTAAAGGTAGATGGTGAGAGGTGTTAGTCCTTGCCACTTCATCTTTGCACAATAGGACATAGTGGGTGACACTAAATGGGTTCTCACACACTTCTCTCATCTCACTTTTGGTGGCTAATAGAACTAAGTTTTTCTTGTCGCTCATCGTGGAGGCACTCAATTTTGGCTTGTGGCGCTCACTCTCTTTTTGGTGGTTCACTCTCTCACTATTCTCTCCACGATGGGTGGTTGCTTGCTTGTCGGTGATCACTTGACTCGGTGACATAGGTCGTAGCACATACTCCTTTCCCTTCATCTTGAAGCTATAGTGATTGGTTCGCCCATTGTGTATGACACCGCGGTAGAATTGCCAAGGTTGTCCAAGTAGGAGATGGCAAACGAACATGGGAACCACATCACACTCCAATGTGTCTTCGTAAGCTCCAATCTTGAAGGAGACTTGAAACGTGTGCTCCACTTGAATGGTGCCAGAGTCGCTAAGCCATTGGACCTTGTAGGGGCGAGGATGCTTCATCTTGACCAATTGTAGCTTGGAACGTAGCTCTTCACTTGCCAAATTGTGGCAACTTCCTCTGTCGATGATGACCTTCACGGAATGTCCATTGATGCCCGCCTTGGTGTGGAAGATGTGGCAACGTTGGTATTCCTCTTGTTGGTGTTGAAGCGTCAAGACCTTGGAGACAACGAGAGAGGGGCTCAAATCATTGTCACAAAAGACTTGGTCATCTTCATCTTCATTCACTTGTCGGGGCAAGGACACATGCTCAAGGGCTTCCATTTCTTCTTCACTCATAGAGTCATAGGTGTCGTCATCGTTGGCGATCATGGTGCGCCGGTTGGTGCACTCGAATGTCTTGTGGACTCCGCCTCCACATGTGAAGCATTTGATGGAACTTGTCTTGACGGTCTCATCCGGTGGAGTTGTAGATGATGAAGCTCTTGGCTTGAAGTTGCTTGTTGTAGGAGGACGACTAGAAGATGTCGAAGTTTTCTTGTAGCTTGACTTGTCACCGTTGCTTGTAGAAGGTTTGGTTGAGGTAGAAGGCGTCGTAGTCGTTGAGGCTTGAGTGTATGAGCCGTATGTCATGGAAGAGTACTTGGCATACTTGTAATCATCTTGCACTTGTCGCTCCGCCTTGGTAGCTTGGTGCACTAGCTCGAGGAGGTTGGAGTAAGGTTGGAAGTCGGCGATCTTCTTGATAGGATGGTTGAGGCCATTCAAGAAACATGCCATGGTTTGCTCCTCATCTTCATTGACATTTGCTCGAATCATTGCAATCTCCATTTCCTTGTAATACTCTTCAGCCGACTTTGTGCCTTGCTTGAGGAGTTGTAACTTCTTGAAGAGGTCGCGACTATAGTATGTGGGTACAAAGCGCGCTCTCATGATATCCTTCATTTGAGCCCATGTTGTGATTGGTGGGTCACCTTTTGCTTCTTTCCTCTCAATGACTTGCTCCCACCAAATGAGGACATAGTCTTGGAACTCAAGAGATGCCATGGCGATCTTCTTTTCTTCTTCATAGTTGTGCAAGCGAAAGATCTTGTCAACTTTCAATGCCCATGAAAGGTAGTCTTCGGGATCATTGCTTCCGAAGAACTTAGGCATGGTGAACTTGAGCTTGCCATATCGTTGCTCTTCATTGTGTTGTTGTCGAACGGGATGACGGTCTTGCCGTGGTGGAGGATCTTGAGCCGCTTGCTCCTCTTGATTGTTTTGTCATGGAGGTCATGGGATTCTTGCACGGTTCCTCATCTCTTGAAGCTCCTCAAGACGGGCGGCTTCTTCTTGTCGCTCTTGGCGGAGGGCCTCTTCTTGTAGACGTACTTGGAGGTTTCGCTCATTGATGGCTCGAGTTGATTCACATAGAGCTTGTTGGGCTTTAAGGGCTTGTTCCTCACGACGTTGTCGTTCTTGTCGAAGTGCATCACCATCTTGATGGTCGTGTTGGTCTTGGCGTGTTGGAGCTTGCTCTTGGACCGGAGGTTCATTAGCTTGTTGCCGGAGGCGTTCGCGTTCACGGAGGCGGCCTTGTAAACCATTGCCATGGAATGGATTTTGTGGGGCTTGATGATCTCCATGGTCTTGGCGACGATGCGAACGAGATCGAGGAGGACTTGCATCCGAAGAAGATTGCGAAGAATGTCGACTTGAGTGGCTTCGTCTTGAATAGGATGAAGATGTAGAAGAAGGGTTGACCAACAAGGCACGAATTTCATCCATCCTTGCATCGTTCTCCTCCTTTTGTGCGGTGAGCTTGTTGTCGAAGTAGTCTCTTGTACGTAACTCGGATTGTCGCAAGTCAGTAGCGAGTAGGTCGATGCATTCGCTCAATACTTCATTCTCTTGATGCAAAGCTCTTTGCGCGCCGAAGAGGTGGTTCTTGGTGACGTAGTTGTTCGGGTCGTCATCTTGCTCAATGAAGAGTTGGTTGGAAGAAGTGGTAGGCCTATCCATCATCCCAAGTAAATGTGTGAGTGTAAGAAAGGAAAGGATTATACCAAATGTACCTTATCCGATGTTGAGAATGGATCAATGATCACTCAATAATGTAACAAGGAAATAGCACCATTGGTACCGGATCTTGTCGATTCTCACACCTATACAAATAAAGCTTTTGGAGTAGCTTGGTGAGGATGGTGGCACAAAATCTTATGCAATTGTTAGCAAGATTCAATAGTGTTGAAAAAGATTCACAAATTTGCAAATACAACAAGTAGAACAAGAGTAATTAATGGTACACGGAAACACACACACGGATAGATAAATGGGGTCGTGCAACCAGGGAACGAGCTCAAAATGTGGAATCCACGAAAAATGCTCTTGTTGGACAACACTAGAGAGACGCTAGCACGATTGCACAAAAGGCGGATACGAGACTTGTGCACAACCTACAAAGCAAAAGTGCAACGACTTCTATCCCAAGTATGCTATATGTATGATGTTCCGGTGATACGATCCAAGATGCTCGAGTTTGACAAACTTAATGTAATATGATGTTATCGTTCTTGTTTAAACGCTCTTTACTTATCTTTCTCTTTTGCTTAAAAGCTTTTGGCTCTTTCTCTTTGATCTCTTCCTTTGGCCACTTACGCACAACTACACGAACCAAGATAGGAATTGTGTATTGCTACTTCTTGAGCTTGCGTTGGTTTTTGCCTTGAAGAGGAAAGGGTGATGCAGCACAGTAGAGGTAAGTATTTCCCTCAGTTAAGAACCAAGGTATCAATCCAGTAGGAGAAGAACGCGCAAATCACCAATACCTGCACAAACAATCAAACACTTGCACCCAACGCGATAAAGGGGTTGTCAATCCCTTCATGGTCACTTGCAAAGGTGAGATCTGATAGAGATAGATAAATAAAAGATAAAATAATTCTGGGTTTTTTTGGTATATAGATCTAAAAATAAAAGATTGCAAAATAGTAGATCGAAACTAATATGATGGAAAATAGGCCCGGGGGCCATAGGTTTTACTAGAGGCTTCTCTCATGAAGGCAAATAATACGATGGGTGAACAAATTATTGTCGAGCAATTTATAGAAAAGAGCAAAGTTATGATGATATCCAAGGCAATGATTATGCATATAGGCATCACGTCCGTGTCAAGTAGACCGACTCCTGCCTGCATCTACTACTATTACTCCACACATCGACCGCTATCCAGCATGTATCTAGAGTATTAAGTTCATAAAGAATGGAGTAACGCCTTAAGTAAGATGACATGATGTAGAGGAATTAACTCAAGCAATATGATGAAAACGCCATCTTTTTATCCTCGATGGCAACAATGCAATACGTGTCTCGCTACCCCTACTTTGTCACTGGGTGAAATCATGCAAGATTGAACCCAAAGCTAAGCACCTCTCCCATTGCAAGAAAAACCAATCTAGTTGACCAAACCAAACCGATAATTCGAAGAGAAATACAAAGATATCAAATCATGCATAAAAGAATTCAGAGAAGATTCAAATAATATTCATAGATAAGCTGATCATAAATCCACAATTCATCGGATCTCGACAAACACACCGCAAAAGAATATTATATCGGATAGATCTCCAAGAACGTCGAGGAGAACATGGTATTGAGAATCAAAGAGAGAGAAGAAGCCATCTAGCTACTAGCTATGGACCCGTAGGTCTGAGGTAAACTACTCACGCTTCATCGGAAGGGCAATAGGGTTGATGTAGAAGCCCTTCGTGATCGATTCCCCCTCCGGCAGGATGCCGAAAAAGGTCCCAAGATGGGATCTCACGGGAACAGAAGGTTGCGGCGGTGGAAAAGTGTTTTCGTGGATGCCTCTGGTGGTTCTGGAATATGTGTGAATATATAGGAGGAAGAGCTAGGTTAGGGAGTCACTGAGGGGCCCACAAGGTAGGGGGGCGCGCACCCCCCCTAGGGCGCGCCCTCCACCCTTGCCACCGCCTCGTGGCTCTTCTGACTTGAACTCCAAGTCCCCTGGGTGTCTTCTGGTCCAAGAAAAATCATCGTGAAGTTTTATTCCGTTTGGACTCCGTTTGGCATTCCTTTTCTGCGAAGCTCAAAAACAAGGAAAAAACAGAAACTGGCACAGGGCTCTAGGTTAATAAGTTAGTCCCAAAAATAATATAGAATAGCATATTAATGCATATAAAACATCCAAAACAGATAATATAATAGCATGGAACAATAAAAAATTATAGATACGTTGGAGACGTATCAAGCATCCCCAAGCTTAATTCCTGCTCGTCCTCGAGTAGGTAAATGATAAAAATAGAATTTTTGATGTGGAATGGTACCTAACATATTTATCCATGTAATTTTCTTTATTGTGGCATGAATGTTCAGATCCATAAGATTCAAAACAAAAGTTTAATATTGACATAAAAACAATAATACTTCAAGCATACTAATAAAGCAATCATGTCTTCTCAAAATAACATGGCCAAAGAAAGTTATCCCTACAAAATCATATAGTCTGGCTATGCTCCATCTTCGTCACACAAAGTATTCAAATCATGCACAACCCCGATGACAAGCCAAGCAATTGTTTCATACTTTTGATGTTCTCAAACCTTTTCAACTTTCATGCAATACATGAGCGTGAGCCATGGACATAGCACTATAGGTGGAATAGAATATGGTGGTTGTGGAGGAGACAAAAAGAAGGAGATAGTCTCACATCAACTAGGCGTATCAACGGGCTATGGAGATGCCCATCAATAGATATCAATGTGAGTGAGTAGGGATTGCCATGCAATGGATGCACTAGAGCTATAAGTTTATGAAAGCTCAAAAAGAAACTAAGTGGATGTGTATCCAACTTGCTTGCTCACGAAGAGCTAGGGCAATTTGAGGAAGCCCATCATTGGAATATAGAAGCCAAGTTCTATAATGAAAAATTCCCACTAGTATATGAAAGTGACAACATAGGAGACTCTCTATCATGAAGATCATGGTGCTACTTTGAAGCACAAGTGTGGAAAAAGGATAGTAACATTGCCCCTTCTCTCTTTTCTCTCTTTTTTTTGTTTGGCTTCTTTGGCCTCTTTTTTTTGTTGGCTTCTTTGGCCTCTTTTATTTTTCCTCACATGGAGCAATGCTCTAATAATGAAGATCATCACACTTTTATTTACTTACAACTCAAGAATTACAACTCGATACTTAGAACAAAATATGACTCTATATAAATGCCTCTGGCGGTGTACCGGGATGTGCAATGATCTAGCATAGCAAATGACATCAAAAAATGGACAAGCCATGTAAACATCATGCTAGCTATCTTACGATCATGCAAAGCAATATGACAATGATGGAGCGTGTCATAATAAAATAGAACGGTGGAAAGTTGCATGGCAATATATCTCAGAATGGCTATGGAAATGCCATAATAGGTAGGTATGGTGGCTGTTTTGAGGAAGGTAAAAGGTGGGTGTATGGTACCGGCGAAAGCTGCGCGGTACTAGAGAGGCTAGCAAAGGTGGAAGGGTGAGAGTGCGTATAATCCATGGACTCAACATTAGTCATAAAGAACTCACATACTTATTGCAAAAATCTATTAGTCATCGAAACAAAGTACTACGCATATGCTCCTAGGGGGATAGATTAGTAGGAAAAGACCATCGCTCGTCCCCGACCGCCACTCATAAGGAAGACAATCAATAAATACCTCATGCTCCAACTTCGTTACATAACGGTTCACCATACGTGCATGCTACGGGAATCACAAACTTCAACACAAGTATTTCTACAATCCACAGTTACTCACTAGCATGACTCTAATATCACCATCTTTATATCTCAAAACAATCATAAGGAATCAAACTTCTCATAGTATTCAATGCACTTTATATGAAAGTTTTTATTATATCCCTCTTGGATGCCTATCATATTAGGACTAAATTCATAACCCAAGAAAATTACCATGCTGTTTAGAAAGACTCTCAAAATAATATAAGTGAAGGATGAGAGTTCAACAATTTCTATAAAATAAAACTACCGCCGTGCTCTAAAAATATATAAGTGAAGTACTAGAGAAAAATTGCCTAGCTGAAAGATATAAGTGAAGCACATAGAGTATTCTAATAAATCACGATTCATGCATGTCCCTCTCAAAAGGTGTGTACATCAAGGATGATTATGGCAAACTAAAAAGCAAAGACTCATATCATACAAGACGCTCCAAGCAAAACACATATCATGTGGTGAATAAAAATATAGCCTCAAGTAAATTTACCGATAGAAGAAGACGAAAGAGGGGATGCCTTCCAGGGCATCCCCAAGCTTAGGCTCTTGGTTGTCCTTGAATATTACCTTGGGGTGCCTTGGGAATCCCCAATATTAGGCTCTTGCCACTCCTTATTCCATAGTCCATCAAATCTTTACCCAAAACTTGAAAACTTCACAACACAAAACTCAACAGAAAACTCGTGAGATCCGTTAGTATAAGAAAATAAAATCGCCACTTTTGGTACTGTTGTGAACTCATTCTTTATTTATATTGGTGTAATATCTACTGTATTCCAACTTTTCCATGGTTCGTACCCCCCGATACTACCCATAGATTCATCAAAATAAGCAAACAACACAAAGAAAACAGAATCTGTCAAAAACAGAACAGTCTGCTAAGATCTGAATTGTTCTAATACTTATGTAACTCCAAATATTCTGAAAATTAGGAAAACAGATAAAATTTGTATATCAATATTTTGTAAAAAAATCAGGGTTTTTCCATGCTCCAGTGAATTTAAACAACTCTGTTACTGGACGCAAAAGTTTCTGTTTTTCAGCAAGATCAAATTAACTATCACCGTAAGCCATCCCAAAGGTCTTACTTGGCACAAACACTAACTAAAACACCAAAACACAATTACTACAGAGGTAATAATGTGTATTTTCACAAAAACAGAAAAGAAAAATATTGGGTTGTCTCCCAACAAGCTCTTTCTTTATAGCCATTAAGATAGGCTTGAGAATTAATTGATGCTCACATAAAAGATAGCAATTGAAACACGAAGAGAGCATCATAAAACATGTGACAAACATATTTAAGTCTAACATACTTCCTATGCATGAGAATTTTATAAGCAAACAAATTATCGAGGCAAGCAAAAACTAGCATATGCAAGGAAGAAGGAAGAAACAATAGCAATCTCAACATGACGAGAGGTAATTGAGTACATGAAACTTTTTACAACCATATTTTCCTCTCTCATAATAATTACATATGGGATCATATTCAAATTCAACAATATAGCTATCACATAACATATTCTCTAGATGATCCACATGCATGCAAAGTTGACACTCTTCCAAAATAGTGGGATTAATATTAACTAAAGTCATGACCTCTCCAAACCCACTTTTATCAAAAAATTCATGAGATTGATCATACTCCAAAGTAGTGGGATCATTATTACCTAGAGTTGACACTCTTCCAAACCCACTTTCAATATTATTGCAAACATATTCATCATGAGGCTTAAATAAAATTTCAAGATCATAAGAAAAATCACCCCAATCATGATCATTGCAACAAGTAGTGGACATAGCAAAATTAGCATCCCCAAGCTTAGGGTTTTGCATATCATTAGCACAACTGACATTAATAGAATTTATAGTAGAACCATTGCAATCATGCTTTTCATCCAAGGAGCTATCGTGAATCACTTCATAAATTTCTTCTTTTAACACTTCATCATAATTTTCGGATTCACGAACTTCAAGCAAAACTTCATAAAGATAATCTAGTGCACTCAACTCACTAGCAATAGGTTCATCATAATTGGATCTCTTAAAAAGATTAGCAACTGGATGAGGATCCATAAACTCTTTGCTTACTGTTTTTCAATAAAATACACAACTATGCCAAGCAAACGAGCAAACAAACCAAGTAACACATAAGAGCAAACGGAAAGAAGGCGAATAAAAAGGCAAATCCTTTTGTGTTTTTGTGAAAATCGTTTTAGAAGTGGGGGGGGGGGAGGAAAACGAGAGGCAAATGGCAACTAATGTAATGCAAGAAATGAGAGTTTATGATGGGTACTTGGTATGCTAGATGTAGATCCCTCCAACAACGAAGCCAGAAATTGGCAAGTCGATGAGAGAGTAGTCTTGACTTGGCATAGATCTCCCCGGCAACGGCGCCAGAAATTCTTCCTGCTACTTCTTGAGCTTGCGTTGGTTTTTCCCTTGAAGAGGAAAGGATGATGCAGCATAGTAGAGGTAAGTATTTCCCTTAGTTAAGAACCAAGGTATCAATCAGTAGGAGAAGAACGCGCAAATCACCAATACCTGCACAAACAATCAAACACTTGCACCCAACACGATAAAGGGGTTGTCAATCCCTTCACGGTCACTTGCAACGGTGAGATCTGATAGAGATAGATAAATAAAGGATAAAATATTTTTGGGTTTTTTTGGTATATAGATCTGAAAATAAAAGATTGCAAAATAGTAGATCGGAAACTAATATGATGGAAAATATACCCGGGGGCCATAGGTTTCACTAGAGGCTTCACTCATGAAGGCAAATAATACGGTGGGTCAACAAATTATTGTCGAGCAATTGATACAAAAGCGCAAAGTTATGACGATATCCAAGGCAATGATTATGCATATAGGCATCACGTCCGTGTCAAGTAGACCGACTCCTGCCTGCATCTACTAATATTACTCCACACATCGACCGCTATCCAGCATGCATCTAGAGTATTAAGTTCATAAAGAACGGAGTAACGCCTTAAGTAAGATGACATGATGTAGAGGAATTAACTCAAGCAATATGATGAAAACCCCATCTTTTTATCCTCGATGGCAACAATGCAATACGTGTCTCGCTACCCCTACTTTGTCACTGGGTGAAATCACGCAAGATTGAACCCAAAGCTAAGCACCTCTCCCATTGCAAGAAAAACCAATCTAGTTGGCCAAACCAAACCGATAATTCTAAGAGAAATACAAAGATATCAAATCATGCATAAAAGAATTCAGAGAAGATTCAAATAATATTCATAGATAAGCTGGTCATAAATCCACAATTCTTTGGATCTCGACAAACACACCACAAAAGAAGATTACATCGGATAGATCTCCAAGAACATCGAGGAGAACGTGGTATTGAGAATCAAAGAGAGAGAAGAAGCCATATAGCTACTAGCTATGGACCCGTAGGTCTGAGGTAAACTACTCACGCTTCATCGGAAGGGCAATAGGGTTGATGTAGAAGCCCTCCGTGATCGATTCCCCTTCCGGCAGGATGCCGGAAAAGGCCCCAAGGTGGGGTCTCACAGGAACAGAAGGTTGCAGCGATGGAAAATTGTTTTCGTGGATGCCTCTGGTGGTTCTGGAATATATGTGAATATATAGGAGGAAGAGCTAGGTCAGGGAGTCACCGAGGGGCCCACAAGGTAGGGGGGTGCGCCCTCCACCCTTGCCGCCGCCTCGTGGCTCTTTTGACTTGGACTCCAAGTCCCCTGGGTGTCTTCTGGTCCAAGAAAAATCATTGTGAAGTCTTATTCCGTTTGGTATTCCTTTTCTGCGGAGCTCCAAAACAAGGAAAAAACAAAAACTGGCTCTGGGCTCTAGGTTAATAAGTTAGTCCCCAAAATAATATAAAATAGCATATTAATGAAAATAAAACATCCAAAACAGATAATATAATAGCATGGAACAATAAAAAATTATAGATACGTTGGAGACGTATCATGTATGCGGGAACAAAATATTGCACTAGTGATGATAATGATACTAAGATATGGATATCGAAAATGGTATGTATGCAATGGAGATGATGTTCACTAATGTGCACAAGTAACTTGGCCCGGCAATACTCAAATGGCTAGTCTTGATAGGCAAGTGACGCAAAATGGGCTATGCGGTAATCAATGTAATGGCAAGGGAGAATGTACTAGAGTGTCGTCGATGTTACCGTTCCTTGCTTACGGTGGATGGTGTCAAAATGATGACGTTGATGATGCCAATGACGAAGATGAATGGCGGTGATGTCGGTGTCGAACCGTCCCTAAGTAGCCAAAACACGTTAGGAAATGGAAACCGCAACTCAAATTCTCAAAGAACAAAACGTGTCAAAATTGTCGGAGGTTGTAGCGGGTAAGCACTTGATGAGGACATCACTTCCACAGTTACACCCATAACCCATACTGTTACATACATGGGACCAATTACTAGAGCTCGCTCACGCCAATTAAATTACCAGGTACTTTCATTTCTTGGTAACGATTCTAATGTTCATGAGAATATGATACTGCCTAAATTGGATACAATTGTTTTGCTTTCAAATGAAGGGCCTAGCCTGGACAAGAAGGATGAACATTGGAGTATGATCAAGCATGGAGATGATGGCATGCGCAAGGGGAACAAGAACGGAGTTTCTGGTGGAGTTTTCAGCATTTTGGAGACACCATGATGACGTACAAGTGCACGGATGAAACATACAAGATGCGCTTTCATAAATTTCATCCATAGCTTAATATAGGTGATGTGCCACCTTATTTTTGGGCCAGGCACATGTAATTTCAAAATATTACATATAGGCTATTTTTTTAGAGTCCGTATTGTAGGGGAAACGACTCACGAGGTGTTTTAGTCCCACCTTGCCAAGGGGAGACGAAATCCCCTCTCATTCCCGCTAGAAATATAGCCCTTAAGGCACCGTTTAGACTTTGGGTTTTGTTTAGATTAAAATTTGCCATAGCTGCAACTTCGCGTACTTCGTTTGTGTTCAACGACCAGAACAAGATGTCACAGAACCCCACCTTCATTAATAAAGCTTTCCTCTTATATTTGCAATATCCAGATTGCAATTTCAGTTTCTTGTTTATTCTTCATTTGCGTGCAGAAAACAGACCATCCTGGTCAGGTTGATCGTGCTGCGACGTGGTCAATAACCTCTCGGAGTTGGTTTATCGATTGCTAAGGTGCAACGTCCTCACATGTTCGTAGTCGGATCATCAAAGTATACTCCACCAAAAACGATAGCCACCATCTCATCGAAAGATAGGACACCTTTGCCTCTATCAAGTGGTGTTCCTTGGGAGGATATATCTATGGACTTTGTTTTAGGTTTACCTCGAACAAAGAAGGGGAGGGATAGTATTTTTATTGTCATGGATAGATTTTTGAAAATAGCACACTTTATACCATGTCATAAAAGCGATGATGCTGCTAATGTTGCTAGTTTGTTCGTTCATGAAATTATTCGCTTGCATGGTGTGCCAAATACTATTGTTTCATATCATGATACTATGTTTCTTAGCCACTTTTGGAGATGTTTATGGGCTAATTTGGGGACTAAACTGCTTTTTAGTACTACATGTCACCCCCAAACTGAGGGACAAACTGAAGTAGTCAATAGAACTTTGTCTACTATGCTTAGGGTTGTTTTGAAGAATAACTTGAAAATGTGGGAAGAATGCTTGCCTCATATTGAATTTGCTTATAATCGATCGCTGCATTCTACTACTAAGATGTGCCCTTTTGAAGTTGTGTATGGTTTCCTACCTCATGCACCTATTGATTTGTTGCCTCTTTCATCTTCGGAGAAGGTTAATTTTGATGCTAAACAACATGCTGAATTGATCTTAAAAATGCATGAGTTAACCAAGGAAAACATTGAGTGTATGAATGCTAAATATAAATTTGCTAGATATAAGGGTAGAAAACATGTTGTCTTTGCACCTGGAGATCTTGTTTGGTTACACTCGCATAAGGATAGGTTTCCTGATTTACGCAAATCAAAGCTAATGCCATGTGCTGATGGTCCTTTTAAGGTGTGAGAGAAAATAAATGGCAATGCATATAAACTTGAGCTGCTTGCAGATTTTGGGGTTAGTCCCACTTTTAACATTGCAGATTTGAAGCCTTAATGGGTGACGAAGATAAGCTTCCATCGAGGACGACTTCACCTCAAGAAGGGGAGGATGATGAGGACATCACTTCCACAGTTACACCCACAACCTCTACTGTTACATACATGAGACCAATTACAAACCTCGCGCACGCCAATTAAATTACCAGGTACTTTCGTTTCTTGGTAATGATTCTAATGTTCATGAGAATATGATACTGCCTAAATTGGATACATTTGTTTTGCTTTCAAATGAAGGGCCTAGCATGGACAAGAAGGATGAACATTGGAGTATGATCAAGCATGGAGATGATGGCATGCGCAAGGGGAACAAGAACGGAGTTTGTGGTGGAGTTTTCAGCATTTTGGAGCCACCATGATGACGTACAAGCGCATGGATGAAATATACAAGATGCACTGTCATAAATTTTGTCCATAGCTTAATATAGGTGTTGCTACACCTTATTTTTGGGCCAGGCCCATGTAATTTCGAAATACTACATATAGTCTATTTTTTAGAGTCTGTATTGTAGGGGAAACGACTCAGGAGGTGTTTTAGTCACACCATGCCAAGGGGGGATGAAATCCCCTCTCTTTCCCCCTACAAATACAGCCCTTAAGGCACCGTTTAGACTTTGGGTTTTGTTTAGAATAAAAGTTTGCCATAGCTGCAACTTCGCGTACTTCGTTTGTGTTCAACGACCAGACCAAGACATCAGAGAACCCCACCTTCATTAATAAAGCTTTCCTCTTATATTCATAATATCCAGATTGCAATTTTAGTTTCGTGCTTGTTCTTCGTTTGCGTGCAGGAAACAGACCCTCATGGTCAGGTTGATCGTGCTCCGGCGTGGTCAATAACCTCTCGGAGTTGGTTTAGCGATTGCTAAGGCGCGACGTCCTCGCACGTTCATTGTCGGATCGTCAAAGTCTACTCCACCAAAAACGATAGCCACCATCTCATCGAAAGACGGGACACCTTTGCCTCTATAGAGTGGTGTTCCTTGGGAGGATATATCTATGGACTTTGCTTTAGGTTTACCTCAAACAAAGAAGGGGAGGGATAGTATATTTGTTGTCATGGATAGATTTTTGAAAATGGCACTTTATACCATGTCATAAAAGCGATGATGCTGCTAATGTTGCTGGTTTGTTCGTTCGTGAAATTATTCGCTTGCATGGTGTGCCAAATACTATTGTTTCATGTCATGATACTAAGTTTCTTAGCCACTTTTGGAGATGTTTATGGGCTAAGTTGGGGACTAAACTGCTTTTTAGTACTACATGTCACCCCCAAACTGATGGACAAACTGAAGTAGTCAATGGAACTTTGTCTACTACGCTTAGGGCTGTTTTCAAGAATAACTTGAAAATGTGGGAAGAATGCTTGCCTCATATTGAATTTGCTTATAATCGATCGCTGCATTCTACTACTAAGATGTGCCCTTTTGAAGTTGTGTATGGTTTCCTACCTCGCGCACCTATTGATTTGTTGCCTCTTCCATCTTCGGAGAAGGTTAATTTTCATGATAAACAACATGCTGAATTGATCTTAAAAATGCATGAGTTAACTATGGAAAACATTGAGCGTATGAATGCTAAATATAAATTTGCTGGAGATAAGGGTAGAAAACGTGTTGTCTTTGCATCTTTACACCTGGAGATCTTGTTTGGTTACACTTGCGTAAGGATAGGTTTCCTGATTTGCGCAAATCAAAGCTAATGCCACGTCCTGATGGTCCTTTTAAGGTGTTAGAGAAAATAAATGATAATGCATATAAACTTGAGCTGCCTGTAGATTTTGGGGTTAGTCCCACTTTTAACAATGCAGATTTGAAGCCTTACTTGTGTGAGGAAAATGAGCTTCCGTCGAGGACGACTTCACTTCAAGAAGGGGAGGATGATGATTACATCACTTCCACAGTTACACCCACAACCCCTACTGTTACATACATAGGACCAATTACTAGAGCTCGCACACGCCAATTAAATTACCAGGTACTTTCGTTTCTTGGTAACGATTCTAATGTTCATGAAAATATGATACTGCCTAAATTGGATACATTTATTTTTCTTTCAAATGACGGGCCTAGCGTGGACAAGAAGGATGAACATTGGAGTATGATCAAGCATGGAGATGATGGCATGCGCAAGGGGAACAAGAACAGAGTTTCTGGTGGAGTTTTTAGCATTTTGGAGCCACCGTGATGACGTACAAGTGCATGGAAAAAATATACAAGATGCCCTTTCATAAATTTCGTCCATAGCTTAATATAGGTGCTGCGCTACCTTATTTTTGGACCAGGCCCATGTAATTTCGAAATACTACACATAGGCTATTTTTTTAGAGTCCGTATTATAGGGGAAACAACTCAGGAGGTGATTTAGTCCCACCTTGCTAAGGGGGGACGAAATCCCCGCTCTTTCCCCCTACAAATACAGCCCTTAAGGCACCGTTTAGACTTTGGGTCTTTTTTAGATTAAAAGTTTGTCATAGCTGCAACTTCGCATACTTCGTTTGTGTCCAATGACCAGACCAAGATGGCACAGAACCCCACCTTCATTAATAAAGCTTTCCTCTTATATTTGCAATATCCAGGTTGCAATTTCATTTTCTTGCTTGTTCTTTGTTTTCGTGCAGGAAACAGACCCTCGTGGTCAAGTTGATCATGCTCTGGCATGGGCAATAACCTCTCGGAGTTGGTTTAGCGATTGCTAAGGCGCGACGTCCTTGCACGTTCATAGTCAGATCGTCAAAGTCTACTCCACCCAAAATGATAGCAACCATCTCATCGTAAGACGGGACACCTTTGCCTCTATCAGCAATGGTGGTTGCTGAAACCGGTGGTGGTATGCGGAAGTATTGGTGGAAACCCGGTCAAAATTGGTGAAAGTTAGGCGAAGAACGAGGTGGTGGATGAAGTGGTGCTGCGGAGGCCGGATGTCCGGGTTGTCGGGCCGGATGTCTGGGGGGGCGGATGTCTGGGGGCCACGAGGCAGATGTCCGGGGATCCAAATCCGTGATGAACTCGGTGGATCTCGTGGTCATGAAAAAAATCAGGCAAAATTCGAGGGATTTTGTGGATGGAATTGGGGGAAAAGTTAGGAGAAGCTAGATCTACGAGTAACACATCAAATCCATGGATCAAATTCAATAAAACATCATCATACCAACAAATCACAAAAAAAAATTGGGAGGGCTATTTTTGTGGGGATTTTCAAAATTGGGACAAAACACAACAAAATTAGGCTAGAAACGAAGGGGAAGACTCCAAAATCGTGATCAACCTTGGCTCATGATACCAAGATGATGTAGGGTGGAACCCTAGGGCCGATCTTTCATGATTTGGAGGGGGATTCCCAAAGAACACATGAAGAACACAAAGGGGAAAACTAGAGGAAACACTTAAATCAACGGGATTCGATTACACATGTGCTAGATCCGAGTACACAACGAGACACACGATCCAAACACAACAAGGGATGATACAAACGGTAGGTAGTCCTTCCCGATCCATGAGGCGGCAGGGCCTTGAATCCATGAGGGGATCTTCCCTTGCGGGGTCTTGAATCCACTTGGGGGAATCTTCTCCGCAGAGGCCTTGTTCTCCAATGGAGTAGAGGTACAAGTGGATGAGCAAAGCTCTAAGCTCAAATGAGCTACAATCTTTGCTAACCCTAAAATGTTGGGGAAGAAGAGTATATATAGTCTAGGGGGGGTGAAGGGGTACATGGGCTTCGGCCCTTTCACTGTGCATAGATAGGGGCCAAATGTCTGGGCTAGAGGGGCCGGATGTCCGGGCTCTCAGGACGTGCCGAATGTCCTGGCTAGGGGAGCCGGATGTCCGGGGTGGCTTTGGACAGTTCTCTGAAGAGTGCCGAATTTTTGGGCGGGGGCCGGATGTCCGGGGTGCGCGTCAGGCCGGATGTCCGGGCCTTGTAGCTTTGGCTATTGGGTTGTGGCGGTTTTATGATCCAAGGGCCGGATGTCCGGGTCTTGGGGCCGGATGTCCGGGTCCTGGGGACTTCTTCGGTTCCTTCCGTCGGTCCTCTTCATCCATGAACTTGGAGACTCGTCCGTCTTCACGTGCATCTTCGTGGGGGTCGTCTTGGTACCTGATCATGCATAACATTCCGAACTTAGGTAGTAGCCATGTCTCAAGTGGGTCATATGGAATATCAGTAAGGAGATATGTCACCTCGGTCTCGAGAGCTCTAGCATGTACTAGTTTCATCGGTCTAGTTGGCACTTGGTGAGACGACGGTAGGTCCATGGGGATGACCATAGGATATTGTGCATCAGGAAGTGTATATGAGCAAGGAAATGCTTTTGTGGTAGAGGTGAAGGTGTCCCGTCTTTTGATGAGATCATGATTATTGTTTTCGGAGGAGTAGACTTTGACGATTCGACTACGAACGTGCGAGGACGTCACACCTTAGCAATCGCTATACCAATTCCGAGAGGTTATTGACCATGCCAGAGCACGATCAACATGATCACGAGGGTCTATTTCCTGCAAGCAAATGAAGAACAAGCAAGAAATTGAGATTGCAATCTGCATATTGCGAATATAAGAGGAAAACTTTATTGATCAAGGTGGGGTTCTGTGGCGTCTTGGTCTGGTCGTTGAACACAAATGAAGTACGCGAAGTTGCAGCTATGGCAAACTTTAATCTAAATAAAACCCAATGTCTAAACGACACCCTAAGGGCTGTATATATGGAGGAAGAGAGGGGAATTTCGTGACCCCTTTGAGGAGGGGTCCGAAACCAAACCTAACTCTTGTTTCCCCACACATACGGACTCTAAAAACAGCCTATACTCAAGTATTTTGAAATTACATGGACCTGGCCCAAAAATAAGGTGGCGCAGCACCTATTATAAGTTATGGACGAAATTTATGAAAGGGCATGTTGTATATTTCGTCCATGTCCTTGTATGTCATCAAGGAGGCCTCAAAGCACTGAAACTACACTAGAAATGCCGTTCTGGTTCGCTTCACGCGCGCCTTCATCTCCATGCTTGTTTCTGCTCCAGTGTTCATTCCTCTTGTCCATGCTGGACCCTTCATTAGTAATCAACACAAATGTATCCAATTTAGGCAACATCATATTCTCATGAACATTAGAATTGTTACCAAGAAACGAAAGTACCTGGTAAATCAATTGGCATGCGCGAGCTCTAGTGATTGGTCCAGTATGTATAGCAGCAGGGGCTGTGGATGTAATAGTGGTATTGATATCCGCATCATCCTCCCTTTCTTGAAATGATGTCGTCCTTGGCAGAAGCTCATCTTCCTCACCCAAATAAGGCTTCAAATCTACAATGTTAAAAGTGGGAATAACCCCAAAATCTGCAGGCAGCTCAAGTTTATATGCATTATCATTTATTTTCTCTAATACCTTAGAAGGACCATCAGCACATTGTATTAGCTTTGATTTGTGCAAATAAGAAAATCTATCCTTAAGCAAATGTAACCAAACAAGATATCCAGGTGCAAACACAACATGTTTTCTACCCTTATCTCCAACAAGTTTATATTTAGCATTCATACGCTCAATGTTCTCCTTAGTTAACTCATGCATTTTAAGACCAATTTAGCACGTTGTTTGGCATCAAAATTAAACTTCTCCGAAGATAGAAGAGGCAACAAATCAATGGGCACATGAGGTAGGAAACCATACACAACTTCAAAAGGACACATCTTAGTAGTAGAATGCAGCAAACGATTATAAGCAAATTCAATATGAGGCAAGCATTCTTCCCACATTTTACGGTTATTCTTCAAAACAGCCCTAAGCATAGTAGACAAAGTACTATTGACTACTTCAGTTTGTCCATCAGTTTGGGGTTGACAAGTAGTACTAAAAAGAAGTTTAGTCCCCAACTTAGCCCATAAACATCTCCAGAAGTGGCTAAGAAATTTAGTATCACGATCTGAAAAATAGTATTTGGCACACCATGCAAGCGAATAATTTCATGAAAGAACAAATCAGCAACATTAGCGGCATCATCGCTTTTATGACATGGTATGAAGTGTACCATTTTCGAAAATCTATCCACGACAACAAATATGCTATCCCTCCCCTTCCTTGTTCGAGGTAATCCTAAAACAAAATCCATAGATATATCCTCCCATGGAACACTAGGTACAGGCAAGGGCATATATAAACCATGAGGATTGAGTCATGACTTAGCTTTTTGACATGTAGTGCAGCGAGCAACAAAATGCTCAACATCCCGTCTCATCTTTGGCCAAAAGAAATGTGTAGCTAGTACGTCCTCCGTCTTCTTCACGGCAAAGTGTCCCATTAATCCTCCTCCATGCGCCTCCTACAACAACAAAAAACGAACGGAGCTAGCTGGAATGCATAGCTTGTTAGCACGGAACACAAATCCATCATTAAGGACGAACTTGTTCCATGTTCTTCCTTCTTTACAATTCTGCATTACATCTTTAAAATCAGCATCATGCACATATTGATCTTTGATGGTCTCCAAACCAAATATTTTAAAGTAAGTTGTGAAAGCATAGTATAACGACGAGATAATGCATCAGCAATAACATTTTCTTTACCCTTCTTGTGTTTAATGACATAACGGAAAGTCTCAATGAATTCAACCCATTTAGCATGTCTACGATTCAGTTTTGCTTGACTTTTAATGTGTTTCAAAGATTCATGATCAGAATGTATAACAAATTCTTTGGGCCATAAATAATGTTGCCATGTTTCTAAGGTCCAAACAAGAGCATATAATTCTTTATCATAAGTAGAATGGTTTAGACTAGGCCCACTCAATTTTTCAGAAAAGTATGCAACATGTTTGCCATCTTGTAATAACACACCTCGTAATCCAATTCCACTACCATCACATTCAAGCTCAAAAAGTCTTATTAAAATCGGGAAGTTGGAGTAAAGGAGCATGTGTCAACTTATCTTTCAATACCATGAAGGCTTCTTCCTGTGCGGTACCCCAAACAAAAGGTACATGCTTCTTTGTAAGCTCATTGAGAGGTGCAGCAATGGTGCTGAAATCTCTCACAAAACGCCTATAGAAACCAGCAAGTCCAAGAAAAATCCTCACTTGTGTGACCGTTTTGGGTTGCGGCCAACTTTCAATAGCTTCAATCTTGGCTTTATCAACTTCAATTCCCTATGCAGTAACAAAATAGCCAAGAAAAGACACTCGGTCGATGCAAAAGGTGCACTTCCCGAGGTTACCAAACAAACATGCATCACGTAGAGCAATAAAAACATCACGTAAATGTTCCAAATGTTCCTCCAAAGATCTGCTATAAATCAGTATATCATCAAAATACACTACCACAAATCGTCCAATGAAAGCACGTAAAACTTCGTTCATTAATCTCATGGAAGTACTAGGTCCATTAGTTAACCCAAAAGGCATGACTAACCACTCATATAATCCAAACTTAGTTTTAAATGCTGTTTTTTCATTCATCACCCAATTTCATACGAATTTGATGGTATCCACTACGCAAATCAACTTTGGAGATAATAGTAGAGCCACTTAATTCATCAAGCATATCATCTAGCCTAGGAATAGGATGGCGATAACAAATAGTAATATTATTAATGCCTCTACAATCAACACACATACGCGATGTACCATCCTTTTTCGACATTAGAATAATAGGAACAACACAAGGACTAAGGGATTCGCGTATATAACCTTTGTCGAGCAGCTCCTGTACTTGACACATAATCTCCTTCGTCTCCTCTGGATTGGTATGGTATGGTGCACGGTTGGGTAGTGATGCACCGGGAATTAAGTCAATCTGATGCTCAATCCCTCAAATAGATGGTAATCCCAGTGGCACGTCTTGTGGAAAGGCGTCAGCAAACTCCTACAAAATGTTAGTGACAGAAGGAGGCAAAGAGGAAGGCACGTCCTCGAATGAAAATAATGCCTCTTTGCACACAAAAGTATAACAAACAGATTTGCTGCAATCTAGATCATCAATATAAGATTTGGTGGCAAGTAAACATCCACTTTTTAATTTAATTTCAGAAGCAACACTAGATGGTTTATTATTAGGTTTCATTTGTTGCTCAAATTCTTTTGCCACTATCTGATTTTCACTCTTATTTTGCTTTACTAACTTGATTAATATCATCTTTCAAAATGAAATCATGAGTCATACGAAGCAAAATAATATGTTTATCCTTATGAACAATATTATACCGATTGTTTCTACCATGGTGTACAGAAGTTTTATCGAATTACCTACAAAGTAATAAGGAACATGCTTGCATGGGTACCACATCACAATCATCATATGTAGCGATACTAAAATGCACACGAACAGTACGTGCTACCTTAACCTTGCCGCTGTTGTTGAACCATTAGATGTAGTAAGGATGCGGATGTGGTCTTGTGGTGAGAGAGAGCTTCTCCACCATCTCCATGCTAGCCAAGTTGTTGCAGCTCCCTCCATCTATGATGACGTGAACAGAATGTTCCTTCACAACTCCCTTTGTATGGAACAAATTGTGCCTTTGATTTTGCTCAGCTTGCATGACCTGCACACGCAAAACACGTCGAGAAACTAAACTTTCATACCTGTCAGCGTCTTCAGCAGCCATGTATTGCGTCTCCTGTTCAAAACCATCTCCACCGTATTCTTCACTTGTAATAAGAGACAAAGTCTCCTCATAATAGTCACTAGCGGACTCATACCCACCATCCTCAGTAGCAATCATCACACGCTTAGATGGGCATTCTCTCGCATAATGACCTCCACCCTTGCAACGACGACAAATAATAGTGTGTGCCATGTTGATGCCATGGATGAAGAAGAGCTCTGTGCAGGCCCTGAAGGTGTGCTCTTGGTAGATAGTGATGGTCGTGCATGCTTTCTTGTATCACGGTTGGAGGTGGCAGCTGACGGAGGTGCCGGTGCAGCAGAGTGTGTGGAAGTAGAGGATGCCCGCGGTGTCCATGATGAAGGTCGACTTGCAGAAAAGTTAGTTCGCGTCAATGCCTGTCGATCCTGCACTTCACGTTTAGCTTTGCAAGCAAGATGGAATAAATGAGTGATATTGTTATACTCCATATACTCTAAAATGGTCTGAATCTCTCTATTTAATCCACCCATAAAACATGCAAGCATAGCTTCATTATCCTCAACAATGCCACATCTAATTCCTGATAATATTCCTCTACATAATTTTTTCCTTGTCTTAAACACTGCAATTTTTGTAGTAATTCACGTTGATAATATGGTGGAACCCAACGAGTATGCATAGAAGTTTTCAAAGCAGCCCAAGTAGTTGGGATATTATTCGGATATAATCTACGAGGTTCAGAGCACCACACACAAGCAAAACTAGTGAATACACAAAGAGCAGCAGCAACACATCTCTCCTCGGGATATTGTAAACATGTAAAAGGTTGTTCAGTTTCTAGCTCCCAAGTAAGATATATATCAGGAACATATCTACCCTCAAATGGTGGAATATTCAATTTTAGTTTAGGGAGATGGTCTAGATCTCGTACCTGATGTGGTGGTGCAGCCCTACCGTTGCGATTATATGCATGTGGAAGACCTGGTGGTGGTGCTGGTGGTTGCACGTATTTCTAATTTTGATCAACCTCATCCTCGTAATCGCCCTCATAAACGTCCTCCTCCTCGGTAGTAGCAGCAGTAGCAGTGGCACCAGAATTTTGTGCTTCCTCAAGAGGAACACGCCTCGCTCAGTGGAGGGCTGGATCGCAACGTGGAGGTGGTTGTTGTTGTTGTTGGTTGTGGTGGTGGTGGTGGTGGTGTTGTAGCGGTGCAGCAGGTGGAGGTAAATGCGCGAGCACTTCAGCAAACTTGGCATCCAACTTGGTGTCATTGTCTTCTCAATGTCATCAATCCTTGCTAGTGCCTTGCCAAAACTGGTCATCACTTCTTCCACCTGTTGACCCAACATTTCCTGGAATTTATCATGGAGCTCCTTGTTCAACATGTTATCCCAGTCCAACGCATCCGCTTGTGATCCTGGCATGGTTAGCAGCAAGACAAAACACACAAGAATATGATCCTACAGACTACTAAGAAGTGGCGATGGTGTTGTGAAAAGTCACAAATTGTCGGGGACGAATCCGCGATCACCTATGGGACCCAGGGAAGGACCCCTTTACGTTCGGCAGGGAGAGACGGTCGCACGAAGAGCAAATCTAGCGAAGAACACGACAGTGCACGAGAGAGATTTACCCAGGTTCGGGCCGCACGGATGCGTAAAACCCTACTCCTGCTTTTTTTGGTTTATTATCTGTATGATTGTTCTAGCTCCAGGAGCGCTACAGTACCGAGTAGCTGCGTACAATACTGGAGTTCTCCCTTTTTCAGTTCCCCCTCCTTCGTTGCCTATGGGCCTCCTTTTATACGCACAAAGGGGTCACCAACAGGTGGCAAACGGTAAAGGTAGAGGTGGAAAGCTGCTACAGTAAGGCCACTATTACCAGGATGACATGTCCTACCTACCACTGACGGCAGGGGACAAGGGCATTAAATGCCCATGCCTTTGCTGTCCAGATACATGTACCCGGACGTCTTGGACGTGGGAAAAGCCTATCCCACCTGCTCCTGCACCGCTAGCTACAGTGTATCGCCGTCTACACAGTGCCCTGCCACACACGCTTGGAAGGACCCAGAGCGCCACGCTGGCAGAGGCACTGGAGCAGCAGCACAGTAGCACAGTGGTACAGTAACGCTTGCCGCGGCAAGACCTTGCCGCACCTGACAGCTTGGCGCAACCCATAGTTTGCCGTGCAAGGTAACTTGCCGGGGCAAGTACCTTGCCGCAGCCGCTATCTTGCCGCAGCCAAGTACTTGCCGGGGGAAGTACCTTGCCGCGGCAAGTACTCTGCTTCAGCAATGCCCAGGCTGGGCCTCAACTGTCCCTCCCGGCAAGCTCCTCTTGCCGGGGCCTTAACCCTTGCTTTGTATACTTTGTTCTTGAATGGCTTAATAATCTTGAGCTTCTCTCTGGCTGTCCTCCCGCAAGCCTGGCCGCGGGATGCTACTACTGCCCATGCACAAGTACGGGGTACTAGGGTACCCCTATTCTAGTACACCGACAGGAGCCCCCGGGCCTGGGCCACACAATGTGCCGGGCGTTGTTTGGCCAGGCCCAAACAGTGCACGGGCACGCGTGGCTAGGATAAGCCGAAACGTCCCTATGCTGTTTAATTGCACGCTCTCCCACGCGTCGCGCGTTGAACGCGGAGCATGGGAAGCGTGCGCAGCCATCTTGAATGGCGAAGGGGCGGATGGTTCCGCATCTTTCCCCATAAAAGGAGGGACCTGCAGAAGCACTCGCACACCCCTCTCACCATTCTCGATCTCCAAATCTCCGCCTTCTTCTTCCTCCGCTCTAAAACAAAAGCGGTTTCCCAATCCTCCGCCACCGCGCGCGTCCGCATCTCCCTCGGTCCTCAGCTCCGCCTTCGCCATGCCTCCCAAAGGAGAAAAGGGGAAGACGGGGAAGTCCTCAAGGACGGAGACCCAGGCGCAGATGAAGAGGCAGAAGTACACGCTCTTCGCTCCGACGCTCACGGGGGCGGATCTGAAGGCCAAGTTCCAAGGCATGTGGGCTGCGAGGACCAAGGCACATCCGGCCACCCGCGTTCGCCCAGCCACCGACGAGAGCGAAGTGAGCAAGTACCCCTTCTTCGCTTGCTACTTTTGGTGCGGGCTCTGCCCACCGTACTCGGATTTCTTCAGCGACGTCATGTACACCTTCAACCTCCGGCTGCTGGATCTCACACCGAATGCCGTATCTACCATGGCAATATTTGCGCATCTGTGCGAGAACTTCGTCGGCGTCGCACCCAACACCGCGCTGTTTAGGCATTACTTCACTCCCCGTGCTGAAAAGGGGGAGCCTCTCACTGTTGGCATCTCGTTCGTTTCAAGATTGGGCGCCAAGGAGCATTATCTGAAGGGGGATCTCCGCCCAAGATGGGGAGAAATCCGGTCTGAATGGTGTTGGATCATTGACGACGAGCCGCCACCATACTGCGAGCTTCGCAAGACCCCAGCAGCGCGTGGCACAGACTGGAGCGATCTGGATCCCCAGGACAAAAAGCTGGAGATTGCCGCTGCCAGGATCATACGGCTCAGGGAGGCCGGGCTCACCATAGGGATGGTTGGCGCAGACTTCCTCCGCCATCGCATTGCTCCTCTGCAGCAGAGAGGAAGGCCGGCCTCTGATTGGAAGAACCCAGCCGATATCATGCGGCTGCGCCCTGGACTGATCAACAACTTCACAGTTCTACAGCACGACTTTTTCATGCGAGAACTGTTCAAGCAAGAGACAGATCCAGAGAAGCGCGACAAGGCGTTCACGCTGCCGAAGCACATCGTGCCCCTTTGCAACAACTCCGCATTGAGTGCAATCATCGCTATGATGCCGCTCTGCAATGCGCACAGCGTTGAAGCAACCTGGGACGTGCCGCTCGAAGAAGACGTGCGGCGATTCTTTGACTCCACGGTCGAAAAGCAGGTCCGGGTGGAGGAGTGGCTCGTCCGCAACACCACTGAGCAAGAAATAGAATTCATTGCTCGAAGAGTGGAGGAGGACAGGCTCGCCAGGGAAGCTGGCGATTTTGGTTATACTTTGGCGGAGCTCGACGAGGCACAAAAGGAGAGCCTTGCCGAGCAGGGGATGCTTGCCGGGAAGGGCGAGCTCGCCGCACCCGGCAAGGATGTCGGGCCAAGCCAGCCTGCCGACGAGTCAGGCAGCTCAGAGGATGAGGGCTCCTCTTCCGAGGAGGGCACCGAAAGCCCACCGCAGTCAGAGTCCCCAGCCCCTCTGAGGAGGAAACGCCTTCGCAGGCTTGGCAAAGTGGCTGAGCGGCAAGAAGTTCAACAACCGCCGGAGCGCCGTTCGACGCGCTCGACCGCGGCAAGGGCTGGTGCTGCGGGAGTGTCTCACGCGGCCCCGGCAACTGGAGCAGGGTCGTCAAAAACCGCTGCTACTACCACCGCCAAGTGGCCAAGGAGCCCAGCTCCCCCTCCTCCCCCTCCTCGCACGGAGGCGGACTTTGATTTTTCCGCTCTCAGCGAAGAGGACGACGAGGAAGAGTAAGTTCCCTTGCCGCGACCCTCAATCTTTGTAAGGTTTTGTTTCTATCCTCACTTGTCGCGCTCCGGCCTTGCTTCCGCAGGGAGGAAACTTTGGCGGAGAGGACAAGGAAGAGAGCTAAGGTCTCGACGAGCAAGACCGTGGTGGTCGTCGAAGATGAGCCCACGGCAACCACCGAGAGAGCGTCTGAGACCGTCCCGACCAGCTCGGAGCCCAGCCCTCGTTGCAGCCCCCAGCGCAGCCCCCAGCGTAAGTATTTCAACTACCTTTCGCCGGCGGTCGCTGAGGAACAAGCATTTTGTTACTGACATCTTTGGGCGTGTAGGAGAGGAGCAGCAAGTGGAGTCATCTGAAGGTGCTCCAGAAGTACCACCCCCCTCGACCACACCGCCAAGGAGAAGATCTCCGGTAAGGGCTCCCACTAGCGAGCCGAGCCACGAAGAGGAGCCGGCAAGCGCCGAAGTGCCAAGCACCAGCACTGGCGACCCCACCCCAATGACAAACGTTGACGGGGGAGGGGAGCCCACCGCTCTTGAGCTCAACACGGGTAAACCCACTTGCTGCAAAACTCTTTCTGCTTTCTTTCTTTTGTCTTCTTGAATTTCTTCCTGAAGCTCTTTTTGCCTTACTTCTCGGGTTGGCAGAGCCCTCCTCGGTGGAGCCAATGAACATTGACTCTTCTGCCGAGGAGAACACCACAGGGGCCGTCGACGACGAGGCCGCCAAGGCCGCCGCTGCCAAGGCCGACAAGCTGGCAGCCGACAAGCTTGCCGACGAAGAAACTGCCAATGCTGCCGAAGAGGCCGGCAAGGCCGCCGAGGATAATACCACCAAGGCGCCCACCGATGAAGCCGCCAAGGCTGCTGAAGCCGAGGCCGCCTAGAAGGCTGCTGAGGAGGCCGGCGAGGGAGCCGGTGGTCGTACTGATGGCCCTGAGGCCACAGGAGCGCCAGGCGCTACTCCGACCACGGGTCCTTCAACCACTAACGAGGCGGCAGCGCCCAACTCGCCTCCGCCAAGCAAATACGTCCGGGTCGGCGAGAACGTCTACGTCAGCCTCCCCTGGACGGTGGGCTCCAGAGCGCCAACCGAGGAGGATGTTGTGGACGAGGAGATCCTTGCCGCTGCCGGGCTCCAGCTTGTGGATGCGCCAGGCGCCAGCAGTAGCAGCACGTCTGAAGAGGAGCAACTGCTTCAAAAGCTGCTGAATCTTCATCGCGCCCGACGGGAGAAGCTAGCTTCCAGGGAGGCGCTCATCGAGAAGGCCGAAGCTGACATGCTGAGGCGCGCGGAGATCTTGGCGGATGTCCGCGCGCGATCTCTTAATGCGTTAGAGGCCAAGCGGGCACAGCTGGCCGAAGAACGGCAGGCCCTCCTCCTGATGAAGCAAGACATTGAACAAAAACAGGAGGAGACCGCCAAGGAGTTGTCTGCTCGGGCCGGTGATCTGAACCAGCGGAAAGTGGACCTTGATGCCCACGAAGAAGAACTTGCTGAGCGCAAGAGGAAACTTGCCGAAACCCTCCGACAGAAAGACGAGGAGGTGGCAAGACTTGTCGCAGAGCGGACCCAGGGGCAGGCACAAAAACACCAGAAGGAAATCGAAGCCTTGGCCCAAGAGTACGCCAGCAAGTTGGTGGAGGCCACCAACGCTGTCGCTGCTGCAGAAGTGAACAGGAAGGAAACGGAGGAGAAAGTGGCAAGACTAGAGGCCGCCCTCAAGGCAAACGGTGACAAGCTCTCAACGCTTGAAAGTGAGAGGGCAAAGGTGACCCACACTTTGGCGGAGATGCAAGTTACCATAGCCAAGAAGAACAATCTGCTTGCCGCCGCCAATGACTCCAGAGCAGACCTGAAGCTGAAACTGACCACGCTGAAGGAGACGCTCGACACCACCAGAAAGCGCGAAGGGCTTCTAATGGCAGAGCTCCAGAAGTAAAAGGGTCTGCTTCAAGACGCTATTGCAACCCACAAGAAGTTCAGGGATAACGTGGGGATCTTCACAGACAGGCTTGCCAGCGTAGCTGAGGACATCGACAAGGAGCTGACTGCCCTGAAGGTGCCGGACTTCGGGTACTCCACCGACAAGAACACACAAACTAGCGTCAAGCTAGCCGAGTTCTTCGACGGAGTAGTAGAAGCACTCCAACAGCTCCAAGTCAATCACAAGGCTCAACTGGCCGACGAGTCACGCAGGCTTTGCCGGGGAGTTCTCCGGAGGTTGTTGGTGAAGATAGCATACAGAAACCCGGGCGTCGACTTCAGCAACATCTTCAAAAGCTTGCCGAAGGGATACGACCCCGCGCCACTAGAAGCCCTTGTCGCGCCCATCGTGGAGAGGGTGGACCAAATCCAGAGAGTCGAAGGCGAGCATCGCAATTAGAGAGCCCATTCTTCTCCCTCCTTGCCGCCGTTAGACATGTTAAAGAACAATCTGTTTAAGCCGCGGCAACTTATCTTGTAATATAACATGCAATATTTTGAAGTTAATGCATGTCATCTCCCTTGAGCAATTTCTTTCTTTGTGTGTACTTGCCCTACGCTTATAGGAAACTTGCCGGTGCGCGCACCATCGCCGCGAGCGCTGGGTGCGGGACTCCAGCAGCCTGCTGGCGGTGCCGCTGCCGGCAAGCAACCTTGTCGCGCTCAGTGCGGCCACTTAGGTTGTTGAGCGGACTCGAAACAAGGTAAGGGCGCGACCGATTACGCTTAGGTTCCGTCGCGCACAGGTTTTCCATACAAAGAGTAGTATCGTTCAAGGAAAATAACCTTGAAAATAAAAAAGAATTTGGTTATTCAAACTTTGGCACTTAGCTT
Organism: Thinopyrum elongatum; assembly: GCA_011799875.1. Lineage (NCBI taxonomy): Eukaryota > Viridiplantae > Streptophyta > Magnoliopsida > Poales > Poaceae > Thinopyrum > Thinopyrum elongatum. Next base: position 369,693,001 of record CM022303.1, read on the forward strand.
TGTCGCTGATCTCTCCGCGGCAAGGTCTTGTCACTGCTTGCCGCTGCCTTCTACCCGGCAAGGCAAAGTTTCTTTGAACGACGCCTGGTCCATATCATTATCCCATCCCCCCCGGCAAACTTGTGCGCGAGGGAAGCTTCTGTCTTTTTGAGAAAAAGAAATAAGAGAAAATAAAGATATAGGAGCTTGGCGGCTCGTTAATGCTTACCAGGGAGGCTGTACTGCACAGTATGTCAGATAATCATGCAAAACAAAAGTAAACATGAAATCGTGAAAAACTGCGAAATACAAAAGCTTTATTTATACACAGGGTCTGCGCCTGGCTTTGTACAAAGGATTACATGCAACAGCGGCAAGACTTGTACAAAAGGTGGTTGCCGGGGAAGGGCCCGGCAACCGCGCCTTATGGAAAAAACTTACGGAGATGCTCAATGTTCCAGGAATTGATCACTGGAATGCCATCCCCGGTCTCCAGGCGGACAGCGCCGGGCCTGGTGACTCATTTCACCCGATAAGGGCCTTCCCACTTCGGCGTCAACTTGTTTGAATTCTTGGCCGACTGAACGCGCCGAAGAACAAGGTCGCCTTCCTCGAGACTTCTGGCATTAACTTTGCGGCTATGGTAGCGACGCAAAGCTTGCTGGTAGCGAGCAGCTCTCACAGTAGCCTGAAGACGATCCTCCTCGAGGAGCACAGCGTCATCTTGCCGCAGTTGCTCTTGCTCAAGTTCATCGTAAGCGAGCACTCGAGGTGACCCTTATACGAGTTCCGTGGGGAGAACTGCCTCTGCTCCATAAACTAGAGCAAAAGGCGTCTGGCCAGTAGCTCGATTTGGCGTCGTCCTGATCGACCAAAGAACCACTGGCAGCTCCTCGATCCAGTTTTTGCCGCACTTGCGCAGCCTGTCGAAAGTTCTCGTCTTGAGCCCACGCAGCACTTCAGCATTTGCCCTTTCAGCTTGACCGTTGCTTCGGGGGTGAGCAACAGAAGCGAAACAAACCTTGGCGCCAAGGTCTTCGACATACTGCATGAAGGCGTGGCTCGTGAACTGGGTACCGTTGTCGGTGATGATCCTGTTAGGAACACCAAAGCGACAAACAATTCCCTTGAAGAACTTGATGGCTGATTGTGCTGTCACCTTCCTCACTGCTTCCACTTCTGGCCACTTCGTAAACTTGTCGATGGCCACATACAAGTGCTCGAAGCCCCCGGTGGCACGGGGAAAGGGGCCGAGGATGTCGAGCCCCCAGGCCGAAAATGGCCAGGAGAGAGGGATTGTCTGGAGAGCTTGAGCTGGCTGATGAATCTGCTTGGAATGAAACTCGCACGGTTCACACTTGGTTACTAGTGCAGTTGCATCCTGGAGGGCGGTGGGCCAAAAGAAACCTTGCCAGAAAGCCTTTCCAACAAGGGCTCTTGACCCTATGTGGTGACCACATATGCCTCCATGAATCTCCGCCAACAGCTCCTGTCCTTCTTCCCGGGGAATACACTTCAATTTCACACCGTTTGGTCTTTTTCTGCACAACATGTCATCGACAAATTGATACATATTGGACCGTCGGGCTACTTTCTCCGCTTCTTCCTGCTCTTCGGGAAGTTCTCCTGTCTGAAGGAAACGGACGATCTGCTGCGCCCACGCTGGACCCTGTGGCTCGACAACGAGGACTAAAGGCATTTCTTCTGCTGCGGGAACATCAGGCCCTACGGCAAGAGCTCGTCGCTCTACCAGAGCCGGCCGTTCCCCGACGAGCTTGGCGGGAACAGCCGCCTCAACGACAAGAGCCTGGGGCCCTGCTGGAGCGTGCTGTCCTTCAACAAGCTTGTCGGGAGCAGTTGCTTCAACGACGGAAGCCCAAGGCCTCGTCGGAGCATCTTGCTCCTCAGCGCTTCGATCAGGAGCGCCTGCTTCAACGACAAGGACCTGAAGTCTTGTCGGAGCAAGTTGCCCCTTTGCCTCTAGCCTAGGAGCACCCGCTTCAACGACAAGAGCGTGAGGCCTTGTCGGAGCAAGTTGCCCCTCTGAATCTTTGGCGCTGGCTTTGGCAGCCTTCTTGCCGGCGGCTTCGGGGAGCTCTGCCGGGAAGTAGTCGCCAGAAGCCAACTTCCTCTTCCTGCCTTGCCCTACTGATGGCGTCACGGATGGCTGAGTTAGTTGGAGCACAAAAGTGCCTGGCTCCACAGGCAATTTGAGTGCGGCGCGCTTTGACAAATCATCGGCAATGTCATTCTCAGCACGTGGGACGTGCTCCATTTGTAGGCCGTCAAAGCGTTCTTCCAACTTCCTCACCTCATCTACATAAGCTGCCATCAATGGGCATTGGTAGTTCTTGTTCACTTGCCTGACGACAAGCTGCGAATCTCCCCTGACAATAAGCTTCTTGATCCCAAGGTCTGCCGCGATCCTGAGACCGGCAAGCAACCCCTCATATTCTGCAGTATTGTTCGTCGCCTGTTCCTTGGGAAAGTGCATTTGGACCACGTACTTGAGGTGCTCTCCGGTGGGTGCGACAAGCAGTACGCCAGCACCGGCGCCTTGCAGTGAAAAGGCACCATCAAAGTACATAAGCCACTCTTTGCTTGTCTCCTTGCCGGGGAGAGTCATCTCTGGGATTTCTTCGTCTGGCGTTGGTGTCCATTCTGCGACAAACTCTGCCAAAACTCGGCTCTGTATGGTTGATGTACTCTCAAACTTGAGATCAAAGCTCGACAACTCCAACGCCCACTCGACAATCCTGCCCGTCGCTTCTGGATTTTGCAAAATCCTTTTCAGCAGGAAGCGAGTGACGACGGTAACTTCATGTGCTTGAAAGTAATGGCGCAGCTTTCTCGAGGCCATGAGAAGGCCGAAAAGCAGCTTCTGCACACCAGAATACCTTGACCTAGCGCCCTGCATAAGAGAGCTCACAAAGTAGACCGGGCGCTGCACCATTTTCTTCTTTTGTATCACTTCACCTGACTGCGTAGACGAATCCTTGTCGGCAGCAAAACTTGTTGCCCCCAGCTTGTCGCTGGTCGTGCTTGCCGCAGTTACTGCCTCCTCATCCACCTCTCTCTCCGCTACCAGCACAGCACTAACCACTTGATTGGTTGCCGCTAGATACAGCAACAACTTCTCTTGTGGTTTAGGCGCGACAAGTATTGGAGGAGAGGAGAGGTATCTCTTCAAGTCTTGCAGCGCCGCCTCCGCCTCCGGAGTCCATTTCAATGGACCTGCCTTTTTTAAGATTTTGAAAAATGGCAGGGCGCGCTCAGCTGACTTGGAGATAAACCTACTGAGGGCAGCAACACACCCGGCAAGTCGTCGTACATCCTTGACGCGCTTCGGTGCTTCAATTTGCTCAATGGCTTTGATCTTGTCAGGATTGGCTTCAATTCCACGTTGAGACACAAAGAACCCGAGAAGCTTGCCGGAGGGAACTCCAAACACGCACTTCTCGGGGTTGAGCTTCAGATTGATCTTGCGTAGATTTACAAAAGTTTCTTCTAGATCTTGAACCAAAGTAGCCCTGTCTTTGCTTTTGACCACTATATCATCCATATAGGCTTCCACATTTCTGTGCAGCTGAGGCTCAAAAGCAATCTGGACGGCTCTTGCAAATGTCGAACCAGCATTTTTCAAACCAAATGGCATACGTACGAAACAGTATGTGCCACAGGGTGTGATAAATGCGGTCTTTTCCTCATCTTCCTCAGCCATGAAGATTTGATGATACCCTGAATATGCGTCAAGAAATGAAAGCAAATCACATCCTGCCGTGGAGTCAACAATCTGGTCTATGCGGGGCAAAGGAAATGGGTCTTTGGGACAAGCTTTATTGACATCAGTGAAATCAATACAAAGCCTCCATTTTCCATTCGCTTTGCGCACGACAACAGGATTGGCCAACCACGTAGGATGGAGCACTCCTCTAACAAGGCCTGCTGCTTCCAACTTCTTGATTTCTTCCGCAATAAACTCTTGCCGCTCCACAGCTTGCTTTCTGGCTTTCTATTTGACTGGCCTCGTGTGGGGACAAACGGCAAGGTGGTGCTCAATTACTTTCCTGGGAACACCGGGGATGTCGGACGGTTGCCATGCAAATACGTCGACATTCGCCCGCAGGAAAGCAACGAGCGCGTTTTCCTATTTGTTGTCAAGTGTGGCACTGATGGTGAAGGAACCACCAGTGCCATCCTCCTTGGCGGGCACCTTCTTTGTCGCCGGCGGAGCGGCTTTGTTCTTCTTACACTTGCCGGTGGAGCTCTCTGGTGCGTCCTCGACGGCAGCGCAGCACTCCGAAGAGGTGCGCTTGCCGGAGTGGGCACAGGAGCTCTTGCCGGACTTCCTCTTGTTCTCCCGCCCGAGAGCTTCAGCGGCAAGTGCCTTGGCGGCAGTTGCGGCAGCTGCTTCCCGGTAGATCTTGTCGGCGCAAATAAGCGCATCCTTCTTGTCGCAGGGAACTGTGATAACACCTACTGGACCTGGCATCTTCAACACGTTGTAGGCATAATGAGAGGCTGCCATGAACTTGGCGAGCGCTGGACGGCCAAGTATCCCATTATAAGGCAATGGAATATCGGCAACATCAAAGGTGACCTTCTCGGTCCGGTAGTTCAGCTCGCCGCCAAATGTCACTGGCAGCGTGATCTTCCCTTTCGGCTTGCTCCTTCCTGGATTGACTCCTTGGAAAGTACCAGTTTCCTCAAGCTCGCCGTCAGAGATTTGAAGTTTCCGGAGCACAGCGGGCGAAATCAGATTCAAGCCGGCCCCACCATCAACTAACATCTTCGTGACCTTGAGGTTGCGGATCGTTGGTGAAACCAACATCGGCAAGCACCCGACCGCCGTTGTGCGGTCAGGGTGGTCCTCAACGTCAAAGACGATAGGCGTGTTGGACCACTTCAGAAGCTTTCTGGCGTCAACAGATGGTTCCGCCGCATTGATCTCTCGCGCCCACTGTTTAAGTTGGCGGTGAGAAGAATGCAACGAAGCACCACCGTCAACACACAAGACTTCTGCGGCTTTCTGAAATTCGTGCTCACTGGATTCTTCATCATCTAGATCATCATCATCATCATCTTTTTCGCGGCCACGAGGAGGCCTGTCTCTCTGCTGCTGCTTAGCCTTGCCGCGACGCCCTCCTCAGGCAGTGCGCTTCTTGCCGGACCCGCCGACACCTTCTGGGGCCTTCTCCTTGTCGCGCCTCTCATACTCAGCTTTCTGCTGTTCGACAAGCTGCTCGACTCGTCGACAGTTCTGGAGATCGTGTCCCTTGGTGCGGTGGATCTTGCAATATTGCTTGTCGGAGCCGTCCTGCTTGTCGGCAGCCGCCAAGGCCTGACAGTTGGCGCACGCGGCAATCTCCTTGCCGGAGCCCTCAACTTTGGCCTTGTCGGCACTGCCGTTGCCGCTGGACTGCTCGACGGCAAGCACAGCTTTGCCCTTTTTCTTCCTGTTGTTCCGCCGCCGGCCCTTCTTTGCCGGGGCGGTACCTTCACTGTCAGAGCTCCCCCCTGCGCCAACACCTTCACCGGGAAGTTTCCTTCCCTCTTCAGCGCGCGCACACTTGTCGGCAAGAGCATATAGCTGGCCAATGTCTCTGACCTTGGTCATCGCCATTTCCTCCCGCATCTTGCGGTTACGCACGTTCTGATGGAACGCGCTAATAACCGCAGTGGGGTGAACATCTGGGATGTTGTACTGTACGCGGCTGAACCTTTGAATGTATTTGCGCAGGGGCTCTCCTTCCTTCTGGGGGATGAGATGAAGATCACTCTCCTGGCCATGAGGTTGATGACCGCCAGTAAAGGCACCAACAAACTGATGGCACAGGTCCGCCCATGAAGAAATGGAGTTCTCCGGCAAGTGCATGAGCCATGAGACGACGTTGCGCTTTAACACGAGCGGGAAGTAGTTAGCAAGAATCTTGTCATTTCGTCCCCCGGCAGCTTGCACCGCAATGGTGTAAATGCTGAGGAACTCCGACGGGTGTGTCTTGCCATCATACTTCTCCGGCACGTCAGGCTTGAAAGCCTTGCGATTGGGCCACTGGACCTGCCGTAGCTCACGGGTGAACGCTGGACAACTTACCGCGTACGGCAAGTCGCCAGGATGCCCTGGCGCATGTATGTCAACAGCGGGCCCTGCGCGTCTGTCGGACTGACGATGCGCTTCTCTCCTTCGCTCGATAGTGGTACGAGCGTCTTCTCCTCTGCGTTCCTGAAGAACGAGGCGCTGGTCACGACGAGCTCGCGGGTCAGACGACGCCGTGGAATCATCGCCACGGGCGTCGTTTCGACATGTCGGCGACCGAGGCCGTCTGGGTGGGGAGTGTACGGTTGTTGCCCCCTCGCCGTTCTTGTTGGTGACAGCATCGTCACCAGTTCTCTTGTCGGCCGCGCGCACCGGGTCGGCATCAGCGAAGCTGAGAAGGCTCTGAATGGTTGCCCTCCACTCGTCAAGCTTATCTGCTGGTGGAGGGAAGTTCAGGAGCAGCTGCGCACGCGCCAACGCTTCTGCTGGTGAGGGAGGTATCGAGTGGCGTGAGGACTGTGGGATGCTCTTACTCCTAACGGTGTTAGAAGGAGCATCTCCACGTCCAGGCGACTGCACCTCGACCCTGCCAACGTGTTGTTGCGTATGGTGACCCCGCGCATCTCGAGATTGATGCGCAAGTTCATTATCCAGGGAGCGCCTGGCACCTGGGGCGTCAGGACGCTGCCTGTCACGGGCTTCTTGCGAAGGCCGCGGCGTCTGAACCGGCGCGGGCGTTCCAGAACGTGCAGCACCGTTTCTGGAGCTTGCAGGGCCAGCAGCAGCGAGCAGCGCTGCGTTCCCAGACCCAGCAGCGCCAAGATTGGCGTTGCTGGCCCAGTTTTGGACAGGTGGAGGTAATAGGAGCTCTCGCTCTCCAGTCCCCCCAGCAGCCACAATCACGTCGGCACCCTCCTGCACGGGAGCAGGCAGGTTGGACGTGGATGCACCGATGGCTGAAGCCTTCTTTTTTGGAGCCATAAGACAGAGAATGGCCCAAAAACTAGCGCGCAAATCGCTAGATTAGGTTCACACAACCTCCTCGCCCCCTACCTGGCGCGCCAAAGATGTCGGGGACGAATCCGCGATCACCTATGGGACCCAGGGAAGGACCCCTTTACGTTCGGCAGGGAGAGACGGTCGCACGAAGAGCAAATCTAGCGAAGAACACGATAGTGCACGAGAGAGATTTACCCAGGTTCGGGCCGCACGGATGCATAAAACCCTACTCCTGCTTTTTTTGGTTTATTATCTGTATGATTGTTCTAGCTCCAGGAGCGCTACAGTATCGAGTAGCTGCGTACAATACTGGAGTTCTCCCTTTTTCAGTTCCCCCTCCTTCGTTGCCTATGGGCCTCCTTTTATACGCACAAAGGGGTCACCAACAGGTGGCAAACAGTAAAGGTAGAGGTGGAAAGCTGCTACAGTAAGGCCACTATTACCAGGATGACATGTCTTACCTACCACTGACGGCAGGGGACAAGGGCATTAAATGCCCATGCCTTTGCTGTCCAGATACATGTACCCGGACGTCTTGGACGTGGGAAAAGCCTATCCCACCTGCTCCTGCACCGCTAGCTACAGTGCACCGCCGTCTACACAGTGCCCTGCCACACACGCTTGGAAGGACCCAGAGCGCCACGCTGGCAGAGGCACTGGAGCAGCAGCACAGTAGCACAGTGGTACAGTAACGCTTGCCGCGGCAAGACCTTGCCGCACCTGACAGCTTGGCGCAACCCATAGTTTGCCGTGCAAGGTAACTTGCCGGGGCAAGTACCTTGCCGCAGCCGCTATCTTGCCGCAGCCAATACCTTGCCGCAGCCAAGTACTTGCCGGGGGAAGTACCTTGCCGCAGCAAGTACTCTGCTTCAGCAATGCCCAGGCTGGGCCTCAACTGTCCCTCCCGGCAAGCTCCTCTTGCCGAGGCCTTAACTCTTGCTTTGTATACTTTGTTCTTGAATGGCTTAATAATCTTGAGCTTCTCTCTGGCTGTCCTCCCGCAAGCCTGGCCGCGGGATGCTACTACTGCCCGTGCACAAGTACGGGGTACTAGGGTACCCCTATTCTAGTACACCGACACAAATCCATCAAGCAAATCTGAAATTCTTACCAGTTCTTACCAAGCAGCAGGTGGTGATCGGCAACCGTCGTAGTGAAAACTCTGAAAGCTTGGATTGAGCGATTACCAGGTGGTGTCAAACTCATGATGTCGATATATGTGGAGCTAGGAAGGCTTAATATATGGTAGCAAAAAGGGTCAGCAATAATCAATTCAGTGATGCAAAGTTGAATAAACACTCAGCGACGGTACTGTGCTGATCCTAGGCTAGACCGTGCTAGAGACGCGAGCCTAGATCACTAACAACATCATGGCGCTGCATGTAAACAAAGGAGAAGCACACTCTGCATCTCTTTTTTCACTTTTTTTTTACTTTTTTTCACTAATTTTCCTCTCTTTTTTTTGCTCCGGAACAATTTTTTTTTCAAAAAAGTCTACAAATGGTCTAAAAACTGGCTAGCCAGAATTTTCCAGACTTCATTTTTTTTAGTTTGGAACTATTTTTCTTCTGCGGGTGGCACAGAAGTTGGGGAGTCCGACTTGGTCATGACTCGAAGTATGACGTGATCTAGAAATCGAAAACAAAGAAACAAATACTGGACTCATACTAGGACTAGTGGCGGAGATGAATCTTGTGGAAACTCAGACTGTTGGCAGATATATGTACGGCGGTGGAACATGTACTGGTGGCGAATCTGTGATGGAGGTGGACTCGGATTAGCGTGATGGCGGTGGATATGTGGTATATGGCAGCAGTGATGACGATGGTGGTATATGGCAACGGTGATGATGATGGTGGTATATGGCAGCGGTGATGACTACTTGTGAATAGAACTCGAAACTCTAAAGGAACTTGACACTAAGACCAGCAACTTGACACGACGATGCACCACAAATTCAACAAATCAATGTGTTTATTAAAATACAATATTGCTTTTACGCAATATATATTTTAATACATGTTGAACTTCTTCTAAAAACACGTCGAACATTTGTTGTTGAAATACAATCAAATTTTGAATGCATGACAAACATTTTTCATAATTATAATTTTAAATACACGTGATACATTTTCCAAAAACATTCTGAACATCTTTTCAAATGTACAAACACTTTCTTTACGTTTCACGGCAAATGTAATTTGTTTGTGAGGAAGAATTATGGTTTTGAGAGGGAACATGTCGTGTTTGAAGGTGAAGTATTGGTCGATTCATTATTTGACCATGATTTTTTTAGGTCCGTTTGTTGTATTTAAGTCATTGGGTGCATCTCTAGCCATCTAATGGATATAGTTCAATTTGGAACCACATGTACATAGAACTTTTTCTACACTCAACATACGCCATTACACGCAACATGTATGATTTTGGCATTTTCCCGAGGCCATTTGCTATATTTAAGACATTAAAATTAGTTCCACACACCATGGTGCCAAGACTTGAGGAAGTGTATATTAACAAGGAAATGCTTTTGTGATAGAGGCGAAGGTGTCCCGTCTTTCGATGAGATGGTGATTATCGTTTTCGGAGGAGTAGACTTTGACGATCCGACTACGAACGTGCGAGGATGTCGCGCCTTAGCAATCGCTAAACCAACTCCGAGAGGTTATTCACCAAGCCGGAGCATGATCAACCTGACCACGAGGGTTTATTTCCTGCAAGCAAATGAAGAACAAGCAAGAAACTGAGATTGCAATCTGGATATTGCAAATATAATAGGAAAACTTTATTGATCAAGGTGGGGTTCTGTGAAGTCTAGGTCTGGTCGTTGAACACAAATGAAGTACGCGAAGTTGTAGCTATGGTGAACTTTAATCTAAGCAAAACCCAAAGTCTAAACGACACCCTAAGGGCTGTATATATGGAGGAAGAGAGGGGAATTTCATGACCCCTTGGAGGCACAACACCTATTATAAGCTATGGACGAAATTTGTGAAAGGGCATGTTGTATATTTCGTCCATGTCCTTGTATGTCATCAAGGAGGGTTCAAAGCACCGAAATCTGCACTAGAAACGCCGTTCTGGTTCCCTTCACGTGTGCCTTCATCTCCATGCTTGTTTTTGCTCCAGTGTCCATCCCTCGTGTCCATGCTAGGCCCTTTATTAGCAATCAACACAAATGTATCCAATTTAGGCAGCATCATATTCTCATGAACATTAGAATTGTTACCAAGAAACGAGAGTATCTGCTAATTCAATTGGCATGCGCGAGCTCTAATGATTGGTCCAGTATGTATAGCAGCAGGGGCTATGGGTGTAACAATGGTATTGATGTCCTCATAATTTTGCGTGCACAAACTTCAAACCATAGTTTTTTATACTGTTTTCAGGGTATGAGACAAAAAACATATATTCTCCTATATATAATTTTGTGAATTTTTGTTAACCTTATTTGATTTACATGTAGTTCAAATTGGAATTATTTCAAAAAGGAGACATAAATAAATTTTAAAAATATCAAATTATTTCTAAATTTATTGGAACCTCCTTAAATTATTATGCTCGGCTAATGGACCCATAATATAACTTCGTGACAAAATACATGATCTTTTCACAACTTTTAGATGTCACTATCATATTTTCAATAGGTTGCAAATTTCGCGAGCTTGTTGTTTTTAAAATTCTAAAAAACAAATTTAAGGAAAACATGAAACTTGACATGGTATCATTATATGAACCTTACAGGATGTGTTAGAAATTTGAGAATGTTTCACAAAAGGTGTCACATAGACTGCTTAGAAACCAGAGTGTCTCCAAAGAAGAATTTATATGTTTCGAGAGAAAACGGGTCAAGCTAGTGGACGAACAAATGGTAGCTTTGCATGTTGGCCTTATTTCTCATACAAACGACATACACCATTACAAGTTGCACATCAACAATTTGCATTTTATAAAAAATTGGAATTATACAAAAAATATTTAATTCCATACATTAGGGGGCTATGATCAGCCATCAACGTGAAGCTTATTGGATTTTTAGTTCTAGAAATATGCAAACAAAGCCTAAAAACATGAAAATTGGCATGATATCATTATATTATTACTATAGGCTGTAATAAAATTTGACACCATGCTAAGTTTTCATGTTTTTTAAGAGTTTGTGCGCATTTTTTAAATTAAATAAACAATGCACAAAACATTCTTAATGACTTAAAATAGCAAACGGGCCCTTAAAATGCCATATTTTCATCTATGTTCAGGATATAAGGTAGTAGTAATAAATATAGAAATTTATTTAGATCTTACTTGAGATTCATTTAGTTAAAATTGAATTTGCTTTCAAGTTAAGCACACACAATTCATTTACACTATAGAAAATATTAAATCATTTCAAAACTTATTTAAACTTCTAAAAAGTAAAATATATTTAGTATTTTAGATGTAAAAAAAGCTTTATTTGGTCTACAAGATAAACATTGTGCAAATTACTTCAGCAGAGTGCCTTACTTATTTGCAAAATAGAAAAAATAGTTCAGAATCTCTGCTGCCCTGCTTGGTGCTGGGTTGGTGTCAACAAAAGCCCATTAGGTTCCGAGCTGAGAGGATGCATGTATCCTGCAAGAGGAAAATCATGGCTTCTGATTGGCTCATTCCACCCTCACGCGGATCGCTAGTCATAGTCGGCGGATCCTCTCTAATCCAACGATGGTAGGTTGGTTCCTATCCCACTATTTCTTCCCCATCCCGTTCCTCCTCCCAGCTTCTCCCATAGTCGACTCCCTAATGCCCTTCCTCCTCCATCTTCCTTCTTCGAGCACCTCCCTTCCTCCATCTACTGACCAAAGGCAAGCACAGCCCCCATGATGCCTAGGTCGTCATCATCCTGGGAACTGAGCCATTGCGGACGCTGCCATCGCCGACTCATCTTTCTTCCCAGATCTAACCTTCGTTGATTTCCTTCTTCCCTCCTCCCCCAATTAATCTATAGGTCTATTCTTCGGAGGCTGCATCAAGCTAGCAACTCCATTGCAACCTCCAGGTCGCGCCAAACATCCGAAGGAGCCACTCGTCCCGCCATGGGTGTGAGTCTACCACCATGGATTCCAGCCGTGGTGTAAGGTACCATTGGATACTATGCAGGGCCCTCCTTTTCCTGAGTGATGGTGGCGGTGGCTACCTCCTTTTGCCGAGCGGTGGCCTCTCTTTCGAGCGATGGCGGCAACCTCCAGTTCCCGAGCAGCGATGACGGCGGCCTCTCTTCCAAGCGATGGAGGCAACCTCCAGTTCCCGAGCAGAGGCGGCGACTTCGTGTTCCCGAGTAGAGGTTGTCTCCTTTTCCCAAGTGTCGGCGTAGTTCTCTACCTGACCTGTGGCAGCCTCGTCTTCCCCACTAGCGGCAGCCTCGTTCTCCTGAACGAAGGCAACTAGATGTTGCGATGCCGGCGGCTGGCTGTAGAGCCGTGGTCCATTTTGTTGTATTTTCTTAATTGAATTTTGTAATTTGTTTTAATTAAATTAGTGAATGTTCTTTTTTTGAACAAATCAGCGAATGTTCTAGAAAATTGTATGGTCTTAAAATGTTGTAATTAATAGGCTAATGGTTTTGACTAAAATGACTATTTTTAGGGTTGGACTAAATTACTGTGTTAATGATTGGACTAAAGCGAGTGGGCCAAAAAAATGTTGGGCCTGTTCACACATGGGCTGTATCTATAATTAGTGGGCCAAACCACTAATTGGGCCAACTACCACATGGGTTAAAATTGTAATTATTGAGCCAAAATCTTGAATGTCAGGTCCATGATGTCTACTACGTCATATGAGGACGTGGCAGCCACATTAACGCCGTTACCGGCAAAAAAATTGTGATGATCCAATGCTGTCACGGGTGCATGGAGATCAAATTATGACGTGATATACATGACGGATTTCAAATCTTTCATCGACGGAGTTCCGTGATGGTTTTGCACTCGTTTGTGATAGTTTGTTACTGTCATGGATTAACAAATTTCTTGTAGTGGATGTAGCGTAAAAAATAACTTAATTGCCATCCTTTGTATCTTTTTGCTAATAATCCTTATCAGTTTCCTCACTTGATGTTGGTTCATGAATATCTCATTGCCCCATACGCAAAAAGGGTCGAGGCGTGGATCTTTCCCTTGGACATATGTACCTACAAGCAACAAGTCAATATTAGAAGCTAAAAAGTGTCCAGGCATGGATCTATAAGCACTACATTATGGAACGGGGGAGTATAAGCCAAGGGATGAAACTAACCTCGATGGAAAATGTTGGCCACTCCCATTGTTGTCCTGCATAAGTACATGGAAAGGCATGATAAGTACAGCAGGCTTAACATCAAACAAATATAGCCATGGTAAACAACATCATCTCCAAATGATAGCTTGAATGTGTTGGTTTCAGCATGCTGTTAAAGCAAAAAAAAATGGAAGGGAATGTTAAGGACAACATGCTTAATAGCCACCAAATATTGTAATTCAAATAGGTATTGTTGAAAATGAATAGAACGTAGTTCATGCTTAAACATCACACTAGATAAATGTGTAAAACTGAAATAAAGGGCATGTGTTAACTACACCAAGCATAACAGGAACTAAATATAGCCGTTCAAACTGGTATTGATGAAATTGAACTGCACTGTTCAGACTTGCACATAATGAACATCCGATTGTAAATAACTGAAATAAACAAGGCATATATGATCACTATAACAACCAAATACAGTCATTGAAAATTGGACAGAGGCACACTGCAACCAACCTAACAAGCAAATACAGATAAACAAGGCATCTGCTTGAAAACTGGACAAATGCTCACTTCAACCAACCTAACAAGTAAATACAGATAAATAAGGCATCGTCTTGAAAACTGGACAAATGCTCACTGCAACCAACCTAACAACCAAATACAGAAAAACAAGACATCTGCTTCAAAACTGGACAAATGCTCATTGCAACCAACCTAACTACCAAATATGGATAAACAAGGCATCTGCTTGAAAACTAGAAAAATGCTCACTGCAACCAACCTAACAACCAAATACATATAAACAAGGCATCTGTTGAAAAATGGACAGAGGCTCACTTCAACCAACCTAACAACCAAATACAGATAAACAAGGCATCTACTTGAAAACTGGACAAATGCTCACTACAACCAACCTAACAAGCAAATAAACATAAACAAGGCATATGCTTGAAAACTAGACAAATGCTCACAACCAACCTAACAACCCAATACAGATAAACAAGGCATCTACTTGAAAACTGGACAAATGCTCACTTCAACCAACCTAACAACCAAATACAGATAAACAAGGCATCTACTCACTATAAACAACCAAATATAGCCATTCATGAAAATGAAGTGGACAAATCATACTTAAACATCACATAGCCCTACTGAGCATTACATTTTTCCATAAGTGAAATAATTAAACACAGCACAGTTAAAACACCGCATGGCAAAAGTTACTACAACAAAGGGTACGAGTTGGCTAGCTAGAAAAAGTAAGATTTGCTGATAGGATATTGCCTCACTTGTCATGGACGGGATCCTTACACTTGGAAGAGCACATACCCATGGTATGCTCCCTGATGTTGCAGATGGGCTATTTCACCTTGCAAGAGCTGTATTGAGTGCCCTTGTCGTGGTTGTGGTCGATGAGATCTGACTTGGAAGATGAGGATCCCAAGCCGCTGTCGTAGAACATGTCCTTTAGAAAAGAGAAAATGGGCTCGATGACGTACAAGGTTCGCAAATCCTTGACCGAGTGGCGGAGGAGATCAACGACAGGGCCTTTGAAGAGATCGACGGCGGTGACCCAGAGGGGTTGGGGATGGACCATTTAACCTGTGACATGGCCCGCCTAAAGCCGTCGTTGTCGATGAGTGTGATGTCGTAGCCGGCTTTCCTGAGATACTGTAATATGCAAGCCCGCTGACGTGAAGCCTTTGTCATGGCAACGTAGTGAATGTCCTTGCAGGCTTCCGCGGCGAGGTGTCCTCCGGGATAGATAGGTCAGCACAAACAGTGGCAACCTCGCCATCATCCGCAAGAGAGGCCATGATAAACCTCTTTTTGGTTGTACGTGATACATCCCAAACGTATCTACTTTTCCAAACACTTTTGCTCTTGCTTTGGACTCTAATTTGCATGATTTGCGTGGAACTAACCCGGACTAATGTTGTTTTCAGCAGAATTGCCATGGTGTTGTTTTTTTGCAGAAATAAAAGTTCTCGGATTGAGCTAAAAATTTATGGAGAATATTTTCAGAATATATAAAAAATACCGGCAAAGAGAAATACCAGAGGGGGGCCACCAGGGCGCCACAAGCCCGGGGGGCACGACCACCCCCTAGGGCGTGCCAAGCAGGCTTGTGGGCCCCTGGCAGCTCCAGCAACCCGAACTCCAATTCCATAAGTACCTATTCATCCAGAAAAAAATGAGAGAAGGAATCATCATGTTTTACGATACGGAGCCTCCGCCACCTCCTATTCTTCATCGGGAGGGCTGATCTGGAGTCCGTTCTGGGCTCCGGAGAGGGGGACTCGACGCCGTCATCATCATCAACCATCCTCCATCACCAATTTCATGATGCTCACCACCGGGAGTGAGTAATTCCTTCATACGCTTGCTGGATGGTGATGGGTTGGATGAGATTTATCATGTAATCGAGTTAGTTTTGTTAGGACTTGATCCCTAGTATCCACTATGTTCTGAGATTGATGTTGATATGACTTTGCTATGCTTAATGCTTGTCACTAGGTTCCGAGTGCCATGATTTCAGATCTGAATCCTTTATGTTTTCACGAATATATTTGTGTTCTTGATCCTATCTTGCAAGTTGTATGCACCTATTACGTGCTATGATCCGCATACCCCAAGGTGACAATAATTGGGATTCTTTCCGGTGATTACCATAGTTTGAGGAGTTCATGTATTCACTATGTGTTATGTTCCGTTTCTCTATTGAAAGGAGTCCTTAATATCCCTTAGTTTCCTTATGGACCCCGCTGCCATGGGAGCGTAGGGCAAAAGATGCCATGCAAGTTCTTATCGCAAGCATGTATGACTATATACGGAATATATGCCTACATTACATTGATGAATTGGAGCTAGTTCTGTGTCACCCTAGGTTATAACCATTACATGATGAATTTCATCCAATATAATTATCCATCACTGATCCAATGCCTACGAGCTTTACACATATTGATCTTTGCTAAGTTACTACTACTGTTGTTGTTGTTACAATCACTACAAAACTGTTACTCTTACTATTGCTATTGCTACTACCGCTATCAAACTATAATATTATTGTCCTACGGATCACTCTGCTGCAGATATTTAGTTCTCTAGGTGTGGTTGAATTGACAAATCAACTGCTAATACTTGCAAATATTCTTTGGCTCCCCTTGTGTCGAATCCATAAATTTGGGTTGAATACTCTACCCTCGAAAACCATTGTGATCCCCTACACTTGTGGGTTATCAAGACCTTTTTCTGGCGTCGTTGCGGGGGAGCATAGCTCTATTTGTTGAGTCGCTTGACATTTATACCTGTTGATCACTATGAAGAACCTGAAGGATGATAAAACCAAGATCATTCCCTCTAGGATGAGGGGAGGTAAGGAACTGTTATCTAGCTCTGCACTTGATTCACCTTTTGTTTTGAGTAAGCTTGTGACACCACCACCTGCTATTAATTCTAATATGTCGCAAGTAATTGATGATGCTACTTCTTGTAGGAATAATGCTAGTAATTTGCTTGATGATACTGTGCCACTAGGTGAATTTCTTGATGAACAACTTGCTAAAGCTAAAGAATTTGAGAATGCTGAAACCGATGAAATTTATGAAACACCTATTATACCTAGCTCTCCTAGAATTTAAATGCCAGAGATACCCGAGGGTTATGTTGAGGGTGAGGAGATAACTAGAGAACTTCTTGATTGTAATGATAAAGATGATCTTAAGAAACTACTATGTAAGCTGAAAGAAAAATCTCTGAATGCTAGAATGAAATATGATCCTAAGTTTGCTACTTCACCTATCTTTGTTGCTGATAAGGATTATGAATTCTCTGTCGATCCTGAGTTAATTACTTTGGTTGAATCTGATCCTTTCCATGGTTATGAATTTGAAACTGCTGTGGCACACCTTACTAAATTAAATGATATAGCCACCCTATTTGCTCATGAGGAAAAAATTCGCTACTAATATATTGTAAAGTTGTTTCCTTTCTTGTTAAAGGGTGATGCTAAGATATGGTTTAATACTCTTGCTCCTGGTTGTGTGCGTAGTCCCCAGGATATGATATATTACTTCTCTGAAAAATATTTTCTTGCTCATAAGAAACAAGCTGTCTTACAGGAAATATTTAACTTTGTGCAAATTGAAGAAAAGAATCTCCCTCAAGCTTGGGGGAGGCTTCTCTGGTTACTTAATGCTTTGCCTGATCATCCTCTCAAGAGAAATGAAATACTTGATATCTTCTATAATGGACTAACCAATGCTTCTAGGGACTACCTAGATAGTTGCGTTGGTTGTGTTTTCAAGGAACAAGTTGTTGAACAAGCTGAAGAACTATTGAATAATATATTGAGGAATGATAATGATTGGACACTTCCTGAACCACCACCTAAACCAACTCCGGAGAAGAGAGGTATTCTATTCCTCAGTCCTGAAGATATGCAAGAGGCAAAGAAATCTATGAAAGAAAGAGGTATTGAAGTGGAAGACGTTAAGAACTTACCACCAATAGAAACATGGGCTCGACATCCCGACACGGGTAGTAGAGGTAAATTCTCTTGTAAGATTTGATGAAGGTGATATTCCTTATAATAAATCTGCTAGTCAATGCTTCGATGATTGACAATTACATTGTTAAGCAAGAACATTTTAATGTGTATGTTATGAAACAATTGAAACACAATGCTTATATGATAGATCGTTTGAGTGACTTGATGTTTAGAATTGCCAATGATGTTAAAGGTCTAGGAAAACATGCTTCCATGGTCCAAACTCAGTTAGAACAAGTTGCTAAGTCACAAAATGATTTGCTTAATAAAATGAATAGTAATATGAATGATCATGCTGTTAGAGTAATAACTAGAGTAGGTAGAATGACTCAGGAGCCACTATATCCTGAAGGTCATCCTAAAAGAATTGAACAAGATTCTAAGAGAATTAATATTGATGCACCTATTCCTTCTAAGAAGAAAAAGAAAAAGAAAAATGATAGGACTTTGCATGCTTCTAATGAACCTGAGGTAAAAAAAACTTCTGAGGAAAGTAATGATGCTTCTATCTCTGATGTTGGGACACACTCTGGTAATGAACATTCACCTAGCGATGATGATAATGATAATGATAATGTTCATGTTGATGCTCAACCTGATAATGATGAAGAACCTACTTATGATGTTGAAATAGAACCAGCAGTTGATCTTGATAACCCACCTCCTAAGAATAAACGTTATGATAAACGAGATTTCATTGCTAGAAAACATGGTAAAGAAAGAGAACCATGGGTTGAGAAACCCATGCCTTTCCCAACTAAGCCACCTAAGAATAAGGATGAGGAAGAATTTGAATGCTTTGCTGAAACGCTTAGGCTAGTCTTTTTGCGTCCTCGTTTGACTGATATTTTAAAGATGGCCCCATATGCTAAATACATGAAAGATATTGTCACTAATAAAAGAAAGATACCTGAAGCTGAAATTTCAACCATACTTGCAAATTATTCTTTTAAGGATGGTGTACCTAAGAAGCTAGGAGATCCAGGAATACCGACTATACCATGCTCCATTAAAAGAAATTATGTCAAAACTGCTTTATGTGACTTATGAACCAGTGTTAGTGTTATGCATTTCTCTTTATATAGAAGACTTGATTTGAATAAGCTCACACCTATCGAAATATCTTTGCAAATGGCTAATAAATCTATGGCTATACCTATTTGAATTTGTGAGGATGTGCCTGTTGTAGTTGCAAATGTTACTATCTTGATAGACTTTGTTATACTTGATATGCTCGAGGACGACAATATGTCAATTATCCTTGGTAGACCCTTTTTGAATACTGCAGGGGTTGTTATTGATTATAACAAAAGCAAGGTCACTATTCATATTAATGGTAATGAGCATACGGTACACTTTTCGAAGAAACAATCTCAAATGAATGGTATTAATGTTATTGAAAAGGCTTCGGCAATTACATTTGGAAGTTTTTAGTTCCCTCTTCCTACTATCAAAAAGAAATATGAAACTCTTATTATTGGGGAGATGCATATCCCCGTTGAGGTAACTTAGTGTTATAGGAAGGTTCTTCGGTTTCATGTTACTCGGAAATAGTTCGTTATTAAGACTTGATCAACCTCATTAATGGATTCTTTTTTAGGGGCATGTGGTCGATGAATTTAGTAAGCACTACCTACTGTACCCACGATTTACTCTATGTTATCTAAATTTAATAAAGTAGAAATGCCATGATTATCCTGTTTTCTGAATTTTCCGTGCAATAAAAAATGACCCAAAAATAAAAGTTCTCAGAATGCCCTGAAAATTTAGTATGATTTTTTGTAGAATATTTAAGAATTTTTGGCACTGAACACACCCCAGGGGGTGCACATGTGAGCCACAAGCTCACAGGGTGCGCCACCCCCTAGGGCATGCCTAGTGGGCTTGTGGGTCCCACAGAGACCCACTCACTTATCCCAGCCGCCCACTCCCTTTTCTTCCTCCAGAAAAAAATCACTAGCTTGCTGAAACCCGTGTTCTTGCTCCTTTGCCTGCAATTTTTTATCTCCTAGCTCGAAACTCGTTTCCGAAACTGTCTTGGGAGATTATTCTTTGGTATGTGACTCCTCCAATGGTCCAATTGGTTTTTGTTCTAGTGCTTTATATATTGAAAATTCTTGTTACTGTGATGACCATGTTTTTAAGCTTGCATGTTGAATTTATATGGTCCAAAGTAGTTTTGATGCATACTTCATTTGTGCATAAGTCCAGCTACAGAAACTCTCTGGGTGGCCCATGAGCACGGGATCTGGAGGGCCCATGCGCACGGGGTTGCCTGGGAGGTGTTGTCCTCTTCTTCTAGGGCTCCTTCTCCTTCCTCATGGCCTCGGGGTGCCTCTCCTACTCCTTTGGGGTGTCCCTTAGCTGCTTGGTGGCGTTGGTCTTCGTACCTAATGACACATAGCATGTTTTGGTGAGGTAGCATCCAAGTTCCATTTATATCCATATCGATCTCGAATAGGAGTGAGTTCACCTCAGTTTCAATGGCGCGTGCTCGAGCTCTTGTCATAGGTCCACGTGGTACTTGGTGTGTCAATGTAGAGTCCATGGGGATGATGGAAGGATGCTCCGCATCATCTCCCCCCCCCTTGGGAGAGATCCGTCCTTGGATCGTGATTTTCATCACCATGGTATGGAGTCGAGTCCTTGACGTTGAAGATGTCACTTATGTTGTACTTGTTGCGTGGGATGTCGATCTTGTAGGTGTTGTCATTGTAGCGTGCTATCACCTTGAAGGGTCCATCGGCTCATGGTATTATCTTGGACTTGCACTCGTTGGGGAAGCGGTTCTTGCGGAGATGTAGCCATACTAGATCGCCCGGTTGGAACACCATTGGGGTTTTGTTGATGTTGAGCTTGGTGGCGAGGCGGTGTACTTGAAGCTCGATCGTGGACCTTGAATCTTCATGCACCTTCTTGAGATAACTTGCTCTTACACTTGCATCCATGTTCGCTTGTTCTTGGAGCGGTAGAGGGAGGATGTCCAAAGGTGATAATGGGTTGAAGCCGTAGACGACCTCGAAGGGGGACTTGCTGGTAGTAGGGTGTCTTGCGCGATTGTAGGCGTACTCGGCGATGGGTAAGCACTCCTCCCACTCCTTGATGTTCTTCTTGATCAACATGCATAGGAGAGTAGATAGCGTCCGGTTGGTGACTTCTGTTTCCCATTGGTTTGAGGATGATAGGCCGTTGAGAATAGTAGCTTGATGCCAAGCTTGGTGCATAGTGTCTTCCAAAAGTAGCTTAGGAACTTGACATCGCGGTCCGACACGATTGTCCTTGGCACTCCGTGTAACCTCAAGATTTCCCTACAAAAGAGATTTGTAACATGTGAAGCATTGTCCATCTTATTGCATGGGATGAAATGTGCCATTTTAGAGAATCGTTCCACAACAACAAATACCGGATCCTTGCCATTTTGAGTCCTAGGTAATCCAAGCACAAAATCCATGCTAATATCTTCCGATGGTTGATATGGAATAGGAAGTGGCATATGTAAACCATGAGATTGAGCGTGGGACTTAGCTTTGCATCATGTAGAGTACCGGTTGGTGAAGTGTGCGATGCTGCGAAACATCTTGGGCCAAAAGTACTTGAAGAAGAGTGTGGCAAAGGTCTTGTCGCGCCCGAAATGTCCCATAAGTCCTCCGCCCTGAGCCTCTTGCAAAAGTAACAAACCAAGAGACGACTCAGGAATACAAAGTTTGTTAGCGCGCATAAGATAGCCATTCTTGAGGTAATAGTTCTCCCAGCAAATGTTAGCAAGACATTTGGCATAAGGAATCGCAAACGAAGGATCATGTACATATAGATCTTTAGCATGCTCAAAGCGAATAACATTCAATTCAAGTTGAGTAACCAACATGCACTTGCGGGAAAGGGCATCCGCCACAACATTGTCTTTACCCTTAATGTACTTGATCACATAACTAAAAGATTCAATAAATTCACTCCATTTAGCATGCCGTTTGTTCAACTTGGTTTGACCTCTAAGGTATTTAAGTGTCTCATGATCAGTATGTATGACAAATTCATGTGGGCGAAGATAATGTTCCCAAACATGCAATACTCGCACTAAAGCATATAATTCCTTGTCATAGATGGGATAGTTAAGTTGAGCGCTGGAAAGTTTTTCGCTAAAATATGCAATGGGTCGCTTTTCTTGCATCAAAACTCCACCAATACCATTACCGCTAGCATCACAATGGACCTCAAAGGTTTTATCAAAATTAGGCAATGCAAGAATTGGAGCATGCGTAAGCAAAGATTTGAGCTCATCAAATGCGGTAGATTGAGAGGGTCCCTAAACAAAGGGTGCATTCTTCTTGCTCAAGGCATGCAATGGTGCTAAAATCTTTGACAAAGCGACGGTAGAAGCCAGCTAGACCAAGGAAGATATGCACTTGTTGCAAATTAGTGGGTTGTGGCCAAGTTTTAATTGCTTCCATTTTAGACTCGTCAACATGAACACCCTTAGAAGACACAACAAAGCCCAAGAAAACAAGCTTGTCAACACTAAAAATGCATTTCTCCATGTTAGCATAAAGACGCTCGTTTCTAAGAACTTGCAAAACGTCCCTAAGATGGGTGACATGATCTTCTAATGATTCGCTAAACACAAGTATATCATCAAAGTAGACGACAACACATATGCCAATGTATTTGCAAAGAAAATAGTGCATCACACGCATGAAAGTGTTGGGTGCCTCCGATAAACCCATAGGCATAACTAACCACTCGTACAAGCCAAATTTAGTTTTAAAAGCGGTTTTCCATTCATCACCTTGTTGAATGCGGATTTGGTAATAGCCACTTTTAAGATCAATTTTTGAGAAAATGGTGGCGCTGCTAAGCTCATCTAGCATATCATCAAGGCATGGAATGGGATGCCTATAGAGAACGGTGATAGCATTTATGGGATGACAATTGGAACACATGCAAAAAGTACCATCTTTCTTAGGCACGAGAATAACTGGAACAGCATAAGGGCTCAAACTTTCACGTACATGTCCATTGTCAATGAGGTGTTCTACTTGCCTTTGTATCTTCTGAGTTTCTTTGGGGTTGACGCGGTAGGGATCCTTGTTTGGTAGTGGGGCGCCGGGGATGAGGTCGATGCGGTGCTCGATGTCGTGTAGAGGAGGAAGTGAAAGGATAAAGAAGAGGGGTCTAGAGGGGGGGGGTGATTGGACCCTCAACAAGTAAAAGTGACAATTTTTAAGTCCTTCAAGTTGAGGTGGAGTTTTAGCACAAGTTTAAGCATTGACAATACATTTCAAGCATGCATGGCAAGAGTATGAGCAGCGGAAAGACTAAAGCATGCTAATTGCAAGAAAGTAAAGGGATGGGATTGGAGTGTGCAAACGCGACGAAGACACGAAGATTTTTGGCGTGGTTCCGATAGGTGGTACTGTCTTACATCCACTTTGATGGAGACTTCAACCCACGAAGGGTAATGGTTGCACGAGTCCACGAAGTGCTCCACCTACAAAGGGGGTGGAGGGGTATATATAGCCTCCACACAAAATCCAACCGTTACACACATTTGGCCCAACTCGGTCAGACCGAATAGAAGAACTCGCTGAGACCAATTCAGTTCAAAATGTGAACGTTAGGAATCTCGGTGGGACCGACTGGAACAACTCAGTGGGACCGATGTGCTAGGGCTAGGGCAAAACCTCATCTCGGTGAAGCCGATTGCTTGAACTCGGTGCGACCGATTTCAGCAAAGAGCAAACAGAGAGTTGGTCAAGCAAACTTGGTGTGACCGATCGCTCATTTCGGTGAGACTGAAATGTTACAAAGGGAAACAAAGAGTTTGCAAGGCCATCTCGATGAGACTAAGATCTGTATCGGTGTGACCGAAGTGTTATGGTTTTGGCAGTGGCTATGTTAACTGAACTCGGTGGCGCCGGATAGATCATTTCGGTGGGGCCAAGTTTGACTTCGAGTTTTGGACATATTTGGAGGTGAGAAAGTGGTTGAGGGTTTTGGAGCAATATCACTAAGCACTTTGAGCAAGTAGACCATTAAGCAACACCTCATCCCCTTTTAATAGTATTGGCTTTCCTATGGACTCAATGTGATCTTGGATCACTAAAATATAAATGAAGAGTCTTGAGCTTTTGCCAATATGTGTCCTTAGCATTTTGAAGGGGTTCCACGTCCTCTTGTCCTTGCCAGGCCATTGTTGAACTTATC
This sequence comes from Thinopyrum elongatum, assembly GCA_011799875.1. Classification (NCBI taxonomy): domain Eukaryota; kingdom Viridiplantae; phylum Streptophyta; class Magnoliopsida; order Poales; family Poaceae; genus Thinopyrum; species Thinopyrum elongatum. The sequence continues at coordinate 369,717,039 of CM022303.1, forward strand.
TAAAATATACTAGATAAAAGCATTAGTCCAACAAGAGATATGTTGACATTAATTACCAAAATCACCCAAGGAGCACTTGTGCTTTCAATCTCCCCCTTTTTGGTAATTTATGACAACATACATCAAAGCTTTAGATTAAATATATACATGGTAATAAGTAAAGCTTTGGAGAGACATGTAACATGCATAGGCTCCCCCTACATGTATGCAATCACGTGAGATTGGAATATGAGAACATGTGAATGCATAAGCATGACAGAGCAAGCAATGAGTTACATGCATCTTGGCTATATGCATCAGAGCAAATGATGTGTATAGGAAGTGTACCTCCATGTTCATGAATCCTTCTTGCAAACAATATGTACATCAGCAAGGGATCATCATGCACATGAGTGTGATGCATATACTTACCTTGTGGTCTTGGGCTGGCTTTGGAGGGAGTGGACTTGAGAAAACAGGGTTAGATAACACAAGAACACTCTAGGTAAAGCAATTTCAAGACACCACAAGAGTACCAAGACTGGGATGACATGTAATGGGTGAGTACTAGGTACTCCATTTAGATATTGACATGTCCCCAAAGATTTTTAAAGATATGCAATGAATTCCAAAGATTTTCTTCCCTTAGATATGGACGTTTTCTCCCCCTGAATCTGATATTGGATAATGGGAGAAAGTAGGGTAAGAGAAAATCAGAGCAAGGAAGGATAATATTAACCACAGTCAGAGCAACAATGATATACAATAACAGTAACTAAGATCAAACATATTGACATGTCTTTACCCTCTAAAAGACATGTGAATTCTCCCCTCTTTGGTTTACTAGCATCTGGAAGAGCTTAGATGTGCTCATATGATAAGCTTTGATGTGCTCTCTCTCCCCCTTTGACATCAATTTCCAATAAGGGCACTTCTGGAGAATGAGTCAAGTAGGTGTGGTCCTTGAGATACGCTTCAAAGCAGCATGTAGTTTAAGATGCTGGTAGAGGATAAGAATCAATGAGTGGAGCTGGAGAAGAAATTACATATGCAGAATGCAATGGCAAAAAGTTTTCTCATTAGTGAAATCGGTAACGCCGATCTGTTTCCATTGGTGACACCGAGTTGGTTGTGTCATGGATGATGCATATCGGTCAGACCGGGTTAGTCCATGTCGGTTGTACCGATGAACTGTCTACAAGATATCCTTGTAGTTCAGTCTAGCCGATAGGCTTGGATCGGTGAGTCTGAGTTCAATGCAGAGGAAATTTTTTGTCAACTCAGCTCACTTGGCAAATTAAATCTCACATGGATTTGCAAGAAATTAACTGAAAGATTTGCAATGAATTAGACACAGAAGTGACAGAGAAAAACATAAATAAGAAAAGAGATCTAGATGAAGTTTTTTTTTGATAAGGGGAACAAGTTAGTAAGAAAACATGCAATGAAAATACAGAGGGCACAGAAACACTAGAGAACTTCATCTAGATATGGTCGGCGACAAAGTCACCTATGTTAGAGTATATTGACTTAGGAGTCAAGTGAGATCACTTGATCATAGGTCATACTCATTGTTTAAGCTCAAAATGGCGTTACCATTTTTCGTTTAAGCATTTTGATGTATTCTCATCTCGTTGAGTTGCTTTCTCTCATGTCTTGGAGCAAAGCTTCTCTAAGATGGAATATCATACCTTGGGTTGTGGTGTTGATCTTGTAGTTGAACTTGTGTTCGATGCTCAAGGTTGATGTAGTCCATCAAGAGTTGGGAGCACCTTTTGAAGTTGAAGTTCATCTTCCTACATGGGTTAGTCTAGCAAGGAAAAGCACTTGTGTATCCAAAATGACAATCATGAAACTTGATATCATTTGAAATTTGATATATAGAAACTGTCAAAGGATATGTTGATTGAGTTCATGCTTCCTTCTATTCAACATCCACATAGTAGGGACTTGGTGATGTAAAGATTGCTCAAAATGTGAGTGACTTGCAATCTCATAGATTTGGATTCATCCAAGTACCTACAAGGGTTAGATAACATGCAAGGATACAAGTATAGATTCAAGACATATGATCATCATCATAAGAGAAATATCAAGGATTAGTCATAAAAGGCTCATGCCTTGCATGTATCCAAATGGAGTTTCTACTCCAAGTTTGAGGTATCAATGATATTCAATTCACCTCTCAAATGGCAAAATACTTTCTCATCAAGTGGTTTGGTGAATATATCCGCCAATTGCTTCTCGGTACGAACATGCTTAAGATTGATGTCACCTTTAGCAACATGATCTCGAATGAAATGATGACGAACTTCAATATGCTTAGTTCGAGAATGTTGCACGGTATTGTGAGCAATCTTAATAGCACTTTCATTATCACAAAGCAATGGAACATGTTTCACATGTATCCCATAATCCTTAAGGGTTTGGGTCATCCAAAGTAAGTGAGCACAATATGATCTGGCGGCAATGTATTCCACTTCGGCAGTGGATAAGGATACCGAGTTTTGTTTCTTGGAGGACCAAGACACAAGGGATCTACCAAGAAATTGACAAGTACCCGAAGTGGACTTTCTATCAACCTTGTCACCGACATAGTCCGAATCGGAGTAGCCAACAAGATCAAAAGATGACCTCTTAGGATACCAAATGCCAAAGTTTGGTGTATGAATTAAATATCTCACTATCCTTTTCACGGCCTTAAGATGACATTCTTTAGGAGCCGCTTGATATCGTGCACACATGCACACACTTAGCATAATATCGGGACGGAAGGCACATAGATATAACAATGAACCAATCATAGATCGGTAAACCTTTTGGTCAACCAGTTTACCATCCTTAGTCAAGTCAAGATATCCACTAGTAGGCATGGGTGTTTTCATACCTTTGCTTTCTTGCATGTTGAACTTCTTGAAAAGGTCCTTGGTATACTTTGTTTGAGAAACAAAGGTACCTTCCTTAGTTTGCTTGAATTGCAAACCAAGAAAGAATTTGAGTTCACTCATCATAGACATCTCCAACTTCTCCGACATTAGCCTTCCAAACTTTTCACTAAAATGAGGGTTAGTCGAACCAAATATGATATCATCCACATAAATTTGGCACACAAATAATTCACCATTAACCATTTTAGTAAAAAGTGTAGAATCAATCTTCCTAATTTCAATGCCTTTTTCAATAAGAAACTTGGTCAAGCATTTATACCATGCTCTAGGAGCTTGTTTAAGACCATAAAGAGCTTTGTGAAGTTTGTAGACATGATTAGGTTTCTTAGGATTAACAAAGCTGGGAGGTTGTTTAACATAAAATTCCTCCTCAATTTCACCATTTAGAACAGCACTTTTAATGTCCATTTGGTATAAAGTGATATCATGGTGATTGGCATAAGCATGTAAAATGCGTATGGACTCGAGTCTAGCAACGAGGGCACATGTCTCACCATAGTCCATACCTTCGACTTGAGTGTAGCCTTGAGCGACGAGACGGGCCTTGTTGCGTACAACTTGTCCATCCTCGTCTTGCTTATTCCGAAACACCCACTTGGTTCCAATGACATTGTGGTTGTCGCCCGACTTTTCAATCAATGTCCACACTTGATTCCTCTCGAAATTGTGTAGCTCTTCATGCATAGCGTTCACCCCATCCGGATCCTCAAGAGCTTCTTCAACCTTCATAGGTTCAATACTACAAATGAATGAGTAATGTTGACAAAAGTTAGCCAAACGAGTTTTAGAGCGAGTAATTCTCCCGGTTTGAATATCATCAAAGATTTGTTCGGCAGGATTATCTCTTGTGACTCTTGCTCTAACTCGTGAGAGCTTTTGTTTGGGTCGGGGTGGAACATCCTCTTCATTGTCTTCTTCTTCTTGTCCTTCTTCATTGTTGTTAGCGTTGTTGTTCTCTTGTGGAGGTGGAGAAGGAGGTCGATGAGGTTCATCTTGTTGTACTTCCTTGTTTCCTTCGTCTTGACGTGTTCCACTTGTGGATGCCTCCAAGTCAACTTGTGGTTCACGTTGGTGTGAAGTTCAAGCTTCCACTTGAACGGACGAGGTACTCTCCTTCACCTCCGTTGGGAGAATCTTGCCAATGGACAAATCTTGAATTGCTTCTGATGGATCTTTGTCTCCTACATCAATTGGCAATTGCTCTACTTGCGAGCTGTTAGATTCATCAAACTTCAGAACTAATGTCTCTTCAACCTTTCAGGTGAAATTGTTGTAGACACAGTAAGTGTGAGGGTTTGAGCCATAACCAAGTAGGAAACCTTCATGAGATTTAGGGGCAAATTTTGAGCGATGATGCTTATCAAGAATGTAACATTTTGAGCCAAACACTGGAAAGTATCCAACTTGGGTTTTGTTACCAATGAGAAGCTCATATGCCGTCTCAACCGCTTCCGCCCAAAAGTGTCTTGGCGTCTTGTACTCATCAAGCATCGTTCTTGCCATCTCAATAAGTGTTTGGTTCTTCCTCTCAACAACTCCATTTTGTTGAGGTGTGTACGTAGCCGAGAACTCATGTGAAATCCCTTCTTCGTCAAGAAAGGTATCCACATTTGTGTTCTTGAACTCCGTTCCATTGTCGCTTCAAACCTTCTTGATATTCACTTCAAATTGGTTTTGGGCCTTCCTAGCGAAGTTCTTGAAGATCTTTTGGACCTGCGATTTATCATCAAGAAAGAACACCCACGTAAATCTTGAAAAGTCGTCAACAATGACCAATCCGAACGAGTTACCACCGAGACTCCTGTAGACGTTGGGACCAAAATGATCCATATGAAGTAGCTCAAGCGGTCTTCTTGTGGTCATGATGTTCTTCACGGGATGACTTCCTCCAACTTGTTTTCCTGCTTGACAAGCACTGCAATGTCTATCCTTGTCAAATATAACATCTTTAATGCTAAGGATATGATCACCTTTAATAAGCTTATCAAGATTTCGCATGCCCACGTGACCTAACCTACTATGCCACAACCAACCTTTAGAAGATTTAGCAATTAAGCAAGTTCGAGGTTGAGCTCTCTTAGTGAAATCAATAATGTAAAGATCACGTCTACGGATACCGGTAAAGACCATATTATGATTATCTCTTCGAAACACTTGGCAATCTACTTCAGTGAATAGAACATTAAAATCGAAATCGGCTAGTCTAGATATGGAAAGTAAATTGTAGCTAAGAGATTCAACGAGCATAACATTTTGGATAGAGCTATCATGGGAGATGGCAACCTTACCAAGGCCAACTACCTTACCCTTTGAGTTATCACCAAAGGTGACATACTTTCGGGGACCATTGTTTTCAGCAAGCTCATGAAACATGTCCTTGTCTCCGGTCATATGATCAGTACATCCACTATCAAGAACCCATTCCTTTCCTCCGGCCATGTAACCACGAAGGTTAGCCATAAGACCAAAGTGTCTCATTGACTCATCAAGATCAAAGTCAGTATCATCATCCTCATCATAATATCCATGCTCAACATCATCATGTGAAGGATCACCACCTAGAGAGAGTGATTCATTAGATGTATGACCATGGCAATGTGCATGTTTATGAATTCTAATGACTTGGGAAATGATGCTACTAATGACTCCAACATCGCCTTTGGCACGGGTCACGGAGCTCAAATAGACAATCATCAAATTTAGGATCACTAGGGTTCATTTTATGAAAGGCAATGGACTTTTGAAGATTCTCATCTAGATTTTTCAAGGAATAGTTTGGAAAACGCTCCTCAAGATATTTCCATATAGTGTAAGCACATTCAAAAGTAGGCAAGCATACAAGGAAATTTCTAGGCAATCCTCTCATGATAAGATCAATAGTTCTAAGATTGCGGGTCATGTCAAGATACTCATCGGGGGTAGGATGCAAGGGATCAATGGGGGGCATGTAAGGGCCAGTAATGTACTTGTTCAAATTATATTCATTGAAAATCTCAAGCATCTCATTCTTCCAAGCATTGTAGAACTCTCCGTCAAGCATAGGCACTCTACGTCTAATACTCCCAATCGTAGACTCATCCATCTTCCTCCAATGGTGATTAAACCAAAGCAATGGAAACCAATGCTCTGATACCAATTGAAATGATCGAGAAGAGGGGTCTAGAGGGGGATGATTAGACCCTCAACAAGTAAAAGTGACAATTTTTAAGTCCTTCAAGTTGAGGTGGAGTTTTAGCACAAGTTCAAGCATTCACAATACATTTCAAGCAAGCATGGCAAGAGTATGAACAACGGAAAGAGTAAAGCATGCTAATTGCAAGAAAGTAAAGGGATAGGATTGGAGTGTGCAAACGCAATGAAGACACGGAGATTTTTGGCGTGGTTCCGATAGGTGGTGCTATCGTACATCCACGTTGATGGAGACTTCAACCCACGAAGGTTAGGTTGCGTGAGTCCACGGAGGGCTCCACCCACCAAGGGTCCACGAAGAAGCAACCTTGTCTATCCCACCATGGCCATCGCTCACGAAGGACTTGCCACACTCGGGTAGATCTTCACGAAGTTGGCGATCTCCTTGCCCGTACAAACTTCTTGATTCAACTCCACAATCTTGTCGGAGGCTCCCAAGCGACACCTAACCAATCTAGGAGACACCACTCTCCAAAAGGTAATAAATGGTGTGTTGATGATGAACTCCTTGCTCTTGTGCTTCAAATGATAGTCTCCCCAACACTCAACTCTCTCTCATAGATTTGGCTATGGTGGAAAGATGATTTGAGTGGAAAGCAACTTGGGGAAGGCTAGAGATCAAGATTCTTGTGGTAGAATTGGAATATCTTGGTCTCAACACATGAGTAGGTGGTTCTCTCTCAGAAAATGAGTAGTGGAAGTGTACGCACGTTCTAATGGCTCTCTCACACATGGAGAAGGGGTGGAGGGGTATATATAGCCTCCACACAAAATCCAACCATTACACACGTTTGACCCAACTCGGTCAAACCGAATAGAAGAACTCGGTGAGACCGATTCAATTCAAAATGTGAATGTTAGGAATCTCGGTGGGACCAACTGGAACAACTCGGTGGGACCGATGTGCTAGGGCTAGGGAAAAACCTCATCTCGGTGAAGCCGATTGCTTGAACTCGGTGAGACTGATTTCAGCAAAGAGCAAACAGAGAGTTGGTCAAGCAAACTCGGTGTGACCGATCGCTCATTTTAGTGAGACCAAAATGTTACAGAGGGAAACAGAGAGTTTGCAAGGCCATCTCGGTGAGACCGAGATCCGTATCGGTGTGATTGAAGTGTTAGGGTTTCTGGCAGTGGCTATGTCAACTCAACTCGGTGGCGCCGGATAGATCATTTCGGTGGGGCCAAGTTTGACTTTGAGTTTTGGACATATTTGGAGGTGAGGAAGTGGTTGAGGGTTTTGGAGCAATATCACTAAGCACTTTGAGCAAGTAGACCATTAAGCAACACCTCATCCCCTTTTAATAGTATTGGCTTTCCTATGGACTCAATGTGATCTTGGATCACTAAAATATAAATGAAGAGTCTTGAGCTTTTGCCAATATGTGTCCTTGGCATTTTGAAGGGGTTCCACATCCTCTTGTCCTTGCCACGCCATTGTTGAACTTATCTGAAATATACTAGATAAAAGCATTAGTCCAATAAGAGATATGTTGACATTAATTACCAAAATCACCCAGGGAGCACTTGTGCTTTCAGGAAGGTCGGGGATAACTCATCGGAAATACATCCACGAACTCCTGCAAAAGATTAGACAACACTAGAGTTAGATGATTAGAGGTGTTAGACCTTGCCGCTTCCTCTTGGCATACTAGGACACTAGATGGTTTCTCACACACTTCTCTCATCTCGTGTTTGGTGGCTAGGAGGACTAAGTTTTTGCCTCTCATTGTAGAATCACTCAATTTGGGCCTATGGTGCTCACGCTCTTTGTGGTGGTTCACTCTCTCACTAGTCTCTCCATGATGGGTGGATGCTTGTTTGTCGGTGCTCACTTGACTTGGCGACATAGGTCACAACACGTACTCCTTTCCCTTCATCTTGAATCTGTAGTGGTTGGTACGCCGTTGTGGATGACGCTGTGGTGGAATTGCCAAGGTCTTCCTAAGAGGAGATGGCACACGGACATAGGAACCACATCACACTCCAAGGTGTCTTCCTATGCGCCGATCTTGAAGGAAACTTGCACGGTGTGCTCCACTTGAATAGTGTCAGAGTCGCTAAGCCATTGGACCTTGTAGGGATGAGGATGCTTCATCTTGATCAATTGTAGCTTGGAACATATATCTTCACTTGCAAAATTGTGGCAACTTCCTCTGTCGATAATGACCTTCACGGAACGTCCGTTGATGCCCGCTTTGGTGTGGATGAAGTGTCAACGTTGGTCTTCTTCTTGTTGGTGTTGAAGCGTCAAGACCTTGGAGACAACGAGAGCGGGGCTTGAATCATTGTCACAATAGACTAGGTCATCTTCAGCTTCATTCACGCGCCGTTGCATGGCCACGTGCTCAAGGGCTTCCATTTCTTCTTCACTCATCGAGTCATAGGTGTCGTCGTTGTTGGCGATCATGGTGCGCCGAGTGGGGCACTCAAATGGCTTGTGGCCTCGACCTTGACATGTGAAGCATTTGATGGAACTTGTCTTAATGGTCTCATCCATTGGAGTAGGTGATGATGAAGCTCTTGGCTTGAAGGTGTTTGTAGTAGGAGGGCGACTGGAAGGTGTTGAAGTTTTCTTGTAACTTGACTTGTCGTCGTTGCTTGGAGATGCTCTAGTCGATGTAGGAGGTGCCGAAGTCGTGGGAGCTTGTGTGTATGAACCGTAGGTCTTGGAAGAGTACTTGGCGTATTTGAAGTCATCTTGCACTTGTCGCTCAGCCTTGGTCACTTGATGAACTAGCCCGAGAAGGTTGGAGTATGGTTGGAAGTCGGGAATCTTCTTTATTGGGTGATTGAGGCTGTTCAAGAAGCGTGCCATAGTTTGCTCGTCATCTTCCTTGACATTGGCCCATATCATGGCAATCTCCATCTCTTGGTAGTATTCTTCCACCATCTTTGTGCCTTGCTTGAGAAGTTGCAACTTTCTTGAAGAGATCGCAGGTGTAATGTGTAGGCACGAAGCGAGCTCTCATGACATCCTTCATTTGTGCCCAAGTAGTGATGGGTGGTTCGCCTCTCTCCCATCGTCTTGCGAGCACTTGTTCCCACCAAATGAGGACGCAGTCTTGAAACTCGAAGGAGGCCATGGCAATTTTCTTCTCCTCTTCATAGTTGTGAAGGTGAAATATCTTGTCGAACTTCAATGCCCGTGAGAGATATTCCTCGGGATCAATGCTTCCGGAGAACTTGGGCATGGTGAACATGAGCATGCCGTAGCATAGTTCTTCTTCATGTGGATGATGGTGATGTCACGCTTGGTGTGGAGGAGGGTCTTCAAGTTCGCGCTCCTCTTGATGGAACTCTTGTCGTGGAGGAGGATGAGGCATGCGTGTCCGGTTCCTTCTCTCTTATTGCTCCTCAAGGCGAGCAGCTTCATCTTGTCGTTCTTGACGAAGTGCTTCTTCTTGTTCACATACTTGATGGTTGCGGTCAGCAACGGCTCTAGTGGCCTCATGGAGTGTGCGTTGTGATTTGAGGCCTTGTTACTCACGGCGTCTTTGTTCTTGCCGACTTGCATCACCATCTTGAGGTGGTTGACATTGCGGTTGTGGAGGTTGCTCTCAGTCCACGGCATCTTGTTCTTGGCGTCTCACTCTTTCACGCACTCGGAATCGGTCTTCCAAACCATTGCCATTGAATAGGTTTTGGTTGTCCTTGTGTTCAGGTGAGCGAGCTCGAGGAGGACTTGCATCGAAAGAAGAGTAGGTCGAAGAGTGATGACTTGAGTGGCGCCATCTTGGTGAAGAAGTGGTGGAGGACGCGCGGCTCACGATCATGTTGCGGAATTCTTCCATTTGTGTGGTGAGCTTGGCGTCGAGGTAGTCCCAGTTTCTTGCTTCCGATTGGCATTGGTCAGTGGCGAGTTGCTCGATGTGATCACCCAAAGCTTCACTTTCTTGATGAAGAACTCGTTTGGCGATGAAGAAGTGATTTTTGGTGACGTAGTCATGTTCGTCATCTTTATCCTCGATGAGTGGGTTCACCGAAGAACTTGGCCTATCCATCATAACCAAGTGGCGGTGAGTAGGAAAATGAGAGAACAATACCAAAATTACCTTTTCTGAAGATTGAGGATGTATCGAGTATCACTCAACGGAATGCTATAATAGAAGAATTGGTACCGGGTTTTGTTTTCTCACACCTACAAGAAAAGGCTTATGGAGTAGCTCGGTTAGGATGATTGGCCCAAAATTCAAGCAACTGTTAGCCAAGGTATTGATAATGTTGAGGAGATGCACAAATTGCAAGTAAGGCAAATAGATCAAACTCAAGTATATCACTAGGAACACACACACACACACGGAAGATAAATGAGATCCGCACAACCAAGGAATGAACTCAAAATGTGGAACCACGGAAAATGCTCTTGTTGTATGGATACTAGAGAGACGCTAGCTCGATTGCTCAAATGGGCTAGATACGCTTGTGCACCAACCTATGAGAGAAACGGGTCATCTACTATCCCAAGTATGCTTATATATGTATTAACCAATATGATGGGACTATGCAAAATGGCTCAATACTATTGCTTACAAGTTCTTTGTTTCTCTTTTATTTTGCTTAAAAGCTTTGCTTTTGCTCTTTCTTTTTTGACTATGTCATTATGCTTGATATGCGAGCCAGAATATGAGGTAACAAGTATGATATGCACGGGAGAGACTTATCACTAAAGGTGCACAAATAGCGTGGCCCGACAATTCTCAACTCGCAAGTCTCGATGGGTAAGTGATGCAAAGTGGCTCGAGGCTATCGAATGTAATGTCAAGGAATGATGTTAAGATGTCGTCGAGGTTACCATCCTTGCTTACGGTAGTATGAGTATGAAGTGGTCGATGTCGAAGTGGAATCCAAGGTGATGACGAGTGGTGGTGATGTCGAAGTCGAACCGTGCCTAAGTAGCCGAAACACCTTAGGACCCGGTGAACCGCAACTCCAAAGCTCAAACACCAATAGGGAGTAGTGCGGAAAGCGAATGGTGGGGGTAAAATGGCAAAAAGAGGCGAATTGGGGAGTGCCGAACTGTACTGGAGGAGCCGTGTGCACGGGGTAAGTGAAGCCCGTGTGCACGGGGTCCTGTGGGCACGAGCTCTCAAACTCCCGATGGCCTGTGCACACGGGGTGCTCTGCTGTGCAAGAACACCTTCGGATTTGTGGAGAATTTCAAAAATTCGACAAAAATCAATGGTGGGATGGATGGGGGATGGTGGTAAGGGGTAGATCCACTTGTCAAGCATGAAATTTGTGGATCAAATCAACAAAAATCTCACAATATCCAACAAATTGCAAGAAAAATTTTTGGGCTATTTTTGTGGGTATTTTTCAATTGGGACAAAAAGAAACTAAATTAGGCTAGGAAATGAGGGGTAGGGACTCCAAGATGTGAATCAACCTTGGCTCATGATACCAAGATGTTCTAGGGTGGAACCCTAAGTGAAGATCTTTTCACACTTGGAGGGGAAAAGGGGATGAACACAAGAACACAAAGAGGAAATTCACTCAAACAAAACCCAATCACACATCCACAAGAATAGCATAGTTGAGATCCACAAGAATACAAGAACAATTGAAGGAAACAAGCACAAAGGTAAGGTTCTTCCCACTCCTAAGGAGGTGAGGTCTTGATGGTAGTCTTCTCCAAAAGGAGGTATTGATATCCACTTGGGATCCTCTCCTAAGAGGTCTTGATCTCCAAGAGGAGTGGTAGAAGGAGAAAAGCTCTATCAATGTCTCACATATACTTTGCTAACCCTAACAAATGTCTTAGACCCGAGATATATAGCTAAGGGAAGGAAGGGGACGACTTGGGAGGCAAGAAAGGGCACTCTCGGCTGAAACCTGGGAGGCCCATGCACACGGGGTAAGTTGGGCCCGTGCACACGGGGGTGCATGTCCCAGCTACAGAAATTCTCTGGGTGGCCCGTGGGCACGGGGTCTGGAGGGCCCATGCACACGGGTTCACCTGGGAGGTGCTGTCCTCTTCTTCTTGGGATCCTTCTCCTTCCTCATGGCCTCGGGGTGCCTCTCCTGCTCCTTTGGGGTGTCCCTTAGCTGCTTGGTGGCGTTGGTCTTCATACCTAATGACACATAGCATGTTTTGGTGATGTAGCATCCAAGTTCCATTTATATCCATATCGATCTCGAGTAGGAGTGAGTTCACCTCAGTTTCAATGGCGCGTGCTTGAGCTCTTGTCATAGGTCCATGTGGTGCTTGGTGTGTCGGTGTAGAGTCCATGGGGATGATGGAAGGATGCTCCGCATCAGCACGTCCCCGTGACCTTGCGGATTTTATATCTAAAGTCACTGTGCGGGAGACGAGAGGAGTTTCTGAGGCTAGAGTTGCTAGTTTACATTTTCCTATTTTGCGCTATTATTCTCTATTTGTCGGGAGGTGTTTGACTGGACGGTGGTAGAGTGGAACACTTGGCTCTCCGGACCTTTCTATTTTGCATCATGCTCTTTACAGCGATAGAACTTTTAGTTTGGGTGCTATGATTGCTCGACGGTTACACACAAACTGTTCGAAAGGCATTTATGCTTCTCGCCTAGCTTGACATTTTGAGATTCCTATTAGGCATGATGAGGTTGAGGAGAAGCTTTTACCTGTTAGATACCTTGATTACACTAGCATGGTTGGGCATGACTTTATTAACGGTGGCATGCCACAATTTCGATATAACCTGGTGTTCAGTCTGGCCACTCATGAGACTATCACCCTGGCTGCACCTTCCTTGTTCGATCTTTGTTCAGGCAGGTACACTATTATGCCCACGGACATTTATGCTTATTGGGGCTTGGCACCACCCCAAGTGGTCGAGCCAGCGCCAGCACCTGAGCCTGAGGCGGCCGCAGAGCCTATTTACCTGTGGGGTCCGCAGGACCCTGTCTATCAGTGGAACCCTGAGGAGCCCCAGTACTATCCTGGAGACGGATACTTCGATCCATGGCCTTAGACCAACTAAGGCCAAAATCCTAAGCTTGGGGGAGTACGTATTTCTCACCAACATTACATTCATGTACCACATATTTTGTTCCAGTTGTCAGTGTTCATCCTTTTTCATTGTATATCCATGCTAGTTTTATTTTTGCTTTCTTCTTGTGTGTTTGAAAAACTTTGAAAACTCAAAAATATTTCTCGCTTCTTTTCGGTTTTTCTTTCTTGTTTAGTAGTTTGTAGTATTAAAAAGAAAAACCAAAAAGATTTCTCGTTCTTCTTTTTACTTGTTGGGAGCTTTCCCGTGTAAATGGTTTTTCTTGTTTTTCGTTTTTCTCTTTTGTTAAATTTGCTTTCTTCTGAAAAACCAAAAACTCCAAAAATATTTCAGTGTGTTTCTCTAAAATTCTTTTCTTTTCTTTGAATTGTCGTAAGCACAAGACCACGATGAACATGTTGAGTGGCTCTCATATGCATTATTGTTGATCTAACAAAGAGTCCATATTACCTTGTCTTCTCCTTTGAATAAAATGTTTGCAGATTCTAGCTTAGTCCACGGCACACTTGCACTATTATTATTTTCATATCATTCGGTCATGCAAGTGAAAGGCAATAATGACGAGGATATGATGAAGTGATTGAGGTGAAGAAAAGCTGGTATGAACTCCCTTTCTTTTTGTTTTTGTAAATATGTTTAGCTCATCGTTCTTGATTCAGTATCATTATGAGTAAACATGTGTGTGATGACAATTAGAGATTGTAGTTACTCATGCCATGCTTAAATAGCTCAGAGTGGATAATGATTTATCTTGAGTGTCAACATGCATTAAAATGGTTATGATGTAGTATGTTAGTATGGTATCTCCCTCTGAATGATTCGAGTGGCTTGACTTGGCACAGGTTCACGCATGTAGTTGATTCAAAACCAACATAGCCTCCATGTATGTTCATGGTGTTTGATATCCTACTCATGCTCGTATTCAGTGTTAATTATTCTCAATGCATGTTTATGACCATTTTCTCTCTCTAGATGGCCGCTTCTCAATCTATTTGCTAGACCTATACTAAGCGGGAACACTGCTTGTGCATCCGAACCCTTAAACCCAAAGTTTTTCAAGATGAGTCCACTATATCTACCTATATGCGGTATTACTCTGTCGTTCCAAGTAAATTTTCATGTGCCACCTCTAAACATTCAAATAAGCATTTTTTTGTGTGTCGTACCGCTCATGGAGCGACAGGGGGCGGTCAGTATCTTCCATGCTAAGCGTATTATTCTCATGTTGAGTGTTTATTCACTTGTCCATACACGAGAGGGGCTGGTATTCGGGATGCCCAGTCCCATGGTCAAATCACAAAATAATGAAACAAACTCCCCTGGAAAGTTGTTGGTATGGAGGTGACTGATACGTCTCCAATGTTGTAATTTTTATTGTTCCATGCTATTATATTATCTGTTTTGGATGTTTTATATGTATTAATATGCTATTTTATATTATTTTTGGGACTAACCTATTAACCTAGTGCCCAGTGCCAGTTGTTGTTTTTCCTTGTTTTTCTCTTCTACAGAAAATCAATACCAAACGGAGTCCAAACGGAATAAAACTTTACGATGATTTTTCTTGGACCAGAAGAAACCCACGAGACTTGGAGAGGAGGCCAGAAGACCTAGGAGGCGGCCACAAGCCATAGGAGCGCGCCCCAGGGGGGTGCCCCTAGCGCTTGTGGGGCCCCCGTAGACCGTCTAACCCTAACTCGACCACTATATATTCTCAAATATTCCCCCTATACCAGAGGGCACACCAAAAATACTTTTCCATCGCTGCAAGCTTCTGTTCCCATGAGATCCCATCTTGGGGCCTTTTTCGGCACTCCGCCAGAGGGGGATTCAATCACGGAGGGCCTCTGCACCAACCTTGCTGCCCTTCCGATGATGTGTGAGTAGTTACCACAGACCTATGGGTCCATAGCTAGTAGCTAGATGGCTTCTTCTCTCTCTTTGATCTTCAATACAATGTTCTCCTTGATGTTCTTGGAGATCTATTCGATGTAATCTTCTTTTGCGGTGCGTTTGTTGAGATCCGATGAATTGTGGATTTATGATCAGATTATCTATAAATATTATTTGAGTCTTCGCTCAACTCTTTTATGCATGATTGAGATATCTTTGTATTTCTCTCCGATCTATCAATTTGATTTGGCCTACTAGATTGGTTTTTCTTGCAATGGGAGAGGTGCTTTGTGATGGGTTCAATCTTGTGGTGTCCTGATGAGGACATCAATACCATTGTTACACCCACAGCCCCTGCTGCTATACATACAGGACCAATCACTAGAGCTCGCGCACGCCAATTGGATTACCAGGTACTTTCGTTTCTTGGTAACAATTCTAATGTTCATGAGAATATGATGTTCCCTAAATTGGACACATTTGTGTTGATTACTAATGAAGGGGCTAGCATGGACAAGTGGGATGAACACTGGAGCAGAAACAAGCATGGAGATGAAGGCGCGCGCGAAGGGAACCAGAACGACGTTTTGAGTGCAGATTTCAGTACTTTGAAGCCTCCTCGATGACATACAAGGACATGGATGAAATATACAAGATGCCCTTTCATAAATTTCGTCCATAGCTTATAATATGTGCTGCACCACCTTATTTTTGCGCCAGGCCCATGTAATTTCGAAATACTTGAGTATAGGCTGTTTTTAGAGTCCGTATGTGTGGGGAAAGAAGAGTTAGGGTTGGTTTCGGACCCCTCTTCCTCCATATATACAGCCCTTAGGGCATCGTTTAGACTTTGGGTTTTGTTTAGATTAAAAGTGTGCCATAGCTGCAACTTCGCGTACTTCGTTTGTGTTAAACGACCAGACCAAGACGTCACAGAACCCCACTTTCATCAATAAAGCTTTCCTCTTATATTCGCGATATCCTGATTGCAATCTCAGTTTCTTGCTTGTTCTTCATTTGCTCGCAGGAAATAGGCCCTCATGGTCAGGTTGATCATGCTCTGACGTGGTCAATAACCCCTCGGAAGTTGGTTTAGCAATAGCTATGGCGCGACGTCTTCACACGTTTGTAGTCGGATCGTCAAAGTCGACTCCCACAGAAAACGATAGCTATCTCATCAAAACATCGGGACACCTTCGCCTCTATCAAGTGGTATCAGATTTCCAGGTTGCTCAGTGAGATTTTTCAGATTTTCATAGTTTAGATCGAGTCTGTTCTTCATACCTACAGTCCATGAAAAAGCCAAAAAAATTAGGGTTAGTTCATCATATCCGAACCAATCTCAGCCTTTGCATAAACTTTTTAGGGTTTTGCTTTGTTGAATTTGCGGTTGCATCATCGTGTCAAGTTGCTGGTCTTAGCCTCTAGTCCTTTAGAGTTTCGAGTTCTGTCATAGTTTGTCACGCCGCCGCCGCACCATCTTCATCGCTGCCATATACCACCACTGCTGCCATATTGTACCACCATCGCTGCCATATCGTACCACCGCTGCCATATGCCACCACCGTTGCCATATTCTACCACCACTTCCATATACCACCACCGCTGCCATATCCTATCACCGCATATCCACCACCAATCCGAGTCCATATATACCACGCCACCAATCCGAGTCCACACATACCACTGCCTGTCCATCACCAATCCGAGTCCATCCCATATTCGGTTTACTTTCGAGATCCATCTGTAGTCATATTCGTTTTTCCTTGTGTGATTAGGTTTCGGATTCCAGCAATCTTTTGCCATCCGTAGAAGAGGTTGGTTTCCAAAAAAAAAAGAGTCCAGAAACAACCCTCCGTTTAGGCCCAAAATTTTCCAAAAACGCACTTGTCAAAAAAATTCTGGCTATCCTACTTTTAGGTGTTTCCAAGTGTTTTGAGACAGTCGCCATTATACAAAGTTTTTTTGAGCCGTTTCCAGTTTTTGGGTCCGGGCAGCCGAAAAAAAATTAGTCGAAAAATTTCGTGCCTATCCTATTATTTTGACTTGGGAAGAGTTTTGAGACACTCGCCATTATAGTGACTTTCGGCAAAAAAAAGAGCACCAAAAAAATCCAGTGTGCTATCCCCTTGTTTACGTGTCGCGTCGTGATTTTGTTAGTGTTCTAGGCTCACGTCTCTAGCACGGTCTAGCCTAGGACCAGCACAGTACCGTCGTTGAGCATTTATTCAACTTTGCATCTCTGAATTGATTCTTGCTGACATTTTTGCTACCATATCATAAGCCTTCCCAGCTCCACATACATCTACATCATGCATTTGACATCACATGGCAATTGCTCTATCCAAGCTTTGAGAGTTTTGACTACAACGATTGCCAATCACCACCTGCTGCTGGGTAAGAACTGGTAAGAATTTGAGGTTTGCTTGACGGATTTGTGACACCCCACTACCACCATGTTTTAGTAGTCTGTAGGATCATATTCTTGTGTGTTTCTATTGCTGCTAACCATGGAAGGATCACAAGCCGACGAGATTGACTGGGAGAACATGACGAAGAAGGAGCTTCATGATAAATTTCAGCAAATGTTGAGTCAACAGGTGGAAGACATGATGGCCAGCTTTGGAAAGGCACTGGAGAGGATTGATGACATTGAGAAGACAATTGACACCAAGTTGGATGCCAAGTTCGATGAAGTACTCGCACGTCTACCACAACCACCACTCGCATCTGCTGCCCCATTGCAACAACATCAACAACCACCTCCACATCGCGATCCAGCAGGGCGAGCGCAGCGTGTTCCTCTTGAGCCAGGACAAACTTCTGGTGCTGCTGCTACTGTTGTTGATGCTTCTGTAGATCCTGCTGCTACTGCAGAGGAGGACTATTGCGAGGATGAGGTTGATCAAAATCAGAATTACGTGCAACCACCATCACCACCACCACCAGGTCATCCTCATGCATATAATCGCAACGGTAGGGCTGCACCACCACCTCAGGTACGAGATTATGACCATATTCCTAAACTGAAATTGAATATTCCACCATTTGAGGGTAGATACATTCCTGATGTCTATCTTACTTGGGAGTTAGAAACTGAACAATGTTTCACATGCTTAGAATATCCTGAGGATAGATGTGTTGATGCTGCTGTTTGTGAATCACTAGTTTTGCTTCTGTTTGGTGGTCTGAACATTGTAGATTATATCATGATAATATCCCTACTACTTGGGCTGCTTTGAAAATTGCTATGCGTACTCGTTGGGTTCCACCATATTATCAATGTGAATTACTTCAAAAACTGCAGTGTTTGAGACAAGGAAAAAATTCTATAGAGGAGTATTATCAGGAATTACAAACTGGCATGATTAGACGTGATATTGTTGAGGACAATGAGGCTATGCTTGCATGTTTTATGGGTGGATTAAATAAAGAAATTCAGACCATTTT
The DNA here is from genome assembly GCA_011799875.1 of Thinopyrum elongatum. NCBI lineage: Eukaryota > Viridiplantae > Streptophyta > Magnoliopsida > Poales > Poaceae > Thinopyrum > Thinopyrum elongatum. The sequence goes on from CM022303.1 coordinate 369,735,484, forward strand.
AGAGTATAAGGAGTATAACAATATCACTCATTTATTCCATCTTGCTTGCAAAGCTGAACGTGAAGTGCAAGATCAATAGGCATTGGCGTGAACTAACTTTTCTGCAGGTCGACCTTCATCATGGACACCGCGTGCATCCTATACTTCCACACGTTCTACTGCACCGGCACCTCCATAAGCTGCCACCTCCAACCGTGATACAAGAAAGCAGGCACAACCACCACTATCTGCCAAGAGCACACCTTCTGGGCCTGCACAGAGCTCTTCTTCATCCATGGCTTCAACAGGACAAACACATGATATTATTTGTCATCGTTGCAAGGGTGGAGGTCATTATGCGAGAGAATGCCCATCTAAGCATGTGATGATTGCTACTGAGGATGGTGGGTATGAGTCTGCTGGTGACTATGATGAGGAGACTTTGGATCTTATTACAAGTGAAGAACGCGGTGGAGATGATTCTGAACAAGAGACACAATACATGGCTGCTGAAGACGCTGACAAGTATGAAAGTTTAGTTGCTCAACGTGTTTTTAGTGTGCAGGTCAAACAAGCTGAGCAAAATCAGAGGCACAATTTGTTCCATACAAAGGGAGTTGTGAAGGAATGTTCTATTCACGTCATCATCGATGGAGGGAGCTACAACAACTTGGCTAGCATGGAGATGGTGGAGAAGCTCTCTCTCACCACAAGACCACATCCGCATCCTTACTACATCCAATGGTTCAACAACAGCGGCAAGGTTAATGTAACACGTATTGTTCGTGTGCATTTTAGTATCGCTACATATGTTGATTTTGTTGATTGTGATGTGGTACCCATGCAAGCATGTTCCTTATTACTTGGTAGACCATGGCAATTCGATAAAAATTCTATACACCATGGTAGAAACAATCAGTATAGTCTTGTTCATAAGGATAACCATATTACTTTGCTTCCTATGACTCCTGATTCCATTTTGAAAGATGATATTAATCGAGCTAGTAAAGCAAAACAAGGGCAAAATAAGAGTGAAAATCAGATAGTGGCAAAAGAATTTGAGCAACAAATGAAACCTAATAATAAAACATCTAGTGTTGCTTCTGAAATTAAATTGAAAAGTGGATGTTTACTTGCCACCAAATCTGATATTGATGATCTAGATTGCAGCAAATCTGTTTGCTATGCTTTTGTGTGCAAAGAGGGATTTTTTTCATTCGAGGACGTGCCTTCCTCTTTGCCTCCTGCTGTCACTAACATTTTGCAGGAGTTTGCTGACGTCTTTCCACAAGACGTGCCACCGGGATTACCACCTATTCGAGGGATTGAGCATCAGGTTGACTTAATTCCCGATGCATAGCTACCCAACCGTGCATCATACCGTACCAATCCAGAGGAGACAAAGGAGATTATGCTTCAAGTCCAGGAGCTGCTCGACAAAGGTTATATATGTGGATCCCTTAGTCCTTGTGTTGTTCCTATTATTCTAGTGCAAAAAAGGATGGTACATCGCGTATGTGTGTTGATTGTAGAGGCATTAATAATATTACTATTCATTATCGTCATCCTATTCCTAGGCTGGATGATATGCTGGATGAATTGAGTGGCTATACAATATTCTCCAAAGTTGATCTGCGTAGTGGATACTATCAAATTCGTATGAAATTGGGGGATGAATGGAAAACAACATTTAAAACTAAGTTTGGATTATATGAGTGGTTAGTCATGCCTTTTGAGTTAACTAATGCACCTAGTACCTTCATGAGATTAACGAACGAAGTTTTACGTGCTTCCATTGGATGATTTGTGGTAGTCTATTTTGATGATATACTGATTAATAGCAAATCTTTGGAGGAACATTTGGAAGATTTACGTGCTGTTTTTATTGCTCTAAGTGATGCACGTTTGTTTGGTAACCTTGGGAAGTGCACCTTTTGCATCGACCGAGTGTCTTTTCTTGGCTATATTGTTACTCCACAGGGAATTGAAGTTGATAAAGCCAAGATTGAAGCTATTGAGAGTTGGCCGTAGCCCAAAATGGTCACACAAGTGAGGAGTTTTCTTGGCCTCGTGTTGCGGGAAACCATGGCCACCTATGGGACCAGGAGGCCCCTTGCTGGTTCGGCAGGGGGGCGTCGCGTTGCACAAAGAGCAGACGAGCATGTGGCAGCACGGCAGAGATCACACAGGCATTTTTACCAAGGTTCGGGCCACCGTGAGGCGTAAAACCCTACTCCTGCTTTGGCGGATTGATGGTGGAAAGGTGGTGGTGGAGCGTAGTACACTTGCCCGGCAAGGGTTGCCTCAGGGCGACAGTGGCTACGCGCGTATGGGGGTCTGAGTTATTCAACCTTCTAACCCTCTATACGGTTGCCCTGGGCCTCCTTTTATAGATTAAGGGGTCACCAGAATGGCAAAACAGTCATTATGCATTGATGAGATAGCAAACAGCGCTATCATACCTAACTCTGCGAGCTGACAGGGCGCATTAAATGCACCGCTCAACGTCACATCGTTGGTTGCCCAGCAAGGCTTGCCGGGCTATCTTGCCAGCTCCATGCCTGCTCGCTTGTCACGTTGCAGGACGTGTGTCATCTGCGGGTGTTTCCTGTAGGAAGAGGCTGCCATGTGGTGAATGGCTGCCACTTAGTCACTCCGCGGTTCGACACCGCATTGATCAACGACATGGGTCGTGGTGGAGTAGTTGGTGAGGTGGTTTTACCTTCGCGCGCCCTGGCAGGCCCTGCCGGGACATCTTGGATGTCGTCTTCCGGGGGTGGCCTCGCCCCTTGCCGAGCTCGGCTGCCCGGCAAAGGAGGCCCTTCTCCTGATGGTGCATTTCTTCTTTGGCTTGATCTTGGTCCCTCTGATCTGCATGTTAGTCCTTTGAACCTCTCGGTCCCTTGTATTCTGACTTGGGTTGGTGCTTCAATCTTGTCCCCGTGCCTATGCACAGTCTGGGCAATAGACCCAGGGTTTGTTGCACTGACAGAAGCCCCCGGGCCTGCCCCGAACACGCTGCCGAGTGTCGTCAGGGTAGGGCCTAATAAGTGCACAGGCGGGGTCGCTGAAGAGGCTGGCCTCTTGAGGTCTTCTTCGCTTCTTCATTAGCCTTGATTCCGGGCCAGTTTCTGGTTTCTCCGCGCGTCGTGTAAGGCCAATGGTGGTGGGGCCGCTCCAGTGATGGCCCGTGAATGACTTTAACGTACGGGGGAGAAACTACCAATTCACTCTTCCCACCACGCCCTTATCCTTAGCCACGTCTGCTGCATGCATCGCGCGGGGTAGGTAACGAAGGTGCGTGGCGCAGGAGAGCGTCAAGGCGAGGGCCCGGTCGTCTTGAGTTGGCGGAGGAGGACGGTGGCCGCCTGTTGAGGGAGCAGCTCCCCTCCCCGATCCGCCTATAAAATGGAGGGGTGGAGGAGGGCGAAGTTACCCACCCTCGCATTCTTCTTCTCCTCCGCTTCTTGCCTCTGATGGTTATACTGAAGAGGAGATCCTGGGGCCAGCCCCTGGGCTCTTGGTTGGGGCTAGTGTTGCCAAATGCCGGTGCTGGCGCTCGGGGAGTGAGCCTGGTCCTTACTGTGGTGAACCTCTTGGTTCCTTCGAGGCTCGGCCGGGAGGCGGGGGTGGAGACCATTCGTAATCCCAGCACAGCCCTTCCCAGAGGTCTTGAGGCTGATGTTGACAAGAGGAGCACCTTCCTGCCTGCCAAGGTGGGGAGCGGTGCGCCTCAAGCCCCTGACCGTCCTGGCCGCTCGCCGTCTCCCCGGGGAAGGCGCCGGGCTGGAGTCTTGGCCTTCCCCCGGAAGGGTGTTGATGAAGGCGAAGCCAGGGGAGAAGGAGAAGATGGGAGGAAGGCCGTCCAGTAGGAGCACGACTGCATCGACGCGTTCGTCTCGTACTGGCGACCTGCTACCCGTCTGTCTGGCTCTCCCCCCTTTCACCGGCGCCGTCATCACCGTTTTCCCGGGCCGCCGGGGAAAGGCTTGCCCCTCCAGCGCTTCCGCTTCCCCTGGGGGTCTTCTGGCTGGGCCCCGGCGTCCTCCCCTATCGGCACCTGTGCTGGAGCCCCCCGCTTGGTCCCGGAAGCGGTGGTCCTGGGGCCGCCAGGGCGCTCCGCACGTCTTCCTCCTTCACAGCCTCGCCACTCCCGATCCTGTCAGGCTGTGTCCGACAGTTCCTGACAGGGATCGGGGTGGCGTTGTGCCGGCGCGTTGCCCACCCTCTTCTCTTCCCACTGCACTACCTAGGATAAGAGGGACAGGGAGAGGAGTTTACGAAGCACCTATCTATTTTCAATCTTAAAACTGCAGGCACTTGCCAAATTTTAATTCAAATAATGTAATCTCTAGAGTCCATGTTTGTGTTATGTAATGCTTGTACTTGTATCAGCATATTAATGAAAACGATGAACCTTGCCGGGAACCCATGCATGTGTATGTCCATGCAGAGGTGAGATGCCTCTTTAGTGTAAATAAACGAATTTTCCCCGGCAGGCTATCCTGCCGGCACCTTTTCTGTCTACCGGAGAGCTGTGTCTACCGAGCAACAGGCAAAGGGGCCAGCCCCCCGCCAACTTCTTTTTACCAAAGGCCACTACGACCATCTTGTCCGAAGCAACGTTCAAGTCAGGGATGGGAGCACCTAAGTCTCAAAAGAGTGGCTAGGTTTTCTTATGCACAAGTTATAACTTACAGAACACTAATGGACAGGAGGTAGAACTTATCTGTTTGGCTTGCTGGGGATCGCAGTGCCGGGCAATCTTCTCAACTCCTTGTCAAGGCCAAGTTCACGGCAGGAACCTGTAGCTTCATGCGGATGAGAATGAATGCAGGATGCGATCCTATCTATATGCATATGCAAATGCTCATGAAATGCTTATGCAGTGATCTTGGAATGCTCATGCATGCATGCAATCTTGGTCGGGGCCCCCCACAGCGCTTCTTTATTTTCTCTTGCACAGGGTCATCGCCCTGGCTTTGTAGAAGGGGTTACATGCAGCTGAGGCAAGGCCTGTACAAAAGGGTGGCTGCCGGGCAGGGCCCGACAGCCGCGCCTTACGGGTAGAACTTGGGGAGATGCTCAATATTCCATGAGTTTTGCAACTGAATGCCATCTCCGGTCTCCAGACGGATTGCGCCAGGACTGGTGACTCGTACTACCCGCTAAGGGCCTTCCCACTTCGGTGACAACTTGTTTGTACCCTTGGTGGACTGAACGCGCCTAAGGACAAGGTCACCTTCCTCGAAACACCAGGTGTGAACCCTGCGGCTATGATAGCGACGCAGGGCTTGCTGATAGCATGCAGCACGCATAGCAGCCCAGAGACGGTTCTCCTTGAGTAGCACATCGTCGTCACACCGGTGCTGATCTTGCGCTACTTCATCGTAGGCAAGCACTCGAGGCGACCCGTAAATGAGTTCCGTGGGGATAACTGCTTCTGCCCCGTAGACCAGGGAGAAGGGAGTTTGCTCGGTAGCTCGGTTTGGTGTCATTCTGAGGGACCAGAGAACTACCGGCAGCTCCTCGATCCACCGCCTATCGTGCTTCTGCAGTGTATCAAAGGTTCTCATCTTGAGTCTGCACAACACTTCAGTGTTCGCCCTCTCAGCTTGCCCATTGCTTCGGGGATGTGCCACAGAGGCAAATGAGATCTTGCATCCGAGGGCATGAACATATTGCATGAAGGCGTGGCTCGTGAACTAGATGCCATTGTCGGTAATGATCCTTGCCGGAATTCCAAAACGACATACCAATTCTTTCAAGAACTTGATAGCTGACTGAGCAGTCAGCTTTCTCACGGCAGTCACTTCCGGCCACTTTGTAAACTTGTCGATAGCAACAAACAAGAATTCAAAGCCCCCGATTGCTCGGGGGAAGGGGCCGAGGATATCGCGCTCCCAGACCAAAAATGGCCATGATAGAGGGATTGTTTGAAGAGCTTGGGCAAGCAGGTGGGTTTCCTTGGAATGGAACTGGCAGGCTTCACATTTGGTGACTAGCTCGACCACATCTTGGAGGGCTGTGGGCTAATAGAATCCTTGCCGGAATGCTTTCCCAACTAGTGCCCTTGATCCAATGTGGGAGCCGCACATGCCTTTGTGTATCTCAGCCAGTAGTTCCTTTCCTTCTTCCCGGCAGACACACTTTAATTTCACACCGTTGGGCCTCCTTCTGTACAGAGTGTCATCGACAAACTAATACATACTAGCCCTCCGGGCTACTTTTTCAGCTTCGTCTTGGTTGCCGGGAAGCTCTCCGGTTTGGAGGAAGTGGACAATGTGCCTTGCCCAAGTTGTAGCCTAGGGCTCCGCAACGAGGACTAGCGGCACCTCCTCTGCTGCGGGAGCACATGCCTCATTCGCGGGGTCCATGGGCCCAGCTGGAGGGTGTGGTCCGGCAGACTGCGAGGAGTTGTTTCCGGCAGGGTCTCTGCCAGGAGCGGACGGCTCTACCGGGAGAGGCTTATCGGAGTCCAACTTTCTCCTTTTCCGGGCCATTGTTGCTGGGGATACGGAGGGCAGAGTGAGATGGAGAACAAAAGTCCCTGGTTCCACAGGGAGCTTCTATGCAGCACACTTTGACAGATGATCAGCTATGCTGTTTTCCGCACGGGGTACGTGCTCTGTTTGCAATCCGTCAAAGTGCTCCTCCAATCTCCTCACTTCCTCGACGTATGCCTCCATCAATGGACTTTGGTAATCCTTGTTAACTTGTCTCACCACAAGCTGTGAATCTCCTCAAATGATCTGCTTCTTAATTCCCAATTCAGCTGCAATCCTGAGCCCGGCAAGGAGCCCTTCATATGCTGCTGTATTGTTGATTGCTTCTTCCTAGGCAAAATGCATTTGGACGACGTACCTCTAGTGCTCCCCAGAGGGGGCAACAAGAAGCACGCCAGCTCCTACACCTTGTAGGGAAAAAGCACCATCAAAATACATAATCCATTCTTGGGGCAATTCCTTGCCGGGGATAGCTGTCTCCGTCACTTCCTCATCACGGGTTGGCATCCATTCTGCAATAAACTCTGCCAATGCCCTGCTCTGAATAGTTGACGTGCTTTCAAACTTCAAACCAAAACTGGATAACTCCAAAGCCCAATCCACTATTCTGCCGGTAGCCTCAGGGTTTCAGAGTATCCATTGCAACGGGAAACGAGTGACAACCGTGATCTCATGGGCTTGGAAGTAGTGGCGTAGTTTCCTTGAGGCCATGATGAGACCAAAAATCAACTTTTGCACGCCAGAGTACCTCGATCTAGCCCCCAGTAATAAGGAGTTGATGAAGTACACTGGGCGCTGCACCACTTTCTTCCTTGCCGCGTCCTTGGGGTTGCTCTCGTTGCCGTGCTCATTGCTGTCCTAATCCTTCTCTGACTCTGCCGGTCTCTGCTCACTCTCTGCCTCATCCACTTCTCACTGCGCTACCAAAGCTGCACTGACTACTTGGTTGGTTGCCACTAGGTACAGCAGCAATGGCTCCTAGGGTTTGGGAGCGACCAAGGTAGGCATGGAGGACAAGTAGGCCTTTAACTCTTACAAAGCTGCATCTGCTTCCGCGGTCCACTTCATGGGTCCTGCCTTCTTCAAAATTTTGAAGAGCGGCCGGGAGCGCTCGGCAGACTTGGAGATGAATCTGCTTAGCGCGGCAACGCATCCTGTCAGACGCCTCACATCCTTAACTGTCCTTGGTGCTTGGATCTGCTCGATGGCCTTGATCTTGTCGGGATTGGCTTCGATCCCGTGATGGGATACAAAGAACCCAAGCAACTTGCCGGAGGGAACACCAAATACACACTTCTCCAGGTTGAGCACATGGAGTGATGAACGATGTCTTCTCTTCATCTTCCTGGGACATGAAGATCTGGTGATACCCAGAATACTCATCCAGAAAGGAGAGCAAATCACAACCTTAAGTGGAATCCACAATCTGATCGATACGCGGCAAGGGAAACGGGTCCTTCGGGCAAGCCTTGTTGAGATCTGTGAAATCTATGCAAAGCCTCCACTTCCCGTTAGCCTTCCGAACTACCACTGGGTTTGCCAACCATGTGGGATGCAGTACTCCTCTGACCAATCCAGCTGCCTCTAGTCTCTTGATCTCTTCTGCAATGAACAGTTGCCTCTCCAAGGCCTGCTTCCGGACTTTCTGCTTGACAGGTCGAGCATGTGGGCAGAAAGCAAGGTGGTGCTCGATTACCTCCCTGGGAACACTGGGTGTTGTGGTTCTAAGTCTGATAGTTGAATATGGGGTAGGTATGAGGAGGCAAGATCCTAGCTACGGTGAGGTTGTGCACGCAAGATTTACGAGTTCAGGCCCTTCTCGAAGGAAGTAACAGCCCTACGTCTCGGTGCCCGGGGGCTCGGTCGATTGGATTATGCGTGAAGTTACAGGGGGTGCGAACCCTTGTGCCAGTGGAGGGGGGTGGCTTATATAAAGTGCGCCAGGACCCCAGCCAGCCCACGTTACAAGGGGTTCAATGTACATAAAGATAGGACATTACTGATAACGCCAGGAATAAAGGCAAATAAATGATCATTAAGACTACGGAGTGAACGCCTGACCGTTGCCATTCTGAGTGACTTTAGATCTTCTGTCTTCCGAGTGATTTCTAATGTGGTCGAGTGAGTACACTCTGGTCGAATGGAATTGGGCTTTCCGAGTGGAATGCTTCTGGTCGAGTGGATGGTATTGTCCTTTGAATATTCCTAACTTTAAGATAATGTCCTTGGGAAGGGTGTCTAGGTCAGGCCTATTACCCTACCCCAGGTACATGTCATCGTCATTAGCCCCCGAATGGTTCAGGGTTCGAGTGGAAAAAGGAGTTGAAGACGGTTCCGACCCAGTTTTCACGCTTCGGGAGCATTTTGCCTGTATTAATGAACCACGTAACGACTTCGACTTCATTTTCAGTCGCCTTGATCCATTCCTAAATTGCTGAGTGAATTTCGTTGATAAGCTTCAATCGTGGACATGGTATGAGATCTTTGGCGCGATTGACTGCACTGTCGTTCCCTGATCTCACAGGATTCGAAATTTGGAGAAGCGCGCGAGACGAGGAGGCCCGCAGTAAACAGAACAGATTCGGCAGGGATGCCTCGATCCTCGCGCCACCTTTCTCGCCACGTACCGAGCACGCGATTGTGGCAGGATTCGATGGGATTGCTTGGGCCCACAAGTCAGTCACTCGGTAACAAGCCCATATAAGGCGTCAGGGCCGATGCGTCTGGCATTGTGCTCTTCATCCCCTTCTTCTTCCCCTGTTTCTCCACCGCATTCACCACCACCTTCGATGCCGCCGCCCCGTCCAAGCGCAGCCTGCTGCGATGGGGAAGGAGAAAACGGTGGCCCTGGAGTGTGCAAAGAAGGCGACGGCGGCAGCGAAGGGCAAGAAGACAAGTCGGGGCGGGTCGTCGTCTAGGTCCGGCCTGCCGCCTGGCTGGATCCAGGGCGACTGGATCAGATCCACGATCCGGAAGGAAGACATGGAGGATCTGGTCGAAGGGGGCTTGATTCCCCACCAGTCCTGGCGATTGCCGGGGAACGAGACTGAGCCGCAGCCGCAAGAGGGTGAGTGCGTCCTCCTCGCGACTCATGTCGACCGCGGTTTCTCCTTGCCTCCCCATCCCTTTTTCCGGGCTTTTTTGAATTTCTTTGGAGCCCAACTTCATCACTTTTCCCCCAACAACATCACCTATCTTGCTGCATTTGTCTCCTTGTGTGAGAATTTCTTGGGCTGTCGACCGCACTGGGGTCTTTTCAAACATATATTCACATGTCGCTCCCAAGCCGTAAAGAAGTCCAATCCGAGTGACGAGAGAACACATGTGATCCAGATGTGCGGGGGTCTGGGAATTCAGATGAGGGGTAGGAGCACTTTTCCGGCTATGACGCTTCCCGATTCAGTTAGAGGGTGGCAGTCGACCTAGTTCTATTGCAAAGACCAGCCGACTCCTGGTCAGTTGACTGGGCTTCCTCCCTTTTCCATGAATCGAGTCCAGCCGCCCTCTACTTTGAAAGAGAACGCAGAGGAGAAAGTAGAAGTGAATATGCTAGTTGAACGAGTTGTCCAGTTAGTCCGCGATGGGGTGACTGGTATGGACTTGCTTGAAATATTTCTCAGTCGACGCATCCAGCCACTCCAGGCTCGTGATCATCCTATGTGGATGTATTCGGGTATTGATGACACTACCCGGATCCACCCGGAGGAGGTCACCGGGAAGGTAGTGGAGCAGTGGCTGCAAGGCATGACTGGTAACAAAGATAACCCCAGGGGGTCCAAGAGGGTCCCGCCATTCGACAAGACTAACGAACCGGATAAGGTACAATCTTCAGTGCCGAATGCCCTTTGCTCTGATTTCTTATTTAGGCTTCAATCCGATTGATATTTGTATAATTCTTTGCTCTGCAGATATATACTGAGATGTACTCGATGCCCAACGGGGAGCAGATCCAGGAAGGAGAGGAGAGCGGAGGCAACAGCGGCGACTGGAACTCTGATGACGAGAGTGATGAAGAGTGCGAAGACTCGAGCAGTGATGAGGAGGTCGATTCTCCACCTCGCGTGGAAAAGCGTTCCAAGAAGAAGCACGACCCAGCAAGTATCCGGGATAAAGTGGCGGCACCGACTGGACAAACTTTGAAGCGCACTCGGACATCTTCTCCGGTGCCGACTGAGAAGGCACCAAAGCAGCACAAGACTGCGCCGTCAAAGCCATGGAAGGCCTTTCCCAAGATCAAGGTTGATGTTCCCGTCGCCTCTGCGTAAGTGTTTTGTTTTCACCCTTTGCTCCAAGAATCTTATATCAGTTGTCGACCCATTCCCTTGCTTGACCGAGTGAACCTTGGAATTTGTAGTGCTGCTACCTCTGGGACCTCTGCTTACAAAGATGATGATGACGAGGAGATGGAGGACGCGGTCACATCCAAAGCGGGTATGACTCCTGTTATCTTGTCTTTTCTTTGCTAGCCAATTCTACAGTCGACTGAACTCTTGTGGTCGATTCTTTTGCAGCTCCGCAAAATGTTATTGAACTTCAAGACGATGATGAAGATGAGCCACAGAAGCTCGTGGGAAGGAGGAGCAGGACCTCGGGCAAAAAGGTACCAGCTAGCAAGATGCCTCAATCGACGCCGGGGGCGGAACCAGCTATCCAGCAATCCGGGGACTTCAACCGTGCTTCTGTTACTTTTGTGAATCCCTTGTCGAGTGGTCGTCCTTCAGCGTCGACTGCACAGGCCCCTGCTTCATCTGTGCAACTTCATGCCTCAAGCTCTCAAGCTGCTGCAACTGATCCACCGTCTCCACTTTTCACCGCCCATCACGTCCCAGAGGACCAAGTGAGTGCTGCCAAGGAAGCCATACGCCAGGCAGGCATTATGATGGAGCAGATGAAAGTGGTGCGCGAAGCCAGTCAAGCTGCCTATGATGCCAGCTCAGCACTTCAGGCCAATGTCCAGGTTAGCTTACTTCCGACTGAACTCCATCTTGACGCTTGTTCTGTTAGGATATGATATTTAGAAACTGCTGCTTTATCCGCAAGACGTCCGTGGATGAGCGTTTTGGAACCTTAATTGCACACCCATTGTCAGTCTATACACCCACTGGGTGTTTTAATTTCTGTTGAGTAGTTTTTCCACTTGAGTCGACTAGGTTGTGTCGATTGAATCTCTGAACCAGTGGGGGCACACTGAGTGCACCCACTGGGTGTAGTCCCCGAGACCGCCGTCGAATGTTTGATTCGGCGGGGGTCTTTGAACAGAACTTTTCCACTTGGTCTGGGCAGATCATGTCGAGTGGAACCTTTACTAGTGGGGGCACGCTTAGTGCACCCACTGGGTGTAGTCCCCGAGACCGTAGTCGACTGCGGGCAGTCGGCTATGGTCTGAGTTTTTTTTTTGACTGGACGGACCAAGTCGATTGAAAAAGTTGAACCAGTGGGGGCACGCTGAGTGCACCCACTGGGTGTAGTCCCCGAGACTATTGTCGAATGTTTGATTCGGCAGTAGTCTTAGAACTATTTGAACTTGCTACTTTATTGCTCGGAAGCAACCAATCTTTGTGTCTGCCAACTGACTATGTTCTGAACACAGAAATCTTGTGATCTTGGAGCCCGGTTCGCTGAGTTGGAGCAGAAGCAAATCCAGCTCAATCTTGATCTGGAGTTGGCTCAGAATAACTTGCAGAAGGCTAAGGATGACACTGCTGGTAAGGAAAGCTTGTTGACTGGTTCTCTTGCCATCTTTTCCCCTCCTTTTTTTGATTCGAATGTTATTCTTTCTAGAAACAATGAGACAGGCTTTGGAGAAGAAGGACCTTGACCTTGTGGCTACGAAGAAAACAGCAGAAGAAAAAACGGCACTTGCTGACCAAAAGCTGGCCTCAGTCGAAAAGTTGGAGGAAGAGAATACCAAGCTGAAGGCTGCTCTCGATGAAGCCAACAAAGAGGTAACTCGACTGAAGAGGGATAAAGGGACCCTGACCGACAAAGTGGAAGACATCACCCGCAAGAGGGACGAGCTAGAGAATTATCTAGGAGGACTCGCCAAAAAATTATTCCTCATGCTTGAAGGTACTTTTCTCTGTCCGATTGATTTGCTTTCGTTGACGCGTCATACTACTGTCGACTCATTATTTCTCTGTGAGTGCAGAATTCTGCCAAAACTTCGAGGAAGAGACTGGGCGAGTCGAGACGAGCTTGGACCCCATCAACTCCCCTGTTAAAGATGAAGCTACCATGAACATGCTCCGACTAGAGTCTCGCCTTGCCAGCGCCATGGATTACCTTGCTCGACTAAAGGTTGCGGTGTCGCAGATCGACACAGCGCTCTGGCCAAGGGAAATGCTCCAAAATGACCTCGAGTCTTTGATGACTCGACTCAATGAGATTCCTGGTCGAGTGCAGGAATGGAAGAAGTCCTCTGCTCGATGCGGTGCTTACGTAGCTCTGTCCCTGGTTCGTGTTCATTGCAAGGAAGCCAGAGAAGAGAAGCTAGCAGCAATCAAGGTTGCCAATACCAAGAAACTTGACTTCCAGTCCTTCATGGAGACTTTTATTGCTGCTGCTACTCGAATTGCAGATGGAATCGACCTGGATGAGTTCGTCGAGCCTACCAGCCCTCCTGCGGAGTGAACAAAACTTTTATGATCCGATTCAATTTGCCTCGGTATGCCGAGTGATTTTGTAACCGTTAAACTCCTTCGGGCCTAATGCCCGAGTACTTTAATCTGCGGTCCGGAACCTCATGGCATTTGTCCGAACTTAGTTTTCCCTTAAATATGCTTGTTTTTATTTCCGAGTGGAACTTGTATCTTCACTTGGAACAGACTTTTGTTCTTGTGATGCAATTCTGAGGAGAGGATCGCGGACGACCTGAATCTCGTCATCCTTGCAGATCAGGATGGAGCACACATTGTACTTGTGGCGTACCTCCGAAGAGAAGGTCGCAGTCGACCTGCACCTCATCGTCCTTGCGGATCAGGATGGAGCGTGTTTTAAACTTAGGCGAGTACAGGACCGCAGCTAAGCCCCCGAGTGAGAGGGTTGCTCATCACTCGGTAGGATTTTTTAAACTTAGGCGAGTACAGGACTGCAGCTAAGCCTCCGAGTGAGAGGGTTGCTCATCACTCGGTAGGATTTTACAAACTTAGGCGAGTACAGGACTGCAGCTAAGTCTCCGAGTGAGAGGGTTGTTCATCACTCGGTAGGATTTTTTAAACTTAGGCGAGTACAGGACTTCAGCTAAGCCCCTGAGGGAGAGGGTTGCTCATCACTTGGTAGGATTTTACAAACTTAGGCGAGTACAGGACTGCAGCTAAGCCTCCGAGTGAGAGGGTTGCTCATCACTCGGTAGGATTTTACAAACTTAGGCTTGTACAGGACTGCAGCTAAGCCTCTGAGTGAGAGGGTTGCTCATCACTCGGTAGGATTTTACAAACTTAGGCGAGTACAGGACTGCAGCTAAGCCCCCGAGTGAGAGGGTTGCTCATCACTCGGTAGGATTTTCAAACTTAGGCGAGTACAGGACTGCAGCTAAGCCTCTGAGTGAGAGGGTTGCTCATCACTCGGTAGGATTTTACAAACTAGGCAGGTACAGGACTCGCGCTAAGCCCCGAGTGAGAGGGTTCCATCACTCGGTAGGATTTTTTAAACTTAGGCGAGTACAGGCTGAGCTAAGCCCCCGAGTGAGAGGGGTTGCTCATCACTCGGTAGATTTACAAAAACTTAGGCGAGTACAGGACTGCAGCTAAGCCTCTGAGTGAGAGGGTTGCTCATCACTCGGTAGGATTTTACAAACTTAGGCGAGTACAGGACTGCAGCTAAGCCCCCAAGTGAGAGGGTTGCTCATCACTCGGTAGGATTTTTTAAACTTAGGCGAATCGGATTCGCGGCTAAGCCCCCGAGTGAGAGGGTTGCTCTTCACTCGGTAGGATTTTTTGAACTTAGGCGAATCGGATTCGCGGCTAAGCCCCCGAGTGAGAGGGTTGCTCATCACTCGGTAGGATTTTTTAAACTTAGGCGAATCGGATTCGCGGCTAAGCCCCCGAGTGAGAGGGTTGCTCTTCACTCGATAGGATTTTTTGAACTTAGGCGAATCGGATTCGCGGCTAAGCCACCCATTGGGGGATTTTGGACAGATGTATTAGTAACAACAATCATTTACGAGACTGCAAAACCATGTCTTTGATAAATGAACTGAAAGGTACTCTTTATTACATCTCATCAGTCTGAACACTTAAGTATAAAAACGGCGGAGTAGCTCCGCATTCCAAGCGCGTGGCTCGTCTTTATTCTGCTCCACATTGTAGAGGTGATACGCTCCGTTGTGGAGCACCTTGGTGACGATGAAGGGACCTTCCCAAGCGGGGGCATGTTTGTGAGGCCGCTGCTGGTCCACTCTGTCGGGGCACGACACCTATGGGATCACGAGGGACCCCTTTACGATTCGGCGGGGCGAGAGGTACACGCAAAGAGCAGAACCGGTGATCGACGCGGGAAGTTTTTACCCAGGTTCGGGCCGCTGATCAGCGTAAAACCCTACTCCTGCTTTATGTTCTTATTGATGTTCTTGAGCCCAGCCTTCAGGAGCGCTGGCAATGAACAGTGCGTTCAAAGAGCAGCTACGCATGCAGAATGGGCCAGAAGTTCTCCTCCTCTGTAGCAGTTGCCTTGGGCCTCCTTTTATATGCTCAAAGGGGTCTCCACAGTGGCAAAATGTACATACATTGAGGTGTAAAGTAGCTACAGGGTATCATACCTAACCCCTGACGGATTAGGACAAGCGCATTTAATGCACCGTGAGGTGTCCGTTTAGGTGTCCTCACTTTCTTAGGGATGGAAAAAGGGCCCATCCCATCAGCACCGCTTAAGCTCTCCTCCACTGGCGCGTTGCCACGCATCCAGAGAAGGACCCAGAATGTCAGGCCTTGTTACTATGCCGAAGCGGTGGCACAGTGGCAGAATCTCGCCAGGCGCCGATCCTTGCCGGGCACCAATCCTTGCCGGGCGCCGAGCTTTGCTGGTAACCAAGCCTTGCCAGGCGCCGAGGCTTGTCGGGCTCCACGGGCCATCCCGGCAAGGATCCTGCCGGGGAGGCTGGCCTTCAATTTCCAGCTTTGCTTATCTGCTGATCCTCAGATCTCTGACTTGATGATTTCCTTGATGACTTAAATCGACCTCGAGCTGATCCCGGCAAGCCTTGCCGCGAGGAAGGCTACAACTGCCCGTGCACAAGTAAGGGGTACTAGTGGCCCAATACTTAGTACACCGATAGGAGCCCCCGGGCCTGGGCCATACACGAGTGCGAGGCGTTGTTGGGCTAGGACCCAAACAGTGCACGGGCACGCGTGGCAGGGAACTAACTGCTCGTAAAAGATCTTGTTTTACTGTGCCCCCACTACGCGCACGGAGCGCGCGATGTGGGAAGTGTGCCAAAAAAGGCTCCAAACTGTTTCGCGCCCACAGAGGCGCATTCATATTGGGGGATAAACAAGGTGGCCCCGCTCCTTCCTCATAAAAAAGGGGAAGTCGCGGTGGCGCAAACCCATTCACCCCCCTCTTCTTCCCAATCTGGCCATCGTCATCGCCTTCCTCTGCTCGAGCTCAGAGCGAAACCTTCTTTCCCTTCTGCTCGCCGCTCCCGCGCTCGTTCCGTCCTCCGGCTTCCACCTCCACGGTCGCCATGCCGCCCAAGGCCAACAAAGGCAAGGGCACGGACAAGGAACCGAAGGCTGAAGTTCCGGAAAGCGAGCTGGTGAAGATGCGGAAGAGGCTCGTCGTCTTCCCTCCGACGCTCGACGCCGAAACCTTGAAGGGACGATACCAATGCATGTGGGCGAAGGGAACACAAGCTCACCCCGCCACACGCGTAATCCCAGGTGCTAGTTCCAAAGGCGGATCGGACAGATACCCCTTCTTCACTGCGTACTTTTATTGCGGGCTCTGTCCACCTTTTTCCGATTTCTTCAACGACATCATGTATACATACGGCTTCCGCCTTCTTGATTTCACGCCGAATGCCGTATTTTGCATGTCGATCTTTGCCCATCTTTGTGAAAATTTTGCCGGCGTGATCCCCAATTCTGCTCTTTTCCGCCACTATTTCTATCCTCGAATCCAAAAAGGAGAGGCTCTCTCTGGATCTATTGCTTGGATTCCAAGGGCCTGGAACAAAGAGATATACCCAGATGGAGTTTACCGCGAAAAGTGGGACGAGTGGCGGGCCGAATGGTGCTGGATCCAGGAAGCAGATCCTCATCCTTTTTGCCATCCCCGGCGACAGAAGGTGGTCCGCGGCAAGGATTGGGGCGATCTCGCCGCAGAAGACGAGAAGCTCACAATCACCACTACCAGAATCCTCCGCTTGAAGGCTGCCGGGCTGACAATGGAGATGATCGGCTTCGACTTCCTCCGCCGCCGCATCGCCCCTCTGCAGAATAGGGGGAGGCCAGCCTGGGAGTATAAGAACGGAGCGGATGTCATGAGGCTGCGCCCCGGGCTGAACAACAACTTGACTGTTATACAGCTTGGCGCTCTCCACCAGAAGTTATTCCAGCGCGAAGACAAGCACCGGCTGCTGGCAAGGATCGTCCCCTTGTGCAACAACTCTGCACTGGGGTCGATCATTGCCTTCTGTCCGGCAAGAGTCAGATCTTATTCGCGCCACCACAGATCGGGAGGTAGCATACATTGCTACCAGAGTGTAGGAAGCGAATCTTGCCACGGAGGCCGGTAGCGTTGGCTTCACAGAGTGGGAAGCCAGCGATGCAGAGGTGGTGGTGGAGGCAAAACCTGCCGAGGGGAGCAAGGTTGCCGGGGAAGAAGGCGGCGCAGTTGCTGAAAGCTCATCCGGCGACGACACGGCCGAAGAGGAGACGCGAGAAGAGCCCTCGCCCCCGCAGTTGCTGAAAGCCGCATCGGGCGTCCCGGCAAGCCAGCCTACATCGAGCGGCGAATCCCCCGGCAAGAAAGTGGCCGGCAAGATCGGACCGCGGCAGGGAGCCCGTCAACAGCCCGCGCGGCGCGCGAGGCCCACACCAGCGGCCACCGCCAGAGCGGCAGAAGGGTCTCGTACAACCGTGCCAGAAGCTGCCCCGGCGCCTGCCACAGCCAAGCGGCCCAGGACCCCTCCTCCGCCTCCCCACTCAGACACCGCAACGGAGGTCGACTTCGACATCTCCGGCTTCAATCCGGAGCGAGAGGAAGAAGAGTGAGTGCCTGTCACAACTTCCACCTTCCAATCTGCATCAGTCTTACTGACTTACTTGTATTGTTTCTGCAGTGACACAGAAACCTTGCTGGAGAGGATGGCGAAGAGCTCAAGGACTTCCACGGGCGACGAGCCCCCGGCAGGCTCCACTAGCGTGCCAGAGACCGTCATCGTGAGCCCGGAGTCTAGTCCTCAACGCAGCCCCCAGCGCAGCCCCCAGCACAGTCCCCAGCGTAAGTTCATTGTCCCTTTTTCTGTTGGCTGGTGCCAAGGCTTCCAATCTTGTCGCTGATATCTTCGGGTTTGCAGGAGAAGAACGGCAACAAGGAGAAGATTGCCCCATCGTGCCTCCTTCACCGACCGCTCCGCCCACAAGCACATCTCCGGCAAGAGATCCTGCCGATGAGCCTGTCCGGATTGAGGAGCAGCCGACAAGCATGGACTCCGGCAACCCACCCCCGGCAACCGGAGTTGCCGGGAGAGGCGAAGCCACCTCTCGACAGCCCGACGCAAGTACTCGATCGCCTCATAGTGCTAGTTATTCTTTTCCCCTTACTTCTTTATCTTTGATCACTTCAAACTTCAACCTTGATCTTATTCTGTTTTCCTCCTTCGCCCTTCAGAGTTCCCTGTGATGGAACACATGGACGTTGACGTTGTGATCGAGGAGACCGCCAGGGATGCTGCCGCCGAAGCAGACAGGATCGCTGCCAGTGAGGCCACCAAGGATGACGTTGTCGAGGCTGGTGGTGCCCTTGACGGGGAGGCCGCCAAGACAGCACAAGAGGAAACCGCCGAAGAACCTGCTGAAGGGGGCGACAGGGAGGCTGAGGACCGCACTGATATCATTCCTGCCACAGGAGCGCCAGGTGCTACACCGGCCACAGAGCCCCCTGTCACTGGTGAGGCGGCCACTGAAGACCAGCCATCAGCATCTGAAGGCCCCTCATCCAGCAAGTACCTCAAGGTTGGCGAGAACCTGTTCATCAACTTGCCGGGGACGGCAAGCGCTGGGGCACCAGCCGAAGGAGAAGTTTTCGAAGAAATCATCGCTGCTGCCGGGCTTGAAGTTGTCGACGATCCCAGCACTAGCAGCGGCAAATCTGAAGAGGATCAGCTCCTTCAGGCCATGGGCGAGAACTTCCGCAAACTCCAGGCTCTCCATCGCGCCCGGAAAGACAAAGCGGACTCCAGAATGGCAGTTGTCGAGGCAGCCGAAGCGGATTTCCAAAGGCGCGTCACACAAATGCAGATCTGGCACACCGAGGCCCTCCAAGAGTTGGTTGCCGGCCGGGAACAAGTGAGCCAGCAGTGGAATGAGATCCTCCTGAAGCAATCAGACATGGAGAAGGCGCATGATGAAGCTGTTCAAAGGATTGCTGCCGAAGATGCCCTCCTGACGGGGTGCCGCGTTGCTCTTGATGCTCATGAGGAAGATCTCACTGCTCGTGAGCAGGCGCTCGCCACCAAGCTTCGCAGCAAGGATGAAGACATTGAAAATCTTGTCGCGCGGCAGACCCAGGAGCTGGAGCAGAAGCACAAGGAGGCGCTCGAAGCTCTAACTGCAAGTCACGCCGGCAAGCTCAAGGAGGCTGTCGATGCTGCCGAAGCTGCAGAGGCCGCCAAGAACGAGTTGAGCGACAAAGTAAAGAGGATGGAGACAGATCTTGATGAGCACGGCAAGGAGCTCTCGACGCTCAAGGGGGACAGGGAAAAAACCCTCCACTCCTTGGCGAAGATGCAAGTCGCCCTGTCCGACCAGACCAAGCAGCTCTCCTCTGCGGCTGATGATATTGCGGTTCTGGAGCTGAAGCTGACCACGCTGCAGAAATCTCTCGAGGCCGGCAGGGCCCGTGAGAAGGCTCTACTCAAGGATCTCCAAGGAGAGAGGAACCCGCTCAAGAGCGCCGCCGCTGCCCAGAACGAGTACGAGAAGGGAGTGGAGATCTGGACTGGTCGTCTCATCGCTGCCGCGGAGAAGCTTACCGCAGAACTGTCAACCATGGGCTTGTCGAACTTCAGATATTCTTCCGAGGAAAGAATATCCCCAAGCGCGAGATTGACGATGTTCTTTGAAAGCGTCATCAATGCGTTGAGGGCGCTCCAGTCCAGCCGGGCGACCCAACTAGCGAACGAGACTCGCCGGCTTTGCCGGGCCGTCCTTCGCAAGGTGCTCCTCAAGGTGGTGCACAGCAATCCCGGCATCGACCTCTCCAGCGCACTCGGCCACCTGCCCAAGGATGCAAATGTTGAGGCGCTTGAGAAGTGCATCGCGCCGATCCTTGAGAAGGTGGACTCCATCAAAAGGATCGAAGGCCAGCGCAGGGATTGAGTGCTTCCCTTTTATTCTTGCCGCCATCATCTCATGTAAAAGACAGTTAAGTCTCGAGTTAGGACTGCGGCAACTCATGGATGTAATATAATTTAACTATGTTTAGGCTCATGCTAGCCACTTTCCTTGTCTTATTCCTTTATGTGTGGAGTTCATCCTACGCTTACTGGAAAACTTGCCGGCGCGCAACCTGTCGCGAGCGCTGGGTGCGGGACTTCAGCAGCCTGCCGGAGGCGTAGCGGCCGGCAAGACTCCTTGGCGTTCTCAGTGCAGCCACTTAAATCGTTGAGCGGACTCGAAACAAAATAAGGGCGCAACTGATTACAACAAGGGTTCCTTCGCGTGCAGATTTTCCATACAAGGATCGGAATCGTCCAAGGAACTAACTTGGTAATAAAAGAAAAACTTGCTCTGAGTTTTTAGGACTTAGCTTTCTGTCTTTGTCCTTCCTCTGGCAAGCATATGATTCCAAACGTCACCAACTGGTATTCATGTCTCCCTTCCCCCCCCCCCCCCCCCCCCCCCCCCCGGCAAATGTGCACACAAGGAATCCTTCTGTCTTTAAGAAAAAGAAAGAAGAGAAAATGAAGAGATGAAACCTTGGCGGTTCGTTAGAACTTACCGGAATCAGGTGTTATACATCATCTTAGACAAACATGCATATATGAATGTGAACATGAGAATCAATAAGGAAATGTACAACACTTAAATTTATTCATCTGTGCTTAGGGTCTGTGCCTGGCTTTGTACAAAGGATCACATGCCTTGCCGGCAAGACTTGTACAAAAAGGTGGTTGCCGGGAGCCCCCGGCAACCGCGCCTTATGGATAGAACTTGCGAAGATGTTCGATATTCCAGGAATTACTCACTGGAACGCCATCCTCGGTCTCCAGGAGGACAGCGCCAGGCCTGGTGACTCGTACTACCCGATAAGGGCCTTCCCACTTTGGCGTCAACTTGTTTGAATTCCTGGCGGACTGAATCCGTCGAAGAACAAGGTCACCTTCCTCAAGGCTTCGGGCATGAACTTTGCGGCTATGATAGCGGCGCAAAGCTTGCTGGTAGCGTGCAGCTCGCACAGCAGCCTGAAGACGATTCTCCTCAAGGAGCACAGCGTCATCTTGCCGCAGTTGCTCTTGCTCGAGCTCATCATAAGCGAGCACTCAAGGAGATCCGTATATGAGTTCCGTGGGGAGAACTGCTTCCGCTCCATACACTAGAGCGAAGGGCGTCTGGCCGGTGGCTCGATTTGGCATCGTTCTGATTGACCAAAGAACCGCCGGCAACTCATCAATCCAGCGTCTTCCGCAATTTTTCAGCCTGTCAAAAGTCCTGGTCCTGAGACCGCGCAGCACTTCAGCATTGGCCCTCTCCGCTTGGCCGTTGCTTCTCGGGTGAGCAACAGAGGCAAAACAAATCTTGCCGCCAAGGTCTTGGACATACTGCATGAAGGTGCGACTTGTGAACTGCGTGCCGTTGTCGGTGATGATCCTGTTAGGCACACCGAAATGGCAAACAATTCCTTTGAAGAACTTGACAGCCGACTGCGCTGTCACCTCCCTCACTGCTTCCACCTCCGGCCACTTTGTGAACTTGTCGATAGCAACGTACAAGTACTCAAAGCCCCCGGCAGCACGGGGGAAGGGGCCCAGTATGTCGAGCCCCCAGACTGAAAATGGCCAGGAGAGAGGGATTATTTGAAGAGCTTGAGTTGGCTGATGTAATTTCTTCGAATGAAACTGGCACGCTTCACACCTGGTTACTAGTGCAGTCGCATCCTGGAGGGCGGTGGGCCAAAAGAAACCTTGCCGGAATGCTTTCCCGGCAAGCGCTCTTGACCCTATGTGAGAGCCACACATGCCCCCATGTATCTCTGCCAACAGCTCTAGTCCATCCTCCCGAGGAATGCACTTCAATTTCACACCGTTTGGTCTCTTTCTGTACAGGACGTCATCGACGAACTTGTACATAACAGACCGACGGGCTACTCTCTCCGCTTCTTCTTGTTCCTCAGGGAGTTCACCTGTCTGAAGGAAATGGACAATGTGTTGCGCCCATGCTGGAGCCTGAGGCTCGACAACTAGGACTAAAGGCATCTCGTCCACCGGGGGAACATTTGTCTCGACAGCAAGGGCCTGAGGCCCTGCCGGAGCCTGTTGTTCCCCGGCAGGCGTGTCGATCCCGGCAACTTCCTTGCCGGCGGCTCCGGGGAGCTCTGCCGGGAAGTACTGGTCAGAGTTCAACTTTCTTCTCTTTTCTTGCCGCATCGATGGCGCCACGGATGGTTGAGTCAATTGGAGCACAAAAGTTCCTGGTTCCACAGGCAACTTGAGGGCAGCACGCTTTGACAGGTCATCAGCAACGATGTTCTCGGCACAAGGGACATGCTCCATTTGGAGACCGTCAAAGCGCTCTTCCAATTTCCTCACTTCATCTACGTAGGCCTGCATCAATGGGCTTTGATAGTTCTTGTTGACCTGCCTGACGACAAGCTGTGAATCACCTTTGATAATGAGCTTTTTAATACCAAGGTCTACCGTGATCCTAAGACCGGCAAGCAAACCTTCGTACTCTGCAGTGTTATTGGTTGAACTCTCCCGGGGAAAATGCATTTGGACTGCATACTTGAGGTGCTCTCTGGTAGGTGCGACAAGCAGCACACCCGCACCGGCGCCTTGCAGCGAAAAAGCCCCGTCAAAGTACATAACCCATTGCTGATCGATTTCCTTGCCGGGGAGACTTGTTTCTTGAACTTCTTCGTCTGGCATTGGGGTCCATTCTGCAATGAACTCCGCCAAGGCCCTGCTCTGAATTGTGGAAGTACTTTCAAACTTAAGACCAAAGCTGGACAGCTCCAACGCCCACTCCACGATCCTGTCGGTTGCCTCCGGATTTTGCAAAATCCGTTGCAACGGAAAGCGAGTGACGACGGTGATCTCATGTGCTTGAAAATAATGGCGCAGCTTTCTTGAGGCCATAAGGAGGCCGAAAAGCAACTTCTGCACACCAGAATATCTTGACCTAGCCCCTTGTAAGAGGGAGCTAACAAAATAAACTGGGCGCTGCACCACCTTTTTCTTCTGCACGGGCTCTTCTGTTTGCGCAGATCCTGTCTTGCCGGGATCAACCCTTGCCGGGGAAGATCTTGCCACGTCATCTGGCGGTCCTGCCGCTGATGTCGCCTCCTCATCAGCTTCCCTCTACGCCACCAGCGCAGCACTAACCACTTGATTTGTTGCCGCCAGATACAGCAGCAACGGCTCTTGTGGTTTAGGCGCGACTAGCGTCGGCGGAGAAGAAAGGTATTTCTTCAAATCTTGCAGCGCCGCCTCCGCTTCCGGAGTCCATTTCATTGGACCTGCCTTCTTCAAAATTTTGAAGAAGGGCAGGGCGCGCTCAGCAGATTTGGAAATAAACCTGCTTAGAGCAGTAACACAGCCGGCAAGACGACGCACATCCTTGACGCGTCTCGGCGCTTCAATTTGCTCAATGGCTTTGATCTTGTTGGGGTTAGCTTCGATTCCCCGGCAAGATACAAAGAATCCGAGGAGCTTGCCGGAAGGAACACCGAACACGCACTTCTCAGGATTGAGCTTCAAGTTGATCTTGCGCAAGTTCGCAAATGTTTCTTCTAAGTCTTGAATGAGCGTTGCTTTATCCTTAGTTTTGACCACTATATCATCCATATATGCCTCCATATTTCTATGGAGTTGTGGCTCAAAACCAATCTGGATTGCTCTGGCAAATGTTGAACCAGCACTTTTCAACCCGAAAGGCATTCGTATAAAACAATACGTACCACATGGGGTGATAAAGGCGGTCTTCTCTTCATCTTCCTTTGCCATAAAAATCTGATGATACCCTGAATAGGCATCAAGGAAGGACAGGAGATCACAACCAGCGGTGGCATCCACAATCTGGTCGATGCGCGGCAAGGGAAAAGGATCTTTTGGACAAGCTTTATTGATATCTGTATAATCGATACAAAGCCTCCATTTCCCGTTCGCTTTCCGCACTACAACCGGATTGGCCAACCAGGTTGGATGAAGCACTCCTTTGACCAGTCCTGCCGCCTCCAGCTTCTTAATTTCTTCGGCGATGAACTCTTGCTGCTCCAAAGCCTGTTTCCTCACCCTTTGCTTGACGGGCCGCGCATGAGGACAGACAGCAAGGTGGTGCTCAATCACTTTCCTGGGAAGACCGGGAATGTCAGACGGTTGCCATGCAAACACGTCGACATTCGCCCGCAGGAAAGCAACGAGCGTGCTTTCCTATTTGTCATCTAGGTGGAACTTATGGTGAAAGTTCCCCCTGTTCTGTCCTCCCTGGCAGGCACCTTCTTGGTTTTCGGTGGGGCAGCCTTGGAGCGGAAGGCCGTAGGCCAAAGATGTCGGGGCACGACACCTATGGGATCACGAGGGACCCCTTTACGATTCGGCGGGGGGAGAGGTACACGCAAAGAGCAGAACCGGTGATCGACGCGGGAAGTTTTTACCCAGGTTCGGGCCGCTGATCAGCGTAAAACCCTACTCCTGCTTTATGTTCCTATTGATGTTCTTGAGCCCAGCCTTCAGGAGCGCTGGCAAATGAACAGTGCGTTCAAAGAGCAGCTACGCATGCAGAATGGGCCAGAAGTTCTCCTCCTCTGTAGCAGTTGCCTTGGGCCTCCTTTTATATGCTCAAAGGGGTCTCCACAGTGGCAAAATGTACATACATTGAGGTGTAAAGTAGCTACAGGGTATCATACCTAACCCCTGACGGATTAGGACAAGCGCATTTAATGCACCGTGAGGTGTCCGTTTAGGAGTCCTCACTTTCTTGGGGATGGAAAAAGGGGCCATCCCATCAGCACCGCTTAAGCTCTCCTCCACTGGCGCGTTGCCACGCATCCAGAGAAGGACCCAGAATGTCAGGCCTTGTTACTGTGCCGAAGCGGTGGCACAGTGGCAGAATCTCGCCAGGCGCCGATCCTTGCTGGGCAACAATCCTTGCCGGGCGCCGGGGCTTGCCGGGCGTCGAGCTTTGCTGGTAACCAAGCCTTGCCGGTCGCCGAGGCTTGCCGGGCTCCACGGGCCATCCCGGCAAGGATCTTGCCGGGGAGGCTGGCCTTCGATTTCCAGCTTTGCTTATCTGCTGATTCTCAGATCTCTGACTTGATGATTTCCTTGATGACTTAAATCGACCTCGAGCTGATCCCGGCAAGCCTTGCCGCGAGGAAGGCTACAACTGGCCGTGCACAAGTAAGGGGTACTAGTGGCCCAATACTTAGTACACCGACACACTCGGAGCACAAGGTCTCCTTCCTGAAATGCTCGACCCTTCACGTTTCTGGCATATAATCGACGAAGGTCTTGCTGATAAATGGTCGACCGGATCAAGGCCATCTCTCTTTCTTCTTCCAGAAGATCAACAGCGTCTTCTCGAGCTCGTTCTGCTTCGGCTTCTGAAAAAAGTTCTACTCGGGGTGCATTGTGAAGCAAGTCACTCGGCAGCATAGCCTCAGCCCCATAGACCATGAAGAAGGGGGTTCGACCGGTCGACCGATTTGGTGTTGTTCTTAATCCCCAAAGGACTGACGGTAGCTCATCTACCCAAGCGCCGGCTGCATGCTTGAGGTTGTGCATCAATCGAGGTTTCAGCCCTTTGAGAATCAAACCGTTCGCTCTTTCTGCTTGTCCATTCGACTGAGGGTGGGCGACTGAAGCATAGTCGACCCGAGTACCTTGGGACGCACAGAAAGCTCGGAACTCATCAGAATCAAAGTTCGACCCATTATCCATGATGATGTTGTGTGGAACTCCATATCTAAATGTTAACCCTCTTATGAGGCTGACAGCAGTACTTGCTTCCAGGTTTTTGATAGGTTTAGCTTCAATCCATTTAGTGAACTTGTCGACTGCTACAAGCACATGGGTGAAACCAGTCCTCGGAGGTCCGACCATATCTAATCCCCAAACAGCGAATGGCCAGACGAGTGGAATGGTCTTCAAGGCTGAAGCGGGTTTGTGGGACATGTTGGAGTAGAACTGACAGCCCTCACACTTGTCAATTATTTCCTTTGCCATCTCATTTGCCCGTGGCCAATAAAACCCTGCTCGATATGCTTTGGCCACGATGGCCCGAGAAGACGCATGGTGACCACAGGTCCCCGAGTGGATATCATTGAGGATCATTCGGCCTTCTTCTGGAGTGATGCATTTCTGAACGACCCCAGTAACACTCTCTCTATAGAGTTGTCCACCCATTACTGTGAAGGCTTTGGATCGACGGACAATCTGGCGAGCCTCTTCTTCATCCTCTGGAAGCTCTTTCCTGAGAATATATGTGATATATGGCACTGTCCAATCGGGAATAATGATCAAAACCTCCATGATCAAGTCGACCACACCTGGGATTTCAACTTCAGTCGGATCACTGGAACTTTTAGGCTGTGGGGGCTCTTCATTGAAGGGATCTTCTTGAACTGATGGTGCGTGAATATGCTCCAAAAAGACATTGCTGGGAATAGGCTCCTGCTTGGAACCTATTTTCGCCAAGTCATCCGCTGCTTGATTCTTTAGTCGGGGTATATGGTGGAGCTCCAGCCCTTCAAACTTCTTTTCTAGCTTTCTCACTTCATTGCAATAGCCAGTCATCGCTGGGCTCCTGATGTCCCACTCTTTCATCACTTGATTAACCACTAAATCTGAGTCACCGTAAACCATCAGGCGACGGACGCCGAGTGAAATGGCCATACGCAACCCGTATAGAAGCGCCTCATATTCAGCTTCATTGTTGGAGGAATCAAAGTGAATCTGGAGAACATATCTGACGTTGCCGCCTCGTGGAGATATCAAGACTACCCCAGCGCCTGAACCATTCAACATCTTGGACCCGTCGAAGAACATAGTCCAATGTTTCGACTGTATCTGAGTCGGTAGCTACTGTTCAATCCACTCGACGAGGAAATCTACTATTGCTTGAGATTTGATCGCTTTCTTCACCTCAAACCTGATATCCAGCGGAAGGAGTTCAATCGCCCATTTTGCCACTCGACCAGTTGCATCTCTGTTGTTCAAAATCTCTGACAAGGGAGCGTCGCTAATGACCGTAATCGAATGATCTGAGAAGTAATGTGCAACCTTCTTTGTGGTCAAGTAAATTCCATAGACAAGCTTCTGATAATGTGGATATCTCTGCTTGGATGGGGTTAAGACTTCAGAAATATAGTACACTGGGCGTTGGACCTTGTAGGTTCTACCTTCTTCTTCCCGCTCGACCGTGAGTACTGTTATGACAACCTGTCCTGTGGCTACTATATAAAGCAGTAAAGGCTCGTTGCTGATTGGAGCAGCAAGCACTGGCCGGGTGGAAAGCAGGGCTTTGAGCTCTGCAAACACTGCGTTAGCTTCAGGAGTCCACTCGAACTTATCAGATTTCTTCATTAGTCGGTAAAGAGGCAGTGCCTTTTCACCAAGACGAG
The DNA here is from genome assembly GCA_011799875.1 of Thinopyrum elongatum. Classification (NCBI taxonomy): domain Eukaryota; kingdom Viridiplantae; phylum Streptophyta; class Magnoliopsida; order Poales; family Poaceae; genus Thinopyrum; species Thinopyrum elongatum. The sequence goes on from CM022303.1 coordinate 369,762,969, forward strand.
AGATGAATTGACTCAAAGCGGCCAAACAACCAGTAAGCTTCTGAACGTCGTGTACACACACAGGGCGTTTCATTCGGAGGATTGCACCAATTTTCTCTGGGTTGGCATCGATCCCACGTTCGGAAACGAGGAAACCGAGTAACTTTCCACCTAGAACTCCAAATGTACACTTCGACGGATTAAGCTTGATATCATATTTTCTCAAATTGGCAAAGGTTTCAGCAAGGTCAGTCAGCAGGTCGGAACCTTTACACGACTTAACCACGATGTCATCCATGTACGCTTCCACATTCTGACTGGTTTGAGTTAGTAGGCACTTCTGTATCATACGCATGAATGTGGCACCAGCGTTCTTGAGACCAAAGGGCATGGTGACATAGCAAAAGCACCCGAATGGAGTGATAAAAGCTGTTTTTATTTCATCAGGTCCATACAGTCGGATCTGATGGTACCCGGAATATGCATCCAGGAAGGACAATCGCTCACATCCCGCAGTCGAGTCGACTATCTGATCGATGCGGGGGAGAGGAAAATGATCTTTCGGGCAGGCCCGATTGATCTGCTTGAAATCAATGCACATACGAAGTGAATCGTCCTTCTTGGGAACCATGACAACATTGGCGAGCCACTCGGAGTGGTAAATTTCGCGGATGAACTCAGCCGCCAGAAGCCGAGCCACCTCTTCACCAATCGCCTTTCGCTTCTCCACAACAGACCGATGAAGATGCTCTTTAACGGGTTTTGCCTTTGGATCGACTCGCAAACAGTGCTTAGCTAGTCCCCTGGGTACACCCGGCATGTCAGACGGCTTCCATGCGAAGATGTCCCAGTTCTCACGGAGGAACTGGATGAGCGCTTCTTCCTATTTGCTGTCGAGTGTTGTCGAGATATGAGCCGGAGCAGCATTGGGATCGGTCGGGTGAATGTGAACAGGCTTTGTTTCAACGGACGACTGAAATGCAGACTCTGAAGCAGGCTTCTTAGTATGCAACAAATCACTCGGATCTGCAGTCTTCTTATATTCTTCCATTTCTACTGCTGCCATCTGTTCATCGGCTATCATAGAGCCCTTCTGGAGGCACTCTTCTGCTCGTTGCTGATTGCCAGTGATTGTGATCATGCCTCTGGGGCCAGGCATCTTTAGCTTGAGGTACACGTAACATGGTCGAGCCATGAAACGGGCATATGCAGTTTTGCCCAGAATAGCATGATAGGCACTGTGAAAATCCACAACTTCGAATGTCAACTTCTCCTTACGGTAATTCTTTGAATCACCGAAAACCACGTCAAGAGTGATCTGACCGAGTGAATCAGCTTTCTTTCCTGGAATGACACCGTGGAATCGCATATTGCTCTCACTGAGCTTGGACATTGGAATGCCCATCCCATGAAGGGTCTCAGCATACAAAATGTTCAAGCCGCTGCCACCATCCATCAAGACTTTGGTCAGTCGGGTGCCCCCAACGACTGGGTCAACCACCAACGCTTGCCTCCCGGGGGTGGCAATGTGCGGTGGGTGGTCAGATTGGTCAAATGTAATGGGAGTCTTTGACCATTTCAAATATGTCGTCGTTGCCGGAGCAACCATGTTTACCTCTCTGTTGATGACTTTCAGTCGACTTTTGCTTTCAATGTCAGCAAAAATCACCAAAGTGGAATTGACGTTAGGGAAACCGTCATCATCTTCTTCCTTATCCCCATCCTTGTCAGACTCTTTTTTCCTTTTCATTGGGTTGTTTCTCTCGGAACTGCTGGATCAGGAGCCGACATTGTCGAGTGGTATGTTTGGGATAAATCAGATTACCCTCTTCATCCTTCTTGGTGTGAATGTGACATGGCAAGTCCAACACATCATTCCCTGCCTGATCTTTCACCTTCTTGGGGATCCAGGGCCCTTTGGGCTTTCCCTTGAATTTTCCTTGAGTTACAACTGCAGCTTCACCTGGACCTGCTGGCTCGGCTTTGCGTTTCTGCTTCCGACCTCCTCCGGTGTCTTGGGCGACTGGTTTGCCCTTTCCACTGCGGAGTCGATCCTCTTCTTCACCATTAGCGTACCGAGTGGCTATTTCAATCATTTGGGTCAGAGACATATCTCCTGTCCGACCGAATTTCAGGTTAAGCTCTCGATACCGAACGCCCTCCTTGAAGGCACAAACTGCTTGGTGTTGGGATACATTTTCTACTGTGTGATGTAAAGTGGTCCATCTTTGGATGTAATCCCTCATAGTTTCATTCGGCTTCTGTACACAATGTTGCAATTCCGTCAACCCTGCAGGTTGTTTGCATGTGCCCTCGAATGTCCTGACAAACACTCGGGTTAACTCTTCCCAGCTGAATATACTGCCTGGAGCCAACTGATTCAGCCATGCTCTGGCCGATCCTTCCAACATGAGAGGAAGATGTTTCATAGCTACCTCATCATTTCCACCACCGATCTGAACAGCCACTCGGTAATCTTCCAGCCAAGTGTCAGGCTTCGACTCACCGGTGAACTTACTAACCCTAGTCGCCAACCTGAAGTTGGGGGGGATCTCAGCAGCTCTGATGGCTCTACTAAAACACTCGGGACCCGAAACATGTATTCTGCTTCCACTCGAGCGATCTTTGTCTTGCCCTTCTCTGTGTGCTTGGTTCCTGTCGACCAAACCTTGCACCAAAATTAACCTCGCATCAAACCCTGGCTCTCTTGGGTCAACTGGCATCCTCCGCTCTCCACTGTACGGGCGCCTGTCATCATAATGCCGGGGCACATATGATCCGCCTCTCGGAGGGGGCGTAGGCGCTCGACGGCGGTCATTACGGCCGAGCCGATGATCATACTGCTCGTGGTTCCGACCCAAGTACTGATCTTGGCGATGCCCCCGTCCCTCACGCCGCGGAGGTGATCTTGGGCTATGAGCCGATTGAACTGTGTCAGCCACCACAAATCTGCTATGGATTCTGTTACGCGACTGAGATACTGCAGTGTTTTGCTCTCCTGCTGCCCGGAGCAGAGCTTGGATCTGCATCAAACCTTGTCCAGCTTCCGACTGGGATGGCTGGATGGACTCTGCTATACGAGCTGCAGCCATAAGATTCTGAATAGGAGTGCGGTATACCTGAGGTTCAGGCGGGAACAATTGTCATCGTCGACTGGACTCAGGAATCTGCTGCCGAGCACGTTCGTCGAGTGCATGCTGAAGATTCTCCAGTCGAGTGCGTTCAGCCAAAGTGGCCAAGCGTGCTGCCTCCAAGGCCCGAGACTCAGAGGTCTCTCCGACGATGGGCGTGTGGAGTGCTTCCTCGTTGCGGCGGTGGAGTTCCTCCCCCCGCTGCGAAGAGAGGGTTTCGGGGTGGTATTCCTCGTGAACATGCGATGGATCGCCACCGCCGTCGCCGCCTCCATTGCGACGCATGCCAGGTGGGCTACGCGGCGTGTCGACCATCAGGACCTCTGCCGCAGGATCGCTGCTGTCACACTCAGACAGTGTCTCGACGGAGCCAATCGACAGATCGAACAGGCCGTAGAGAGATTCATCGGGCTCGATTGCCGCGACTTGAGGGGTGGCCGACTGACGTGCCACCGCATGCTTCACCCACCGCTGAAGCCGCGATCGACCGGATCGCTTGGGACGGCGAACAGCGGGGAATGAAGACGCTGCAGGAGCCGACCGGTATTGGGACGACGGCTACCGCAGAAGGATGCCGCAGACACACGCGCGAAAGTGCGTCGCCCCGCGGACGGGGAATGTCTCGACGTCGAGGGGGGCCTCCTGGAGCCAGGCGGAGTCGTCGGCGATGAAGATGAGCGCGCCAAGACGGATCTCGTGGCCCTCAGCCAAACCTCCACCAGAAACCATGATGATGGGAATCGGAAAAAATCGCAACCTCACCGGAAAGTCGCTAAGACACCAGCCCCACGGTGGGCGCCAACTGTCGTGGTTCTAAGTCTGACAGTAGAATAGGGGGTAGGTATGAGGAGGCAAGATCCTAGCTACGGTGAGGTTGTGCACGCAAGATTTACGAGTTCAGGCCCTTCTCGGAGGAAGTAACAGCCCTACGTCTCGGTGCCCGGGGGCTCGGTCGATTGGATTATGCGTGAAGTTACAGGGGGTGCGAACCCTTGTGCCAGTGGAGGGGGGTGGCTTATATAGAGTGCGCCAGGACCCCAGCCAGCCCACGTTACAAGGGGTTCAATGTACATAAAGATAGGACGTTACTGATAACGCCAGCAATAAAGGCAAATAAATGATCATTAAGACTACGGAGTGAACGCCTGACCGTTGCTATTCTGAGTGACTTTAGATCTTCTGTCTTCCGAGTGATTTCCGATGTGGTCGAGTGAGTACACTCCGGTCGAATGGAATTGGGCTTTCCGAGTGGAATGCTTCTGGTCGAGTGGATGGTATTGTCCTTTGAATATTCCTGACTTTAAGATAATGTCCTTGGGAAGGGTATCTAGGTCAGGCCTATTACCCTACCCCAGGTACATGTCATCATCACTGGGGATATCAGATGGTTGCCAGGCAAACACATCGATATTCGCCCACAGGAAGGCAACGAGCGCACTTTCTTATTTGTCATCGAGGGTGGCGCTGATAGTGAAAGTACCATCAATGCCAGCCAGCCCTGCCGGGACCTTCTTCACTTGGGGTGCAGCGACCTTAGATCTCTTGCCATTGGAACACTCCGGCACGTCGTCAACGGGTGCCGTGCACTCAGTGGGGGCATGCTTCCCGGACTCTTTGCCGGAGTCCCTGCAATCCTTCTTCTTTCCTTTGCTTTCCTTAGCGGGAGCTGCTGCTACCGCTGCCTCTGCTGCGACCGCATCCCGGTACATCTTGTCCACACAAATGATTGCATCCTTCTCATCTGATGGGATGGTGATGACTCCCAGTAGCCCAGGCATCTTCAAGGTGTTGCAGGCATAGTGAGATGCTGCCATGAACTTAGCCAGGGCCGGGCGTCCAAGAATCCCATTGTATGGTAGGGGGAGATCAATCACATCAAACACAATCCTCTCAGTCCGGTAGTTCATTTCTCCCCCAAACGTTACCGGCAACGTGATCTTTCCCTTAGGACGGCTCCTGCCAGGATTAACTCCTTGAAACATGCCGGTAACCTCCAGCTCTTCCTATGCTATCTGAAGCTTGCTGATAACTGCTGGGGAAATCAGATTCAACCCGGCCCTGCCATCCACCAACATCTTCGTGACCTTGAGGTTGCGGATTGTTGGGGAGACCAACAATGGCAAACACCCTACCGCAGTGGTACGGCCAGGATGATCCTCCTCGTCAAAGATGATGGGCGTACGGGACCACTTGAGCGGCTTCCGGGCCTCGGGCGCTGGCTCCACGGCATTGACTTCTCACGCCCACCACTTGAGTTGCCGGTGAGAGGTGTGCAGAGATGCACCCCCGTCAATGCACAGGGCATCGGTGGCCTTCTGAAACTCTTGCTCACTGGTTTCCTCTTCATCCCCTCCATCACTCTCATCACCACAGGCTTCCTTCTCTCAACCTCTGGCGGGTTTTCCTTGGTTCCGAAAGGGTTTGCCGGGGTGATTTACTTCACCACCTCGGCCCTTGCCGCCAGCAACATTCTGACCCTTTTCCTTGTCATGCTTCTCATACTCTGCTTTCTGTCTTTTGACAAGCTGCTCAACCTGATAACACTCTTGAAGGTCGTGGCCCTTGGTCCGATGAATCTTGCAATATGGCCCATCACCTTTCCCGGCTTTCTCGGCAGCAGCGGCCTCCCGGCAGTCAGCGCACACGGCAGCTTCCTTGCCGGGGGCCTCAGCTTTGGCCTTCTTACTGGTACTAGGCGTACTCGATCCTTCAACAGTCATTACTGCCTTATCCCTTTGCTTCTTACTACGCTTCTTGCTCTTCTTCTGACTGGTTGATTCATCCTCATCCTCTGAATCAATATTGGTCCAATCTTCCTCTCCGGGCAACTTTCTTCCCTCCTCCATCCGAGCACACTTATCCACCAACGTGTAGAGCTCCTTCACAGTCTTGGGCAACCATACATTCATCTTGGAACGAATCCGGCGGTTGCGCACATTGGACTGGAAGGCGGTTATCACGGCTGCCGGATGGATATTTGGGATATTTCTATGAACTTTGCTGAATCTCTGTAAATACTTACGGAGGGTCTCTCCTTCCTTTTGTGGGAGAAGCTGCAAGTCGCTGGGTCGGCCCGGCTCTTGGTGGCCACCGGTGAAGGCACCGATGAACTCATGGCACAGGTCTGCCCATGACGAAATGGAGTTCTCCGACAGGTGCATTAGCCAAGACCTCACATTGGACTTGAGGGCCAAAGGAAAGTAGTTGGCGAACACCTTCTCATCTCTTCCCCCGGCAGCCTGAACAGCGATGGTGTAGATGCTCAGGAACTCTGCCGGGTTCAGCCTCCCATCGTACTTCTCAGGTATCTCTGGCTTGAACGTGTGAACGGACGGCCAACGGACTTGCCGCAGCTCACGGGTAAAGGCAGGGCAGCCAACCTCGAAAGGTAGGCACCCGCCAATACCGAGCGCGGGCTCGTCGACGCCAGGGCCGTCGCACCCACCGGTCCGGCGGAGGTCATCGCGGTGTTGCTCGACAACGGCGCGCGTGTCTCCTCTTCGCCTATCCTCCGGGGCTCGTCGTTGGCCTGGACGCGCTCGAGGGTCAGAAGAGGCCATCGAGACGTCGTCGTGGTCTTGATTCTGTTGCGCTCGCGCTGGCTGCCGTGGTGGGGGACTGCACCGTGGGGATGGCCCCTTCTGTACGGTCAGCAGCATGATCCGTTGTTGTCGCTTGGGGCGGCCGAGGCGGGCCAGCTCGCCGTGAGCCCCCAGCTTCGGCGAAACCGAGCAGACTTTGGATGGTGGCACGCCATTCATCCATTTGCTCGGCCGCTGGCGGAAACCTCAGCAGCAGTTGAGCCTGCGCCATGGCCTTTGAGGCTGTACTTGGCATGGGTGATGATGAAGTCAATCACACCGTCGCTCGACTCCTGATGGTGCCAGTGGCGGCAGCACTACGCCCCCGCTGCTACGGGGCGACCACCTAGATGGCAGGGTGGTGCGGCGAAGGCGCTCGAGGGCCAGTGGCTCCGTCGGGCGCAGCGGCTTGGTCGACCCGTCCCGGGGGAGGTGCACGCGCTGTGACCGCACCCGTGGTGGGAGCGGTCGGAGGGCGGCGATTCGCCCTGGCCCGAGTGCCGTTGCTGCAGCTGTGCCCGTCAGCGGGTGGAAGGGGCGCAAATGGAGTAACCCCTTCACTCGGACTTTGTGGAGCATAGCCGTCGGGATGTTGTCGATGCTGCTCTCCTCCGATGTCTCCTGCTCCTGCGTCGGCCACGGGGGAAGTGGTGACGGCACCGCCTGCTCCGACCACATCCCCAGCAGTGTCTGCGTCATCGCGTGTCTCCGCACCCCCCGCAGCGTTAGAGGCCGCGGGCGGCGGAGCCTTCGAGGTGGAAGGGCGAGCCGAAGAACCGGGTTTCTTCTTGGGCGCCATGGTCGATGGTGTCGTCGATGATGCTGATGGTGATGAAGGTGACGCGCTACACACGCCTTCAGGTTCGCGCAAGTGGTCCCCCTACCTGGCGCGCCAAAGATGTCGCGGGAAACCACGGCCACCAATGGGACCAGGAGGCCCCTTGCTGGTTCTGCAAGGGGGCGTCACATTGCACAAAGAGCAGACGATCGTGTGGCAGCACGGCAGAGATCACACAGGCATTTTTACCCAGGTTCAGGCCGCCGTGAGGCGTAAAACCCTACTCCTGCTTTGATGGATTGATGGTGGAAAGGTGGTGGTGGAGCGTAGTACACTTGCCCGGCAAGGGTTGCCTCAGGGCGACAGTGGCTACGTGCGTATGGGGGTCTGAGTTATTCAACCTTCTAACCCTCTCTACGGTTGCCATGGGCCTTCTTTTATAGATTAAGGGGTCAACACAATGGCAAAACAGTCATTATGCACTGATGAGATATCAAACAGCGTTATCATACCTAACTCTGCGGGCTGACAGGGCGCATTAAATGCACCGGTCAATGTCACATCGTTGGTTGCCCGGCAAGGCTTGCCGGGCTATCTTGCCAGCTCCATGCCTGCTCGCTTGGCACGTCGCAGGACGGGTGTCATCTGCAGGTGTTTCCTATAGGGAGAGGCTTCCATGTGGTGAATGGCTGCCACTCAGTCACTCCGCGGTTCGACACCGCATTGATCAACGACATGGGTAATGGTGGAGTAGTTGGTGAGGTGGTTTTGCCTTCGTGCGCCCCGGCAGGCCCTGCCGGGACGTCTTGGACATTGTCTTCCGGGGGTGGCCTCGCCCCTTGCCAAGCTCGCCTGCCCGGCAAAGGAGGCCCTTCTCCTGATGGTGCCTTGCTTCTTTGGCTTGATCTTGGTCCCTCTAATCTGTATGTTAGTCCTTTGAACCTCTCGGTCCCTTGTATTCTGACTTGGGTTGGTGCTTCAATCTCGTCCCCGTGCCTATGCACAGTCTGGGCAACAGACCCAGGGTTTGTTGCACCAACACCTCGCTGGTTTCTATAGGCATTTTGTGAGAGATTTTAGCACCATTGCTGCACCTCTCAATGAGCTTACAAAGAAGGATGTACCTTTTGTTTGGGGTACTGCACAGGAAGAAGTCTTCACGGTATTGAAAGATAAGTTGACACATGCTCCTTTACTCCAACTTCCTGATTTTAATAAGACTTTTGAGCTTGAACGTGATGATAGTGGAATTGGATTAGGAGGTGTGTTATTACAAGATGGCAAACTTGTTGCATACTTTTCTGAAAAAATGAGTGGGCCTAGTCTGAACTATTCTACTTATGATAAAGAATTATATGCTCTTGTTCGGACCTTAGAAACATGGCAACATTATTTATGGCCCAAACAATTTGTTATATATTCTAATCATGAATCTTTGAAACACATTAGAAGTCAAGCAAAACTGAACTGTAGACATGCTAAATGGGTTGAATTCATTGAGACTTTCCCTTATGTCATTAAACACAAGAAGGGTAAAGAAAATGTTATTGCTGATGCATTGTCTCATCGTTATACTATGTTTTCACAACTTGACTTTAAAATATTTGGTTTGGAGACCATCAAAGATCAATATGTGCATGATGCTGAATTTAAAGATGTATTGCAGTATTGTAAAGAAGTGAGAACATGGAACAAGTTCGTCGTTAATGATGGATTTGTGTTTCATACTAACAAGCTATGCATTCCTGCTAGCTCTGTTCGTCTTTTGTTGTTGCAGGAGGCGCATGGAGGAGGATTAATGGGACACTTTGGCATCAAGAAGACGGAGGACGTACTTGCTACACATTTCTTTTGGACAAAGATGAGACGGGATGTTGAGCGTTTTGTTGCTCGCTGCACTACATGTCAAAAAGCTAAGTCATGACTCAATCCTCATGGTTTATATATGCCTTTGCCTGTACCTAGTGTTCCATAGGAGAATATATCTATGGACTTTGTTTTAGGTTTACCTCAAACAAATAAGGGGAGGGATAGCATATTTGTTGTCGTGGATAGATTTTCAAAAATCGCACACTTTATACCATGTCATAAAAGCGATGATGCTGCTAATGTTGCTGATTTGTACTTCCGTGAAATTATTCGCTTGCATGCTGTGCCAAATACAATTGTTTTAGATCATGATACTAAGTTTCTTAGCCACTTTTGGAGATTTTTATGGGCTAAGTTGGGGACTAAACTGCTTTTTAGTACTACATGTCATCCCCAAACTGATGGAAAAACTGAAGTAGTCAATAGAACATTGTCTACTATGCTTAGGGCTGTTTTGAAGAATAACAAGAAAATGTGGGAAGAATGCTTGCCTCATATTGAATTTGCTTATAATCGTTCGCTGCATTCTACTACTAAGATGTGCCCTTTTGAGATTGTGTATGGTTTTCTACCTCATGCACCTATTGATTTGTTGCCTCTTCCATCTTCGGAGAAGGTTAATTTTGATGCTAAACAACATGCTGAATTGATCTTAAAAATGCATGAGTTAACTAAGGAGAACATTGAGCGTATGAATGCTAAATATAAACTTGTTGGAGATAAGGGTAGAAACCATGTTGTGTTTGCACCTGGAGATCTTGTTTGGTTACATTTGCGTAAGGATAGATTTCCTTATTTGTGCAAATCAAAGCTAAAGCCACGTGTTGATGGTCCTTTTAAGGTGTTAGAGAAAATAAATGATAATGCATATAAACTTTAGCTGCCTGCAGATTTTGGGGTTAGTCCCACTTTTAACATTGCAGATTTGAAGCCGTATTTGGGTGAGGAAGATGAGGTTCCGTCGAGGACGACTTCATTTCAAGAAGGGGAGGATGATGAGGACATCAATACCATCGTTACACCCACAGCCCCTGCTGCTATACATACTGGACCAATCACTAGAGCTCGCGCACGCCAATTGAATTACCAGGTACTTTCGTTTCTTGGTAAGAATTCTAATGTTCATGAGAATATGATGCTGCCTAAATTGGATACATTTGTGTTGATTACTAATTAAGGGGCTAGTATGGACAAGAGGGCTGAACACTGGAGCAGAAACAAGCATGGAGATGAAGGTGCCCACGAAGGGAACCAGAACGGCGTTTCTAGTGCAGATTTCAGTACTTTGAAGCCTCCTTGATGACATACAAGGACATGGACGGAATATACAAGATGCCCTTTCATAAATTTTGTCCATAGCTTATAATAGGTGCTACGCCACCTTACTTTTGGGCTAGGCCCATGTAATTTCAAAATACTTGAGTATAGGCTGTTTTTGGAGTCCGTATGTGTGGGGAAACAAGAGTTAGGGTTGGTTTCGGACACCTCTTCCAAGGGTCACGAAATTCCCCCTCTTCCTCCATATATACAGCCCTTACGGCATCGTTTACACTTTGGATTTTGTTTAGATTAAAAGTTCACCATAGCTGCAACTTCGCGTACTTCGTTTTTGTTCAACGACCAGACCAAGACATCACAGAACCCCACTTTCATCAATAAAGCTTTCCTCTTATATTCGCAATATCCAGATTACAATCTCAGTTTCTTGCTTGTTCTTCGTCTGCTCGCAGGAAATAGGCCCTCGTGGTCAGGTTGATCGTGCTCTGGCATGGCCAATAACACCTCGGAAGTTGGTTTAACGATAGCTAAGGTGCGACGACTTCACACCTTCGTAGTCGGATCGTCAAAGCCGACTCCCACAGAAAATGATAGCTATCTCATCAAAACATCGGGACACGTTCGCCTCTATCATGTCCTCACCCAGTGACAGAAGGGGTAGCGAGGCACGTATTGTATTGTTGCCATTAAGGATAAAAAGATGGGGTTTATATCATATCGCTTGAGTTTATCCCTCTACATCATGTCATCTTGCTTAAGGCATTACTCCGTTCTTGTTAACTTAATTCACTAGATGCATGCTGGATAGCGGTCGATGTGTGGAGTAATAGTAGTAGATGCAGAATCATTTTGGTCTACTTGTCATGGACGTGATGCCTATATTCATGATGATTGCCTTAGATGTCTTCATAATTATGCTCTTTTCTATCAATTGCTCAACAGTAATTTGTTTACCCACCGTATGTTTTCTTCAAGAGAGAAGCCTCCAGTGAAACCGATGGCCCCGGGTCTATTTTCCATCATATATTTTTAGATCTATAAAACCAAAAAACCCAAAAATACGTTGCTGTAATTTATTATTATTTACTTTATTTTGCCTTTTATTTATCTTTTACATCTATCTCTATTAGATCTCACTCTTGGAAGTGAGCGTGAAGGGATTGACAACCCCTTTTTCGCGTTGTGTGCAAGTTTTTGTTAGTTTGTGCTGGTGCGTATATTAGAGACTTGCTTGTGCCTCCTACTGGATTGATACCTTGGTTCTTAACTGAGGGAAATACTTATCTCTACTTTCCTGCATCACCCTTTCCTCTTTAAGGGAAAAATCAACGCAAGCTCAAGAAGTAGCAGGAAGAATTTCTGGCGCCATTGCCGGGGAGGTTCTACATCAAGCCTACCAAGTACCTATCATCAACTCTCATCTCTTGCACTTACATTATTTTCCATTTGCCTCTCGTTTTCCTCTCCCCCACTTCTAAAGCGTTTTCAGAAAAACACAAAAATATTTGCCTTTTTATTCGCCTTCTTTCGTTCATCTTTTCGTTTGCTTTTAGTTTGCTTGTGTACTAGATCTCTTGTTTTGCTATCATGGCTAGTCCTTTTATCATAGGTAGTACCCCATAAAGTGAGGTTCTCAATTTTAAACAAGGGGGGAGAGAATTTAAAAGAAGCTTGGTATAGAATTTGCAATGCTCAGAATAGATCTACCCGTTAGCAATCTACTACTGTTCTTCTCTGAAATTTTTATGTGGGTGTTAATACTTGGTATAGATATGTGCTAGACACCATTACTAGGGGTAATTTCTTGGGTAGTCATACATTGTATGCTTACAATGCTATGGTAAATTTCGTAGGATCACCACCACTTATGGTTAATGAAACAGCTTTAACCTTGGAACATGTGATGCAAAGGCTTGATATTATTGAGAATAAAATTTCTACCATAGAGCTTATTGAATATTTGGATAAAAAGATTCATAATCTCATTACTCAAATTGGATCAAAGGTAGGAATCACTTTAAAGAATCTAAAGGAAAAAGAACATATAGTTAATGAAAAAATAGATCAAGGTTCTACTAGAATTGATAAGTTAGAAGATATTATTACCAACTTGGGTTCCGCCTTTTCCATTGTTAAAACTACTCCAAAATTTCCTCCTACTAAAGCTACTATGTTTATTTATGTTCCTAAAAATAAGGGTGAATCATCTAGTAAAGGAAACGAATATCTTAAGATGATACGTATTTACCCTAGCTTTGTCAATATCATTAAGGAACCAACTACTACAAGTGAATTTCTTGATTTTTTACCTAGGAGTGTGACCATCAAGAAACCTAATGAATCTCCTAGGGGATATAGATGTGCAATTGAAGAATTGCATACCAAAGATGATAATACCTAGATCTATGCATTATGCCTAGCTAGGGGCATAAAACAATAGCGCTTGTTAGGAGGCAACCCAATTTTTATTTTGTGTTTTTTTGTTTTTGTTCCTGTTTTCCAATAAATACACAATATTACCTCTGTAGTAATTGTTTTTTTATGTTTTAATTAGTGTTTGAGCCAAGTAAGACCTTTGGGATGGTCTATGTTGATAGTTGATTTGATCTTGCTGAAAAACAAAAACTTTTGCGCTCATTGCCAGAAATTTAAAAAATCACCAAAACGTGATTTTGATCTGAATTTTTTACACAAGATTTATATACAAATTTCCTAGGCTTTACTAATTTTTCAGAATTTTTGGAGTTACATAAATATACGAAATTTCCAGATTACTACAAACTGTTCTGTTTTTGACAGATTCTGTTTTCTATGTGTTGTTTGCTTATTTTGATGAATCTATGGGTAGTATTCGGGGTTATGAACCATAGAGAAGTTGGAATACAGTAGATATAACACCAATATAAATTTAGAATGATTTAACAACAGTACCTAAAGTGGTGATTTACTTTATTATACTAACGGATCTTACGAGTTTTCTGTTGAGTTTTGTGTCGTGAAGTTTTCAAGTTTTGGGTAAAGTTTTGATGGACCACGAAATAAGGAGTGGTAGGAGCCTAAGATTGGGGAGTCCCAAGACACCCCAAGGTAATATTCAAGGACAACCAAGCATCTAAGCTTGGGGATGCCCTGGATGGCATCCCCTCTTTTGTCTTCAATCCATCGGTAAATTTACTTGAGGCTATATTTTTATTCACCACATGATATGTGTTTTGCTTGGAGCGTCCTGTATGATATGAGTATTTGCTTTTTAGTTTACCACAATCATCCTTGCTGTACACACCTTTTGAGTGGGACACACATTAATCATGAATTTATTAGAATACTCTATGTGCTTCACTTATATTTTTTGAGCTAGGCAGTTGCTCTAGTGCTTCACTTATATCTTTTTAGAGCACAGCGGTGGTTTTATTTTATAGAAATTGATGAACTTTCATGCTTCACTTATATTATTTTCAGAGTCTTAAAAATAGTATGGTAATTTGCTTAGGTTATGAATTTGGTCCTAATATGATGGGCATCCAAGAGGGATATAATAAAAAAACTTTCATAAAGAGCATTGAATATATGAGAAGTTTGATTCCTTGCATTTGTTTTGAGATATAAAGATGGTGATATTAGGGTCATGCTAGTGAGTAATTGTGGATTGGTAGAAATACTTGTGTTAAGGTTTCTGATTCCCGAAGCATACACGTATGGTGAACCGTTATGTGATGAAGTTAGAGCATGATTTATTTTTTGATTGTCTTCCTTATGAGTGGCGGTCGGGGACGAGCGATGGTCTTTTCCTACCAATCTATCCCCCTAGGAGCATGCGTATTAGTACTTTGCTTTGATGGCTAATAAATTTTTGCAATAAGTATGTGAGTTCTTTATGACTAATGTTGAGTCCCCGGATTATATGCACTCTCACCCTTCCACCATTGCTAGCCTCTCAAGTACCGCGCAACTTTCGCCGGTGCATTAAACCCACCATATATCCTTCCTCAAAATAGCCACCATACCTACCTATTATGGCATTTCCATAGTCATTCCGAGATATATTGCCATGCAACTTCCACCGTTCTGTTTATTATGACACATACCATCATTGTCATATTGCTTTGCATGATCGTAAGATAGCTAGCATGATATTTTCATGGCTTGTCCGTTTTTTGATATCCTTGCTACGCTAGATCATTGCACATCCCGGTACACTGCCGGAGGCATTCATATAGAGTCATATTTTGTTCTAGTACCGAGTTGTAATTCTTGAGTTGTAAGTAAATAAAAGTGTGATGATCATCATTATTAGAGCATTGTCCCATGTGAGGAAAGGATGATGGAGACTATGATTCCCTCACAGGTCGGGATGAGACTCTGAACTTAAAAATAAAAAAAGAGGCCAAAGAGCCCAAAATAAAAAAAAGAGGCCAAAGAGCCAAAACAAAAAAAATGAGAGAAAAAAAGAGAAGGGACAATGTTACTATCCTTTTTCCACACTTGTGCTTCAAAGTAGCACCATGTTCTTCACGATAGAGAGTCTCCTATTTTATCACTTTCTTATACTAGTGGGAATTTTTCATTATAGAACTTGGCTTGTATATTCCAATGATGGGTTTCCTTAAATTTCCCTAGGTCTTCATGAGCAAGCAAGTTGGACACACACCCACTTAGTTTCTTTTTGAGCTTTCATACACTTATATCTCTAGTGCATCCATTGCATGGCAATCCCTACTCACTTGCATCGATATCAATTGATGGGCATCTCCATAGGCCATTAATTTGCCTAGTTGATGTGAGACTTTCTCCTTTTTCTCTTCTCCTCACAACCACCACCATACTCTATTCCACCTATAGTGCAATATCCATGGCTCACGCTCATGTATTGCGTGAAAGTTGAAAAAGCTTGAGAACATTAAAACTATGAAACAATTATTTGGCTTGTCATCGGGGTTCTGCATGATAAAATACGTTGTGTGATGAAGATAGAGCATAGCCAGACTATATGATTTCGTAGGGATAACTTTCTTTAGCCATGATATTTTGAGAAGACATGATTGCTTTATTAGTATGCTTGAAGTATTATTGTTTTTATGTCAATATTAAACTTTTGTTTTGAATCTTATGAATCTCAACATTCATGCCACAATAAAGAAAATTGCATTGATAAATATGTTAGGTAGCATTTCACATCAAAAATTCTGTTTTTATCATTTACCTACTCGAGGACGAGCAGGAATTAAGCTTGGGGATGTTTGATATGTCTCCAACATATCTATAATTTTTTATTGTTCCATGCTATTATATTATCTGTTTTGGATGTTTTATATGCATTAATATGCTATTTTATATTATTTTTGGGACTAACATATTAACCTAGTGCCCAGTGCTAGTTGCTGTTTTTTCCTTGTTTTTATCTTTTATAGAAAATCAATACCAATTGGAGTCCAAACAGAATAAAACTTTACGATGATTTTTCTTGGACCAGAAGAAACCCACGAGACTTGGAGAGGAGGCCAGAAGACCTACGAGGCGGCCACAAGCCGTAGGGGCGGGGCGCACCCCCAGGGCTTGTGGGCCCCCGTAGACCGTCTAACCCTAACTCCACCACTATATATTCTCAAATATTCCCCCTATACAAGAGGGCACACCAAAAATACTTTTCCGCCGCCGCAAGCTTCTGTTCCCGTGAGATCCCATCTTGGGGCCTTTTTCGGCACTCCACCGGAGGGGGATTCGATCACGGAGGGCCTCTACACCAACCTTGCTGCCCTTTCGATGATGTGTGAGTAGTTTACCACAGACCTACGGGTCCATAGCTAGTAGCTAGATGGCTTCTTCTCTCTCTTTGATCTTCAATACAATGTTCTCCTCGATGTTCTTGGAGATCTATTCGATGTAATCTTATTTTGCGGTGCATTTGTTGAGATTCGATAAATTGTGGATTTATGATCAGATTATCTATGAATATTATTTGAGTGTTCTCTGAACTATTTTATGCATGATTGAGACAGCTTTGTACTTCTCTCCGATCTATCGATTTGGTTTGGTCTACTAGATTCGTTTTTCTTGCAATGGGAGAGGTGCTTTGTGATGGGTTCAATCTTGCGGTGTCCTCACCCAGTGACAGAAGGGGTAGCGAGGCATGTACTGTATTGTTGCCATTAAGGATAAAAAGATGGGGTTTGTATCATATTGCTTCAGTTTATCCCTCTACATCATGTCATCTTGCTTAAGGCGTTACTCTGTTCTTGTTAACTTAATTTACTAGATGCATGCTGGATAGCGGTTGATGTGTGGAGTAATAGTAGTAGATGCAGAATCGTTTCGGTCTACTTGTCACGGACGTGATGCATATATTCATGATCATTGCCTTAGATGTCTTCATAATTATGCGCTTTTCTATCAATTGCTCAACAGTAATTTGTTTACCCACCGTATGTTTTCTTCAAGAGAGAAGCCTCTAGTGAAACCTATGGCCCCCGGGTCTATTTTCCATCATATATTTTCAGATCTATAAAACAAAAAAACCCAAAAATATGTTGCTGCAATTTATTATTATTTACTTTATTTCGCCTTTTATTTATCTTTTACATCTATATCTATTAGATCTCACTCTTGCAAGTGACCGTGAAGGGATTGACAACCCCTTTTTCGCGTTGTGTGCAAGTGTTTGTTAGTTTGTACAAGTGCATATATTGGGACATGCTTGTGCCTCCTACTGGATTGATACCTTGGTTCTTAACTGAGGGAAATACTTATCTCTACTTTGCTGCATCACCCTTTCCTCTTCAAGGGAAAAATCAATGCAAGCTCAAGAAGTAGCAGTGACGGTGTCCTGGATAAGGGGGTACTAACCCAGTCGGCCCACTCTCCTCAGGTTGGGCCGACCAGCCCTCATTCATGGTCAAGAAGGACTCTGGAGGTCGCATGCAGGAGACGTGTTTGAGACTGCCTCCCTCGAAGACTTGACATATACTCCAAGATCTCTGCCGCCGGCTAGCTCATAGCACTAGTACCGTAACATGCTATAAAAACGGTTTTTCACCCCTTTCCGCGACAGCATTCTGAACCGTCGCCGAGTGAGTGTGTGCGATAGGGGGGGGGCGGGTCCTTCCCACACGACCCAAAAATTGTCGGGGATAGAAGAGCGGCTACTGATGATCGCCATAGAGTAAACGTATGAGAAGTCGCCCCAGTCCCACATGTTACGTCTCGACGTTACGTTTCTGATCCAAGAGACATCCGAAATGATTACGCCGCTATAGTCGTGTGAAAAAGGTGTACATCAACCTTTAATCTACCGATGTGTTTGCGATAGGTACATTATCGCACACAGTTCAAGAATGTAAAATGTGTGTGGTGCCTCTACTAACGCCAACGTGTCCATTTTCATAACTATGTGCGATAGGTATTCCTATCAAACACGCACACAGGTTTGAAACATTTGCCATATTACCATGAATCGCACACGCATATGAGAGGAAATCATGTGTGCGTCCGTCGGGCATCGTAAATGTTTCACGTCAAAGAACCGTATGTTCTCTATTTTTCATTGCACACGATGTTTTCTTTCTAACCGTGTGCACATTATTTTATTTGCTCCTGTTTAATTTTATTTTTCCCTGTAATTTATCATTCGAATTGGAAATTTTGAAATATGAAATGTGGAATGTGAAATACAAATTCTCAGCACAATGGTTCAACAACCAATCCATAAATAAAATTCTCAGTATAATATGTTCAGTAATTACAGGATTAGGCAGCAATTAACTATGATGAACCATAATATTTAGAGGTTGTAAAGGTGAAGAGACAAGTGTAAATCATTTTGGCTGTTGATGGTGTTCAAGAAGTGGAATGCTCATAATGTGCCCTCCTGCATGCCATAGGCACGAACAACTTTTGTCCAACCCCTTGTGACGATCGCCCGCCCATCCTTCACCGCCTTCAGGAAGACTTCTAGAGCATTATCATGGTAGCATGAATTATATACTTTAACCTTAGTTGCCTCCACTCCGGTCATGTAGTTTGCAAGGTAAACATCAGTAAATTGCTTCAGAAACCACTAAAAAGAGAAAAAAAAAATAGATACTCGGGTCTAATAGAGTAACTTCTTGTGGGTAGGGGGAATAGGCAACACATTACTTACCATCCTAAAGTTCAATGTTGTCTTGGACAAAGTGTAAATAAAGAGCTTAATTCCCATCACCCGTTTCTTTCACCTAACAATCTTTCTTAGTTTCCTCACTTGACGCTTGTTCATGAATATCTCATTGCCCCATACGCAAAAGGGATCAAAGCGTGGATCAGTACCACTCATATATGTACCTACAAGCAACCAGTAAATGGAGAAGCTAAACTGAGATTGCACAAATGATGTAAAATACAACTACCTACGTTCCTAAGTACAAGTATTTATAGAGATTTCAATATGAACTACATACGGATGTATATAGAATTATAGACATAGTTTAGATTAGAATCTAGATTCACTCATTTTGCTCTGTATGTAGTCTATATTGGAATCTCTAAAAATACTTATATTTAGGAACAGATGGTGTATAAGACATGGGATGTAGCTAACCTCGACGGCAAACAACAACATCGCCCATTTCAGCCCTCTGTAAGTACATGGAAAGGCAATGTTAACTACAACAGGGTTAACATCCACCAAAAATAGCAAATGGTAATAAAACGGCAGCATCTGTAGTGATATCTTCATTGCGAAAGAGTAGCACGGTAGCAAAGGGATGGATTAAAAATTGGATAGAATTGTTTACTACAACAGACAACCTAGTATAGCCATTGAAACTGGTACTGATAGAAATGAAATTGACAGAGTTAAACATCACAAGGTAGGTGCTGCTAGAACAGAGAATGGCCATGTTGTCTATAAAAAGGTAGGGAAAATAGATAAGACGGGCTAGGCGTGTTTACTACAACATGCTTAATACATGAACCGTACAAAACATGGTCATTGCAACTGGTATTGGTAAGATTCAACTGGTCAGTCCATACTTGGTAAGTCCTGAGGGGTAGTTGCTGGGGCACTTCAAATGGACAAGAGCCCGCCCCAAGTCGGCCGCAATGGAGGCGAGGTGTTCCTCCGGGTCGAAGAGTGGATCAGTGCCGCTGACATGTGTACCTACAAGAAGCAAGTAAATGTTAGAAGCCTAACTGTAATTGCATAAATGATGTAAAATACTGTAAGACATGGGATGCAGCTAACCTCGACGACAAACAACAACCCATTATGGCCCTGCGTAAGTACAGGGAAAGGCATGTTAAGTACAACAGGGTTAGCATCCACTAAAAATAGCAAATGGGCAGCATCTCTAGTATATCTTCATTGCGGAGAGTAGCACGGTAGCAAAGTGACAGATTAAAAAATGGACACAACTGTTGATTGCAACAGGCTTAACAGCATCCTAAGTCATGTTTTGTAAGTTTGTAGCCATTGAAATACAACTGTTAAAAAATGGATACAACTATTAATTACAACAGGCTTAATAGCCATTTCAACCGGTACAGATAAAAATGCAATTGGCAGAGTTAAACATCGCAAGGCAGGTGCTGCCAGAGCAGAGAATGGCCCAGCTGTCTATAAAAAGGTAGGGAAAATAGCTAAAACATGTTAGGCATGTTTACTACAACATGCTTAATACATCAACCATACAAAACATAGCCATTGCAACTGGTATTGGTAAGATTGAACTGGTGAGTTCATACTTGGTAAGTCCTGAGAGGTAGTTGCTGGGGCACTTCATCTTGGCCAGAGCCCGCCCAAAGTCAGCGGCGGTGGAGGTGAGCTGTTACTCCGGGTTGAAGTGTGGATCAGTGCCGCTGACATGTGTACCTACAGGCAACCAGTAAATGTTAGAAGTTAAACTGCAATTGCACAAATGATGTAAAATACTGTAAGACATGGGTTGCAGCTAACCTCGAGGGCAAACAACAGCATCACCCGTTATGACTTTGCGTAAGCACATGGACAGGCATGTTAACTACAGCAGGGTTAGCATCCACCAAAAATAGCAAATGGGCAGCATCTCTAGTGATATCCTGAGTCATGTATTGTAAGTTTGTTGCTGGTATTGGTGAAATTGAGCTAGACAGTTAATACTTGAACATCACACGGTGTGCAGTAATGAAATAAACAAGGCACGAACATGCTTAATACATCAACCGTACAAAACATAGCCATTGCAAGTGGTATTGGTAAGATTGAGCTGGTCAGATCATACCTGGTAAGTCCTGGGGGTAGTCGCTGGGGCAGTTCATCTGTGCCAGAGTCTGCACCAAGTCGGCAGCGGCGGAGGCGAGGTGTTCCTCCGGGTCAACATGCACAGCGGTCATCCCGCCACCGACCGCCATCAGCTCCTTGACCTCCACGTGATATGTAGCTGGGCTTGCGCGGCGATGCTCTGGAGGTAGGGGCGGTGGGGATTTGGAGGCATGAGGATGTTTCATAGGCGCCATTTAAGCAATCAGGCCGGGGTCGTGATAGAGATCGGTGGGTTACCTGACTGGATCGACGATGCTCGGGCAGAACATAGATGTGGTTGAAGTTGTGGTTGTGGCGGCGGCGGTTTGAGCTGCCGGGAGGGGGGAGGGGGGAGATACTGCGGAAATTTGATGGGTGGGGATGTGGTGGGAGGAATATATTCTGAAATGGTGTGCCTAGTGAAAATTTCACTTCGAAACTTGAAACTTGGGCGGGGGAAATACACAACGCAGACGAAGCGCGTAAAATACTCGTGTGCGAGAAAAGATAAAATTGGCAGATCCCGTCTCCAAAAAATGTACACATGTAGTTGATTTTTTCGGTCAATGGTACGCTTGCTTTATTAGGATACATCGCACATGTAACTGACTTATGGATCATTAACGCAAAAAAAACATGGGTACGCCATAGAAACCATGTGTTTTGTGATCTTCTAATAATTCTTATATCTATCAGCATCTCCAGCCGCACCTAATTTCAAAATTCTCTTTCATTGTATCAGGATTATTCAATGTACATGAACGAGGCAAGGTGACACCCGATGAACAATCATCGGTTTATGAAATGCAATCAAGTGTCAACCTGCCTCGCTCGCATAGCCAGATTTGATCCTATGCAATAAGAGAGAAGCTTGCTGCCATCCGTCAGCGCAGCAATTTAAGCTGGTGTGCGGCCAACTCGCGTGGCGAGGTGGGACTAAAAACCAGCTGCGGCCAGCTCTAGTCTCCGGTGGCTTCTGGTGGCTGCGGGCGGACGTTTCGGGAGTATTTAGGGCCGGGGTGAGGCTACAAAACTTCAGTGAACACATGCTAATCAACACTCAAAGCCCTCAAAGTGATAGAGGCGAGGGTGTCCCGATCTTTCGATGAGATGATATCTATCGTTTTTGGTGGAGTAGACTTGGACGATCCGACTACGAACGTGCGAGGACGTCGTGCCTTAGCAATCGCTAAACCAACTCCGAGAGGTTATTGACCACGCCGGAGCACAATCAACCTGACCCCGAGGGTCTATCTCCTGCAAGCAAACGAAGAACAAGCAAGAAACTAAGATTTGCAATCTGGATATTGCGAATATAAGATGAAAGCTTTATTGATCGGGGTGGGGTTCTGTGACGTCTTGGTCTGGTTGTTGAACATAAACGAAGTACGCGAAGTTGCAGCTATGGCGAACTTTTAATCTAAACAAAACCCAAAGTCTAAACGGTGCCCTAAGGGCTGTATATATGGAGGAAGAGGGGGGGGGGGATTTCGTGGCCCTTGAAGGAGGGGTCCGAAACCAACCCTATCTCTTGTTTCCCCACACATACGGACTCTAAAAATAGCCTATACTCAAGTATTTCAAAATTACATGGGCCTGGCCCAATAATAAGGTGACGCAGCACCTATAATAGCCTCTGGACGAAATTTATGAAGTGGCATCTTGTATATTTCGTCCAAGGCTTCCTGCACTCCTTATGGTGGCTTCAAAGTCCTGAAATCATCACTTGTAACTCCGTTCTTGTTCCCCTTGCGCATGCCATCATCTCCATGCTTGAACTTGCTCCAAGGTTCCTCTTTCTTGTCCAAGCTAGGCCCTTCATTTGTAAGCAAAACAAATGTATCCAATTTAGGCAGCATCATATTCTCATGAACATTAGAATCATTACCAAGAAACGAAAGTACCTGATAATTTAATTGGCGTGCTCGAGCTCTAGTAATTGGTCCAGTATGTATAGCAGCAGGGGCTGTGGGTGTAACAATGGTATTGATGTCCTCATCATCCTCCCCTTCTTGAAATGAAGTCGTCCTCGACGGAAGCTCATCTTCCTCACCCAAATAAGGCTTCAAATCTGCAATGTTAAAAGTGGGACTAACACCAAAATCTGCAGGCAGTTCAAGTTTATATGCGTTATCATTTATTTTCTCTAACACCTTAAAAGGACCATCAGCACGTGGCATTAGCTTTGATTTGCGCAAATCAGGAAATCTATCCTTACGCAAATGTAACCAAACAAGATCTCCAGGTGCAAACACAACATGTTTTCTACCCTTATCTCCAGCAAGTTTATATTTAGCATTCATACGCTCAATGTTCTCCTTAGTTAACTCATGCATTTTTAAGATCAATTCAGCACGTTGTTTAGCATCAAAATTAACCTTCTCCGAAGATGGAAGAGGCAACAAATCAATAGGTGCACGAGGTAGGAAACCATATACAATTTCAAAAGGGCACATCTTAGTAGTAGAATGCAACGAACGATTATAAGCAAATTCAATATGAGGCAAGCATTCTTCCCACATTTTCTTGTTATTCTTCAAAACAGCCCTAAGCATAGTAGACAAAGTTCTATTGACTACTTCAGTTTGTCCATCAGTTTGGGGGTGACAAGTAGTACTAAAAAGCAGTTTAGTCCCCAACTTAGCCCATAAACATCTCCAAAAGTGGCTAAGAAATTTGGTATCACGATCTGAAACAATAGTATTTGGCACACCATGCAAGCGACTAATTTCATGAAAGAACAAATCAGCAACATTAGCAGCATCATCGCTTTTATGACATGGTATAAAGTGTGCCATTTTCGAGAACCTATCCACGACAACAAATATGCTATCCCTCCCCTTCTTTGTTCGAGGTAAACCCAAAACAAAGTCCATAGATATATCCTCCCATGGAACACTAGGTACAGGCAAAGGCATATATAAACCATGAGGATTGAGTCGTGACTTAGCTTTTTGACATGTAGTGCAGCGAGCAACAAAGCGCTCAACATCCCGTCTCATCTTTGGCCAAAAGAAATGTGTAGCAAGTACATCCTCCGTCTTCTTTACGCCAAAGTGTCCCATTAATCCTCCTCCATGCGCCTCCTGCAACAACAAAAGACGAACGGAGCTAGCTGGAATGCATAGCTTGTTAGCACGAAACACAAATCCATCGTTAACGACGAACTTGTTCCATGTTCTCCCTTCTTTACAATTCTGCAATACATCTTTAAATTCAGCATCATGCACATATTGATCTTTGATGGTCTCCAAACCAAATATTTTAAAGTCAAGTTGTGAAAGCATAGTATAACGACGAGACAATGCATCAGCAATAACATTTTCTTTACCCTTCTTGTGTTTAATGACATAAGGGAAAGTCTCAATGAATTCAACCCATTTAGCATGTCTACGGTTCAGTTTGGCTTGACTTTTAATACGTTTCAAAGATTCATGATCAGAATGAATAACAAATTCTTTGGGCCATAAATAATGTTGCCATGTTTCCAAAGTCCGAACAAGAGCATATAATTCCTTATCATAAGTAGAGTAATTCAGACTAGGCCCACTCAATTTTTCAGAAAAGTATGCAACAGGTTTGCCATCTTGTAATAACACACCTCCTAATCCAATTCCACTAGCATCACATTCAAGCTCAAAAGTCTTATTAAAATCAGGAAGTTGGAGTAAAGGAGCATGTGTTAACTTATCTTTCAACACCGTGAAGGCTTCTTCCTGTGTGGTACCCCAAACAAAAGGCACATCCTTCTTTCTAAGCTCGTTGAGAGGTGCAGCAATGGTACTGAAATCTCTCACAAAACGCCTATAGAAACCAGCGAGGCCAAGGAAACTCCTCACTTGTGTGACCGTTTTGGGCTGCGGCCAACTCTCAATAGCTTCAATCTTGGCTTTATCAACTTCAATTCCCTGTGGAGTAACAACATAGCCAAGAAAAGATACTCGGTCGGTGCAAAAGGTGCACTTCCCAAGGTTACCAAACAAACGTCCATCACGTAGAGCAATAAAAACAACACGTAAATGTTCCAAATGTTCCTCCAAAGATCTGCTATAAATCAATATATCATCAAAGTAAACTACCACAAATCATCCAATGAAAGCACGTAAAACTTCGTTCATTAATCTCATGAAAGTACTAGGTGCAGTAGTTAACCCAAAAGGCATGACTAACCACTCATATAAACCGAACTTAGTTTTAAATGCTGTTTTCCATTCATCTCCCAATTTCATACGAATTTGATGGTATCCACTACGCAAATCAACTTCGGAGAATATTGTAGAGCCACTCAATTCATCAAGCATATCATCTAGCCTAGGAATAGGATGACGATAACGAATAGTAATATTATTAATGCCTCTACAATCAACACACATACGCGACGTACCATCCTTTTTTGGCACTAGTATAATAGGAACAGCACAAGGACTAAGAGATTCGCGTATATAACCTCTGTCGAGCAGCTCCTGTACTTGACGCATAATCTCCTTCGTCTCCTCTGGATTGGTACGGTATGGCGCACGGTTTGGCAACGAAGCACCGGGAATTAAGTCAATCTGATGCTCAATCCCGCGAATAGGTGGTAATCCCGGTGGCACGTCTTGTGGAAAGACGTCAGCGAACTCCTGCAAAATGTTAGTGACCGCAGGAGGCAAAGAGGAAGGCACGTCCTCGAATGAAAATAACGCCTCTTTGCACACAAAAGCATAGCAAATAGAATTGCTGAAATCTAGCTCATCAATATCAGATTTGGTGGCAAGTAAGCATGCACTTTTCAATTTAATTTCAGAAGCAACACTAGATGGTTTATTATTAGGCTTCATTTGTTGCTCAAATTCTTTTGCCACAATCTGATTTTCACTCTTATTTTTCTCCTGCTTTGCTTTACTAGCTCTATTAATATCATCTTTCAAAATAGAATCAGGAGTCATAGGAAGCAAAGTAATATGTTTATCCTTATGAACAAGAGTATACTAATTGTTTCTACCATGGTGTACAGAATTTTTATCAAATTGCCATGGTCTACCAAGTAATAATGAACATGCTTGCATGGGTACCACATCACAATCAACATAATCAGCATATGTAGAGATACTAAAATGCACACGAACAGTACGTGTTACCTTAACCTTGCCGCTGTTGTTGAACCATTGGATATAGTAAGGATGTGGATGTGGTCTTGTGGTGAGAGATAGCTTCTCCACCATCTCCATGCTAGCCAAGTTGTTGCAGCTCCCTCCATCTATGATGACGCGAACAGAACGTTCCTTCACAACTCCCTTTGTATGGAACAAATTATGCCTCTGATTTTGCTCAGCTTGTGTGACCTGCACACTCAAAACACGTTGAGCAACTAAACATTCATACCTGTCAGCGTCTTCAGGAGCCATGTATTGCGTCTCATGAGCAGAATCATCTCCACCGTGTTCTTCACTTGTAATAAGAGCCAAAGTCTCCTCATCATGATCACTAGCGGACTCATACCCACCATCCTCAGTAGAAATCATAACACGCGAAGATTGGCATTCTCTCGCATAATGACCTCTTCCCTTACAACGACGACAAATAATATCATGTGTGTGCCCTGTTGATGCCATAGATGAAGAAGAGCTCTGGGCAGGCCCAGAAGGTGTACTCTTGGCAGATGGTGGTGGTGGTGCCTGTTTTCTTGTATCTCGGTTGGAATTGGCGGCTGAAGTCAGTGGTGCCGCAGTAGGACGTGTGGGAGTAGAGGAGGCACGCGGTGTCCATGATGAAGATCGACCTGCAGAAAAATTAGTTCGCGCCAATGCCTGTCGATCCTGCACTTCACGTTCAGCTTTACAAGCAAGATGGAATAAACGAGTGATATTATTATACTCCTTATACTCTAGAATGGTCTGAATCTCTCTATTTAATCCACCCATGAAACGTGCAAGCATAGCTTCATTCTCCTCAACAATACCACATCTAATCATGCCAGTTTGTAATTCCTGATAATATTCTTCTACAGAATTTTTTCCTTGTCTTAAGCGCTGCGATTTTTGAAGTAATTCACGTTGATAATATGGTGGAACCCAACGAGTACGCATAGCAGTTTTCAAAGCAGCCCACGTAGCTGGAATAGGATATAATCTACAATGTTCAGACCACCATACACATGCAAAACTAGTGAAAGCACAAACAGCAGCAGCAACACGTCGTTCCTCGGGATATTGTAAACATGTAAAACGTTGTTCAGTTTCTAACTCCCAAGTAAGATATATATCAGGAACATATCTACCCTCGAATGGTGGAATATTCAATTTTAATTTAGGAAGATGGTCATGATCTCGTACCTGAAGTGGTGGTGCAGACCTACCATTGCGATTATTTGCATGTGGACGACCTGGTGCTGGTGGTTGCACGTAGTTATGATTTTGATCAACCTCATCCTCATAATCGCCCGCGTAATCATCCTCCTCCTCGGCACCAGCAGCAGCAGGAGCAGAAGCCAAAGAAGCATCAACAGTAGGTACAGCAGCACCAGAAGTTTGGCCATCCTCAAGAGGAACACTGATAGAGGCGAGGGTGTCCCGATCTTTCGATGAGATGATATCTATCGTTTTTGGTGGAGTAGACTTTGACGATCCGACTACGAACGTGCGAGGACGTCGCGCCTTAGCAATCGCTAAACCAACTCCGAGAGGTTATTGACCACGCCGGAGCACAATCAACCTGACCCCGAGGGTCTATCTCCTGCAAGCAAACGAAGAACAAGCAAGAAACTAAGATTTGCAATCTGGATATTGCGAATATAAGATGAAAGCTTTATTGATCGAGGTGGGGTTCTGTGACGTCTTGGTCTGGTCGTTGAACACAAACGAAGTACGCGAAGTTGCAGCTATGGCGAACTTTTAATCTAAACAAAACCCAAAGTCTAAACGGTGCCCTAAGGGCTGTATATATGGAGGAAGAGGAGGGGATTTCGTGGCCCTTGAAGGAGGGGTCCGAAACCAACCCTATCTCTTGTTTCCCCACACATACGGACTCTAAAAACAGCCTATACTCAAGTATTTCGAAATTACATGGGCCTGGCCCAATAATAAGGTGACGCAGCACCTATAACAGCCTCTGGACGAAATTTATGAAGTGACATCTTGTATATTTCGTCCAAGGCTTCCTGCACTCATTATGGTGGCTTCAAAGTCCTGAAATCATCACTTGTAACTCCGTTCTTGTTCCCCTTGTGCATGCCATCATCTCCATGCTTGAACTTGCTCCAAGGTTCCTCTTTCTTGTCCAAGCTAGGGCCTTCATTTGTAAGCAAAACAAATGTATCCAATTTAGGCAGCATCATATTCTCATGAACTTTAGAATCATTACCAAGAAACGAAAGTACCTGATAATTTAATTGGCGTGCGCGAGCTCTAGTAATTGGTCCAGTATGTATAGAAGCAGGGGCTGTGGGTGTAACAATGGTATTGATGTCCTCATCAATACTGATTGTTTCTACCATGGTGTACAGAATTTTTATCAAATTGCCATGGTCTACCAAGTAATAATGAACATGCTTGCATGGGTACCACATCACAATCAACATAATCAGCATATGTAGAGATACTAAAATGCACACGAACAGTACGTGTTACCTTAACCTTGCCGCTGTTGTTGAACCATTGGATATAGTAAGGATGTGGATGTGGTCTTGTGGTGAGAGATAGCTTCTCCACCATCTCCATGCTAGCCAAGTTGTTGCAGCTCCCTCCATCTATGCTGACGCGAACAGAACGTTCCTTCACAACTCCCTTTGTATGGAACAAATTATGCCTCTGATTTTGCTCAGCTTGTGTGACCTGCACACTCAAAACACGTTGAGCAACTAAACATTCATACCTGTCAGCGTCTTCAGGAGCCATGTATTGCGTCTCATGATCAGAATCATCTCCACCGTGTTCTTCACTTGTAATAAGAGCCAAAGTCTCCTCATCATAGTCACTAGCGGACTCATACCCACCATCCTCAGTAGCAATCATAACACGCGGAGATTGGCATTCTCTCGCATAATGACCTCTTCCCTTACAACGACGACAAATAATATCATGTGTGTGCCCTGTTGATGCCATAGATGAAGAAGAGCTCTGGGCAGGCCCAGAAGGTGTACTCTTGGCAGATGGTGGTGGTGGTGCCTGTTTTCTTGTATCTGGGTTGGAATTGGCGGCTGAAGTCAGTGGTGCCGCAGTAGGACGTGTGGGAGTAGAGGAGGCACGCGGTGTCCATGATGAAGATCGACCTGCAGAAAAATTAGTTCGCGCCAATGCCTGTCGATCCTGCACTTCACGTTCAGCTTTACAAGCAAGATGGAATAAACGAGTGATATTATTATACTCCTTATACTCTAGAATGGTCTGAATCTCTCTATTGAATCCACCCATGAAACGTGCAAGCATAGCTTCATTCTCCTCAACAATACCACATCTAATCATGCCAGTTTGTAATTCCTGATAATATTCTTCTACAGAATTTTTTCCTTGTCTTAAGCGCTGCAATTTTTGAAGTAATTCACGTTGATAATATGGTGGAACCCAACGAGTACGCATAGCAGTTTTCAAAGCAGCCCACGTAGCTGGAATAGGATATAATCTACAATGTTCAGACCACCATACACATGCAAAACTAGTGAAAGCACAAACAGCAGCAGCAACACGTCGTTCCTCGGGATATTGTAAACATGTAAAACGTTGTTCAGTTTCTAACTCCCAAGTAATATATATATCAGGAACATATCTACCCTCGAATGGTGGAATATTCAATTTTAATTTAGGAAGATGGTCATGATCTCGTACCTGAAGTGGTGGTGCAGGCCTACCATTGCGATTATTTGCATGTGGACGACCTGGTGCTGGTGGTTGCACGTAGTTATGATTTTGATCAACCTCATCCTCATAATCGCCCGCGTAATCATCCTCCTCCTCGGCACCAGCAGCAGCAGGAGCAGGAGCCAAAGAAGCATCAACAGTAGGTACAGCAGCACCAGAAGTTTGGCCATCCTCAAGAGGAACACGCTTCGCTCGTCCGAACTGATTCGGAAGGGGGCGTTGTTGTTGTCGTTGCAGAGGTGCGACAGGTGCAGCCGGTGGTGGTTGGGGAAGACGCGTGAGCAATTCATTAAACTTGTTATCCAGCTTTGTCTCGAACGACTTCTCCATGCCATCTATCTTCTCCATGGCCTCTTCAAATCTGTTTAGCACATCTCCCACCTGGCCACTCATCATTTGCTGAAATTTATCATGCAACTCCTTGTTCGTCATGTTCTCCCAGTCAATCTCGTCGGCTTGTGATCCTGCCATGGTTAGCAGCAATAGAAACACACAAGAATATGATGCTACAGACTACTAGTGATAGAGGCGTGGGTGTCCCGATCTTTCGATGAGATGATAGCTATCGTTTTTGGTGGAGTAGACTTTGACGATCCGACTACGAACGTGCGAGGACGTCGCGCCTTAGCAATCGCTAAACCAACTCCGAGAGGTTATTGACCACGCCGGAGCACAATCAACCTGACCACGAGGGTCTATCTCCTGCAAGCAAACGAAGAACAAGCAAGAAACTAAGATTTGCAATCTGGATATTGCGAATATAAGATGAAAGCTTTATTGATCAAGGTGGGGTTCTGTGACGTCTTGGTCTGGTCGTTGAACACAAACGAAGTACGCGAAGTTGCAGCTATGGCGAACTTTAATCTAAACAAAACCCAAAGTCTAAACGGTGCCCTAAGGGCTGTATATATGGAGGAAGAGGAGGGGATTTCGTGGCCCTTGAAGGAGGGGTCCGAAACCAACCCTATCTCTTGTTTCCCCACACATACGGACTCTAAAAACAGCCTATACTCAAGTATTTCGAAATTACATGGGCCTGGCCCAATAATAAGGTGACGCAGCACCTATAATAGCCTCTGGACGAAATTTATGAAGTGACATCTTGTATATTTCGTCCAAGGCTTCCTGCACTCATTATGGTGCCTTCAAAGTCCTGAAATCATCACTTGTAACTCCGTTCTTGTTCCCCTTGTGCATGCCATCATCTCCATGCTTGAACTTGCTCCAAGGTTCCTCTTTCTTGTCCAAGCTAGGCCCTTCATTTGTAAGCAAAACAAATGTATCCAATTTAGGCAGCATCATATTTTCATGAACTTTAGAATCATTACCAAGAAACGAAAGTACCTGATATTTTAATTGGCGTGCGCGAGCTCTAGTAATTGGTCCAGTATGTATAGAAGCAGGGGTTGTGGGTGTAACAATGGTATTGATGTCCTCATCACAACTCCCTTTGTATGGAACAAATTATGCCTCTGATTTTGCTCAGCTTCGGTGACCTGCACACTCAAAACACGTTGAGCAACTAAACATTCATACCTGTCAGCGTCTTCAGGAGCCATGTATTGCGTCTCATGATCAGAATCATCTCCACCGTGTTCTTCACTTGTAATAAGAGCCAAAGTCTCCTCATCATAATCACTAGCGGACTCATACCCACCATCCTCAGTAGCAATCATAACATGCGGAGATTGGCATTCTCTCGCATAATGACCTCTTCCCTTACAACGACGACAAATAATATCATGTGTGTGCCCTGTTGATGCCATAGATGAAGAAGAGCTCTGGGCAGGCCCAGAAGGTGTACTCTTGGCAGATGGTGGTGGTGGTGCCTGTTTTCTTGTATCTCGATTGGAATTGGCGGCTGAAGTCAGTGGTGCCGTAGTAGGACGTGTGGGAGTAGAGGAGGCACGCGGTGTCCATGATGAAGATCGACCTGCAGAAAAATTAGTTCGCGCTAATGCCTGTCGATCCTGCACTTCACGTTCAGCTTTACAAGCAAGATGGAATAAACGAGTGATATTATTATACTCCTTATACTCTAGAATGGTCTGAATCTCTCTATTTAATCCACCCATGAAACGTGCAAGCATAGCTTCATTCTCCTCAACAATACCACATCTAATCATGCCAGTTTGTAATTCCTGATAATATTCTTCTACAGAATTTTTTCCTTGTCTTAAGCGCTGCAATTTTTGAAGTAATTCACGTTGATAATATGGTGGAACCCAACGAGTACGCATAGCAGTTTTCAAAGCAGCCCACGTAGCTGGAATAGGATATAATCTACAATGTTCAGACCACCATACACATGCAAAACTAGTGAAAGCACAAACAGCAGCAGCAACACGTCGTTCCTCGGGATATTGTAAACATGCAAAACGTTGTTCAGTTTCTAACTCCCAAGTAAGATATATATCAGGAACATATCTACCCTCGAATGGTGGAATATTCAATTTTAATTTAGGAAGATGGTCATGATCTCGTACCTGAAGTGGTGGTGCAGGCCTACCATTGCGATTATTTGCATGTGGACGACCTGGTGCTGGTGGTTGCACGTAGTTATGATTTTGATCAACCTCATCCTCATAATCGCCCGCGTAATCATCCTCCTCCTCGGCACCAGCAGCAGCAGGAGCAGGAGCCAAAGAAGCATCAACAGTAGGTACAGCAGCACCAGAAGTTTGGCCATCCTCAAGAGGAACACGCTTCGCTCGTCCGAACTGATTTGGAAGGGTGCGTTGTTGTTGTCGTTGCAGAGGTGCGACAGGTGCAGCCGGTGGTGGTTGGGGAAGACGCGTGAGCAATTCATTAAACTTGTTGTCCAGCTTTGTCTCGAACGACTTCTCCATGCCATCTATCTTCTCCATGGCCTCTTCAAATCTGTTTAGCACATCTCCCACCTGGCCACTCATCATTTGCTGAAATTTATCATGCAACTCCTTGTTCGTCATGTTCTCCCAGTCAATCTCGTCGGCTTGTGATCCTGCCATGGTTAGCAGCAATAGAAACACACGAGAATATGATCCTACAGACTACTAGAAAGTGGTGGTGGTGTGGTGTGGTGTCACAAATCCGTCAAGCAAATCTCAAATTCTTACCAGTTCTTACCCAGCAGCAGGTGGTGATCGGCAACCTTTGTAGTCAAAACTCTCAGAGCTTGGACAGAGCGATTGCCAGGTGGTGTCAAACGCACGATGTAGATGTATGTGGAGCTGGGAAGGCTTATGATATGGTAGCAAAAAGGGTCAGCAATAATCAATTCAGAGATGCAATGTTGAATAAACTCTCAACGACGGTACTGTGCTGGTCCTAGGCTAGACCGTGCTAGAGACGCGAGCCTAGAACACTAACAAAAATCACGGCGCTGCACGTAAACAAGGGAGGAGCACACTCTGAATTTTTTTCTTTTTTTTTGCACTTTTGTTTTCCTCTTTTTTTTTTGCTCCGCAACAATTTTTTTCGAATAAGTCTACAAATGGTCTAAAAACTGCCTAGCCAGAATTTTCCTCTTTTTTTTTTGAAACTGGAACTATTTTTCTTCTGCGGGTAGCACGAAAATTGGGGAATCCGACTTGTTCACGACTCGTAGTATCGCGTGATCTGGAACTCTAAAATAAAGGAATAAATACTGGA
This sequence comes from Thinopyrum elongatum, assembly GCA_011799875.1. Classification (NCBI taxonomy): domain Eukaryota; kingdom Viridiplantae; phylum Streptophyta; class Magnoliopsida; order Poales; family Poaceae; genus Thinopyrum; species Thinopyrum elongatum. The sequence goes on from CM022303.1 coordinate 369,796,301, forward strand.
CTCGGACTAGGACTGGTGGCAGAGATGAATCTGGTGGAACTCGGACTGGTGATGGTATATGGCGGTAGTATATGTGGGCTCGGATTGGTGGTGGTATATGGACTCGGATCGGTGGTGGTATATGGACTCGGATCGATGGTGGTATATGGACTCAGAGAAATAGCAGATAAGCTGTGGTGGTATATGGTAGGGGCGATGATGATGGTGCGGCGGCGGCGTGACAACTTGTGAACAGAACTCGAAACTCTAAAGAACTAGACGCTAAGACCAGCAACTTGACACGACGATGCAACCGCAAATTCAACAAAGCAAAAACCCTAAAAAGATTATGCAAAGGCTCAGATTGGTTCGGATATGATGAACTAACCCTAAATTTTTTTTTTGGCTTTTTCCTGGACTGTAGGTATGAAGAACAGACTCGATCTAAACTACGAAAAACTGTAAATCTCACCGAGCAACCTGGGAATCTGATACCACTTGATAGAGGCGAGGGTGTCCCGATCTTTCGATGAGATGATATCTATCGTTTTTGGTGGAGTAGACTTTGACGATCCGACTACGAACGTGCGAGGACGTCGTGCCTTAGCAATCGCTAAACCAACTCCGAGAGGTTATTGACCACGCCGGAGCACAATCAACCTGACCCCGAGGGTCTATCTCCTGCAAGCAAACGAAGAACAAGCAAGAAACTAAGATTTGCAATCTGGATATTGCAAATATAAGATGAAAGCTTTATTGATCGGGGTGGGGTTCTGTGACGTCTTGGTCTGGTTGTTGAACACAAACGAAGTACGCGAAGTTGCAGCTATGGCGAACTTTTAATCTAAACAAAACCCAATGTCTAAACGGTGCCCTAAGGGCTGTATATATGGAGGAAGAGGGGGGGGATTTCGTGGCCCTTGAAGGAGGGGTCCGAAACCAACCCTATCTCTTGTTTCCCCACACATACGGACTCTAAAAATAGCCTATACTCAAGTATTTCGAAATTACATGGGCCTGGCCCAATAATAAGGTGACGCAGCACCTATAATAGCCTCTGGACGAAATTTATGAAGTGGCATCTTGTATATTTCGTCCAAGGCTTCCTGCACTCCTTATGGTGGCTTCAAAGTCCTGAAATCATCACTTGTAACTCCGTTCTTGTTCCCCTTACGCATGCCATCATCTCCATGCTTGAACTTGCTCCAAGGTTCCTCTTTCTTGTCCAAGCTAGGCCCTTCATTTGTAAGCAAAACAAATGTATCCAATTTAGGCAGCATCATATTCTCATGAACATTAGAATCATTACCAAGAAACGAAAGTACCTGATAATTTAATTGGCGTGCGCGAGCTCTAGTAATTGGTCCAGTATGTATAGCAGCAGGGGCTGTGGGTGTAACAATGGTATTGATGTCCTCATCACAAAGGATGCGCTTACCGACATTCTACGTTAAGAATAGATAGTACCAACTTAAAGTACTACTGGTAATTTGCTCTAAAACTAGTACGTATGTAGTACTGGTAGATGCTCGTAATTAATTATACAAACTTACGGGAGACACACGCACTAACTACTTCTCACATGGTGGCATCAGGGCATGCTGGCTAGACGCCGTCGTTCTCCTTCCCAGCCTTGTTGGCGTCAGCCCACCGTGCTTCGATCTCCGCCGAGCTCTCCTCAGCACGGCGTGAGGCCTCTTCTTTCTTGCGGCGGTAGGACTCACTTTTCATGACCGATTTCTGCCTTTTATGCTCCTTCTGTGCTGTTTTGGCCGCCTCTAGATCCACCAGCCATTCGGCCATGGCAGCATCAAAGTCCTCCCATGTACTTGTGCAGCCGCGGGTGGCGATGAACTTGGCATGGCGGGATGCCATCGCTTCCTTACCATGTGTGCGGTCGCAGGCGGCGAGGAACTAGGCGCGGCGGTATGCCATCGCTTCCTTACCAGTTACTGTGCGCCGCGGTGCCACGAAACGCTTGGAGAGAGCTCTGGGACGGAGTGGCCGAATAGCCGTACAGTGCGGTGGTTTTCAAGACTTCAACGACAAACGACGAAAGAAATTTGGCTTCCCTTACAATATTGCTCATTTATTATCGCACACGGTTCATCTCCGTCGCCTCCGGAAATAGTGTGCGCTGAGGCTATTGTGTGTTGCGTTCTGATCGGCCTGAACCCCAGCCACGCGGATCATGCATGTGCACCGTAGGATGCGCCGCGATCGAACGGCAATCCACGTGCCTCACATCACACCCGTGCAGCTGTAGCTGGATTGAATTTATATGTTCTAAATGCCTAGAAAATGCACATAATCCCCTAAATATGGTAAATGAGCCCGGAAAAGTGCCAAATTTGAACACAATAATTTGCAGGGTGTATGTCCATCGTAGAAAAAAACTCAAGGGCAAAGAACGAAGAAAATTTGGATTCCCCATCAATATTGGTGATTTCCCTCTCGAAAGCATGGAACTTCCTCGGTGATGGTTCAATTTATGAAGGGCGTGCATGACGAAATAAGCCAAACCTTCAAATAAAAATACCAGGGCATGGTGAGGCCATACCATGGCACCATGCCAGGCGTCATGTTTTTCAAGCATTCATTTCATTTTTCTATAGTTAAAATACCAATAAACAAACGTTTATGGTTGACTATTCCCACACATTTCATCAAAATATCTGCCCATTCCTTGTAAAAGGCATGAGAATTTACTAAATAGCACGAGCATGGTTTTCCAGACCGTTCTTGTGCACCCTTTCATGCACCGATTGTTTGAATTTGAATTATGTGTATTAATGCCTAGAAAATGCACATAATCCCCTAAATATGGTAAATGAACCCGGAAAAGTGCCAAATTTGAACACAGTTGAAAGCACAAGTGCTCCCTTGGTGATTTTGGTAATTAATGTCAACATATATCTTGTTGGACTAATGCTTTTATCTAGTGTATTTTAGACAAGTTCAAGAATGGCGTGGTAAGGACAAGAGGATGTGGAACCCCTTCAAAATGCTAAGGACACATATTGGCAAAAGCTCAAGACTCTTCAATTCTATTTTAGTGATCCAAGATCACATTGAGTCCATAGGAAAGCCAATACTATTAAAAGGGGATGAGGTGTTGCTTAATGGTCTACTTGATCAAAATGCTTAGTGATATTGCTCCAAAGCCCTCAACCACTTTCTCATTCCAAATATGTCCAAAAACCCAAAGTCAAACTCGGCCCCAATTTTCCTATCCGGCGCCACCGAGTTCATTTGACATAGCCACTGCCAGAAACCCTACCACCTCGGTCACACCGATACGGATATCGGTCTCATCGAGATGGCCCTGCAAACTCTCTGTTTCCCTTTTGTAACATTTCGGTCTCACCGAAATGAGCGATCGGTCACACCGAGTTTGCTTGACCAACTCTCTGTTTGATCTTTGCCGAAATTGGTCTCATCGAGTTCATGCAATCGGCGCCACCGAGATGCGGTTTTGCCCTAGCCCTAGCACATCGGTCCAACCGAGTTGTTCCAGTCGGTCTCACTGAGATTCCTAACGTTCACATTTTGAACTGAATTGGTCTCACCGAGTTCTTCTATTCAGTCTGACCGAGTTGGGTCACATGTGTGTAACGGTTGGATTTTGTGTGGAGCCTATATATACCCCTCCACCCCCTTCTCCATACGTGAGAGAGCCATCAGAACGTGCCTACACTTCCAGCTTACATTTTCTGAGAGAGAACCACCTACTCATGTGTTGAGATCAAGATATTCCAATCCTACCACAAGATTCTTTATTTCTAGCCTTCCCCAAGTTGCTTTCCACTCAAATCATCTTTCCACCATATCCAAATCTGTGAGAGAGAGTTGAGTGTTTGGGAGACTATCATTTGAAGCACAAGACCAAGGAGTTCATCATCAACACAACATCTATTACCTTTTGGAGAGTGGTGTCTCCTAGATTGGTTAGGTGTCGCTTGGGAGCCTCCGACAAGATTGTGGAGTTGAACCAAGAAGTTTGTAAGGGCATGGAGATCGCCTACTTCATGAAGATCTACCTGAGTGAGGCAAGTCCTTCATGGGCGATTGCCATGGTGGGATAGACAAGGTTGCTTCTTCGTGGACCCTTCGTGGGTGGAGCCCTCCATGGACTTGCGCAACCGTTACCCTTCGTGGGTTGAAGTCTCCATCAACGTGGATGTACGATAGCACCACCTATCGGAACCACGCCAAAAATCTCCGTGTCTTCATTGCGTTTGCACACTCCAATCCCATCCCTTTACTTTCTTGCAATTAGCATGCTTTACTCTTTCTTTTGCTCATACTCTTGTCATGCTTGCTTGAAATGTATTGTGAATGCTTAAACTTGTGCTAAAACTCCACCTTAACTTGAAGAACTTAAAAACTGACACTTTTACTTGTTGAGGGTCTAATCATCCCCCCCCCCCTCTAGACCCCTCTTCTCGATCCTTTCAATTGGTATCAAAGCTTTGGTCTCCATTGCTTTGGTTTAATCACCATTGGAGGAGGATGGATGAGTCTACGATTGGGAGTATTAGACATAGAGTACCTATGCTTGATGGAGAGTTCTATAGTTCTTGGAAGAATGAGATGCTTGATATTTTCAATGATTTCATTTAAACAAGTATATTACTAGCCCTTGTGCGCCCCCCATTGATTGCTTGCATCCTACCCCCGATGAGTATCTTGACATGACCCGCAATCTTAGAACTATTGATCTTATCATTAGAGGATTGCCTAGAAATTTGATTGTATGCTTGCCTACATTTGAATGTGGTTATACTATATGGAAATATCTTAAGGAGCGCTTTCCGAACTATTCCTTAAAAATCTAGATGAGATTCTTCAAAAGTCCATTGCTTTTCATAAAATGGATCCTAGTGATCCTAAATTTGATGATTGTCTATTTGAGCTCCGTGACCTTATGCGTGCCAAAGGAGATGTTGGAGTCATTAGTAGCATCATTTCACAAGTCATTAGAATTCACAAACATGCACATTGTCATGGTCATAAATCTAATGAATCACTCTCCCTAGGTGATGATCACTCACATGATGATGCTGAACATGGTTACTATGATGAGGATGATGATAGTGACTTTGATCTTGATGAGTCAATGAGACACTTTGGTTTTATGGCTAACCTACATGGTTAAATGGCCGGGGGAAAGGAATGGGTTCTTGATAGTGGATGTACTGATCATATGACCGGAGATAAGGACATGTTTCGTGAGCTTGCTGAGAACGACGGTCCCCGCAAGTATGTCACTTTTGGTGACAACTCCAAGGGTAAGGTAGTTGGCCTTGGTAAGGTGGCCATCTCCCATGGTAGCTCTAACCAAAACATTATGCTCGTTGAATCTCTTGTTTATAATCTACTTTCCGTATCTAGACTAGCTGACTTTGGTTTCAATGTTCTATTTACTGAAGTAGATTGCCAAGTGTTTCGAAGAGATAATCATAATATGGTCTTTTACGGTATTCGTAGAGGTGACCTATACATTGTTTATTTCACTAAGAAAGCTCAACCTCGTACTTGCTTAATTGCTAAATCTTCTAAAGGTTGGTTGTGGCATAGAAGGTTAGGTCACGTGGGTATGCGAAAGCTTGATAAGCTTATTAAAGGTGATGGTGTTAAAGATGTTATATTTGACAAGGATAGACTTTGCCGTGCTTGTCAAGCAGGAAAACAGGTTAGAGGAAGTCATCCCGTGAAGAACATCATGACCACAAGAAGACCTCTTGAGCTACTTCATGTGGATCTTTTCGGTCCCAACGCCTACAAGAGTCTCGGTGGTAACTCGTTCGGTTTGGTCATTGTTGACGACTTTTCAAGATTTACGTGGGTGTTCTTTCTTGATGACAACTCACAGGTCCAAAACCAATTTGAAGTGAAGATTAAGAAGGTTCAAAGCGACAATGGAACGGAGTTCAAGAACACCAATGTGGATACCTTTCTTGATGAAGAAGGGATCTCACATGAGTTTTCGGCTACGTACACACCTCGACAAAATGGAGTTGTTGAGAGGAAGAACAGGACACTTATTGAGATGGCAAGAACGATGCTTGATGAATACAACATGCCAATACACTTCTGGGCAGAAGCCGTTGAGACAGCTTGTCATGCTACGAATCGACTATATCTTCACAAGCTTCTCGGCAAGACGGCTTATGAGCTTCTCACCGGTAACAAACCCCAAGTTGAATACTTTCATGTATTTGGCTCAAAGTGCTACATTCTTGATAAGCATCGTCGTTCAAAATTTGCTCCTAAATCCCATGAAGGTTTCCTACTCGGTTATGGCTCAAACTCTCACACTTACCGTGTCTACAACAATTTCACCCGAAAGGTTGAAGAGACGGTAGATGTGAAGTTTGATGAATCTAATGTCTCGCAAGTAGAGCAATTGCCAATTGATGTAGGAGACAAAGATCCTTCAGAAGCAATCCAAGATTTGTCGATTGGCAAGATTTTCCCAATGGAGGTGAAGGAGAGTACCTCGTCCGTTCAAGTGGAAGCCTCAACTTTACATCAAGGTGAACCACAAGTTGATTTGGAGGCATCCACAAGTGGAACACGTCAAGACGGAGGAAATGAGGAAGTACAACAAGATGAACCACATCGACCTCCCTCTCCACCTCCACAAGAGAACGACAATGCCAACAACAATGAAGGAGGACAAGAAGAAGAAGACAATGAAGAGGATGTTCCACCCCAACCCAAACAAAAGCTCTCACAAGTTAGAGCAAGAGTCACAAGAGACCATCCCGCCGAACAAATCTTCGATGATATTCAAACCGGGAGAATTACTCGCTCTAAAACTCGTTTAGCTAACTTTTGCCAACACTACTCATTCATTTCTAGTATTGAACCTATGAAGGTTGAAGAAGCTCTTGAGGATCCGGATTGGGTGAACACTATGCATGAAGAGCTACACAATTTTGAGAGGAATCAAGTGTGGACATTGGTCTAAAAGCCCGACGACAACCACAATGTCATTGGAACCAAATGGGTGTTTCGGAATAAGCAAGATGAGGATGGACAAGTTGTACGCAACAAGGCCCGTCTTGTCGCACAAGGCTACACTCAAGTCGAAGATATGGACTATGGTGAGACATATGCCCCCGTTGCTAGACTTGAGTCCATACGCATCTTACTTGCTTATGCCAATCACGATGACATCACATTATACCAAATGGATATTAAAAGTGCTTTTCTAAACGGAGAAATTGAGGAGGAAGTGTATGTTAAACAACCTCCCATCTTTGTTAATCCCAAGAAACCTAATCATGTCTACAAACTTCACAAAGCTCTTTATGGTCTTAAACAAGCTCCTAGAGCATGGTATAAATGCTTGACCAAGTTCCTTATTGAAAAAAGGCTTTGAAATTGGGAAGATTGATTCTACACTTTTTACTAAAAGGGTTAATGGTGAATTGTTTGTGTGCCAAATTTATGTGGATGATATCATATTTGGTTCTACTAACCCCCATTTTAGTGAAAAGTTTGGAAGGCTAATGTCAGAGAAGTTTGACATGTCTATGATGAGTGAACTCAAATTTTTCCTTGGTTTGCAAATCAAGAAAACTAAGGAAGGTACCTTTGTATCTCAAACAAAGTATACCAAGGATATTTTCAAGAAGTTCAACATGCAAGAAAGCAAAGGTATGAAAACACCCATGCCTACTAGTGGACATCTTGACTTGACTAAGGATGGCAAACCGGTTGACCAAAAGGTTTACTGCTCTATGATTGGTTCATTGTTATATCTATGTGCCTCCCGTCCCGATATTATGCTAAGTGTGTGCATGTGAGCACGATATCAAGCGGCCCCTAAAGAATGTCATATTAAGGTTGTGAAAAGGATAGTGAGATACTTAAGTCATACACCAAACTTTGGCATTTGGTATCCTAAGAGGTCACCTTTTGAACTTGTTGGCTACTCCGACTCGGACTATGCCAGTGACAAGGTTGATAGAAAGTCCACTTCGGGTACTTGTCCATTTCTTGGTAGATCCCTTGTGTCTTGGTCCTCCAAGAAACAAAACTCGGTATCCTTATCTACTACGGAAGTGGAATACATTGCCGCTGGATCATCTTGTGCTCAATTACTTTGGATGACCCAAACCCTTAAGGATTATGGGATACATGTGAAACATGTTCCATTGCTTTGTGACAATGAAAGTGCTATTAAGATTGCTCACAATCCCGTGCAACATTCTTGAACTAAGCATATTGAAGTTCGTCATCATTTCATTCGAGATCATGTTGCTAAAGGAGACATCAATCTTAAGCATGTTCGTACCGATAAGCAATTGGCGGATATATTCACTAAACCACTTGATGAGAAAGTATTTTTCCGTTTGAGAGGTGAATTGAATATCATTGATGCCTCAAACTTGGAGTAGAAACTCCATTTGGATACATGCAAGGCATGAGCCTTTTATGACTAATCCTTGATATTTCTCTTATGATGATGATCATATGTCTTGGATCTATACTTGTACCCTTGCATGTTATCTAACCCTTGTAGGTACTTGGATGAACCCAAATCTATGAGATTGCAAGTCACTCACATTTTGAGCAATCTCTACATCACCAAGTCCCTACTCTATGGTTGTTGAATACAAGGAACCATGAACTCACTCAACATATCCTTTGACAATTTGAATATATAAAATTTCAATTGGTACCACATTCCATGATTGTCATTTTGGATACACAAGTGCTCTTCCTTGCAAAACTAACCCATGTAGGAAGATGAACTCAAATTACTAGTGGTGCTCCCAACTCTTGATGGACAACATCAACCTTGAGCATCCCACACAAGTTCGACTACATGATCAAGATCAACACCACAACCCAAGGTATGTCATTCCATCTTAGAGAAGCTTTGCCCCAAGTCATGAGTCAAAGCAACTCAACAAGATGTGAATATATCAAATGCTTAAACAAAAAATGGTAACCCCATTTTGAGCCTAAACGATGAGTATGACCTATGATCAAGTGATCTCACTTGACTCCTAAGACAATATACTCTAACATAGGTGACTTTGTCGCCGACCCCTTTTGTAGATGAACTTCTCTGGTGTTCTTTTGCTTAGTTGATTTTTCATTTGCATAATTTTTCCTGTTTTGATGTCTCCATCTAAAACAAAACAAAAACTTCATCTAGATCTCTTTTCTGATTTTCTTCTGTGATCTTGCTGTTAATTTATTGCAAATCTTTATGTTAATTCCTTGATTTCACTTGCCAAGTGAGCTGACTTGACAAAATCTTTACTCTGTGTTGAACTCGGTCCCTCCGATTCAAACCCATCGGCTCGACCGAAACACAAGGTCTCCTTGCGAATAGTTCATCGGTACAACCGACATGGAATGATTCGGTCTCATCGATCGGGACTGTCTGTGACTCTGGTATCTCGGCGTCACTGACGGAAAACAATCGGCGTCACCGATTTCAACTCTGAGAAAATGTTTTCCCATTTCTTTTTGCCTATTTCCTTCAGCTCCACTCAATGATTATATCCTCTATCAGCATCTTAGACTACCTGTTGCTTTGTAGTCACTCTCAAGGACCACACCTTTTGGCTCATAATCCAGAAGTGCCCTTCTTGGAAATTGATGTCAAAGGGGGAGAGAGACCATAAAAGCTTATCAAATGAGCACATCTAAGGCTCTTCTACAGATGCTTGTTATCAAAAGAGGAGATAAGTCACATGTCTTTAAGAGGGGAAAGACATGTCAATATGTTTGATCTTAGCAATTGCTAATATTCTTGTTGCTCTGATTGTGGTTAATATTACCCTTCTTGCTCTGATTTTCTCTCACCCTACCTTCTCCCATTATCCAATATCAGATTCAGGGGGAGAAAGAGTCCTTGTCTAAGGGGAGAAAAATCTTTGGAATTCATTACATATCTTTAGATCTTTGGGGACATGTCAATATCTAAATGAAATACTTAGTGCTCACCCATTACATGTCATCCCAGTCTTGGTACTCTTGTGGTTCCTTAAAACTGCTTTACTTAGAGTGTTCTTGTGTTATCTAACACTGTTTTCTCAAGCACACTCTTTCCAAAGCCAGCACAAGACCACGAGGTAAGTATATGCATCACACTCATCTGCATGATGATCTCTTGCTGATGTACATATTGTTTGCAAGAAGGATTCATAAACATGGAGGTACACTCCTTAACCACATCATTTGCTCTGATGCATATAGCCAAGATACATGTAACTCTTTGCTTGCTTTGTCATGACTATGCATTCACATGTTCTTATATTCTAACTTCACATGATTGCATATATGTAGGGGGAGCTTATGCATGTTACATGTCTTTCCAAAGCTTTACCTATTACTCTACATATGTTTTATCTAAAGCTTTGATGTATGTTGTCATCAATTACCAAAAAGGGGGAGATTGAAAGCACAAGTGCTCCCTAGGTGATTTTGGTAATTAATGTCAACATATCTCTTGTTGGACTAATGCTTTTATCTAGTGTATTTCAGACAAGTTCAACAATGGCGTGGTAAGGACAAGAGGATGTGGAACCCCTTCAAAATGCTAAGGACACATATTGCCAAAAAATCAAGACTCTTCATTTCTATTTTTGTGATCCAAGATCACATTGAGTACATAGGAAAGCTAATACTATTAAAAGGGGATGAGGTGTTGCTTAATGGTCTACTTGCTCAAAATGCTTAGTGATATTGCTCCAAAGCCCTCAACCACTTTCTCATTCCAAATATGTCCAAAAACCCAAAGTCAAACTCGGCCCCACCAAATTTTCCTATCCGGCGCCACCGAGTTCATTTGACATAGCCACTGCCAGAAACCCTAACACCTCAGTCACACTGATACAGATCTCGGTCTCACCGAGATGGCCCTACAAACTCTCTGTTTCCCTTTTGTAACATTTCGGTCTCACCAAAATGAGCGATCGGTCACACCGAGTTTGCTTGACCAACTCTCTGTTTGCTCTTTGCTGAAATCGGTCTCACCGAGTTCATGCAATCGGCGCCAGTGAGATGCGGTTTTGCCCTAGCCCTAGCACATCGGTCCCACCGAGTTGTTCCAGTCGGTCCCACCGAGATTCCTAATGTTCACATTTTGAACTGAATCGGTCTCACCGAGTTCCTCTATTCGGTCTGACCGAGTTGGGTCAAATGTGTGTAATGGTTGGATTTTGTGTGGAGGCTATATATACCCCTCCACCCCCTTCTCCATACATGAGAGAGCCATCAGAACATGCCTACACTTCCAGCTTACATTTTCTGAGAGAGAACCACCTAGTCATGTGTTGAGATCAAGATATTCCAATCCTACCACAAGATTCTTGATTTCTAGCCTTCCCCAAGTTGCTTTCCACTCAAATCATCTTTCCACCATATCCATATCTGTGAGAGAGAGTTGAGTGTTGGGGAGACTGTCATTTGAAGCTCAAGAGTAAGGAGTTCATCATCAACACAACATCTAATACCTTTTGGAGAGTGGTGTCTCCAAGATTGGTTAGGTGTCGCTTGGGAGCCTCCGACAAGATTGTGGAGTTGAACCAAGAAGTTTGTAAGGGCAAGGAGATTGCCTACTTCGTGAAGATCTACCCTGGTGAGGCAAGTCCTTCATGGGCGAATAGCCATGGTGGGATAGACAAGGTTGCTTCTTCATGGACCCTTCGTGGGTGGAGCCCTCTGTGGACTCGCGCAACCGTTACCCTTCGTGGGTTGAAGTCTCCATCAACGTGGATGTACGATAGTACCACCTATCGGAACAACACCAAAAATCTCTGTGACTTCATTGCATTTTCACACTCCAATCCCATCCCTTTACTTTCTTGTAATTAGCATGCTTTACTCTTTCTGCTGCTCATACTCTTATCATGCTTGCTTGAAATGTATTGTGAATGCTTAAACTTGTGCTAAAACTCGACCTTAACTTGAAGAACTTAAAAACTGCCACTTTTACTTGTTGAGGGTCTAATCACCCCCCCCCCCTCTAGACCCCTCTTCTCGATCCTTTCAACTGTGATTTGTAGGGTGTATGTTCATCGGAAAAAAACCCATGGACAAAGGACGAAGGAAATTTGGATTCCCCTTCAATCTTGGTGATTTCCCCCTCGAAACCATTAAACTTCCTCGGTGATGGTTTGATTTAGGAAAGGCGTGCATGACGGCATAAGCCAAACATTCTCAAATTTTTACCAGGGCACGGTGAGGCCATACCATGGCACCACGCCAGGCGTCATGTTTTCCAAGCATTTTTTCATTTTTCTATAGTTGAAAAACCGATAAACGACGCGTTTGTGGTTGACTATTGCCACACATTTCCTTGAAATCTCTGCCCATTCCTTGTAAAAGGCATGAGAATTTACTAAATAGCACGAGCATGGTTTTCCAGACCGTTCTTGTGCACCTTTTCATCCACCGATTGTTCGAATTTGAATTATGTGCATTAATGCCTAGAAAATGCACATGATCCCCTAAATATAGTAAATGAGCCCAGAAAAATGCCAAATTTGAACACATTGCATTGGAGGGGGTATGTTGATCATTGGAAAAAAACTAAATGACAAACTAGGACGGAAATTTCGATTCCCCTTCAATCTTGGTGATTTCCCCCTCGAAACCATGAAACTTCCTCGATGATGGTTCGATTTATGAAGGGCATGCACGACGACATAAGCCAAACCTTCTCACATTTTTACTAGGGCACGGTGAGGCCATACCATGACACCATGCCAGCCGTCATGTTTTTCAAGCATGTATTTCATTTTTCTATAGTTGAAAAACCAATAAACGACGCGTTTGTGGTTGACTATTGCCACACATTTCCTTGAAATTTCTGCCCATTCCTTGTAAAAGGCATGAGAATTTACTAAATAGCACGAGCATGGTTTTCTAGACCGTTCTCGTGCACCTTTTCATGCACTAATTGTTTGAATTTGAATTATGTGCATTAATGCCTAGAAAATGCACATAATCCCCTAAATATGGTAAATGAACCCGGAAAAGTGCCAAATTTGAACACGGTGATTTGCAGGGTGTATGTTCATCGTAGAAAAAACTCATGGACAAAGGACGAAGGAAATTTGGAGTCCCCTTCAATCTCAGTGATTTACTATCGCACACGATTCATCTCCGTTGCCTCTGCGAACCGTGTGTGTTCACCCACACATGCAAAAGGAAAAAAGAAAACCCTCCCCCCCCCACCAACTTCGTCCCCACCCACTCTCCGCGGACTCCTCCACAACTGTGCACCTCATCAACTTCTATCACGGCGGCCACCCTAAGCTCGATGGCTATCGTCGGCGGGCAGAGGTCGCGCTCCAAACGGCATGGGATTTCGCCCCAACCGCTTGCCGCCGCCTATCTGCACCGACTTGCACCGATATTCTAGACTCTGGTCGATTGGGGTTTTCTGCGGGATTGGGCCGGGGATTTTTCTCATGGAGAAGGTAATCAATTTAGTGAAATATTCACTCATCTCTTATCGCAGTCCGTCCATCGCTGTTAATCAACAGGCGGAAATCGCCGTGGATTCATTTTTCTTCTAGCTGATTCGAGGCTTTTCATTCTTGTGTCCACAGTGCGAGCACAAATGAGGCAAGTGTGGTCGTGGCCAGTCGGAAACCAAGTTCTATCTCACCATTCTAGATGACTTCAGGGAGCACTTGGTATGTTCAATCTCACCCTACCACGGTTGGCATGGCCTAAATTTGTGAACATATACCGTCTATTGCTACATTTGGATAAAAGGTATGGTGCCACGTGCATCCTAGACGTCGAAGCTGATTTTTTTCCCTATATTAGGCAAATTAATGATGTATTAACTAGTTTGCATTTTGCAAAGTTTTTTATACACAAAGAATCACACACGAATTAACTGTAGTAACCGTCTGTGTTATAATTTTTCATCACAAACAGTTCATCCGAGTGGGCCGTTTGCCGCGTATCACACTGTCGGTGCAACAAACCCCAGGTGTGTTGCCCAGACAGTACACAGGATTAAAGAGCAAGGTTGCAGCATCCAAGACCAGAAGAAGGAGAAGAGGTGAGCTCTTTGAGAAATCAAAGGGCGGATCAAGAAGACCAAGACCAACCAAAGGAGCAAAATATCACTAAGGAAAAACCTCCCTTGCCGGGCAGGCGAGCCTGGCGGGGTCGAGGTTACCCCGAAGACAAGTCTCAAGACACCCCCGCAGGCTTGCCGGGGACGCCGAGGGCAGATCACCCCGCCAAGGCTCCACCACTCCACCTCACAGCAACGCAAGTCACCTATCGGTGCGGTGTCAAGCCCCCAAGTGATTAAGTGGCTGTTACTTGTCACGTGGCAGCCATTTCCGAAGGAAATCACCTCCAGATGACACCCGTCTAGGGATGTGTCATGCAGACAGGCGAGGAGGTGGCTGCATGTCACGGCAAGGCTTGCCAGGCTACGCCACGATGTGACACTAAGCGGTGCATTTAATGCGCCTTGTCCTATCTGCAGAGTTAGGTATGATAGCACTGTTTGCTATCTAATCAGCACGTAATGACTGTTTTGCCATTGTGGAAATCCCTTTACCTATAAAAGGAGGACCATGGCTACCTTAGAAAGGATTCGGACATCTATACACTCATACGCGTGTAGCTGCTCTGGTCCCAAGGCAACTTTTGCTGGGCAAGAGTGCTGCATCTCCACGTCGTCCGTACATCAATCCACAAAAGCAGGAGTAGGGTTTTACGCCTCATGACGGCCCGAACCTGGGTAAAAACTGCTCGTGTGATCGCTGTCGTGCTGCTCTATGCCCTCCACTCTTTGTGCAATATGCTCTTCCCCCCTGCCGAACCACAAGGGGCCGATGGCCCAATAGGTGGCCGTGTTCCCCCATGACATCTTTGGCGTGCCATGTAGGGGGAAGCGCTTGCGCGAACCTGAGAGTGTAAGCAGCGCGTCATCTTCATCATCATTTTCTTCATCAATGGCTTCGTCATCCATGGCGCCCAAGAAGAAGCCCGGTGGCATGGCTCACCCGTCCACCTCGAAGGCCCCTTCGCATGTGGCCGTCGATGTCGTAGGGGCTACGGGGGCGCACAGGAACATGGATGCCGCGGGGGACGTAGCCGGCGCGGGCGGCGCCGTCACCATTCCCCCTGCGGCTGAAACGGGAGTGGGAGGTGCCGGAGGACGACAGCATCAACAGTATCCCGGCGGCCACGCTCCAAAAGGTATAGGGGGGAGAGATTATTCCGTCTCCGCCTCTCCACCCCACCGAAGGATGTAGCCGCAGCGATGGCGCCCGCTCTAGGGCGAACCACCACCCTCTGACCGCCCCAGCGGTGGGTGTGGCTGCAGGGCACACGCCACCCCCGGAACAAGCTGGCCGAGCCAATGCGCCGAACAGGGCTGTCGATCCCCAAGCGCATCCACCTCGTCACCACGCCACCCTGGCGACTGCCTCACGGTGATGAGAGCACAGCACTGCCACTACTGGCACCGTCAGAAGCAGGGTGACGTCGCGATCTGCGTCGTCGTCCATGCCAAGCACCGCTTCAGAGGCCATGGAGCGGGCCCAACTCCTGTTGAGATTTCCGCCAGCGGCCGATCAGTTGGATGAGTGGAGGGCCACCATTCAGAGCTTGATCGGTTTTGCCGAGGCGGGAGGATGACAACAAGCAGGCCCGCCACGGCCTCCATAGGCGGCGACTACGGCCCAAGCCGCTGGCCGTACCGAAGGGGCCACCCCTACGGTGCAATCCCCTCCGCGGCAACCAGCGCAGGTGCCGCAGCCAGAGCCACGCAACCAAGAACCCGACGATGTATCGATGGCTTCATCCGATCCTCGAGCATGTCGAGACCAGCGACGAGTCCTGGAAGACAGGCGAAGGGAAGACGCGTGCGTCACCATAGAATGACGCCGTGAAACCCGCCACCAATCTAATAGGTGCAACGGCCCCGATGTCGACGAGCCCATGCCCAGTGAGGGCGGGTACCTGCCTTTCGAGGTTGGGTGCCCCGCCTTCACTCGCGAGCTGCGGCAAGTCGGTTGGCCATCTGCTCGCACGTTCAAGCCAGAAATACCAGAAAAGTACGATGGAAGATTGAACCTGGTAGAGTTCTTGAGCATCTACACCATCGCTGTTCAAGCTGCCGGGGGAAGAGACGAGAAGGTATTCGCCAACTACTTCCCTTTGGCACTCAAGCCAAACGTGAGGTCATGGCTGATGTATTTGCCAGAGAACTCCATCTCGACCTGGGCTGACCTATGCCATGAGTTTGTTGGCGCCTTCACAGGCGGCCATCAAGAACCAGGGCAGCCTAGCGACTTGCAGCTCCTCCCGCAGAAGGAAGGAGAAAGTTTGCGGAAGTACATGCAGAGGTTCAGCCTGGTGCATAGGAACATTCCAGACATCCACCCGGCAGCTGTGATAGCTGCATTCCAGTCCAACATGCGCAATCGCAGGATACGTTCTAAAATGATCGTCTGGTTGCCCAAGACTTTGAATGAGCTATACACTCTGGTGGATAAGTGTGCCCGAGTAGAGGAGGGGAGGTGACTCCCCGGTGAAGAAGATGGCATCGACATTGACTCAGAGGATGACTACGACACCGCCAACCAGAAGAAGAAGAACAAGAAGCACAACAAGAAGCGTAAGGATAAAGTAGTGATGGCCGTTGAAGGATCGAGGACACCTAGTACCGGCAAGAAGGCCAAGACCAAGGCTCCCGGCAAGGAAGTTGCCGCGTGCACTGATTACCGGGAAGCCGTGGCTGCCAAGAAGGCTGGGAAGGCTGACGGACCATACTCCAAGATCCATTGGACTAAGGGCCACGATCTTCAAGAGTGTCATCAAGTTGAGCAGCTCGTCAAGAAGCAGAAAGCTGAGTACGAGAAGCGTGACAAAGAGAGAGACCAAGATGGCATTGGCGGGAAGGGCCGAGGCGGCAGAGCAAGTCGCCCCGGCAAGGCTGCTCAGTATCAAGGGAAACCCGCCAGAGGCCGCGAGAAGAAGGAATGCGATGACGAGAGTGATGAAGGAGATGAAGAGGAAACTAGCGAGCAGGAGTTCCAGAAAGCCACTGACGCCCTATGCATTGACGGAGGTGCATCCTTGCAGTCCTCTCACTGCCAACTTAAATAGTGGGTGCGTGAGGTCAATGCCGTGGAGCCAGCGGCAGATTCTCGGAAGCCGCTCAAGTAGTCCCGCACCCCCATCATCTTTGATGAAGAGGATCACCCTGACCGCACCACCGCGGTAGGGTGTTTTCCGTTGTTGGTCTCACCGATGATCCACAACATCAAGGTCACAAAGATGTTGGTTGACGGCGGGGCTGGGTTGAATCTGATTTGTCCCAAGGTTATGAGCAAACTCCAGATAGCAGATGAAGAGCTCAAGGTTACTGGTACTTTCCAAGGGATTAACCCCAGCAGGAGTCGTCCTAAGGGGAAGATCACACTGTCCGTAACGTTCGAGGGGGAGTTAAACTACCGGACTGAGAAGATCGTGTTTGACATGGTTAACCTCCCCCTGCCATACAATGGAATCCTTGGCCGCCCAGCCCTGGCCAAATTGATGGCGGCATCCCACTATGCCTACAACACACTGAAGATTCAGGGCCAATGGGCGTCATTTCCATTCCATCAGACAAGAAAGACGCAATCATATGCATGGATAAGATGTACCGAGAAGCAATTGTTGCAGAGGCCGCGGGAGCTACTACTCCTATCAAGGAAAACAAGAAAAAGAAGGAAGCTAGCAAGGATGCCAGCAAGGAATCCAGGAAGCGCACCTCTTCGGAGTGCGTTGCGCCTGTTGATGACTTGCCGGAGAGTTCCAATAGCAAGAGATCCAAGGCTGCTGCACCCGCTGTGAAGAAGGTCCCGGCAGGGTTGGCTGGTGCTGATGGTACGTTTACTATCAGTGCCACCCTCGACGACAAATAGGAAAGCGCGCTCGTTGCCTTCCTGCGGGCGAATGTCGATGTGTTTGCTTGGAAACCATCTGAAATCCTCGGTATTCCCAGGGAGGTAATCGAGCACCACCTTGCTGTCTGCCCACATGCCCGGCCTGTCAAGCAGAAGGTTAGAAAGCAAGCTTTGGAGCGGCAGCTGTTTATTGCCGAGGAGATCAAGAAACTTGAGGCAGCTGGTTTGGTAAGAGGGGTATTGCATCCTACTTGGTTGGCAAATCCAGTGGTCGTGCACAAGGCGAATGGGAAATGGAGGCTTTGCATAGATTTCACAGATCTGAATAAAGCATGCCCGAAGGACCCATTCCCCTTGCCGCGCATTGACCAGATTGTGGATTCCACCTCCGGGTGTGATTTGCTTTCCTTCCTGGATGCCTACTCCGGATACCACTAGATATTCATGTCCAAGGAGGATGAAGAAAAGACTGCGTTCATAATTAACCCCCTGCGGCACGTACTGTTTCGTACGGATGCCCTTTGGGTTAAAGAGCGTTGGATCCACCTTTGCAAGAGCAGTGCAGATTGGCTTTGAGTCTCAGTTGCACAGGAATGTCAAAGCCTACATGGACGATATAGTGGTCAAAACCAAGGACAAACTGACTCTCATTCAGGACTTGGAAGAGACCTTTGCGAATCTACGCAAGATCAACTTGAAGCTAAACCCGGAGAAGTGTGTGTTTGGCGTTCCTTCCGGCAAGTTACTTGGCTTCTTTGTGTCCCATCGGGGGATAGAGGCCAACCCCGACAAGATCAAGGCGATTGAGCAGATTCAAGCACCCAAGAGAGTTAAAGACGTGAGGCGTTTGACTGGATGTGTTGCCGTGCTGAGCAGGTTCATTTCCAAGTCCGCCAAGCGCGCCCTGCCGTTCTTCAAAATCTTGAAGAAGGCAGGGCTCGTGGAGAGGACCCCAGAAGCAGACGATGCGCTACAAGATTTGAAGACCTATCTTTCCTCTGTTCCCACCTTAGTCGCTCCTAAACCACAAGAGCCGTTGCTGCTATATTTACCAGCAACCAATCAAGTGGTTAGTGCAGAGCTAGTGGCACAGCGGGAAGTGGATGAAGCAGCAGCCGCAACCACTGTCCCCTCTGGAGAGGAAAGCGAACTCATCCCAGCAAGGCCAGATGCAAATCAGAACAAATAGGAGCGGGGCAACGGAGACAGTTCCAAGGTGGCGGCAAGGAAGAAGGTGGTGCAGCGGCCAGTGTACTTCATCAGCTCCCTACTGCATGGGGCTAGGTCGAGGTACTCTGGTGTGCAAAAGTTGATTTTTGGCCTCATCATGGCCTCAAGGAAACTGCACCACTACTTCCAAGCCCACGAGATCACGGTAGTCACCCACTTCCCCTTGCAACGCATACCGAGGAACCTCGAGGCCACTGGCAGGATAGTGGAGTGGGCTTTGGAGTTGTCCAGCTTTGGTTTGAAGTTTGAGAGCACGTCAACTATTCAGAGCAGAGCACTAGCAGAGTTCATTGCGGAGTGGACACCTACCCCTGACAAAGAAGTGCTAGAGACAGTTATTCCCGGCAAGGAAGCACCCCAAGAGTGGATTATGTACTTTGATGGTGACTTCTCCCTACAAGGTGCAGGAGCTGGCATGCTTCTCGTTGCTCCCACTGGGGAGTACCTCAAGTACGTCGTTCAAATGCATTTCCCCTGGGAGAAGGCTACCAACAATACTGTAGAGTATGAAGGGCTCCTTGCCGGGCTCAGGATCATGACAAAACTGGGAATCAAGAAGTTGATCATCCGTGGAGATTCGCAACTTGTGGTGAGACAAGTAAACAAGGATTATCAAAGCCCATTGATGGAGGCTTACGTCGAGGAAGTGAGAAAGTTGGAGGAGCGCTTTGATGGATTAAAAACAGAGCACGTGCCATGTGCGGAAAACAGCATTGCTGATCATCTGTCAAAGTGCACTGCATAAAAACTCCCTGTGGAACCAGGGACTTTTGTTCTCCATCTGACTCAACCCTCCGTATCCCCAGCAACAATGGCCGGAAAGAGGAGGAAACTGGACTCCGGCAAGCCTCTTCCAGCAGAGCTTCCCAAAGCCCCCGATAGAGAGCTTGGCGGGAACAACTCCCCTTCGATCGATGAGCTGCACCCTCCCACCAGACTACCAATCTTTGCGGTTGAGGCATGTGCTCCCGTGAACGAGGAGGTGCCGCTGATCCTCGTTGTTGAGCCTCTGGCTCCAACTTGGGCACGGCACATAGTCCATTTCCTCCAAACAGGAGAACTTCCCGAAGAGCAAGAAGAAGCTGAAAGAGTAGCCCGGAGGCCCAGTATGTATTAGTTCGTTGATGACACGCTATACAAAAGAAGGCCCAATGGTGTGAAATTGAAGTGCATTTGCCGGGAAGAAGGAAAGGAACTGCTGGCAGAGATACACAAGGGTATGTGTGGCTCCCACATTGGATCAAGGGCCTTGGTTAGAAAAGCTTTCCGGCAAGGTTTCTACTGGCCCACAGCCCTCCAAGACGCAAGCGAGCTAGTCACCAAGTGTGAAGCCTGCCAGTTCCACTCCAAGAATATCCATCAGCCTGCTCAAGCTCTCCAAACGATCCCTTTGTCATGGCCATATTCGGTCTGGGGGCTCGACATCTTGGGCCCCTTCCCCCGTGCTACCGGGGGCCTTGATTACTTGTACGTCGCAATCGACAAGTTTACAAACTGGCCGAAAGTGGAGCCCGTGGGGAAGGTGACTGCACAGTCAACTATCAAGTTCTTGAAAGGATTGGTGTGCCGTTTCGGAGTACCCACCAGAGTCATCACTGACAACGGCACCCAATTCACAAGCCGCGCCTTCATGCAATACGTTCATGCCCTCGGAAGAAAGGTCTCATTTGCCTCTGTTGCCCATCCCAGAAGCAACGGACAAGCTGAGAGGGCAAACGCTGAAGTGCAGTGAGGACTCAAGACAAGAACATTTGATAAACTGTAGAAGTGTGGCAGGCGATGGATCGATGAGCTGCCGGTGGTTCTTTGGTCCCACTGTACGACACCAAATCGAGCTGCCGGCCAGACTCCCTTCTTACTAGTCTATGGGGCAGAAGCAGTGATCCCCACGGAACCCATAATCGGATCACCTCGAGTGCTTACCTATGATGAAGTAGCGCAGGAACAACACCGGCGTGACGACGCTGTGCTACGTGAGAAGAACCATCTTCGGGCTGCTACGCGTGCTGCACGCTACCAGCAAGCCCTGCGTCTCTATCACAACCGCAGGGTTCATGCCCAGAGTTTTGAGGAAGGCGACCTTGTCCTTAGGCATGTTCAGTCCGCCAATGGTGCAAACAAGTTGACACCGAAGTGGGAAGGCCCTTATCGAGTAGTACGAGTCACCAGACCTGGCGCAGTCTGTCTGGAGACCGGAGATGGCATTCAGTTGCAAAACACATGGAACATTGAGCATCTCTGTAAGTTCTACCCATAAGGCGCGGCTGTCGGGCCCTGCCCGGTAGCCACCCTTTTGTACAAGCCTTGCCGATGTTGCATGTAACCCTTTGTACAAAGCTAGGCGCAGACCCTGAGCAACAGATAAATAAACGAAGCACTGGGGGCCCCCGAAACTTGCATGCATGCATAAGCATGTCATGAGCATAGCATGTTCATGTAGATAAGATCACATGTAGCTCTGTTTTCATCTGCACTAAGCTGTAGGGTTCTTGCCGCGGACTTGGTCCCAAAGAGATGAAATGAAGATGAGCCTACGTGATGATCCCCGGCAAGCCAAACAGATAAGTTTCTTCTTATCCATACATGTTCTGTAAAATGAAACTTGTGCATAGGAAAACCTCGTCACCTTCGAAACATAGGTGCTCCCATTTTTTGACTCGAACGTTGCTTCGGTCAAAGATGGTCGCAGTGGCCTTTGACGGAGAAAGGATCGGCGAGGGGCTGGTCTCTCTCTCTCTCTCTAATAGTTTTATGCCCGGCAGGCCTAGCCCCACGGCAACAAACTAAGGGCACCGGCAGGATAGCCTGCCGGGGAAAACTTGTTTACTTAAATGTATAGAGGCATTCCACCTCTGTGTGTACATCATACATGCACAAGTACCCGGCAAGGCTTGTCTTTTCATTAATATGCTGATAAGCAAGTACAGATCTTACAGGACACAAGCATGGATAAAGAAGTTTACATTATTCAGACTAAAGTTTGGCGAATGCCCACACATTTTAGATTGAAAAAAGATAAGTGCCCCGTGATGCCTTTGCTCTGTCCCTCTCCCCTCGAAACCGCAGGGGGAGACGAAGAAGACAAAGGGAGGACCTGGCTGGGATTCGGCGCCTCCCAAGGATCAGGAGGGAGTCATTCCCAGGCTGGGAGGAAGGAACCGGAGGGCAGGTGCGTTTGGTGGCGCTACTGAGGCCCAGCCGGCGATCACGCCACGTCGGAGCAGTCGTCCTCACTCTTGACGCGTCATGAGTTGCCGCCATCCTCCTCGTCGCTGTCGCTTGAAGAGGCACGCCCGCCGTTTCTTGAGCCCCCGCCGGGGCGGGCGGGCACCGAGCGCTCCGGGAGACTCCACAGAGAGCATGGTCGTCTCTGTCGACCCGAAGCTAGAAGAATGCCGTCCCCTAAAGAAGCATGCATGGGCACAACGATCCCGCCCATACGCAAGACAAGTGGTACCCCAAAAGAGGGGATCTGCCGTAACCCATGGCGAACCGCTTCCACGGTCTCCCTTCATCATCACGGGCGAAGAGAGGATAGGCCACGGTCGACTACCACGCTTTGTGTCTATAATGGACTCCGGCGTGGTGTCGCCTACGTGGCCCCTCACTAAGGATGGGATCGCGGGCGGCCCAGCGACGAGCACGCCGGAGCCGCTACCTCTGACGCCACCGCCGCACTGCCCGCATGCCCACCTAAAACCTTTTCTGCCCGCGCTAAGCACCGAGCCGCCACTCTAGGACGAAAGCCTTGTGCGAGGACAGGAAAGGGACCCTATCTCAAAAAAGGCGCAGCCGCGCCCTTCTTCCCCTCCCCTCACCGTGACGAAGACAAAACACTAGAAGACAGAAGGGGGATTGGTGTGAGCCTGCACCCCAGCCCACGTCCCCTTTTATAGGGAAAACGAGGCCGAGAGCTGGCTCCTCCCCCAGGGGAAACAACCACCCCTCTCCACCAATCCACGAAGACCGGGCCCCTGCCATGGCACTCTCTCCCGCACCACGCGCCTCCATTACCTACCCCACTCAATGCATGCAGCATACGTGGCAAGGGATAAGGACGTGGTGGGAAGAGTGAATTGGCAGTTACTCCCCCGTGCATTAAAGTCATTCACGGGCCATTACAGAGATGGCCCCACTACAATTGGCGTTACGTGACGCATGGGGAAACCAGAAACTGACTCAAGCACAGGTTAATGAAGAAGCAAAGAAGATCTCAAAGGACAAGCTACCGCGACCTCCTCGCCTGTGTGCTGGACAGGGCCTACCCTGACGACGCTCGGCAACGCGTTCAGGCCAGGCCGGGGGGCTCCTGTCGGTGCAACAAACTCCAGGTGTGTTGCCCATACTGTACACAGGCTTAAAGAGCAAGGTTGCAGCATCCAAGACCAGACCAAGCAGAAGAGATGAGCTCTTTGAGAAATCAAAGGGCGGATCAAGAAGACCAAGACCAACCAAAGGAGCAAAATATCACTGAGGAAAAACCTCCCTTGCCGGGCAGGCGAGCCTGGCGGGGTCGAGGTTACCCCGAAGACAAGTCTCAAGACTCCCCCGGCAGGCTTGCCGGGGATGCCGAGGGTGGATCACCCCGCCAAGGCTCCACCGCTCCACCTCACAGCAACGCAAGTCACCTATCGGTGCGGTGTCAAGCCCCCAAGTGATTAAGTGGCTGTTACTTGTCATGTGGCAGCCATTTCTGAAGGAAATCACCTCCAGATGACACCCGTCCAGGGACGTGTCACGCAGACAGGCGAGGAGGTGGCTGCATGTCACGGCAAGGCTTGCCAGGCTACGCCACGATGTGACACTAAGTGGTGCATTTAATGTTCCTTGTCCTGTCTGCAGAGTTAGGTATGATAGCACTGTTTGCTATCTAATCAACACGTAATGACTGTTTTGCCATTGTGGTAGCCCCTTGACCTATAAAAGGAGGACCATGGCTACCTTAGAAAGGATTCTGACCTCTGTACACTCATACGAGCGTAGCTGCTCTCGTCCCGAGGCAACCTTTGTCGGGCAAGAGCGTTGCATCTCCATGCCGTCCGTACATCAATCCACCAAAGCAGGAGTAGGGTTTTACGCCTCGCAGCGGCCCGAACCTGGGTAAAAACTGCCCGTGTGATCGCTGTCGTGCTGCTCTACGCCCTCCACCCTTTGTGCAATGTGCTCTTCCCCCTGCAGAACCACAAGGGTCCAATGGCCCAATAGGTGGCCGTGTTCCCCCACGACACACACACATGTTGTTTACATGAATCGTTTGTGTTCTTTTGGCTCATCGCAAACAGTTCATCTATGTGAACTGTATGCCGCATATCACACACATGTTGTTAAGTTGAACCGTTTCTGTTGTGTTCACTAATCGAAAATAGTTCGTCCGAGTGAACCGTATGCCGTATATCACACACACCTTGATCTGGCTAACTGTTTTTATTGCATTCCCTAATAGCAAACATTTCATCAGAGCGAACTGTATGCCATATATTGCACACACCTTGATATGGCTGCCCGTTTCTGTTCTTCTGTCTCATCGCAAACAGTTCGTATGGATCAACCGTATGTACCGCATCGCACACGCAACTAAAATCTGAACCTTGTTTGATGTCTCCACCAGCATCTTTTTTGACGGTTTTTTTACATCACCGTTTGCGATTAATGCATTGCACACAGTTTCGTCAAAGGGTCTCTGATCGTAGTGTCACGTTAGCAGCATCCTGCAATAGTGTAGTTACAGACCTTGTAACCCTAGGTACCCCTGGCATGTATATAAGCCATAGGGTTTAGCCCATAGAGGGGACATCAACGCAAAATCATTCACCTAGCCCTAGAGTTAGACCACACGTTACGATCTCGAGGTAGATCAACTCTGTACTTGTTACATCTCCATTGATATAAACAAGAGTAGGACGTAGGGTTTTACCTCCATCAAGAGGGATTGAACCTAGGTAAACATTATCTCCTCCATTCATGTTACCCTAGATCACAGCTCGGGACCCCCTACCCCGAGGTCTGCCGGTTTTGACACTGACACTGGTGCTTTCATTGAGAGTTCCACTATGCAATCGCCGGAGGGATCGATGGCTCATTTGCAAATTAACTGCTCCAATGGCCTCAAGAGCATTTTCGCCCCGGCCAGCTTTTTCTGTTCAGTAGCATGGTCTTCTGCGCCGACTTGACAGGTCATCTGGCCTCCGTTGAGAATTATGCCCCAGGTCAGATTCTGACCTTTGGTGGCCTCGAGGACACTGCGGATTCCCGTGGTGAGCTCATCCTGTCAGGATGGGTCCCCGGCCGAATTGACAACTCGCTCGGCTCCGGAGGCTCGACTCTGGAACCGATCTCCACCGCGGCATCACCAGAGACCCCCAACATAACTACTCCGGCCAATGCCCTGCCGATCTCAAATTCGGACGTAGATCCGGCTCCCACCTCAGAAACCATGTCAGGGTTAGGACTGACCTCGGCGCAGAATCCAAAAACACACCCGGGCCTCCTTCGTGCCGAAGACATGTCAAGTTATACTCAGGGCGTACTTCGAGTCAGCCCAGCTTACGACGCAGCTATAAATCCCGAAGAGATGTCTCACCTTAACGAGATGCTTGATCGCATCCAGAGCATGTCCATCTCGGACGACAAGACTTTGGTCTATGATTAGATCGGACTTAAAGCCGATGATCAGAAAATCTACATCCCACCCACCACACACCTAGTCACCATGATTGATGATTTAACCGACATATTAGACTATGACGAGGCCACGGACATGGACGAAAATGCCGATGGCCCTGCAGAAGACACCTCGCCCGTGGTAAACACTGGCAGGTGGACTGCTACATCTACTTACGATCTCTACATGGTGGACACTCCCAATACCCCTCCAAGACATCGGCGAAGATGTAGAAGAGGCAACAATGGGGAACCTAGCGGCAATAACGCAACCGCCCATAATGGCGACGCCGAGGCCGGTGTCGCCGACAACCCCGAGGAAGACCATCAAGCTTCCCCAGGACGCAACGGCTCACCCGATGGACATCCCGGGGATTCAGATCCCGACGACCACTTTGAAGGGGCCGATGACAACTACATGCCAGAATCCGAGGAAGACGAAAGCCTCGGTACCGAGGACTTTGTTGTCCCCGAAGGCCCTTTTGAACAAGAGCTCTTTCGGCGGTGCCTCATTGCGATGGCCAGGAGCATGAAGTGCAAGCAGCGGCAGCTGTAGGCCAATACAGATGCACTGAGTGAAAAGTGGGTCGAAGTGCTCTTCACCGAAGAAGACATGGAAGACCGGCGTCGTAGCGCGCCGAATTCATACCCACGTAGGCGTCTCCTGCCGGAGTTCGAGGAGGAGCTCGCCGACGACCAGGACCGACCCCCTAGAGGGCAAGACAGACCAATGCGGGAAGCCCTCAACGGCTGACTGCCTCCACGCCGTTATGGCAAGGACCCCATGGACTACTTGTGACGACCCCAGCTTAATCGTGCACTAACCATACACGCAAATGCGCATGATCAAGCCTAAGGACTCACTTGAAGATATCACAACACAACTCTAAAACATAAATAAAGTCATACAAGCTTTATATTACAAGCCAGGGCCTCGAGGGCTCGAATACATAGCTCGATGGCATACAACTGTCAGCGAGAGCATCAGATATCTGGGTACAGATATAACAGAGTTACAGATAGGCCTTTAGAAAGGCGGGGCAAAATAAAATACTACGATCAAAAGGCGTAGGCCTCCTGCCTAGGACCCTCCGAACCTACTCCTGGTCGTCGGTCGGCTCCTCGTAGTAGTACTCGCCTTAAGGGTAGTAGTAGTAGTAGTAGCCGTCGGTGGGGGCAGCTGGCTCGGGGGCTCCGTCATCTGTTTGCGTCATTTGGATATGGGAAGAAAAAGAAAGCAAAGCAAACATGAGTACTCATCCAAAGTACTCAGCAAGCAAGGATCTACACTACATATGCAACATTTTCAAAGAAAGGTTGTTTATGTGGACTGGGCTGCAGAAATGCCAGAATAGAGAGGAAGGCCTAGTCCTATCGAAGACTAGCATCTTCAAGCATCTTCATCGGCCTTGCAGCATTAGAAGAGTGCAGATTAACATAATGTAAAGTAGTAGTAATGTCATCAACCTCGCCCAGAGATTCTTCCTCGACTCCCTGCGAGAAAGCAATCCCAGAACCATACTATTCATTTCATCTCAAGTCACCAGTTCTAGTTGTACCGATCGGGATACAACTCCGAGTGTCCATTACCGTAGGACAGGCTATCGATAGATTGTTTCTTCCCTGCAGGGGTGCACCAACTTACCCACCACACTCACTTAACTCCGGCCGGACACACTTTACTGGGTCATGCCCGGCCTCGGCCAAGCGACACACCGCAACCCGACCTAGGCTTAGAAGAGAGGTCAGCACGCCGGACTAAACCTATGCCCCCAGGAGTCTTGGGCCATCGCCCCGGGAACTCCTGCATGTTACGGGGCCACCGAGAGCAGACCTAGCAACCCCTTATACAAGCGCAGTTACGTTCCCAGTCCAACTCGGCGTGAGCCGCTCCTTCCTGACGTCAAATAAGCTTCGGCTGATGTATATGACGCAGAACGCCCATACTATGCCCACGTGATGGTTAGTGCTATCAGGCCACAGGCCCCTCGGATCAAATATCCAAACCGTTAATGTGTTGGTGGTGCGGTAACGAGCAGAGACTCACGAAAGATGTGACCCCGTCGCCCCGTCTCGAGGACTTGCGGCAAGGGCTAGGAATGCCGAGCCACACCTTGTAGATATCTCACGGGCACCTTCCAGGTCAACCCGACTCCATATCACTCTCATCATAAACTCGTGCGGGTACCCCTCAGGGCCGACCCATCTTTATCCAGAATAAACATTATCAACAATATTGTAAAGGCATCCGTGTGGCTACCATATCAAGAAGGAATCTGAGGCATCACCCTCGTTGGATTCCCACCTGATGTAGACATCAAGGTGAATGAAGGAGGAATCACCCTCGTTGGATTCCCACCTGATGCAGTTGCACGATGACGTTGTTATCGGGGGTGGTGTAGGAGGAATCACCCTCGCTGACCACGACCGAGTAACTAACCTACAAGGTTATCATCAGAAGTGCTGACAAGGTATCACCCTCGGCACTCGATAGTAACCCAGTAGTGTCGAGCAACTAATGGGGAAGTGAAGTGCGGTGCCGGATCCTGGTCTCCGATCCCGTTGATCGGGTCTTCTGATGATCCAGCGGGGCAGTCGGGATAAAGTGGGGTCTCTGCTGGGTCTCTACCCAACCTATACTACACAGTTTAGGTTAAGCAGGTAGGTAACAATAGCAGGTTACAATAAACAGGCTATGTAGCAGAAATAGGATAACAGCAGTAGTAGTAACTTCTAATGCAAGCATAAGAGAGAAGAGAGTGGGCGATATCGGAATGCTTAAAAGGGGGGTGCTTGCCTGGAAGCTCGGCGGCAAGGGTCTAATCGTCAGAGGCGTAGTCGACCTCCGGAGTTGCGTCGGTCTCGGGAGCTACGTCGACGTCAGGGTCTACCGAGAGAGAAGAGGGGGAAGAAATAGATAAATAGACAGCAAACATATGCAACACAGAGTTTGCTATGCTAGGATGAAGTGCAGGGTTGCCTAAAGTATGTCTAAGTCATTTTTAGTTACTTTAGGATTTAAGTTGGATTTATTATCCGGTGAATATGCACTATTCATATACCGGAATCGGGCTAAAAGTTATGGGTTCTTCTACGTAGGGGGTTCCGACATAGAAACAGACGACACAATCAGATTCGTCTCGTCGTTCTGAGCAACTTTCATGTACAAAGTTTTTTGATCTGAGTTACGGTTTATTTATTATGAATTTTCAAAGTTCAAATGATTTTCTAGAATTATTTTTATTTAACAGAAAAGGAATTATGACATCATCATGAGGTCACCACTGCGACAGCAGTCAACAGGACGCTGACCAGGGTCAAACCTGACCTGTGGGTCCAGTGGGACCCACATGTCAGCATGTGTTAGTTAACAGAGTTTAAATTTAAACTAAACAGTGTTAACTAGGCAGTAGGCCCCACATGTCATAGGCTAATTAGTGTTTCTGATTGAGTTTTAATTATTAAATCATTTTAATTAACGGATTAAGTGGTTGGGCCCGCACGTCAGTGGGTCAGTGGGCGCCTAGTCAGCACGTTGACTGGTCAAACCTGTCAACGGGGGCCCCTGGACCCACGGGCAGTGTCACTGGGGGTGGCCCCAGGCCTGCCAGCGTGGCGGTGGCCGGCGGCTCGATGCCGGCAACCTCCAGACGCGGTGGAGGGCGCGGCCGGTGTCAGAAATGCACCACAGAGCGCCAATTCACGCGCGGCGATGTGCGTTCGAACGGCAGGAACATTTCGCGTTGGTTGGTGGTGGTGCCGGACCAAATGGTCGCCGGAAAAGCGGCCGGCGACGAGCTACGGCAGCAGCGCGGTCGGGTCCTCGACGGGAACTGTACTAGGAGGCTCGGGGAGGCACGGGCTGGAGCTCATTGGGCTCATGGGAGCACCAGGAGCTCGATGCCGTGCCCAGGCGAGCACGACAGGGGCTATGGCCACAGCGGCGAAGAGATCCGCGGCGACGAGCTCACAGCGATGGCGACGTGGTAACTACGGTGCACGAGGGGTCAACGGGGAGGAGCAGGGGACGGAGTAGCTCACCATGCGGCACGCCGAAGGCCCTCGAAAGCTAAGGAGCTGCAGAGGAGTTGTGGCCGATGGGTATCGCCGGCGACCGAAGCGAAAGGGGACGAGGCGATTCCGGTGCTGTGGTGGCTCCCGCCTCCGACTCGAAGACTTAGACGACGTGGCGGATCTTGGCAAACCTCCTGGACACGATAGCGGCGTTCGGGACCGCCGGTGGCCGCGGATCCGACCGGCGCGCGGCAGGGGCGTCGTCGGGACAGAGAGAGAAGAGGCGAGAGCTCGAGGGAAAGGAGGGGTGAATGAGCGAGGAGGCCAGGGGAGGTGGACAGGGCTCCCTTATCCCCTCAGTTGCCCCTGTAGCATCGGTGGCCGTCGGCGTGTCGACGCCTCGTCGGCGCGGCGACACGCAGGGAAGAGAAAGGAGAGATGGGCCAGGTGGGCTGGATCGGGGCACTGTGCACTTAGGCCTAGTGCACAGTGCCTCATTTTATTTTCTTATTTCTGTTTTGGTTTTTTTTTCTTTTCTCTTGCTTTTTCTTTTGGCTAGCATTTGTATTTTGCAAAATATGTGACTTGCCAAATCAAATACTAAGCGATGGCTGGCACTGCCACAAAAAGTCTGGTGAGATTTTGAATTCATTTAGAATTTTCAAAAATGAGAATGGATTTAATAGGGTTGTTTTTGGTACTATTTTGATTGCAAGAGCAAGATTTGTAATTCAATTAATGTTGATTTTATTTTTATATTTGCTGCTGGATTATTTGCTAATTAATGAACATTTTTCCCATAGTGTTTGAGCAACTTCACTTTGCACTTTGGATTCTGAGTTGATTTTCAGAATAGAGTTTGAATTGAATATTTAACCAAAGTGATTAGGCACTGCAAATAAGAGTAACTTGGCATTATTAGCGGAGTGTCATAGTGCTAGGTTACATAGGGGTGTTACAAATTCTCCTCCTCTAAAAGAAATTCTCGTCCCGAGAATTTAGGAGGTAGAAGGAAAGAGGTCGGGATATTCTTCCCGAAGATGATCCTCGCGCTCCCAAGTGGCTTCATCTTCAGTGTGATTCGACCACTGCACTTTCAGGAACTTGGTCATTTTCTGACGAGTCCGACGTTTAGCTTCATCGAGAATGCGGATCGGATGCTCCTTATAAGAAAGATCATCTTGCAATTCGAGCATCTCATGATACACGGCGCGGTGCGGAGATTCCTTGAAGCAACGGCGAAGTTGCGACACATGGAAGACGTCATGGATATGAGAGAATTGCGGCGGCAACTCCAATTTATATGCCACCTGTCCATGTCTGGCAACAATGCGAAAGGGGCCGATGTAGCGTGGAGCTAGCTTGCCCTTGATTCCGAAACAATGAGTGCCCTTCATAGGAGTGACACGAAGATAAGCTTGATCACCTGGTTGATAAGTCAAACCCCATCGTTTGCGATCATAGTTGCTCTTCTGACGGTCTTGAGCCGCCTTGATATTTTCTCGGACAATGCGGACTTGCTCTTCGGCATGTTGGATAATGTCCGGTCCCACGACTGGTCGCTCCCCAGTTTCTGACCAATTCAGAGGGGTTCGACACTTACGTCCATAAAGCACTTCAAAGGGGGCCATTTTCAAGCTGGCTTGATAGCTGTTATTATAAGAGAATTCGGCAAATGGGAGAGATTGTTCCCACTTCTTACCGAATGATACAACACAGGCCCGAAGCATATCTTCAAGCACTTGATTTACTCGCTCAACTTGGCCTTGGGATTGTGGATGATATGCTGAACTCCAGGTAATGTGAGTTCCCATAGCTTCTTGGAAACTTTCCCAGAATTTGGAAGTGAATAGACTGATACGGTCCGAACTGATCTCCTTCGGAATACCGTGGAGTGAAATGATTCTGGAGATATACAATTCTACTAGCTGGCTAGCGGTGATAGTCTCCTTGACAGGCAGAAAATGTGCAACTTTGGAGAGTTGGTCGACGACGACAAGAATAGCATCATGACCCTTCTGAGACTTGGGAAGACCAGTAATGAAATCCATTTGAACCTTATCCCATTTCCACAAAGGAATAGGAAGTGGTTGAAGAATTCCAGCAGGCTTCTGATGTTCTGATTTCACGCGACGGCAAACATCACATTCAGCAACATATCGAGCAATGTCCTGCTTCATTCTAGACCACCAGTACCTTTGACAAAGATCGCGATACATCTTGGTGCTACCCGGATGGATAGACAGCGGTGTATCATGTGCCTCCTTCATGACTTTGTCAGTCATAAATTCGAATCGAGGTACCACAATGCGGTCTCTGAAATACAAAGTTCCGTCTTCAGCAATTGAGAAATCCCTGTACTTCTTGAGATGAAGTTCTTTCTTCATCAGATCTACTTCAGCATCTTTGGCTTGCGCAATCTTTACAGCTTTCTCAAGATCTGGCTGTACCACAAGGTTATGAAGAGAACCCTGCGGAACGATACAGAGGTTCAGGTTCGCAGTTCTTCATATAGCTGGGGTTGCGCTTGCTTAACCATGAAGTTGTTGCAATAGGACTTGCGGCTCAAGGCATCAGCCATCACATTAGCCTTGCCAGGGGTATAATAAATACCACAGTCATATTCCGTAATTGTTCCAACCAACATTTTTGACGGAGATTAAGATCCGGTTGAGTGAACAAATACTTCAGACTCTGATAATCGGTATAAATCTCACACCGATTACCAAGAAGGTAGTGTCGCCACTGCTTTAAAGCATAGATCACAGCAGCGAGTTCGAGATCACGCACTAGATAGTTTTCCTCATGCGGACGCAATTGTCGCGAGGCATATGCAATTACTTTTCATTCTTGCATTAGGACACAGCCTAATCCTTGACGAGAGGTGTCGCAATATATCACAAAGTCCTTGCGAGAATCGGGAGGAGCAAGCACTGGAGCAGAAGTAAGCTTGTCCTTGAGGGTCTAGAAACTCTCCTGACATTTCTCTGTCCACTCAAACTTAACGCCTTTGTGGAGCAGGTTAGTCAGGGGCTTGGTGATCTTGGAAAAGTTCTCGACGAATCGACGGCAATAGCTTGCAAGGCCGAGAAAACTTCTGACTTGCTTGGCATTCTTCGGAGGAGTCCAGTCAAGAATAGCCTGAACACGCACCGGGTTAACGGCGATACCGTCCTTGGAAATCACATGTCAAGGTAGGTCACTTCAGAAAGCCAAAATTCGCATTTGGAGTACTTGGCATACAACTTGTGTTCTCGAAGCCTTTGTAGAACAAGGTGAAGATGTTCGGCACGGTCTTCCTTGTTCTTCGAATATACCAGAATATCATCCAGATATACGACAATGAATTTGTCGAGATAATCCATGAATATATATTTCATCAGGCGGGAGAACGTAGCTGGAGCATTTGTTGGGCCAAATGACATGATGGTGTATTCATAGGAGCCATAACGAGTAGCGAAGGCGGTCTTCGGAATATCCTCTTCACGGACACGGATCTGGTGATAACCCAACCTCAAGTCGAGTTTAGAGAACACCGATGATCCAGCAAGTTGGTTATATAAATCATTGATCCGAGGAAGCGGATATTTATTCTGAATGGTTGCCTGGTTGATAGGACGGTAATCTTGGACCAAGCTATTCGTACCATCTTTCTTCTTGACAAAGAGAGACAGTGCTCCCCAGGCAGAGGAACTGGGACGGATGAAGCCCTTCTTAAGTGACTTATCGATTTCTGCCTTAGCTCGAGAAGGTGGTGCGGAGGCATCTTGTAAGGGCGCTTTGCAATAGGAGTTGTGCCAGGCTTCAAGTCGATAACAAACTCGACAGCTCTAGCAAGGGGTATTCCTGGAAGTTCTTCTGGAAATACATCCTGGAATTCATAGACAACTGGAACATTTTCGATCCCCTCAAGCAGAGAAGCATTCAACGCATTCAAGGCATAAATTTGGTCCCCGGCGTTCTGAGTGATATGAGCACGGTAATTCACTAACTCATTTGATGGATGTAGGAGGTGTACAACTTTAGTGGCACAATTGATTGAGGCATAGTGAGCCTTCAACTAATCCATTCCCAATATAAGGTCAATGTTGGAATTATTCAGAATTATAGGGAAGGCCTGAAAATTCCTCTCTTCAATCACAACAGTGACTTCGGGGCTGAATATGGTGGCTTGGCACCGACCCGCGGGAGTGTTTACTACTAACGGATGGTGTAACGTTTCACATTTAACGTCATGCAAGAGTGCAAAATGTTCTGACATGAATGAATGCGATGCTCCTAAATCAAATAAAACTGATGTTGGTACTGAATTAACAAGAAGTGTACCCATCATAGTTTCAGGTTGATCCTGAGCTTCTGCCATGTTGACATGATAGTTCTGTCCACGACCATAAGAAGGTCTGACATTGTTGTTACGCTGCTGAGGAATTCCACGGCCATTACCACGGCCAACAGGAGGAAGAGCTAGCTGATTCTGACTCTGAGAATAGTCTCTGGCACGGTGACCTGGCTGGCCACACTTGAAGCAGAGTCCACTGTCTGGACGTGGTGCAGGAGCTCGAGGTGGTGCAGCTTGAAGAGGCTGCCTCGGTGGTGGAGGAGGCAGACGAGGTACAGCATAACCAGGCCTGTACACTGGAGCTATTGGATGGTACATGCTTTGTGGAATCCAGATGCGGCGCTTCTTGGAAGACGAGCCCGAAGATGAGCCCGCTTCACGAGTGCGACTGGTCGCTTCCTTGTGCTTCTTTAGACTAGTCTCGACCATAATGGCCTTGTTCACCAACGTGGCGAAGTCAGGAAAGTCTTGGACGAGCAGGGCAAGTTGAATGTCATGGTGTAGCCCATCACAAAACTTTTCCTACCTACGAGCATCAGTGGGGATGTTTTCTTCAGCGTAGTAAGACAAGTCAAGGAACTCTCGCTGGTAGACCTCCACAGTCTTGTTTCCCTGAACGAGGCTACGGAACTTGGCCTTCTTCAAATCTATAACTCCTAGAGGAATGTACCGGGCACGAAAAGCAGCCTTGAATTCCACCCAGGTGACGATAGTTCCAGGAGGTAAGGTCTGTCTTTGAGTTGCCCACCATTGTGCTGCGGGACCCTACAGGAAGTATGTCACAAAGGTGACATAGCTGACAGGGGGAACATCAGTTAACTCCATCTCATAAAAGATGTCACGCAGCCAGTCGTCGGCATCCAGCAGATCAACTGTGTTGTGGAATACCAATGGGTTGAGGCGCACAAACTCAGGCAGCGCAATTGAAGCTGGCTGATGGTTGGCATTGGGACAGGGGAACTGATCCATAATCCCCGTCATGAACTGACGGTTGAGCTCAAATTGCTGCATCATAGCTGCCATATAATCAGTGTTTAAATTTAAACTAAACAGTGGCTTGGTGATCTTGGTGATCTTGAGGGTCTGGAAACTCTCCTGACATTTCTCTGTACACTCAAACTTAACGCCTTTGTGGAGCAAGTTAGTCAGGGGCTTGGTGATCTTGGAAAAGTTCTCGACGAATCGACGGCAATAGCTTGCAAGGCCGAGAAAACTTCTGACTTGCTTGGCATTCTTCGGAGGAGTCCAGTCAAGAATAGACTGAACACGCTCCGGGTTAACGGCGATACCGTCCTTGGAAATCACATGTCCAAGGTAGGTCACTTCAGAAAGCCAGAATTCGCATTTGGAGTACTTGGCATACAACTTGTGTTCTCGAAGCCTTTCTAGAACAAGGCGAAGATGTTTGGCATGTTTTTCCTTGTTCTTCGAATATACCAGAATATCATCCAGATATACCACGACGAATTTGTTGAGATAATCCATGAATATATAATTCATCAAGCGGGAGAACGTAGCTGGAGCATTTGTTGGGCCAAATGACATGACGGTGTATTCTGGGAGCCATAACGAGTAACGAAGGCGGTCTTCAGAATATCCTCTTCACAGACACGGATCTGGTGATAACCCAACCTCAAGTCGAGTTTAGAGAACATCGATGATCCAGCAAGGTTGTTATATAAATCATTGATCCGAGGACGCGGATATTTATTCTGAATGGTTGCCTTTTTGATAGGACGGTAATCTTGGACCAACCTATTCGTACCATCTTTCTTCTTGACAAAGAGAGACGGTGCTCCCTAGGCAGAGGAACTGGGACGGATGAAGCCCTTCTTAAGTGACTTATCGATTTCTTCCTTAAGCTCGAGAAGGTGGTGCGGAGGCATCTTGTAAGGGCGCTTCGCAATAGGATTTGTGCCAGGCTTCAAGTCGATAACAAACTCGACAGCTCTAGCAGGGGGTATTCCTGGAAGTTCTTCTAGAAATACATCTTGGAATTCGCAGACAACTGGAACGTTTTCGATCCCCTCAAGCGGAGAAGTGTTCAACGCATTCAAGGCGTAAATTTGGGCCTCGGCGTTCTGAGTGATATGAGCACGGTAATTCACTAACTCATTTGATGGATGTAGGAGGTGTACAACTTTAGTGGCACAATTGATTGAGGCATAGTGAGCCTTCAACCAATCCATTCCCAGTATAAGGTCAATGTTGGAATTATTCAGAATTATAGGGAAGGCCTGAAAATTCCTCTCTTCAATCACAACAGTGACTTCGGGGCTGAATATGGTGGCTTGGCACCGACCCGCGGGAGTGTTTACTACTAACGGATGGTGTAACGTTTCACATTTAACGTCATGCAAGAGTGCAAAATGTTCTGACATGAATGAATGCGATGCTCCTAAATCAAATAAAACTGATGTTGGTACTGAATTAACAAGAAGTGTACCCATCATAGTTTCAGGTTGATCCTGAGCTTCTGCCATGTTGACATGATAGTTCTGTCCACGACCATAAGAAGGTCTGACATTGTTGTTACGCTGCTGAGGAATTCCACGGCCATTACCACGGCCAACAGGAGGAAGAGCTAGCTGATTCTGACTCTGAGAATAGTCTCGGGCACGGTGACCTGGCTGGCCACACTTGAAGCAGAGTCCACTGTCTGGACGTGGTGCAGGAGCTCGAGGTGGTGCAGCTTGAAGAGGCTGCCTCGGTGGTGGAGGAGGCAGACGAGGTACAGCATAACCAGGCCTGTACACTGGAGCTATTGGATGGTACATGCTTTGTGGAATCCAGATGCGGCGCTTCTTGGAAGACGAGCCCGAAGATGAGCCCGCTTCACGAGTGCGACTGGTCGCTTCCTTGTGCTTCTTTAGACTAGTCTCGACCATAATGGCCTTGTTCACCAACGTGGCGAAGTCAGGAAAGTCTTGGACGAGCAGGGCAAGTTGAATGTCATGGTGTAGCCCATCACAAAACTTTTCCTACCTACGAGCATCAGTGGGGATGTTTTCTTCAGCGTAGTAAGACAAGTCAAGGAACTCTCGCTGGTAGACCTCCACAGTCTTGTTTCCCTGAACGAGGCTACGGAACTTGGCCTTCTTCAAATCTATAACTCCTAGAGGAATGTACCGGGCACGAAAAGCAGCCTTGAATTCCACCCAGGTGACGATAGTTCCAGGAGGTAAGGTCTGTCTTTGAGTTGCCCACCATTGTGCTGCGGGACCCTACAGGAAGTATGTCACAAAGGTGACATAGCTGACAGGGGGAACATCAGTTAACTCCATCTCATAAAAGATGTCACGCAGCCAGTCGTCGGCATCCAGCAGATTAACTGTGTTGTGGAATACCAATGGGTTGAGGCGCACAAACTCAGGCAGCGCAATTGAAGCTGGCTGATGGTTGGCATTGGGACAGGGGAACTGATCCATAATCCCCGTCATGAACTGACGGTTGAGCTCAAATTGCTGCATCATAGCTGCCATATAATCAGTGTTTAAATTTAAACTAAACAGTGGCTTGGTGATCTTGGTGATCTTGAGGGTCTGGAAACTCTCCTGACATTTCTCTGTACACTCAAACTTAATGCCTTTGTGGAGCAAGTTAGTCAGGGGCTTGGTGATCTTGGAAAAGTTCTCGACGAATCGACGGCAATAGCTTGCAAGGCCGAGAAAACTTCTGACTTGCTTGGCATTCTTCGGAGGAGTCCAGTCAAGAATAGACTGAACACGCTCCGGGTTAACGGCGATACCGTCCTTGGAAATCACATGTCCAAGGTAGGTCACTTCAGAAAGCCAGAATTCGCATTTGGAGTACTTGGCATACAACTTGTGTTCTCGAAGCCTTTCTAGAACAAGGCGAAGATGTTTGGCATGTTTTTCCTTGTTCTTCGAATATACCAGAATATCATCCAGATATACCACGACGAATTTGTTGAGATAATCCATGAATATATAATTCATCAAGCGGGAGAACGTAGCTGGAGCATTTGTTGGGCCAAATGACATGACGGTGTATTCTGGGAGCCATAACGAGTAACGAAGGCGGTCTTCAGAATATCCTCTTCACAGACACGGATCTGGTGATAACCCAACCTCAAGTCGAGTTTAGAGAACATCGATGATCCAGCAAGGTTGTTATATAAATCATTGATCCGAGGACGCGGATATTTATTCTGAATGGTTGCCTTTTTGATAGGACGGTAATCTTGGACCAACCTATTCGTACCATCTTTCTTCTTGACAAAGAGAGACGGTGCTCCCCAGGCAGAGGAACTGGGACGGATGAAGCCCTTCTTAAGTGACTTACCGATTTCTTCCTTAAGCTCGAGCAGGTGGTGCGGAGGCATCTTGTAAGGGCGCTTCGCAATAGGATTTGTGCCAGGCTTCAAGTCGATAACAAACTCGACAGCTCTAGCAGGGGGTATTCCTGGAAGTTCTTCTAGAAATACATCTTGGAATTCGCAGACAACTGGAACGTTTTCGATCCCCTCAAGCGGAGAAGTGTTCAACGCATTCCAGGCGTAAATTTGGGCCTCGGCGTTCTGAGTGATATGAGCACGGTAATTCACTAACTCATTTGATGGATGTAGGAGGTGTACAACTTTAGTGGCACAATTGATTGAGGCATAGTGAGCCTTCAACCAATCCATTCCCAGTATAAGGTCAATGTTGGAATTATTCAGAATTATAGGGAAGGCCTGAAAATTCCTCTCTTCAATCACAACAGTGACTTCGGGGCTAAATATGGTGGCTTGGCACCGACCCGCGGGAGTGTTTACTACTAATGGATGGTGTACCGTTTCACATTTCACGTCATGCAAGAGTGCAAAATGTTCTCACATGAATGAATGCGATGCTCCTAAATCAAATAAAACTGATGCTGGTACTGAATTAACAAGAAGTGTACCCATCACAGTTTCAGGTTGATCCTGAGCTTCAGCCATGTTGACATGATAGTTCTGTCCACGACCATAAGAAGGTCTGACATTGTTGTTACGCTGCTGAGGAATTCCACGGCCATTACCACGGCCAACAGGAGGAAGAGCTAGCTGATTCTGACTCTGAGAATAATCTCTGGCACGGTGACCTGGCTGGCCACACTTGAAGCAGAGTCCACTGTCTGGACGTGGTGCAGGAGCTCGAGGTGGTGCAACTTGAAGAGGCTGCCTCGATGGTGGAGGAGGCAGACGAGGTACAGCATAACCAGGCCTGTACACTGGAGCTGTTGGACGGTACATGCTTTGTGGAATCCTGATGCAGCACTTCTGGGAAGACGAGCCCGAAGATGAGCCCGCTTCACGAGTGCGTCTGGTCGCTTCCTTTTGCTTCTTCAGACCAGTCTCGACCATGATGGCCTTGTTCACCAAGGTGGCGAAGCCAGGAAAGTCTTGGACGAATAGGGCTAGTTGAATGTCATGGTGTAGCCCAACACAAAACTTTTCCTGCCTACGAGCATCAGTGGGGATGTCTTCTTCAGCGTAGCGAGACAAGTCAAGGATCTCTCGCTGGTAGACCTCCATAGTCTTGTTTCCCTGAACGAGGCTATGGAACTCGGCCTTCTTCCGATCTATAACTCCTTGAGGAATGTACCAGGCATGAAAAGCAGCCTTGAATTCCAACCAGGTGACGATAGTTCCAGGAGGTAAGGTCTGTCTATGAGTTTCCCACCATTGTGCTGTGGGACCCTTCAGGAAGTATGTCGCAAAGGTGACATAGCTGACAGGGGGAAAATCAGCTAACTCCATCTCATAAAAGATGTCACGCAGCCAGTCGTCGGCATCCAGCAGATTAACTGTGTTGCGGAATACCAATGGGTTGAGGCGTGCAAACTCAGGCAGCGTAATTGAAGCTGGCTGATGGTTGGCATTGGGACGGGGGAACTGATCCATAATCCCCGTCATGAACTGACGGTTGAGTTCAAATTGTTGCATCATAGCTGCCATATAATCAGTGTTTAAATTTAAACTAAACAGTGGCTTGGTGATCTTGGTGATCTTGAGGGTCTGGAAACTCTCCTGACATTTCTCTGTACACTCAAACTTAATGCCTTTGTGGAGCAAGTTAGTCAGGGGCTTGGTGATCTTGGAAAAGTTCTCGACGAATCGACGGCAATAGCTTGCAAGGCCGAGAAAACTTCTGACTTGCTTGGCATTCTTCGGAGGAGTCCAGTCAAGAATAGACTGAACACGCTCCGGGTTAACGGCGATACCGTCCTTGGAAATCACATGTCCAAGGTAGGTCACTTCAGAAAGCCAGAATTCGCATTTGGAGTACTTGGCATACAACTTGTGTTCTCGAAGCCTTTCTAGAACAAGGCGAAGATGTTTGGCATGTTTTTCCTTGTTCTTCGAATATACCAGAATATCATCCAGATATACCACGACGAATTTGTTGAGATAATCCATGAATATATAATTCATCAAGCGGGAGAACGTAGCTGGAGCATTTGTTGGGTCAAATGACATGACGGTGTATTCTGGGAGCCATAACGAGTAACGAAGGCGGTCTTCAGAATATCCTCTTCACAGACACGGATCTAGTGATAACCCAACCTCAAGTCGAGTTTAGAGAACACCGATGATCCAGCAAGTTGGTTATATATATCATTGATCCGAGGACGCGGATATTTATTCTGAATGGTTGCCTTGTTGATAGGACGGTAATCTTGGACCAACCTATTCGTACCATCTTTCTTCTTGACAAAGAGAGACGGTGCTCCCCAGGCAGAGGAACTGGGACGGATGAAGCCCTTCTTAAGTGACTTACCGATTTCTTCCTTAAGCTCGAGCAGGTGGTGCGGAGGCATCTTGTAAGGGCGCTTCGCAATAGGATTTGTGCCAGGCTTCAAGTCGATAACAAACTCGACAGCTCTAGCAGGGGGTATTCCTGGAAGTTCTTCTAGAAATACATCTTGGAATTCGCAGACAACTGGAACGTTTTCGATCCCCTCAAGCGGAGAAGTGTTCAACGCATTCCAGGCGTAAATTTGGGCCTCGGCGTTCTGAGTGATATGAGCACGGTAATTCACTAACTCATTTGATGGATGTAGGAGGTGTACAACTTTAGTGGCACAATTGATTGAGGCATAGTGAGCCTTCAACCAATCCATTCCCAGTATAAGGTCAATGTTGGAATTATTCAGAATTATAGGGAAGGCCTGAAAATTCCTCTCTTCAATCACAACAGTGACTTCGGGGCTAAATATGGTGGCTTGGCACCGACCCGCGGGAGTGTTTACTACTAATGGATGGTGTACCGTTTCACATTTCACGTCATGCAAGAGTGCAAAATGTTCTCACATGAATGAATGCGATGCTCCTAAATCAAATAAAACTGATGCTGGTACTGAATTAACAAGAAGTGTACCCATCACAGTTTCAGGTTGATCCTGAGCTTCAGCCATGTTGACATGATAGTTCTGTCCACGACCATAAGAAGGTCTGACATTGTTGTTACGCTGCTGAGGAATTCCACGGCCATTACCACGGCCAGTAGGAGGAAGAGCTAGCTGATTCTGACTCTGAGAACAGTCTTTGGTACGGTTACCTGGCTGGCCACACTTGAAGCAGAGTCCACTGTCTGGATGTGGTGCTGGAGCTCGTGGTGGTCCAGCTCGAAGAGGCTGCCTCGGTGGTGGAGGAGGCAGACGAGGTACAGCATAAGCAGGCCTGTACACTGGAGCTGTTGGACGGTACATGCTTTGTGGAATCCAGATGCAGCACTTCTGGGAAGACGAGCCCGAAGATGAGCCCGCTTCACGAGTGCGTCTGGTCGCTTCCTTTTGCTTCTTCAGACCAGTCTCGACCATGATGGCCTTGTTCACCAAGGTGGCGAAGCCAGGAAAGTCTTGGACGAATAGGGCTAGTTGAATGTCATGGTGTAGCCCAACACAAAACTTTTCCTGCCTACGAGCATCAGTGGGGATGTCTTCTTCAGCGTAGCGAGACAAGTCAAGGATCTCTCGCTGGTAGACCTCCACAGTCTTGTTTCCCTGAACGAGGCTATGGAACTCGGCCTTCTTCCAATCTATAACTCCTTGAGGAATGTACCAGGCATGAAAAGCAGCCTTGAATTCCACCCAGGTGACGATAGTTCCAGGAGGTAAGGTCTGTCTATGAGTTTCCCACCATTGTGCTGCGGGACCCTTCAGGAAGTATGTCGCAAAGGTGACATAGCTGACAGGGGGAAAATCAGCTAACTCCATCTCATAAAAGATGTCACGCAGCCAGTCGTCGGCATCCAGCAGATTAACTGTGTTGCGGAATACCAATGGTTGAGGCGCGCAAACTCAGGCAGCGTAATTGAAGCTGGCTGATGGTTGGCATTGGGACGGGGGAACTGATCCATAATCCCCGTCATGAACTGACGGTTGAGTTCAAATTGTTGCATCATAGCGGCCATATAATCAGGCGGTGGCGGCGGTGGTGGATTGTTATCTCCCATCTTGCTAAGTTCAACAGGGGTAGTTTAGCAGAGGCTATTGCGAGTGTTTAGCAACAAGCATGATGTAGCATAAAGGAATTTAAGTAGTGTAACAGATGTTGAACGGTAGTCATTTAAGACATACAGATCCATACAGAGTCGGTTACAATCAGACAGCATAACGGAGCAAATTCAAAAGCTAGACATACTAGGCGGCGCGCAGGCACGCGGTAAGGAAGTACACAACGCGACATAGCAAAGGCTACATCAACGTCGGAGAAAACCACTGAAACGGGGTAGCTGCAAGTGCGGACGATGGATGTTCATTGCAGAAGGATCCTGCGCTCCATGTGCACTCTGATGCAGAACCCGGTCTCGAACTGAAAGAAGAGGTCCACGTGCAGGTGTATGACCTCCCACGGTAGGCCAATCGATCCCTGGTGGCATCTCGGTCCTGCGCGGGTAAAGGATTTGCTCCGGATGTATCCCTGCACGAACAGCTGGTAGCAACTGCGTCATAGCCTCGTAGAGTCGTGCTCGAGTGGCAAACAACTCGACGGCAAGAGCCCGAACAGTGCGATCCAAAGCCTGAGTACACTAAATCAGAACTCGTGGATCGTAGCGACGAGGCTCGTACGTGGCACAGATAGTTGTGTAGTATCTAGTAGCATCTCCAGCAGGGGCATACGAAATGTATCAAAACTCAGAGGCATCCAAGCTAGTGCTGAGCTCTCCTCAGAGACGTGCGACAGCTGAGTAGGCGGCATCATGGACTGCCATCTCAATCGTCACGCCGATACCGTGGAAAAGGTACAGCTCAGTGTCTGAGTCATCCTGCTGATCATAGATGCGAATATCAGCATAGTACTGCTCCTGGTTGAACTTGCGGTAAACCTCGTAGACCATGTACTCAGGGTACCAGCGGTAACCCAGTCTGGTCAGGAGGGCGATTAGGATAGCTGGATAACCAAGGGCATCACGAGCCCAAGTGCGAAGCACAAGCTGCGTCATAGGACGTGGTGGAAACAGACGATCCATCTGAAATAAAGGAAATTCAGGATTGTCATTTGACGATGAGGAGTATAATAGATTTCGAAAAACAAAACA
Organism: Thinopyrum elongatum; assembly: GCA_011799875.1. NCBI lineage: Eukaryota > Viridiplantae > Streptophyta > Magnoliopsida > Poales > Poaceae > Thinopyrum > Thinopyrum elongatum. The sequence continues at coordinate 369,839,959 of CM022303.1, forward strand.
ATGGAAAGAAAAAATTGATTATCAGACTAATCAGATCAATGATAGGGAAATCGCACAGATATCCAGCTCTCCGGGTGGACGGAATTTACGAGATCCTAAGTGTCGGCGTTAGTTAATTTATTAAACCCGAATAGAAGAGAGATTAGAGTCCCAGAGTAAAGACGAGGAACAAAAGATCCTAATACCACCCATTTGGCGACATGGGCCAGTAAGCCACATAGCCAAGCTAGTAAAACGGTTTTGGACCACTAGACTCAACTTCGACCAAGGAGTTGGAAAGGGGAACTCCTACAGGCAATCGGCTTTGATACCAACCTGTGACGACCCCGGCTTAATTGTGCACTAACCATACACACAAATGCGCACGATCAAGCCTAAGGACTCACTTGAAGATATCACAACACAACTCTAAAACATAAATAAAATCATACAAGCTTTATATTACAAGCCGAGGGCTCGAATATATAGCTCGATGGCATACAAGTGTCAGCGGGAGCATCAGATATCTGGGTACAGATATAACAGAGTTACAGATAGACCTTTAGAAAGGCGAGGCAAAATAAAATACTACGATCGAAAGGCATAGGCCTCCTGCCTAGGACCCTCCGAACCTACTCCTAGTCATCGGTGGGCTCCTCATAGTAGTACTCGCCGGAAGGGTAGTAGTAGTAGTAGTAGTAGTAGTAGTAGTAGTAGTAGTAGTAGTAGTAGTAGTAGTAGTAGTAGTAGTAGTAGTAGTAGTAGTAGTAGTAGTAGTAGTAGTAGTAGTAGTAGTAGTAGTAGTAGTAGTAGTAGTAGTAGTAGTAGTAGTAGTAGTAGTAGTAGTAGTAGTAGTAGTAGTAGTAGCCGTCGGCGGGGGCAGCTGGCTCGGGGGCTCCATCATCTGTTTGCGTCATTTGGATATGGGAAGAAAAAGAAAGCAAAGCAAATGTGAGTACTCATCCGAAGTACTCAGCAAGCAAAGATCTACACTACATATGCAACATTTTCAAAGGAAGGTTGTTTACGTGGACTGGGCTGCAGAAATGCCAAAATAGAGAGGAAGGCCTAGTCCTATCGAAGACTAGCATCTTCATCGGTCTTGCAGCATTAGAAGAGTGCAGATTAACATAATGTAAAGTAGTAGTAATGTCATCAACCTCGCCCAGAGATTCTTCCTCGACTCCCTGCGAGAAAGCAATCCCAGAGCCATACTATTCATTTCATCTCAAGGCACCAGTTCTAGTTGTACCGATCGGGATACAACTCCGAGTGTCCGTTACCGTAGGACAGGCTATCGATAGATTGTTTCTTCCCTACAGGGGTGCACCAACTTACCCACCATGCTCACTAAACTCCGGCCGGACACACTTTACTGGGTCATGCCCGGCCTTGGCCAAGCGACACACCGCAACCAGACCTAGGCTTAGAAGAGAGGTTAACACGCCGGACTAAACCTATGCCCCCAGGGGTCTTGGGCCATCGCCCCTGGAACTCCTGCACGTTACGGGGCCACCGAGAGTAGACCTAGCAACCCCTTATACAAGCGCAGTTGCGTTCCCAGTCCAACTCGGCATGCGCCGCTCCTTACTGACATCAAATAAGCTCCGGCTGATGTATATGACGCAGAACGCCCATACTATGCCCACGTGATGGTTAGTGCTATCAGGCCAGAGGCCCCTCGGATCAAATATCGAAACCGTTAATGTGTTGGTGGTGCGGTAACGAGCAGAGACTCACGAAAGATGTGACCCCATCGCCCCGTCTCGAGGACTTGCGGCAAGGGCTAGGAATGCCCAGCCACGCCTCGTAGATATCTCACGGGCACCTTCTAGGTCAACCCGACTCCATATCACTCTCATCATAAACTCGTGCGGGTACCCCTCAGGGCCGACCCGTCTTTATCCAGAATAAACAGTATCAACAATAATGTAAAGGCATCCGTGTGGCTACCATATCAAGAAGGAATCCGAGGCATCACCCTCGTTGGATTCCCACCTGACGTAGACATCAAGGTGAATGAAGGAGGAATCACCCACGAGGTCCACACTTGAGCAGTTGCACGATGACGTTGTTATCGGGGGTGGTGTAGGAGGAATCACCCTCGCTGACCACGATCGAGTAACTAACCTACAAGGTTATCATCAGAAGTGCTGACAAGGTATCACCCTCGGCACTCGATAGTAACCCAGTAGTGTCGAGCAACTAATGGGGAAGTGAAATGCGGTGCCGGGTCCTGGTCTCCGATCCCATTGATCGGGTCTTCTGATGATCCAGTGGGGCAGTCAGGATAAAGTGGGGCCTCTGCTGGGTCTCTACCCAACCTATACTACACAATTTAGGTTAAGCAGGTAGGTAACAATAGCAGGTTACAATAAACAGGCTATGTAGCAGAAATAGGATAACAGCAGCAGCAGTAACTTCTAATGCAAGCATAAGAGAGAAGAGAGTGGGTGATATCGGAATGCTCAAAAGGGGGTGCTTGCCTGGAAGCTCGGCGGCAAGGGTCTGATCGTCAGAGGCATAGTCGACCTCTAGAGTTGCGTCAGTCTCGGGAGCTACGTCGACGTCGGGGTCTACCGAGAGAGAAGATGGGGAAGAAACAGATAAATAGACAGCAAACATATGCAACACAGAGTATGCTATGCTAGGATGAAGTGCAGGGTTGCCTAAAGTATGTCTAAGTCATTTTTAGTTACTTTAGGATTTAAGTTGGATTTATTATCCGGTGAATATGCACTATTCATATACCGGAATCGGGCTAAAAGTTACGGGTTCTTCTACGTAGGGGGTTTCGACATAGAAACAGACGACACGATCAAATTTGTCTTGTCGTTCTCAGCAACTTTCATGTACAAAGTTTTTCGATCTGGGTTACGGTTTATTTATTATGAATTTTCAAAGTTTAAATGATTTTCTGGAATTATTTTTATTTAATAGAAAAGGAATTATGACATCATCATGAGGTCACCACTGTGTCAGCAGTCAACAGGATGCTGACCAGGGTCAAACCTGACCTGTGGGTCCAGTGGGACCCACATGTCAGCCTCTGTTAGTTAACCGAGTTTAAATTTAAACTAAACAGTGTTAATTAGGCAGTAGGCCCCACATGTCATAGGCTAATTAGTGGTTCTGATTAAGTTTTAATTAATAAATCATTTTAATTAACGGATTAAGTGGTGGGGCCCGCACGTCAGTGGGTCAGTGGGCGCCCAGTCAGCACGTTGACTGGTCAAACCAGTCAACGGGGGCCCCTGGACCCACGGGCAGTGTCACTGGGGGTGGCCCCAGGCCTGCCAGCATGGCGGCGGCCGGCGGCTCGACGCCAGTGACCTCCAGACGTGGCAGAGGGCGCGGCCGGCGTCGGAAATGTGCCACAGAGCGCCAAAACACGCGCGGTGACATGCGTTTGAACGGCAGGAGCATTCCACGTCGGTTGGTGGTGGTGCCGGACCAAATGGTCGCCAGAAAAGCGGCCGGCGACGAGCTACGGCGGCAGCGCGATTGGGTCCTTGACGGGAACTGTACTAGGAGGCATGGGGAGGCACGAGCTCGAGCTCGTTGGGCTCATGGGAGCACCAGGAGCTCGATGCCGTGCCCAGGCGAGCACGACAGGGGCTATGGCCATGGTGGCGAAGCGATCCGTGGCGACGGGCTCACGGTGACAGCGACGTGGTAGCTATGGTGCACGAGGGATCAACGGGGAGGAGCAGGGGACAGAGTAGCTCACCGTGCGGCACGCCAAAGGCCCTCGAAAGCTTAGGAGCTACAGAGGAGTTGTGGTCGACGGGGATCGCCGACGACCGAAGCGAAAGGGGACGAGGCGATTCCTACGCTGTGGTGGCTCCCGGCTCCGACTGGAAGACTCCGACGACGTGGCGGAGCTTGGCGAACCTCCTGGACATGGTAGCGGCGTTCGGGACCGCCGGTGGCCGCGGATCCGACCGGCGCGCGGCAGCGGCATCGTTGGGACAGAGAGAGAAGAGGCGAGCGCTCGAGGGAAAGGAGGGGAGAATGAGCGAGGAGGCCAGGGGAGGTGGACGAGGCTCCCTTATCCCCTCAGCCGCCCATGTAGCGTCGGTAGCCGTCGGCGTGTCGATGCCTCGTCGGCGCGGCGGCACACAGGGAAGAGAAAGGTGAGATGGGCCAGGTGGGCTGGATCGGGGCACTGTGCACTTAGGCCCAGTGCCCAGTGCCTCGTTTTATTTTCTTATTTCTGTTTTGCTTTTTTTTTCTTTTCTGTTGCTTTTTCTTTTGGCTAGCATTTGTATTTACAAAATATGTGACCTGCCAAATCAAATACTAGGCAATGGCTGGCACTGCCACAAAAAGTCTGGTGAGATTTTGAATTCATTTAGAATTTTCAAAAATGAGAATGGATTTAATAGGGCTGTTTTTGGTATTGTTTTGATTGCAAGAGCCAGATTTGTAATTCAATTAATGTTGATTTCATTTTTATATTTGCTGCTAGATTATTTGCTAATTAATGAACATTTTTCCCACAGTGTTTGAGCAACTTCACTTTGCACTTTGGATTCTGAGTTGATTTTCAGAATAGAGTTTGAATTGAATATTTAACCAAAGTGATTAGGCACTGCAAATAAGAGTGACTTGGCATTTTTAGCAGAGTGTCACAATGCTAGGTTACATAGGGCTGTTACACTACTTAGATCCTCACGACGTTCGACGTCACATCGAGGCAAACAGGGCACCTCCACGGTCCATCTACGGATCAAGGGGACGCGCGCCTGCTCTGCTCGACAGCTATGATGCCTGGATAGATAGGAATGGCCGTGCCCGAGATCAGGCCTATGCATGGCTCTCTCCAGACCTCCAACGAGATGCTCCTCGGTTCCGAGGTCTGGCACACCCGATCTGCTTCATAGATAGGGTGATGGAACATCAATGCCCCAAAGGATTCAATCCCATCAATATAGAATCATACGATGGCACCACCGGTCCAGTAGGATGGATCGAGGATTTCCTTCTCCACATACACATGGCCAATGGAGATGATCTCCACGCCATTAAATATCTGCCAGTCAAATTAAAGGAGCCGGTGAGGAATTGGCTTAACAGCCTTCTTCCTCACTCTATCGGCAGCTAGAAGGCCCTCGAAGAGGCCTTTAGAGCAAACTTCCAGGGCACATACATCCGGCCTCCGGATGCTGACGACCTCAATCGTGTCACCCAGCAGCCAGGCGAATCAACCTGGATGTTCTGGAATAAGTTCCTCACCAAGAAGAACCAAATCATAGACTGCTCCGAAGCCGAGTCCATCGCCGCATTCAAAAACAATATCCGAGATGAATGGTTGGCCCGTCAGCTAGGCCAAGACAAGCCGAGGACTATGGCTGCCCTCACCTTGCTGATGACCCACTTTTGTGTGGGAGAGGATAGTTGGCTCACCCGCAGTTCGCATAATGGCGAGGAAGGCACCTCGGAAACACGCGACGCCAATGGAAAACCCAAGCACAATAAAAACAAGCTCAAGAATAAGAATGCGGAAGCAACACAGAGGATGTTGCAGTTAACGCGGGATTCACCGGACCTAAATTCGGACATAAAAAAGAAGCCCTTTAAAGGGAACAGAGATGGACCTAGCCAGCTTGATAGACTCCTAGACCGCCCATGTGGAATCCACAGCACTCGGGACAAACTAGCAACCCACACCAACAGGAATTGCTGGGTCTTTAAACAAGCCGACAAGGTCGCGGCAGAGGGTTGATAATTCCCAAGTGCCAGGAATCATCGTAGAAATTTCCAAAGATGGAAGTGATAAGTATGGAGTGTCGAACCCACAAGGAGCTAAAGGTAAGATCAATATTCTCTCAAGTCCTATCTGCCACCGATACAACTCTACGTACACCGAGCGTCTGCTTTCATCTAGAAATGAGAAATAAAACTACATTGTGGGTATAAAGAGGATAGCTTTGCATGATATCGCAGAGCTAAAATATAAAAATAGGTGTTGTTAACATCAAGTTAGAATATATATAAATAGCGAGTGTGGAATAATGATGGAACGGTGTGCGGAATTGTCCTAGGCAATTGTTAACAAGATCGGTAATCATTATTGCAATTTTATATGGGGGAGAGGCATAAGCTAACATACTTTCTCTACTTGGATCATATGCACTTATGATTGGAACTCTTGCAAGCATCTGCAACTACTAAAGATCATTAAGGTAAAACTCAACCATAACATTAAAGTATCAAGTCCTCTTTACTCCCATACACAAACAACCCCCTTACTCGGGTTTAAGCTTCTATCACTATAGCAACCCACTATAAGTGAATCATGAACATATTGCAAACCCTGTAGCGGGAATCCCTCACATGTGCACGGCACGAAGGGCACCATAGGACAGCACCAAAATAAAACATACAACTCAAACAAATCTAGATAATCAATCAACCCAAAAGACAAAAGAAATCTACTCAAAACATCATAGGATGGCACCACATCATTGGATCATAATATGTGGCATAAAGCACCATGTTCAAGTAGGGGATTATAGTGGGGTGCGGGAGAGTGGACCGCTTAAAAGAGATGAGGATGGTGATGAAGAAAGTGATGTTGATGAAGACGATCACTGCGGCGCTGGTTCCCCCGGCGGCACTCCGGCACCACCAAGAGAGAGGGGGAGAGATGCCGGGGCCGGGACACGATATCCCAGAAATTAACCCCTCGTGTCATCACCAGCCCAGGATTACCGTTACTGGTGGACACGTCCTTGTTACAGATTACCAAGCTATTACAAGAATTGGATACAAGTCCATGAAGGTCTAATGATACAACAATGATTCTGGAGGTGGATGACGGAGTTGTCTCGTGGTTCTTCAACGTCGATGGGGCTCCATTCCCACAGGAACGGCTGACCCGGATAATTCCTATCCGCGTGGCTGCCACCCTAGGTTCCGTACGGATGTCGCTGTGGTACTCCTCGTAGAACTCCTGACCTGGCCAAGTAAATAGCCAGGGACAAGCCTGTGAGTACGTTGGAATGTACTCGCAAACATCATGAACAAAAGATATACCGAATGCCACAATTAATTATATGATCATGATGAACTACACTTTATGCGTATGCTCATGATGGACTTAAATGCCTACTGACAGGAATTAAATCATGGCATGATAAAATGTTAGCATGTGCAAATAAATGGATATGTAAAAATGTTAGTGATAAACAAGGATAGTTAAAGGAAAATAAAATAAAAGAAATGCCGGTCGGATGTCTAAAGTGACACCACGGTAGGTCTTGAAGAGAAATGCCAAAGGGGTGTCTAAAAGAGAAATCAGACGAGACAGGACCATCCGAGAACTCAGGCGACGCCACGAGAGGTCTTGAAAAGAAATGCCAGTCGGGTGTCAAGTGACGCCACGGTCGGACTTGAAGAGAAATGCCAAACAGGTGTCCACAAGAGTAGTGGCGTGATAAACCGCCTGTTAACTCGAGGGATGCCACGAGAGGTCTTGAAAATAAAATTGAGTGCCCGGGATAGTCTAGCAAGCCCTTGAGACACTCAAAAAATTTAATATAAGAGAAACAGGTTAGTCCACAATAATATGCATAACCATAAAATTTTCACAGCAATAGTATTCAAATAACCATGACAGCGTTAGTGATGATATCAATATCCTGCAAAATAGTTCATGCCCAAATTTAATTATTTCCTCCGAAGACTGACACTAAGACCGACACTTGACCAACCCAGACTGTAGTCCTTAACCGTGGACACGGCTATTCGAATAGGTTTAAACTCTGCATAGGGTGTACTCTTTACCCACAAGTAAAGGATTTCCTTAGTCAGTACCGTGACACTGACTAATTCCCATTATGGTCTTTGGGTTGAAAAACACACCTAACCAGCACACACCAGATTAACCGTTCGGATGCCAGGAATCACCCAAGGCATCATTTCAGAAAAACTCTAAGTCGGGGAGACAACAATCTCGAGTAGCATGGGATCACTATTAATACGCGGGGATTCCAAGGGGACACTCCCTCTCGGCTACAGCCGGTAACACCCATGCCCCTAGACCCGATGACAGGATTTAGTCCATGGCCCTGGAAACCCTCATCATGGCCCTCTGTACGGTGTGTGCATGGAAAGGGGTTAACAACTTACTAAACCATACCCCACCTGTGGCAGGGACAAGTGGCAGCACGAATCAAGTATGGGGGTTACCGGAACAAGACTCAATCTACGGTCGACTTAGGAGGCTTAAGTTTCCTGCAACGGTTAGCATAACAAGGTACTCTTTCAACAGCAATACCAACAGGGCCACAACCCTTGCATGCTCCAACAAGCATATCAAAAAGGCATGATCACGCTCCAACGTGATCACCCTTCCGCCGGTAACGGTATTTCTCTTATGCCTGCTCCTTCGGTTAGTCAAGTCCAGCACACGATGCATGGTACGATGAAACATGCCAACACTACATGCATGCAAAAATAACCATATGCCAGTTTTATTTGAATTCAACATAGTCATGTTCAAATTATTCTAGCAAATAATCTACCATGCATTCACCATATCAAGTGTTCAAGATGCTTGCCTTGAGCATGCAGAGGTATTGGGTGCACACCAAAACTTAGAAATATTTATCTCCCCTCCATTGCCTATTTTCAAAAATATTGAAATTACCACATAAAACAAAAATAGTACCAAAAATTGTTCAAATACTTTTGAAATAATTACTAAAATAAACTAGATGAAAAATTGGAAATGCCAGAAAAAGAATCAAATTATTTGAAGTTCAGATGATTTTACTATGGAATTTCTAAGTTGGAAAATATAAAAGAATTGGACTATTTAGTAGATCAGTGAATACTAAACTTTAGGAAAATGTTCACCTAGTCTAAATAAATAGAGCATGATTTTAGAAGTCTGTAGAAATTTGAATCATAAATTTTGGATATGAAAAGGGTCCTGTGGAATTTGTGGAATTCTACTGAAAAAGAAAAAGAAAAGGGCAGAAGTGCGCCTGAGCGCAACTTAGCCATGCGGTGCCACTGGGCCGGCCCAGCCGACCAGCTGCGCGGAGGAGGAGATGACGTCGGAGGCGTATTCGCTGAAATATGATCTCCTGTGGCGAAAGCGTATTCCTGTTACTACGCTTCCACTTAAACAGCGGGGCCCACGGCTGGAGTCGCTGACGAGCGGGGCCCGCGCCTCTTCTCTCCCTCCTAGCGCCATCTCCTTCTTCCTCCCGACACAGGGACAGAGGAGCTTCGGCCCTTGCTGGCGCCGGCGACTGGGGGCAAGGCAAGCTTGGGCGCCGCCGGGGATGGGTCCCCTGCCTCACCCCGTGCCTGTGGATGGAGGAGCTAGGGCCGGGGGTGGCCGGTGTAGGGCGTGGCGACCGCGGCAAGGAGCGGCGGCCTCCGGCCAGTGCAGCAGCTCCGGTGAAGAAATTAGCCGGGCAAGGTGGCTGGCGTACTTGCCGAAGTGTGGGGACTCTATTGGAGTGCTTGGTTGGGGCGAGGGAGGTCGGAGTGGCACGAATTCGGCCAGAGCCATGGTATGGCAATGGTGGCCGTAGGTGGGGAAAATGACCACCTCTGGTTTATTCGCTGGACATAAGAGCTTACAGAGGGAGAGGGGAAGGTGGTGATGGACTGAGATGGCCCGGGGGCAGCTTAAATAGGCGGGGAAGGGCGGTGACGTGGCTTCCCCGAGAAGACACGACGGCGGCGGCCATTTATGGCGCCGTCAAGGTAGTTGGCGAGGTCGGCGGGTCGGTGGAGTGGTCGGTGCAGCGCGGAGGCTTCTGGGGGAAGTCCACCGTCCAGGGGGAGGGCTGGCAGCTCCTGGATGTGCAACGCGTCTCGGTAGTGACGTAGCAGAGACGGCGGTGGTGCTGGCCGGTGGCTTGGCCGGCGCTAGCGGACAGGGTTAGGTGCGGTGGCTTGCTGGTGGTTGGTGCAGTGGCTCGGGCGCGTTAGGGAGCAAGAGGACGCGGTGCTGGCAACGCGCAGAGGCTCGGGGTGTCCTGGCCTGCAGCGCGCGCTCCGGGCACGTCCAGTGCACGCACATAGGGTGCTCGACCGAATGCCATGGCACCCTAGGTGGTTCTAACCGAGCTAGTCTTTGACAGGGTAACACATACTTAGGTGACAAATATGAGAGACATGTTGGCTTGGCTAAAGAACCAAGTGCCAAGTGAAATGTTTGATGATTGAAAGTTTCTGCCATGCTCACAACCTGTTTAACAAAATGATAGAGCTAGCTAGGGAAATTTGTTGGAAGTGAGACTTGGCAGGATGGTCTCTCTCTTATTGGTAGAGATGGTGGTGGAGCTGGTTTGGCAAAAAGAGAGACTTGATAGTGCAAGTTTTGAAGAATTTAGTTTCTGGACAGAAGCCACATGGGAATATTTGGTGAACTAAACAGATTCCAATGGAGCTAAAATTATGGACTTAAGGGTTTGGTTAGAAGGACTATAAGTGGGAAAAATTTCAGGATTTTTGGGGCAAGGAAAAATGGGGTTGTAGTAGAAACTCAAATACAGGACAGAATTGAAAAGGGGTTGTTTCACTCATAATTTCCAATAGACCAAGTTAGGTTTTTGCATAAAAGTGATATGTAGGCATCACATGACCTCTCCTAATTTTTGTGGAATTTTAAAATATTTATTTAAAATAGTTGTAGTGCTACAGTGGTATTTCAAAAATTTGAAAATGCTATTAAAAGAATAGTTTTGGGGCAATTTTATTATAAAAATAATTCCTACTATTATTAAAGTAGTAATGAAATGGTTTAAGAAAACTCCCAAAGCCACAATATTATTTTCAAAAAAAATTATGTGGACAGAAGAATTTTGTAAAACAGAAACAGAAAATACCCTGAAAATAATAAAGGACTTTATATAAATTCAAAATTTTGTTTCTGGCAAAAATTTTATTTAGTAAAAACATGATTAAATTTTTGGGGTGTTACAAGAGAGTCTCCCCCTTGTGCTTCCTCCTCCATGGCCTCCCCCTAGATGGGGAGAGGTTCTCCTTCTGGTCCTTGGCCTCCATGGTGATGATGGCCCCCTCCGGCTTCCTCCTCCATTGCCTCCGGTGATGATGGCCCCCTCCGGCAGGGTGCCGGTGAGGGCCTAGATTGATTTTTTTTCTAGCTAGAGAGGCTTGTGGTGGCGGAACTTCTGATCTAGGGTTCTTTTCGGAGGTTTGGGTATTTATAAGAATTTTTTACGTCAGTCTCACGTCAAGGGGGTGCCCGAGGGGCCCAGAAGCCGGGAGCACCCTCCCTGGGGGGTAGGGCGCGCCCCTAGGCTTGTGGCCTCCTCGGTCACTTCCTGGCCAAGCTCCAGTGCTTCGGGGGTCTCTTTTGGTCCATAAAAAATCACCGTAAATTTTCAGCCCATTCCGAGAACTTTTATTTCTGCACAAAAAACGACACCATGGTAGTTTTGCTGAAAACAGCGTCAGTACGGGTTAGTTCTAATCAAATCATACCAAAACCATATAAAATTGTTGTAAACATGGCATGAATACTTCATAAATTATAGATACGTTGGAGACGTATCAGCATCCCCAAGCTTAATTCCCGCTCGTCCTCTAGTAGGTAAATGATACAAGAAATAAGTCATGAAGTGTGAATGCTAGCATAGTGCATAAATTTTATCAATGATAGTTCCAAACACTTTTTCTAGCATCATTATGTATCATAAACAGTAGCTCATCTGATAAAACTTCTCATGATCAAGTAACAAGCTATTCACATGTTAAAGTATAGACCATAAAGTTTCTTGAAAACTAACAAACTATGTTCTCAGTCACCAAACAATTGCAATTCATCTTATTTTCAGGAAGGGTGTATGTAAGAGCTTTGATTTAGCAAATTCCACATACTCAACTATCATATAGTCTTCCATGATTGCTAACACTCAAAGCATATTTTTAGAACAAATAGCATCCGTCAAACACAGAGAAAGATAGGGGCTTAATGTTTCGCCTCCCAACTTATTTACCATATAGATAATTGTCAACAATAATAATTCATGATCAAATATATTTGAATGGCCATATATGCTTGGATATTTCTCCACCACATGATGCTTGGCAACTAAAGAATAATTGAGGTTGAAATAAGAAGGAATACTATTTACTCTTGAATAAAAGTAAATACATGAAGGTAAAAGATAGGCCCTTTGCAGAGGGAAGCAGAGTTGTCATGTGCTTTTTAATTTTGGATGTGCAAGCCCTTAATGCAAAGGAATGTCACGTTGTATTGCCCTTTGTTATAGCAACCTTTATTATGCAGTCCGTCGCTTTTATTTCTTTACCATCACAAGTTCGTACAACTCTTATTTTCCCTTACAATAAAAGATCATACATATTTAGGAGCAATTTTTATTGCTTTTTGCACCGATGACAACTTAATTGAAGGATCTTATTCAATCCATAGGTAGATATGGTGGACACTCATGGCGAGAAACTGGGTTTAAGGAGTTTTGGATGCACAAGTAGTATCTCTACTTAGTACGAATTTTTTGGCTAGCAAAAGATCCTAAGCAAGCACTACATGTTGGAGGATCCATAACAATATAACTTCTATACAAATATACCCAAACATAACTCATTACATTGTCTTCCTTGTCCAACTTCAACTAATTTGCTCAAGTTTGAAAATAAATAATGGGGCTCACAATCATAGAAGATGTCCAAGATAGTATATTTATATGTGAAATCTCTCTTCCTTCAATATTCTTTCATGAATTGTTCAAGTGACCAATGTTGAGTTTGCTAACTTTCAATAAATTTTACCACATATACTTCTTATATGTGAAGTCATTACTCCCCATGGGATAAGCATATTAAACATATATAATTTCAGATTTATGATATTCAATTCATTCAACCATTTACTCATAGGATATAAGTGAAGCACGAGAGTAAATGACAAAACTACTCCAAAAAGATATAAGTGAAGATCAATGCATAGTCAATTACTTAAATAGCTATGTGAGGACTCTCCCTCATTCAATATTTCAGATCCAATTATTTTATTCAAACAGCTAGTAAAATGAAAATACGCTCCAAGCAAAACACATATCATGTGACGAATAAAAATATAGCTCCAAGTAAGGTATACCGATAGTGTTGAAGACGAAAGAAGGGATGCCTTCCGGGACTCTCCCTCATTCCAGATTTCAGATCCAATTATTTTATTCAAACAGCTAGTAAAATGAAAATACGCTCCAAGCAAAACACATATCATGTGACGAATAAAAATATAGCTCCAAGTATGGTATACCGATAGTGTTGAAGACGAAAGAAGGGATGCCTTCCGGGGCATCCCCAAGCTTAGTTTCTTGTATCTTTCTTGAATTTTATCTTGGGGTGCCTTGGGCATCCCCAAGCTTAGGGTCTTGTCACTCCTTATTCTCCTCATATCGATATCTCACCCAAAACTTGAAAACTTCAATCACACAAAACTTAACGGAACTTTGTGAGATGGGTTAGTATAGTAAAACAAATCATTCACTTGGGTACTGTCAAAGACATGATTCATAATTGTTACCACATAATTCCTACTGTACTCTATAATTTCAACAATTTATATTAAGCAATATAAGCCATAGAAACCATAAAATAAGCAAACTATGCATCGAAAACAGAATCTGTCAAAAACAGAACAGTCTATAAAGATCTGAATTATCTCATACTTATATTACTCCAAAAATTCTGAAAAATTATAACAACGTAGAATTTTTTTTATATAAATCTTGTGTAAAAAATTCAGAATTTTTCCATGTTCCAGTGAATTTTAACAATTCTCTTCTGGACAAAAAAGTTTCTGTTTTTGCACAGAATCAAATCAACTATCAACCACACTATCCAAAAGGCTTTACTTGGCACTTTGTTGAAACAAAAACTATAAAATATGATTACTACAGTAGCTTAATCATGTGAACACACAAAAACAGTAAGGATAAATATTAGGTTGTCTCTAAAGAAGAACTTTCCTTTAAAGCTTTTTAGCTAAGCAGTGATATTTTAATGATACTCTTCCAAGCCCAATTTCGATGATAATTTTATTCATACTCTAAAAGATATAAGTGAAGTTCATATAGCATTATACAACTAATATAGATTGACCAATATCCAAGCTCAAAATATATAAGTGAAGCACACGAAGCATTCTATAAAGCCATACTCAAAAGATTTAAGTGAAGCACAAAGAGCATTCTATAAAGCCATACTCAAAAGATTTTTAAGTGAAGCGCATGAAGCATTCTATAAATCAATGAAGAACTACTCATACTAGCATGTTGCATAAAGGAAAAGAAAAAAATAAAAAAAATAAACACAAAATACGCATATCATGTGAACAAAACAAAAACTGAGGTATATCGATAATTGTTGAAGAATAAAGATGGGATGCCTTCCGGGGCATCCCCAAGCTTAGATGCTTGAGTATCACTGAAAAATTTACTTGGGGTGCCTTGGGCATCCCCAAGCTTGAACTCTAGCTTCTCCTTATTCTTCTCATATCGATAACTCCTCGATCTTCGAACACTTCATCCACACAAAACTTAACAAAAACCCTTGTGAGATCCGTTAGTATAATAAAGCAAATCACTACTTTTAGGTACTGTTGTAAACTCATTCTAATTTCATATTAGCATTATATATACTGTATTCCAACTTCACCGTGGTTCATACCCCCCAATACAACCCATATATTCATCAAAATAAGCGAACAACACATAGAAAACAGAATCTGTCAAAAACAGGACAGTCTGTAGCAATCTGAACATTTACCATACTTATGTAAATCCAAAAATTCTGAAACAAATAGTACAAAATAAAAAATTTGCATATCAGTACTGTGTAAAAATTTCAGAAACTTTTGACATTCCAGTAAAAAATGTAAATTCACGCACTACAGCCAAAGTTTCTGTTTTTGCACCGCACATAGCAAACAAGCAATCTAATCATCCTAAAACCAAATCTTGGCACATTATTTTTATAATAAAATTGATATATAAAAGGGGATAATTATTTTTGAGAAACTTATATGAAAAATTCTACATTGTTTCCATGATCATGAACACAAGTGTTCAAGGTCGACCCTCACTTCTCCAATGCATAACCTTCCAATCACTTCTCTTTTTGAAAAAGTTTTTAGGCATAAGAGGCAACTAAAAAAAATTGTATTTTGCATTATTTAATATTTTTTTTGTTTCACCCATAGCTAAAGAAAACAAAAACAAAAAGGAAAACAAAATCTACTTAGTGAAGAAAGCAAACAAGCACACATGATAATATCAACCCCACACTATTGCTCCCCGGCAACGGCGCCAGAAAAGAGCTTGATAATCCCCAAGTGCAAGTAATCATCGTAGAAATTTCCAAAGATGGAAGTGATAAGTATGGAGTGTCGAACCCACAAGGAGCTAAGGGTAGATCAATATTCTCTCAAGTCCTATCTGCTACCGATACAACTCTACGTACAACGAGCGTTTGCCTTCATCTAGAAACGAGAAATAAAACTATGTTGTTGGTATAAAGAGGATAGCTTTGCATGATATCAAAGAGCTAAAATATAAAAATAGGTGTTGTTAACATAAAGTTAGAATATATTATAATATATTACAAATATCGAGTGTGGAATAATTATGGAACGGTGTGCGGAATTGTCCTAGGCAATTGTTGACAAGATCGGTAATCATTATTGCAATTTTATATGGGGGAGAGGCATAAGCTAACATACTTTATCTACTTGGATCATATGCACTTATGATTGGAACTCTAGCAAGCATCCGCAACTACTAAAGATCATTAAGGTAAAACCCAGCCATAGCATTAAAGTATCAAGTCCTCTTTACTCCCATACGCAAACAACCCTCTTACTCGGGTTTAAGCTTATGTCACTCTAGCAACCCACTATAAGCGAATCATGAACATATTGCAAACCCTGCAGCGGAAATCCCTCACGTGTGCGCGGCATGAAGGGAACCATAGGACAGCACCAAAATAAAACATACAACTCAAACCAATCTAGATCATCAATCAACCCAAAAGACAAAAGAAATCTACTCAAAACTTCATAGGATGGCAACACATCATTGGATCATAATATGTGGCATAAAGCGCCATGTTCAAGTAGGGGATTATAGTGGGGTGCGGGAGAGTGGACTGCTTAAAAGAGATGAAGACGGTGATGAAGAAGGTGATGTTGATGAAGACGATCACCGCGGCGATGGTTCCCCCGGCGGCACGCCGGCACCACCGAGAGAGAGGGGGAGAGAGTCTCCCCCTTGTGCTTCCTCCTCCATGGCCTCTCCCCTAGATGGGGAGAGGTTCTCCCTCTGGTCCTTGGCCTCCATGGTGATGATGGCCCCCTCCGGCTTCCTCCTCCATGGCCTCCGGTGATGATGGCCCCCTCCGGCAGGATGCCGAAGAGGGCCTAGATTGATTTTTTGTGGCTACAGAGGCTTGCGGTGGCGGAACTTCCGATCTAGGGTTCTTTTCATAGGATTGGGTAGTTTTAAGAATTTTTGGCGTTGGTCTCATGTCAAGGGGGTGCCCGAGGGGCCTACAAGCTGGGATCACCCTCCCTGGGGGGTACGGCGCGCCCCCTAGGCTTGTGGCCTCCTCGGTCACTTCCTGGCCCAGCTCCGGTGCTTCGGGGGTCTCTTTTGGTCCATATAAAATCACCGTAATTTTTCAGCCCATTCCGAGAACTTTTATTTCTGCACAAAAAATGACACCATGGTAGTTCTGCTGAAAACAGCGTCAGTACGGGTTAGTTCTAATCAAATCATACCAAAACAATATGAAATTGTTGTAAATATGGCATGAATACTTCATAAATTATAGATACATTAGAGACGTATCAAGGGTCCGAGTAAAACCCAAAACCACAGTGAAGACGAGGATGAACCTCGGCACCCAATAATGGAGGCCAACTGAAGTTTCCTAACGAGGTAACAGAGGTCAATATGATCTATGTCACCCATCTCCCTAAGAAGGAGAGGAAGCGAGTACTTCGTGATGTCTACGTGATGGAGCCAGTTGCCCCAAAGTTCAACCCCTGGTCGGCTTGTCCGATCACCTTTAGTAAGCACGACCATCTGACAAGCATTCGGCATGGCGGATCGGCGGCATTCGTCCTGGACCCAATTGTCGATGGTTACCATCTGACATGAGTCCTCATGGACAGAGGTAGTAGCCTCGACCTCATTTACGAGGAGAAGGTTAAGAAGATGGGCATTGACTTATCCCGGATCAAGCCGAGCACCACCACCTTCAAAGGTGTCATCCCAGGCGTTGAAGCCCGCTGCACCGGAACGAACACCCTGGAGGTAGTCTTTGGCTCACCCGAAAACTTCAGAAGCGAGGAGTTAATCTTTGACATCGTCCCCTTCCGGAGCGGATATCATGCGCTTTTAGGGCGCACAGCCTTCCTGCGCTTCAACGCGGTCCCGCATTATGCTTCTCTCAAGCTCAAAATGCCAGGACCCAACGGTGTTATAACAGTCAATGGTAACACCGAGCGCTCACTCTGGATCGAGGAGCAGACCGCGGCTTCTGCAGCCGAGGTACAGGCATCTGAGGAGGCAGCCCGCCGCGATAAACGCACCGCTAGCTCTTCGAAGCGCATCCGGGACGCGCAAATCGACCTCGGCCACATACCCCCGCACCCTAAATAGGTTTACGGGCTCCTGTCGTGCCCTCTCTGGATGGGGCATTACGTCCCCAGAGTGCACAATTTTGCACTCAAGATTTCCTGGGCCGCCGAGGAGCCAAAAACTCACCAACACGTCGGAACGGCTAGACCGAGGATCGACGTGGCTTCGAGCCCTCATATGAGCTGGCCTCTGTCAAAGTGCCAGCAACCACGAATTCATCAGTGTGGCTTAAACCATGCAAACAGACTCTTGCAAGACCTCCTTCAAGGGGCTCGGCCAAATAGACGCCTGAAGTGCAAAAAGGACCGAGAATGCACTAGTCTTACTTAAAACACCACTTTCGGTGACTACAAGCTGGTCAACAGCCCGGAAGCGTAGACATGCGGCAGGATGCAGCCCGGGCTCCTAAAAGCCCAATGTGAATACCCGCCATGTATCTCTTCTTCCTTCCCTTCTTACATTGTATTCTTTTAGTTGCTCTTGTTGCAGTTGGGCATGTAAAGGCTTGAAATTATGAAATAAAGAAACCATGTCCCCTAAAGGTCCTAATCACATTTCTTTATAAGCACAGCCCCTGCGCCACGAACAAGTTCTTCAAAAAGATACAATTGTATTACAAGTCCGAAGTATTCGGTGTCTTGGATTTTTGCTTTATATGCATCAGTTTGGAACCTAGATTTCAGTCAATAGTTGGGCCGCCCAGCTCCTATGTGTACCCCTTACGTTCTCGATGAATTCGGCTAAGGGTGTAATGGGAGAACCACTGCGATTTCGCTGCCAGGTTAATTGGTAGAGCGACTCGGTGGAGAAAGCCAAAAACTGATTATCTAGGTAGGCGCAAACTGGTCGGCCATCTGTAGACCGCGTCAAGTGATGTGCGTCATGACTTAGACCTCGGCCTGTCAGGCCGACCACTTCTCACACCAAGGGCTAGTCATCAGCCCCCATAGTCAAACTCCTAGGACTACTTGAAAGTTTTCAAGCCACTATAGTTCAATTGCCTTGTTCCTATGAGTAGAGGACCGCCTCTGGGTACCGAGACATCGGCTAAGGGTCAAATCTGCATCATGGAACACCCTTTGTTAGTATAATCTACACTGGGGATGAAGCCGACGACTGGCCACTTTCAGTTTCAAACAGCCATCCAGGAGGTAAAAATACTTAAAAAACACATATGGAATTTAAAGCCATAGCCATTCAAGCAAAATATAATGTTTTATACATCCCATCACTTCGGCATTCCGAAGTACTACCTAAAAATACAACATGTCTTCCGGACATGCGGTCTCGGTAAGCCGAGCTCCCTCTTCCACCTCCTCATAGAACTGCTCTGCAGTGCGAGGTTTATCTACAGGAGGACCCACAGCCACAGTCATGTTGTCGACCTTGCGCCAGTGCATCTTCACACAGGCATACGCCCTCCATGCTCCTTCAAAGCATGCGGACCTCGTCCAGCTATCGGCACGCGGGACAGCCTCCCTCAGGCACGTCACGAGGCCAAAGAAGCTGCCAGGAAGGATGTCAGCAGGCCACAGCGTGATGCAGAGGTCTTGAAGTGTCAGCCTCACCATGCGGAGCAGCTCGGCTAGTTGCTTCATTCGATTTGCTTAGCAGCTGCGCCGCCGGAGGCCCCTGGGACTGTCCCCAAAAGGCCTTCTCCAATTAATGACCCGCCAACTGGTCGAAGTGCGCTATGGCATCCGTCACACTCTGCGGGAGATCCCTGAAGACCTCTGTGGAATGCCACAGCTGGGTGAGCTCAATGCACCCCTTGCTACCAAATACACACTGCAGTAAGTATTACTTACTCGAGGTGATTTACTCCAACTGCTAGAGCACCTCACGGTCCGCCCGGGCTGTGGTCTTGAGGTCGGCATGGGCAAGCTGAAGCTTTTCGAGCTCCTCCTTCGTTTGCTGCCTGATGCGGAGCATCCCAAGGTCATCCCCATGGACCTACCATCGTCTCACCAAGTGCCTAGTAGACCGATGACATGTTCAAGAGCAAGGGCTATCGAAATCGAGGTGACATCTCTCCTCTCTCAACTTCCTCTTGAATCACATGAGACATGGCTACTACCTTCAACAGAAACTCTATACATACTCAGGTACATCGAAGGCAGCCATGGAGAAGCTAAGGAGCAAGGAGGATTGAAAGAGGAAGACACACGCGAAGATAGAGAAGAAATCAGCTATGTCCCAGGCTGGCCAGACAATCCGGACGAGGTCCCGGATGATCCGGACAGAGCCCGGATGATCCGGCTAATCCATCCGAGAGCACCCAAAGCTGAACCACGAAGCCGGGTCATCCGGACGGAGTCCCGGATCATCGGGACCCAGCCGAACATCTGGACCCCCCCCCCCTCCGGACATCCGGGCCTCCGCCTGCCTCCTCGCCACGTTCGGACCATCTGGACCATCTCCCGGATCATCCGGGTCCCTGAAGCCCGGATCGTCCAGCTCCCCATCCGGATCATCCGGACCCCCGCCTGTGCGCGTGTGTTGGGCCGAGGCCCATGTACCCCTTCGTCCCCTTGGCCTATATAAACGACTCATCCTCCACTTTTCTAGGGTTAGCACTTGTTTAGCTCATTTGAGAGATAGAGCTGTGCTCATCCACTTGTTACCCTCTCCACAAGAGGCCGAGGCCTCTCCGGAGAAGATCCCCCAAGTGGATTCAAGGCCCCTCACGGGAAGATCCTTCGTGGATTCAAGGCCTCCTCACGGAGATGAACTAGTTACCATTTGTATCATCCTTTGTTGACTTTGGATCGTGTATCTCGATGTGTATTTGGATCTAGCACATGTGTGATCGTTTCTTGTTGATTTGAGTGTTTCCTCTCGTTTCCCCTCATGATTTCCCCCTCGTGTTCATCATAGGAATCACCTCCCATCGTGAAAGATCGGCCTAGATCGGGTTAGCCCCGCATCATATGGTATCATGAGCCTTGGTTGATCACGAATTTGGAGTCCCTACCCTTGTTTTCTAGCCTAATTTTGTTGTTTTTCTTCCGATTTCGAAAATTCCCCACAAAAATAGCCATACCAAATTTTTTTGTTATTTGTTGGTTTGATGAAGTTTTGTTGATTTTGATCCATGGATTAGCTGTGTTGCAAGTGGATCTACACATTCCCTACCTTCCCCACTACAAAATCCATCCAAAAATCCACGAAATTTTTGTTTCCCCCAATTTTTCGAGTTCATCCCGAGCCATCCCGCAAGCAGTTGAGCTGCCCGGATCATCCGGACCTGGACCCGTATCATCTGAACTTGCCCGGATCATCCGGCTCCTGGCCCGGGTCATCCGGCTTCAGCCTCACAGAACTGCACTTGTGCAGTTTTTGACCGCCACCACTTCCACCTCCGCACACCTACCTTCACCACGACCTCCCAACTTCCGCTACACCCTCGACACACCCAACCCTACCACCGCTTACCCACTACCGACTCTGACAAGTTTGCCATGGTTTCCTTGAGAATTTGAGTTGCGGTTTTTCGTTTCCTAACGTTTGTCAGCTACTTAGGGACGGTGCCTCTCTGACAACACCGCCACTCATCTTCGCCAACATCGTCGACATCGACACTATCATCTACTTAACATCGACGACACTTTGAGTATTCCCTTGCCATTGCATTGTCACCCCATAGCCAATTTTCCGTAACTTTCCTATCGAGACTAGCCATTTGAGTATTGCCGGGCCACGATACTTGTGCACATTACTAATCGTCGTATACATTGCATACTATATCATCATATCTTGGTGTGCCACAAAAGTGTTTCGCATACACAATTGCTATCTTGGTTCGAACATTATTGCATAAGTGGCCAACAAAAGAGCTCAAAAGAGAAAGAGCCAACAAGCTTTTAAGCAAAAGAGAAAGATAAGCAAAGAGCTTTTAAGCAAGAACCATAGCATCATACTACATTAAGATTGTCATACTCGATCATCTCGGGTCATTATCATCGGAACATCATACATACATAGCATACTTGTGATAGGAAGTCGCTATGTTTTGTCTCTTATAGGTACTGCACAAGTTCATATGTGCCTATTGAGCAATTGGCTAGCGTCTCTCTAGTGTTGTGCGACGAGAGCATTTTTTGTGGATTCCACATTTTCCGCTCAATCCTTGGTTGCACAATGTCGGTGTACTAGAATAGGGGTACCCTAGTACCCCGTACTTGTGCACAGGCAGTAGCAGCATCCCGCGGCCAGGCTTACGGGAGGACAGCCAGAGAGAAGCTCAAGGTTATTAAGCCATTCAAGAACAAAGTATACAAAGCAAGAGTCAAGGCCCCGGCAAGAGGAGCTTGCCGGGAGGGACAGTTGAGGCCCAGCCTGAGGTTTGCTGTAGCAGAGTACTTGCCCCGGCAAGTCATTGGCTGCGGCAAGGTATTGGCTGCGGCAAGATAGCAGCTGCGGCAAGGTACTTGCCCCGGCAAGTTACCTTGCGCGGCAAGCTATTGGTTGCGGCAAGCTGTCAGGTGCGGCAAGGTCTTGCCGCGGCAAGCGTTACTGTACCACTGTGCTACTGTGCTGCTCCGGTGCCTCTGCCAGCGTGGCGCTCTGGGTCCTTCCAAGCGTGTGTGGCAGGGCACTGTGTAGACGGCGGTACTCTGTAGCTAGCGGTGCAGGAGCAGGTGGGATAGGCTTTTCCCACGTCCAAGATGTCCGGGTACATGTATCTGGACAGCTAAGGCATGGGCATTTAATGCCCTTGTCCCCTGCCGTCAGTGGTAGGTAGGACATGTCATCCTAGTAATAATGGCCTTACTGTAGCAACTTTCCACCTCTACCTTTACTGTTTGCCACCTATTGGTGACCCCTTTGTGCGTATAAAAGGAGGCCCATAGGCAACGTGGAAGAGGGTTAGGAACTGGGAGATGGAGAACTCCAGTATTGTACGCAGCTACTCTGTACTGTAGCGCTCCTGGAGCTAGAACAATCATCCAGATAATACACCAAAAAGCAGGAGTAGGGTTTTACGCATCCGTGCGGCCCGAACCTGGGTAAAATCTCTCTCGTGTGCTGTCGTGTTCTTCGCTAGATTTGCTCTTCGTGCGACCGTCTCTCCCTGCCGAACGTAAAGGGGTCCTTCCCTGGGTCCCATAGGTGATCGCAGATTCGTCCCCGACACACAACCACATTTATCTATCCGTGCATGTGTTTCCGTGTGCCACATATTGCTATTGGTCTACTTGTTGCATTTGCCAATTTGAGAATCATTTTCAACATCATTGAGTCTTGCTAACAAATTGCATAAATTTTGTGCCACTATCCTCAACGAGCTACTCCAAAAGCCTTTACTTGTGTGGGTGTGAGAATCGACAAGAATCGATACCAATTGTGCTATTTCCTTACTACACTATTGAGTGATCATTGATCCATCTTCAACATCGGATAAGGTACATTTGGTCTAGTTCTTCCTTTGTCCCACTCACATATTTTGCTTGCGATGATGGATAGGCCAAGTACATCTTCGAACCCGCTCTTCGATGATCCTCAAGTACCGAACAACTACGTCACCAAGGTTCACTTATTTGGTGTCCAACAAGCTCTACATCAAGAGAATGAAGCTATGAACAAGCGCATTGAGCTACTCGCCACCGACATGAGGCATTCCAAAGTGCGAACAAGAGACTACTTCGACACTACTCTTGCACATCACATGGAAGATCTCAATGCAAACATGACTACTCAAATGGAAGAGCTGTGAACTTTGATGGTCAATCGATCTTCTTCCTCTTCGTCATCCCAAAGACGGCGCAATTCGAGTCGACATTCCTACGACACCATCACTGGCTCAAGTACACCGACATCGAACACTCTTCGTCGAGCCGCACGCCAAGACTGCCAAGCAACCCGCAATCAACTACACAGCAATGGTCCACAAGTGCAACTTGAAGAGCAAGAACATCGACATCGTCAAAATCAAGCTACCCTTGAACAAGCACAAGAAAGGCAACGCCAATGCCAACAAGAGGAAGCGCAAGAACGACAATGCCAACGAGAGCAAATGTAAGAGCGCCAACGCCAACACCAAGACGACCAAGACGCCGATGCTCTACGTCAAGAACAACAACATCATGAAGCACAAGCCCTTGAGGCGCAACATGCCCTCCGTAACACCAATTGTGCCATCGCCGCCCGCAACCGACGTGTTCATGAAGAAGAAGAAGCACTTCATGATGAATTACACGAACGACGACATCAAGCACGATTGCACCGCCAAGTTCCACAGGCTCGTCCACAAGCTAGAAAAGAACAACAAGCTCGACAAGAACCACAAGTTCGCCAAGAGCAACAACACAATGAGAATCCTCCACGCCAAGAGCAACTTGAGGTTGACAATCCTCCACGTCAAGAACGTCATCACAATAGGCAAGAGCGCAATGAAGAGCAACACTACGGCAAGCTCAAGTTCAACATGCCAAAGTTTTCCGGAAGCAATGATCATGAAGACTATCTCTCATGGGCATTGAAAGTCGACAAGATCTTTCGCTTACACAACTATGATGAGGATAAGAAGATCGCCATGGCATCTCTTGAGTTTCAAGACTATGTCCTTATTTGGTGGGAGCAAGTTATTGAATGACGAGAAGCAAAAGGAGAGCCACCCATCACCACTTGGAACCAAATGAAGGATCTCAGGAGAGCGCGCTTTGTGCCAACACACTATAACCGCAACTTATTCAAGAAGTTGCAACTCCTCAAGCAAGGCACAAAGTTGGTTGAAGAGTATTAAAAGAAAATGGAGATTGCAATGATTCGAGCAAATGTCACGGAAGATGAGGAGCAAACCATGGCACGTTTCTTGAATGGACTCAACCATCCTATCAAGAAGATCCCTGACTTCCAACCTTACTCCAACCTCATCGAGCTAGTGCACCAAGCAACCAAGGCGGAGCGACAAGTGCAAGAAGACTACAAGTATGCCAAGTACTCTTCCAAGACATACGGCTCCTACAATTAAGCTCCAACGACTACGCTACCTTCTACCTCAACCAAACCCTCTACAAGCAATGACGACAAGTCAAGTTACAAGAAAATTTCGACATCTTCAAGTCGTCCTCCTACTACAAGCAACTTCAAGCCAAGAGCTTCATCATCTACAACTCCACCGGATGAGACCGTCAAGACAAGTTCCATCAAATGCTTCACATGTCAAGGCCGAGGCCACAAGACATTTGAGTGCCCACTCGGTGCACCATGATCGCCAACAATGATGGCATCTATGACTCGATGAGTGAGGAAGAAATGGAAGCGCTTGAGCACGTAGCCATGCACCGGCGCGTGAATGAATATGAAGATGACCAAGTCTTTTGTGACAATGATTCGAGCCCCGCTCTCGTTGTTTCCAAGGTCTTGGCACTTCAACACCAACAAGATGAAGATCAACGTTGCCACATCTTCCACACCAAGGCGGGCATCAATGGAAGTTCTGTTAAGGTCATCATCGATGGAAGAAGTTGCCATAACTTGGCAAGTGAAGATCTATGTTCCAAGCTACAATTGGTCAAGATGAAGCATCGTCGTCCCAACAAGGTTCAATGGCTTAGCGACTCTGGCACCATTCAAGTGGAGCACACCGTTCAAGTCTCCTTCAAGATTGGAGCATACAAAGACACCTTGGAGTGTGATGTGGTTCCCATGTCCGTTTGCCACCTCCTACTTGGACGTCCTTGGCAATTCGACCGTGGCATCATCCACAATGGGAGAACCAATCACTATAGCTTCAAGATGAAGGGAAAGGAGTACGTGCTTCGACCTATGTCACCAAGCCAAGTGATCGCCGACAAGCAAGCAACCACCCATCATGGAGAGAATAGTGAGAGAGTGAACCACCAAAAAGCGAGTGAGCGCCACAAGCCAAAATTGAGTGCCTCCATGATGAGCGACAAGAAAAACTTAGTTCTATTCGCCACCAAAAGTGACCTGAGAGAAGTGTGTGAGGGCCCATCAAGTGTTACGCACTATGTCCTATTGTGGAAAGATGAAGTGGCAAGGACTAACACCTCTCGCAATCTTCCTTTAGTGTTGTCTTCTCTATTGCAGGAGTTCAAGGATGTTTTCCCCAATGAGCTACCTCTAGGACTACCTCCACTACGAGGCATCGAACATCGCATCGACCTCATTCCCGGCGCACCCCTACCAAACAAGGCACCCTACCGCGTCAACCCCGAAAAAACTAATGAAATACAAAGGCAAGTACAACAACTCATTGACAATGGGCATGTGCGTGAAAGCTTAAGTCCTTGTGCCGTCCCGGTTATTCTTGTGCCTAAGAAAGACGGTAGTTTTCGCATGTGTTCCGATTGCCGTCCCATCAATGCTATCATCGTTCATTATCGATATCCTATTCCTCGCCTTGATGATATGCTAGATGAGCTTAGCGGAGCCACTATTTTCTCTAAATTGATATTAAAAGTGGCTACTACCAAATACTCATTCAAGAAGGTGATGAATGGAAAACCGCATTTAAAACTAAATTTGGCTTGTATGAGTTGTTAGTTATGCCTATGGGTTTATCGGAAGCTCCGGGTACTTTCATGCGTGTCATGCATTATGTGCTTCGCCCATACATTGGCGTATTTGTTGTGGTCTACTTTGATGATATACTTGTCTTTAGCAAATCCCTACAAGATCATCTCACTCATCTTACAACCCAAGGTTGTCAGAATCATGATTTTAAATCGGATCAGAGCTCTGATGGTAGGATCTCAAATCGTAGAATCTTCACTATCAGGATCGTAAAAACGTAGATTCTATGAACTAAAATAATAGAATCAGAGAGGTTAGTTTGGATCATAAAGTCGTAGAATCGTATAGCAGAATCGCGATTCTGACAACCTTGTTACAACCATTTTGCAAACTCTTCACAAAGAGAGACTCTATGCTAACATGTCTAAATACAAATTTGGTGTAGACAAACTTGTTTTCCTAGGATTTGTTGTCTCTTCTAAGGGTGTGCATGTAGACGAAACCAAGATTGAAGCTATTAAAACTTGGCCCCAACCCACAAACTTGCAACAAGTACGTAGTTTCCTTGGCTTAGCCGGATTTTATCATCGTTTTGTGAAGTATTTTAGCACCATTGCTTTACCTTTACACACCTTGAGTAAGAAGAACGCACCTTTTGTTTGGGGACCGTCACAAGATACCGCCTTCAATGAGCTTAAGAATTTGCTTACACATGCTCCTTTGCTTGCCTTGCCCAATTTTGATAAAACTTTTGAAGTTCATTGCGATGCTAGTGGCAATGGTATAGGAGTTGTGTTAATGCAAGAGAAGCACCCCATAACTTACTTTAGTGAAAAACTTTCCGGCGCGCAACTTAACTATCCCATCTATGACAAAGAGCTATATGCTTTAGTGAGAGTCTTGCATGTGTGGGAACATTATCTTCGCCCTCATGAATTTTTCATCCATACGGATCATGAAACACTTAAGTACCTTAAGGGTCAAACTAAATTGAACAAGCGACATGCCAAATGGAGTGAGTTTATTGAGTCTTTTCCTTATGTCATCAACTACATTGAGGGTAAAGAAAATGTTGTGGCGGATGCTATTTCCCGCAAATGCATGCTTGTTACCCAACTTGAATTGAATGTCATTGGCCTTGAGCACATAAAAGACTTCTATGCGCATGATCCTACTTTTGCTATTCCATATGCCAAATGTTTGACGCATACATCTTGGGAACACTATTACATCAAAGATGATTATCTAATGAGAGCTAACAAACTTTGTATACCCGAGTCTTCTCTTTGTTTGTTACTTTTGCAAGAAGCTCATGGAGGAGGACTTATGGGACACTTTGGATGCGACAAGACAATCGCTACGCTCTCCAAGAACTACTTTTGGCTCAAGATGTTCCGCGACGTCTCTCACTACACCAACTGATGCTCTACATGCCGCAAAGCTAAGTCTAAAGCTCAATCCCATGGTCTCTATATGCCACTTCCTATTCCATATTACCCATGGGAAGATATTAGTATGGACTTTGTACTTGGTTTGCCTCGCACTAGAAATGGCAAAGATTCTGTGTTTGTTGTTGTGGACCGTTTCTCTGAAATGGCACATTTTATTCCATGCAACAAGATATACAATGCTTCACATGTTGCCAATCTCTTTTGTAGGGAAATCTTGCATCTACATGGAGTGCCCAAGACTATCGTGTCGGACCGCGACGTCAAGTTCCTAAGCTACTTTTGGAAGACGCTATGTGCCAAGCTCGGAATCAAGCTCCTATTCACTTCGGCATACCATCCACAAACCGACGGCCAAACGGAGGTCACGAACCGGACACTATCTACTCTCCTACGTGTGTTGATCAAGGAGAACATCAAGGAGTGGGAGGAGTGTCTACCCATCGCCGAGTACGCCTACAACCGCGCAAGGCATTCGACTACCGGCAAGTCCCCCTTCGAGGTCGTCTACGGCTTTAATCCGTTGTCCCCATTGGACATTCTACCGCTCCCACTACAAGACCGCATCAACATGGACGCGAGTGCACGAGCGAGCTATCTCAAGAAGGTGCATGAAGATACAAGGCACACCATCGAGCACCAAGTACAATGCCTTGCGACCAAGATCAACTTCAACAAGCACCCCATGATATTCAACACCGGAGATCTTGCGTGCCTACACCTTCGCAAGGAACGCTTCCCCAACGAACGCAAGTCCAAGCTTCTCCCTCGAGCAGATGGACCCTTCAAGGTGCTCGAACGCTACAACAACAATGCTTACAAGATCGACATCCCACAGGATAAGTACAACGTGAGTGATACCTTCAATGTGAAGGATCTCTCTCCCTTCCATGGTGATCAGGTTTTCGATCCGAGGTCGGATCTTTCCCAAGGGGGGAGATGATGCGCAGCATCCCAAGGTCATCCCCATGGACCTACTATCGTCGCACCAAGTGCCTAGTGGACCGATGACACGTTCAAGAGCAATGGCTATCAAAACCGAGGTGACATCTCTCCTCTCTCAACTTCCTCTTGAATCACATGAGACATGGCTACTACCTTCAACGAAAACTCTATGCATACTCAGGTACATCGAAGGCAGCCATGAAGAAGCTAAGGAGCAAGGAGGATCGAAAGAGGAAGACACACGCGGAGACAGAGAAGAAATCAGCTAAGTCCCAGGCTGGCCGACGATCCGGACGAGGTCCTAGATGATCTGGACAGAGCCTAGATGATCCGGACCCCAGTCCGGATGATCCGGCTAATCCACCCGGGAGCACCAGAAGCTGAACCACGAAGCCGGATCATCCGGGCGGAGTCCCAAATCATCAGGATCCAGCCGGACGTCCGGACCCCCTTCCGGACATCCGGGCCTCCGCCTGCCTCCTCGCCACGTCCGGACCATCTCCCGGATCATCCGGGTCCCTAAAGCCCGCATCGTCCAGCTCCCCATCCGGATCATCCGGACCCCCGCCTGTGCGCGCGTGTTGGGCCGAGGCCCATGTACCCCTTCGTCCCCTTAGCCTATATAAATGACTCGTCCTCCACTTTTCTAGGGTTAGAACTTGTTTAGCTCATTTGACAGATAGAGTTGTGCTCATCCACTTGTTACCCTCTCCACGAGAGAACAAGGCCTCTCCAGAGAAGATCCCCCAAGTGGATTCAAGGCCCCTCACGGGAAGATCCTTCGCGGATTCAAGGCCTCCTCATGGAGATGAACTAGTTACCGTTTGTATCGTCCTTTGTTGACTTTGGATTGCGTATCTCGATGTGTATTCAGGTATAGCACATGTGTGATCGTTTCTTGTTGATTTGAGTGTTTCCTCTCGTTTCCCCTCGTGATTTCCCCCTCGTGTTCTTCGTGTTCATCATAGGAATCACCTCCAATCGTGAAAGATTGGCCTAGATCGGGTTAGCCCCGCATCACTGCCCCTCCGCCTGAAGATTGTTGCATGCTTCAAACACGCCCTTCAGGGTTTCTTTGACTTCAACCACCCACACCCGGTCCTTGTACCCGGCCACCTTCTCGGTGGCTTGGGCCTCCTCCGCCTTCGCGGCTGCAGCTTCATGCTGCTTCAACTCTTGTCGAGCTTTTTCGAGCTCGTCCTTGAGCGTCTCAAGCTCAGCTAGCGATGCTGTCATTAAAACAGTTTGGCCTTAGTCTTTGATCTAGCAAAAACTATTCTTCCCTGTAAATTATTATGCAAGGTTGACTTGCTTACCTTGAGACTGCTCGGATCTCTGGTTCTCCAGGCCGATACCTTCTGTGACCTCTCAAGCTTCCGGTTCATCTCCGCTGTCTCCTCGGAGACGGAGCTCAGAATCGAGGTCGATGCCTACCAACAGAAATCCTTATTACCAAGCTCACAGTCAAAATAATCAAAGATCCACGACGATTGCCTTAAAGCATCGACCTGGGGGCTACATGACAGGCTCCTATCAACTTTTTACAACCCCAATGCCGGTTTCTTGAAACCAACTTTGGGCTTGGGGGCTACTCATTCACTAAGCCGTTTACAAGGCTGTAATGACATGTCTTCGGACAAGCACATGAATCTTTAATAGCACCAAAACAAAGGGATAGAAGCATACCTCGAAGCTCGTCACAAGGCTCTTGAAAGCCTCATGCAGGCCAGCCCCTGTAGACAAAAAAACATGTAGCGCCGCACCTATTAAGGCACGGTGCTCTTCCTTGATGAAGGAACCCCTTAGGGTCTCCTCCATCTTCTCGGTCCACCCCGCGCCAGCCCGCTCGGGGCAGTTGGCGGGGGTGGTGGGATGACCTCGAACACTGGCACTGATGCGCCGCCCCGAGTAGGCTCCACCTGTGGGGCAGAGCTGAAGCAGATATCGGCTGGACCGATGACCGGCCCAGTCCCTCTTCGATGACCTCGGGGTGCTTCTCCCCCGGGTCTTGTTGGGCCAAGGTGTCGACCTCGGCCACGAAGGCCACCTCTTAGGCCCCTCTCCCCTACTTGTCGCGGCCATAGCGCCAATCCCATCATTGGCCGAAGCCTCCTCCCGCCACGGCTGAGGCCATGCCCGCTCCCGAGCTTGCCGGCGAATGTGCTATCTCCAAGGGGTGCGCCTAGTTCCCCTGCACCCGCCAGTAGGCCGGGCACCGCCTGTGGTGGCCCGTGCTGCGGCAAGCGCCATCGAGGCCGGCCCTGTCCTCGGCCAAGCGCGGGCGGGGGTTGAAGACGATGGCTTGGTCGGGCGGGCCCCACCTCCATCGGGCCCCACAAGTCAGCCGCACAGGGCGCTGACCCCGGTCGCTGACGTGGATAAGTGAAGACAGATTCTCAATAATACGATTTCCGCTATCGAAAGCGTACTTCGGTTTTCCTTCGGACAAAAATATGTTTTCACCATTATAAAGCGTATTTCCAGGAGTGCGCTTTCTCTTTCCAGTCGCCGGCCGAAATCCTTAGATTGCGGACGTTCACCCATTAAGAGCAGAAACGAATCTTTTCATCCGAGACTCCGATTCAGGTGATTCAAATGCCCATGTTCTCTGTTCGTCAAGCCTGTTCTATTGGTACCATTTTCATGATGTTGTCACATTCTAAAAATGACCATTTTGACCTTGCCTTCTAATAAGCTCCGCCAAGAGGGAAACTTTCCCGACAAAAAAATTCATGAGCTCCTCGCACTCCTTCCCAGTGATTTCTTCAACCCCAGGCAAGCCACGACAGCCACTTGCATGATGGCCTTGCAGTAGCCATGGTTTTCCACTTGAATATTTAAATGTTTGGTGCATGCTAATATTTTGTGAATGTTATATATGCCTGTGAATCCATGCTCGTCCTTATGCCATGATCATTTGCATCTAGTTGGTTAAATGATTACGTACTAATGTTATTATCATGTTCTATTTTGGTAATTATTCTCGATGCTAGTGGTCATGCTATGCTCATATGAAGTGTTATGATTGTTATACTCATGATCATCGATATGTCATGCTCATTTGCATCTAGTAGAGTAAATGTTTTATTGTTGTTGATGTTAAGATTTACATGCTAAATGGTCATGTTGCCCATCCATGCTCATGTTGATATCATGCTCATATGCATTATCATTTCATCATGCTATTTATGGCTCAGCTCACCACCATTCAAATTAAATTGGACATTAATCGAACTTGAACAAATCTATTGGCGGAATCATAGTGTCATCGAATCGAGCTGACCAGTGCAGCCACACTTGCCTTATAGGGGCCCTAATTCGGTCTATTGTCATGCCTCTCGCTGGGGCCTCCAACTAGGGAAGGTTATATGCGCGCGCTATCCTGATCAGGTAGGCGGCCATAAGCCTTGTGTGCCTGAGTTTTAGGCGCCTTTGTCCCAGTTTGGGACGTTTTTGTTTTAGTTTGGCCACAAAGGTGGCGGATGTCTCACGGTGACATCAGGGTAAACCCATGGCATAGCCCAAAGGGGAGTTTGTCAGAGTGGTCGGGAGAGTGTCATGCAATAGATTGGTTTTGTCAGAATGTCGTTGGTCCACCCGAATGGGAGCACAAGGCCATGAATTTCGTGGTGTGGATACAGTGTACTAACCTCTGCAGAGTACATAATCTATCGATAGCCGCACCCTTGGTTATGGGGCCAGTTCATAGTAGGTCACACTATGGGTCAACAGTAATAATAATCTGTAACGACCAAACCTCGAAGGATTTGAGTCTTTGTGCTTACCGTGCTAGTCCCTGGATCGACTCACTAGCACACATAGTATATATGAATACCAGAGTAACAAGTGCATCATTTATTACAACGTATGATCCAGAATTTATAAAATAAAACAATCTGCAAAGCACATGGCTAGCTTTATTCAATCAAACAGCAGAAAAGTAGCAGAAAATAACGATGAGTCCCATCATAGCCCACTGGCGATGCTGAGTGTAGACTCGCGACCCTCACGGTACCTTACTCTTCGTCTGAATATCCTGCAACATGAAACGTTGCAGCCATATAGGTCAATACATTGAATGTATTGGCACGTTACACAAGAGTGGTAATAAAGTAGACCTACATGTATATGCATAGTACATCAAAAGGAAGGCTTGATGGTTATTTTTGCAGAAAGTTAATTTTGTCCTCATAACTACCTAATAGTCATATTTTAATTTAATTTTGTTAGTACAATTAAATATACAAGATTGAATTGGCAAGTCCAACTCCAACCTACCCATTATTAAGTTTCCCAACAAATTTATTAAGTGTCACATCTGTCAAGATCATCCAACAACTGTAATGACATAGTCACTCAAATTTGTCCATAACCGGGGACACAGCTAATCGTGATTAGTTTTTTATACTCTGCAGAGTTTTGCACACTTTACCCACTAGACTCAACCCAAAGATTGAGATGAAGTTTTTCAGAAGTAGTCACCTCCACCCACCGGCAACCAGTACACCTACTCATATATACATCTGCTAGCTTTGCCTGGGCGAGGATCCCACAACCTAATCAACTAAGACAGATCCCATTTAGCTAGTGGTTGTGCATGGAAGCTACTAGTCACTAAGTCTGTCTGATCTTTTTGATCTTGGGCGGCATTCCACTTACATTCAGATGGTACAAACCATGATGTTCTTGAAACCACCCAACAATACCAATTCCACCCAGAGGTGAATTAAATCCTTAATTACTACTCAATTTGTTATATATAATCCTAGCATAAGCTCAATGTATACAGGAACCAACCCTGTCTACAAGCATAGCAAAACTACAACTACCATGATCTGCATTGACGGGAGATAGCTCAACAACATAGCACAATAATATAGTATTCCTATACATGCATAAATTTGTAGTGTGATGTATACTACATGCATAGAAAACAATAGGTAAAGGATGATCAACATGTAACTTGCCTTGGTTCTGGTTCAAAAAGTCACACTCCTGACAATAGTTCGCGTCGCACTCCGTACAATCTACATGTTTTAGACAATCAACAAATCAATCATTTGAACTCAAATAGAACCAAAATAAAACCAACAGCAAGAAATCATTTTAAAAATCCAACAACAGTAGCATAACAGCATGTACAAATCACCTACAATGCACTAGAATCACAATGCAAAAAGAGACACTCAGTTTCGTTAAACAGTTTAAAAGTTACAGCCTCCGGAAGGTTTAATTCAAATTCGAACGAATTCAAATTTGAAAAGTGCAGACATATGAAATTTTAGTCCTGTCATATACTTCTGGTCATTGTGAGTGCATAGGAAAAAGAATCACCTAATTTGGATTTATAGACTAAAAGATATAGCTTAAGGAAGTTTTAGGTGAAAATCTAAAAAAAACAAAAACAACAGAAAACTCCTGGTCTGGAATTACTGTAGCAGCTCATGTAGAATTCGCCATGTGGCAGCACCCGATTGGCCGAAAACTCCTGCGCACGCGTGTGCTCACTAGAACAGAGGAAGATGGCGGCGGCGCTCCTCCGGTGGCTCTCCGGCAGAGATGAAGTGATGGGCGGTCGCGGCTTGGGACGGCGGTGACGTGGGTGGCTGAAACAACGATGGGTGTGTCCTCTGCTGGCGGCGGTGAGGAGGTGAACGGCGGTTGCTCCGGTGCGTCGGCTCGGCGGCGGGTGGTCGCTCTGGTGCGCTGTGGTCCACATAAACATGTCAAAAACGCGGGCAACTGAGCGGGGAAACGAAGGGAGCAGGCGGAGCGGCTTCAGGTATCCTTACGGCGACGAGGTCGTCCGGCGAAGGCGGCGGACAGCGGAGGTTCTCGGCGAGATCCAATTCGCCTGGTAAAGATGTGCGGACGACGAAAGGGATCGGAAAGGCTGCGGTAGGGTTTCCCTGGGTTTTTGGTTCGCGTGCGGTTGCCCAGGGGAGCACGGGATCGAACATGGCGCGAGATCGATCCGGGCTCGGCCTTGGTTGCGAGTGCGGTGCGGTGCTGGTTCGTCCGACCGGAGCTAGAAGATGAGCAGCGATGCGGGACCAGCTGTCAGCGGCTGAAGGCGGCGGGAGCTGAGGGCGCTGCGTACCGCTTCGGGTGAAGTCGGCCGCGGGCGGTGAGGTGCTAAGCCGCGGTTACAAGAAAAGAAGTAGGTAGGTAAAACAAATACCAGAATAATTCCTAAAAACAAAATAACACACATTAAAATATATATTACTAATATATACTACAGGAACACTGGTTCCAAAGCTAATGCAATTTTTGAAAATAAATTTTATGCAATAGGCCACACAAACAGCAATAAATCACTAAAATAAAATAAATTGGAGTTTGTAAAAATACCAAAACATATCAGGTGAACAGAAAATAATATTCTGGACATTATGAACATTTTTAAAACAGGGGAGAAGTCATGTTATCTCCACTCCAATAAATTGCCTTGAGTTGCATAATGAAAAGAATATTTCAGAAAAAGCAAATAATGCAATTTAAAATATGAGATGCATATGAATGATCTATTAACATCCTAATTTAGGAAAATTGGGATGTTACATAATCTGACTATTAAACAACCCCGGTTCGATGAGAAAGAAGTTGATTGATCTTTATGTGGTCACGAGATGGTCACGATGGTATTCTTGATGATGATGATGATGATGATGATGATGATGATTATGATGATGATGATGAGGTGATCTTGTGGTGATCACGATGGTAAGTACGATTGGTATCTATGGTGGTTACGAGGTAACCTCTGAGAAAAGTAAGTTGATCCAAGGGGCCTTAAATATCAACTCCCTTGCATACTAGTTCTAGTATCATTATGTTCATATCTTGAGTAACATGTTCATGCCATGGTTATCTGATATTGTTCTAGTTGTATGATGTTTAAAAATGTGCATGCCATGTTCACTCCCATGTTGTTCTAGTTGAGTCATGCTCAATAATTAACCTATTTGTCCTGATTGATTTGGTTGCTGTGAGCTTGCGAGTACATTCAAAGTACTCACCTGGCGTGTCATACCAGATTTGTAGGTCATGCCGTGATTGATTGATTATCAAGGATCCACGCTACGATGCGTCTCAGCCAGAATCCCTGCGGAGTGAAGTTCATCACCGTCATCGTCGTTCCGCTGCTAGAATTATTCCATTACTACCCACTGCTAGCATAGAGCTACCATTTCTATGCCAAGCAGTGCCATATTCCAGAAGAGTCTCTAGGCTAGAATACGAGGCGTTCCGGTTCCTCTGAGCCAGGGTGCCACAACATGAAAATTTTACTCTAAGTTTGCGCGCTAGGATGCGTCCCAGCCAGAGTCCTGCAGAGTGAAGTTCATCACTGTCATCATTGTTCCGCTGCTAGAAGTTATCCCGCTACTATAGGTTGTTCCGCTGCTAGCATAGAGCTATCGTTTCTATGCCAAGCAGTGCCGTATTTCAGAAGACTTGATCTCTGGGCTAGAATACAAGGCCTTCCGGTTCCTCTGAGCCAGGGTGCCTAAAGTGCAACTAATCCCCGGCTGGTTTTGGTAATTCATAACAACATAGAGCTCATTGAACTAATATCCATTCAAGATGAATATTTTGGGAAGTTCAATGAATGGCATGGCATGGACTAGAAATGTGGACCCCTCAAAATGCTAAGGACACATATTGGCAAAAGCTCAAGACTCTTCATCTTTGTTTTAGTGATCCAAGATCACATTGAGTCCATAGGAAAGCCAAAACTATTAAAAGGGGATGAGGTGTTGCTTAATGTCTTGCTTGCTCAAATGCTTAGTGATATTGCTCCTAAACCCTCACCACTTTCTCCATCCAAATATGTCAAAACCCTAAACTCCAACTCAGCCCCACCGATTCATTCTATCCGGCTCCACCGAGTTCATATGACATAGCCACAGCCAGAAACCCTAACAGTTCGGTCACACCAATACGGATCTTGGTCTCATCGAGATGGCCTTGCCAACTCCCTGTTATCTGTTGCAATTATTTCGATCACACCGAAATTGCAATCGGTCTCACCGAGATGGCTTAACCAATTCTCTTTTGCCCTATTGCTTCACTTCGGTCTCACCGAGTTTATGCAATCGGCGCCACCGAGATGAGGTTTGCTATGCCCTAGCACATCGGTCCCACTGAGTTGTTCCAGTCGGTCCCACCGAGATTCCTAACGTTCACATTTTGAACTAATCGGTCCCACGGAGTTTAGCTATTCGGTGTCACCGAGATGGGTCAAATGTGTGTAACGGTTGGATTTTGTGTGGAGGCTATATATACCCCTCCACCCCCTTCTCCATATGAGAGAGAGCCATTAGAACGTGCCTACACTTCCACCATACATTTTCTGAGAGAGAACCACCTACTCATGTGTTGAGATCAAGATATTCCAATCCTACCACAAGAATCTTGATTTCTAGGCTTCCCCAAGTTGCTTTCCACTCAAATCATCTTTCCACCATATCCAAATATGTGAGAGAGAGTTGAGTGTTGGGGAGACCATCATTTGAAGCACAAGAGCAAGGAGTTCATCATCAACACACCATTTATTACCTGTTGGAGAGTGGTGTCTCCTAGATTGGTTAGGTGTCGCTTGGGAGCCTCCATCAAGTTGTGGAGTTGAACCAAGAAGTTTGTAAGGGCAAGGAGATCGCCTACTTTGTGAAGATCTACCGGAGTGCACTACAAAAAAACCCACTTCCGTGATGATACGTGTTAGTCACAGTAGGTCACGTTTTCTGTCATGCATGTACATCCATGACGATTTTATGACAGAATCAAGATAGTCATACCTGTGCTGTCGTAGAAGTGTTCCATGACAATACCAAAATTATCATCACGGAATTGTCCACTTCCATGATGATAAATGGCGCGTCATGGAAGTGCTTTCGTCAAGGGTAAGCGACCGTGGCATCCACCGTAACGGGTCGCCGTTAAGCTATCGGGTCCGGTTTTGGATCCGATAACCCGTTAACAGCAACAACCAATGGCGATTTTCCACGTGTAAAATTCTCATTGGCTGAAAGAAACACGTGTCAACTCCGCGTTGGGGCAGATGCCATCCAGCGATTGGATGGGACGCGCCTATGATACGTTGACATGTGGATCAGCCCAACAGTGGCCCATTCAGGTCAAAAGGCCGGCCCGTTTGACTTGGTCAAAAGGTGGTGGGCCGGCCCATGGAAAGCATGTTAACGGCTTGTTCGCATATAGCCCATTTATAGCCCGCTAATTCATGGCCCGTTATGGCCTATCCAAATTTGGCCGAGTAGTGTCATCTGGGCCGTCCAATATGATTCCAGCCCGTTGTAACTTCCGGCCCATGTACGGCCCATAATTTCTTTCGGCCCATATGAGGCCCTTTGAACTCTGGGCCCATTAAAGGCCCGTGGTGAAACTGGCCCATAATGAATAGTGTATAGCTTTACACCCATTAACGGCCCATTATTCCATTGGGCTGTTTCCAGCCCGTATTATCTTTCGGCCTTCTAAGGGCCCATTTGTTCTTGGGCTCATTTCGAGCCTTTGATTACTTACAGTCCGTTACTGGCCTATTCCACCTGCGGGCCAAATCCAGCCCGTGGTTACAGTCAGCCCGTTTGTGGCCCGTTAATCCGTTGGGCTGTTTTCATAGCGTCATCAAATACGGCCCATTAACGGCCCATTATGCCTGTCAATAGAATTAAGCCCGTTATACATATCGGCCTATTAAGGGCCCATTATGCTCGGGCCATAAACTGACGATTCTAGCCCGTTTATGGCCCATATTGCGGTCCACTACGGCCCATGTTTGGCCAATCAATCGGCCCGTAGAAGGCCAATTGATTCTACGGCCCGTAGAAGGCCCATTGTTTCTACGGCCCGTAGAAGGTCCATGGATCCTACGGCCCATAGAAGGCCCATGGATCATATGACCCATGGTCACCACAGCAGGTAGCGGGACCATGGTTACAACGGTCCGTATGTTGCCCATGGTTTATTGTGGCCACTAGCAAACCGCGGAAAAATAACTGCAGTGACTACAACAAAACAAATAAACAAGACAATAAGGAAAAAATAAGCAAGCAACTTACGCTAGGCTATTACGGCTATTACACATATTACATTCACTGGGCATCAAAGTTCACCACCGGTGCGAATATGGGGAACAAAGCAGCATATTACATACACTGGTGAAAGGATCGATATGGTTGACTAGAGGGGGGGGTGAATAGGCAACTAACAATTTTTAGCTTTTCTTGACCACATTAAACTTAGCATAAAAATAGGTTGTCTAGATGTACAACTAGGTGAGCAACCTATATGATGCAACAACAATAAGCACACAAGCAAGCAAGGAATACAACAAACTAAAGGCTTGCACAAGTAAAGGTAGGAGATAACCAAAAGTGGAGCCGGTGGAGACGAGGATGTGTTACCGAAGTTCCTTCCCTTTGAGAGGAAGTACGTCTCCGTTGGAGCGGTGTGGAGGCACAATGCTCCCCAAGAAGCCACTAGGGCCACCGTATTCTCCTCACGCCCTCACACAATGCGAGATGCCATGATTCCACTATTCGTGCCCTTGAAGGCGGCGACCAAACCTTTACAAACAAGGTTGGGGCTATCTCCACAACTTAATTGGAGGCTCCCAACGACACCACGAAGCTTCACCACAATGGAATATGGCTCCGAGGTGACCTCAACCGTCTAGGGTGCTCAAACACCCTAGAGTAACAAGATCCGCAAGGGATTAGTGGGGGGAATCAAATTTCTCTTGGTGGAAGTGTAGATCGGGGCCTTCTCAATCAATCCCTAGGAAATCAACAAGTTTGATTGGCTAGGTAGAGAGATCGGGTGAAAATGGAGGTTTGAGCAACAATGGAGCTTGGGGAGAGAAGAGGTGGTCTTCTTGGGGAAGAAGACCCCCTTTATATAGTGGGGGAAAAGATCCAACCGTTATTCCCTTTCTCAGCCCGCGCGATGCGGTACTACCGCATAGAGCCGCGGTACTACTGCAAAGGGTTGCGGTACTACAGATGCCCGGTGCGGTACTACCGCTAGTGCGGTAGTGACCAGGTGAAGGCCTGTTGCACAGGGCAATGAGCGGTAGAACCGCCAGAGCGGTACTACCGCGCGCCCCTACGGTACTACCGTAGGGCAGGGCTCAACTAGTGCTGGAAATGCACGGAAGAAATAAATTGCTTCCGTAGCTACTTCCGCTGAGGTTGGACCAGTGCAAAAATCCGGCACGGTACTACCGCTCACCAGGAGCGGTACTACCGCATAGGGGCGGAAGTAAAAAATTACATCCGCGCCTACTTCCGCATGCTTCAGCTTCAGGGCTGGAGGCAGCGGTACTACCGCTCACCAGGAGCGGTACTACCGCACACCCCTGCGGTACTACTGCTCCCTTGAGCAGTACTACCGCACGCCACAGAGACTTTAGCATTTGGCAGCCTTCATATCGTAGAGACAAGGATAAATGGACGGTGCTCCATCGAAGCGAAGGAAAGGTGGTGCAAAGGAACAGATGTGTACGTGTTGATTCCACCCTAACCTTTCCGAAGCGGACCCCCTCTTAATAGTACGGCTTTCCTACGACTCAAATCCACCGAAAAGAAACGTAGAGAACAGCCGTCTTCGATAGGCTCCGAGGGGCACCGAATCGTCTTGTGCCTAGACATGAGATATCTGAAATGCTCAATGCACACGATTAGTCCGCAAATGCATTGTCATCAATCACCAAAACCACTTAGGGAGAAATATGCCCTTACAATCTCCCCCTTTTTGGTGGATTGATGACAATACGGGATTTGCACATAGAGATAAATAATGAGCATAAGCAAACCCAAACTCTATAAAATATAGATAGGCTCCCCCTAGATGTGTGCATTGTATAGATATGCCTTGGACTGCAAAATACACACACTAGGATCAATACTCCCCCTATATTTTATAGACAAGGCAATCCTTGCAACAAGATAAGTGACACTAAGCAAGGAAGCAAGGTATAGCAAGTGAGCATGAAGATAAGGGCACAACAAAATAAACTCACAAGCTACTAGACATACTTGACAATAAAAGGATAAGAGTGAAGGCATATGTCTCACACCATATGATAGAATAAGTCTCCTGGTCTCACACGCAAATAACACAAACCAAAGCAACAAAGGATCAACGAAAGCAAGGAGACAAAAACTCACAAAACCTACACTCTCTCCCCCTTTGGCATCGAGATACCAAAAAGGCAGAGAGGACACCTAAGACACAGGTTGTAGCTCCCACTGAAGTGATCACCCATCAACCTCCTCCTCTGAAGCAGCAGGAATGGACTCCTCATCTGACTCCCCATCTGACTCAGCCCACTGATAGCCCTTCTTCTTCATCCAAGCAACCTCAGGTGTGATGTTCTTCTTAGACCCACTCGAGAAGTGCTCGCCAACCTTCCTCAAGGTCCGCTTGTCACGCTGGCGACTCTCCTTCTGAGCAACGTGAGTATGATACTGCCCCTTAGCCTGCATGCAGAACAGAGTCTTCACCTTGGCCTTGAGCTTCGAAGCCCAAGATGGCTCAGCAGAGGGAGGTGCATACTCCTCAGAACTGTCCTCCGCCTCCTCCTCCTCAATCTCATCCTCATCAACATCCATGCGAGCAGCCTCTGCCTCAGCTCGGGTAGTGGTGTTAGCCCACTTGTTCTTCTGGCGCAGCCTAATGGGCTCATGGCGAATCCAGTTGGGAGCATGAAACTCTTCACCCGGAAAGAGCTTCTCCCAAGTCTTCGAAATCAAGAGGTGCAAATAGGGTCCATAGATGGGAACCTTACGATGGAACACAGCAAACCGAAGCTCACACCACATGATATGAGAGACATCAAGTGGTCTAGGTTGTTGAAGACGCGCTTCCTCATAAATAAGCATCATGTCCACAAGATAGGAATGCACCTTGTCCTTGTCACCTATGCGAGGAAAAAGAGAGTTGCGGAAGATCCGGTGCATGATGTCAAGAAACGGGTTCAGCACATAAGACTTCTTGCCATTGAGTAAAGTCTCACAACAAGGTAGGGTTGAAGCTTGTTCTTGGAAGCAGACTCTGGGTTGGCATGCAGGCGAACACCAACGGGCACATCTAGCCCCTCATCATGAACGTGCAACAGATCCATGAACTCCTTCCACTCAGCAGTCATCCTCTTTCCATTTGTCATCCAAGTCATGCTCCGCTTCTCATCCGTGTGGAAGTGGACAGAAGCAAAAAACTGAGCCACAAACTCCGGGTCAAAGTCAAGGTGGAACATGAGGATCTCCTCAATACCAAACTGCTCCACCTAATCCAGGGGCTCGCCAAAATATGCCTGGTTCTTCCTCAGATGGTCCATGTCAATCCACTGAACGGGTACGTAGATGTTCTGCTTGGCCTTGATCACATCTAGGAAGATGAGATTTTGTTGCTTGGTCCAAAACAAGCCATTGCCCCTGATGAGTTCCCTAGGCTTGATGTAGGGGTTGAGCTTCCTTCGAATCAGAAACTCTGCTTGAGGCATTTCATCCAAGCCGGCAACTGGCTCCTTGATCTTGGTGGCTGTGGTCTTGACATTGTGTTGTGGGGCATTGGACCCCTCAGGAGCTTCTTGGTTGCGAAGGCACTTTGAGCTCGTATCACGGCTGGGATTCGAGCGCCTAGCACCAGAACCGGAGCCACCACCTATGACACACAATGTAAACACACGAGAAGAACGAGAAGGATTATTGCAAAGACCAAGGCCAAAACATAACGAAACAAATAGAAATGAGATTGGGTGTGACAAAACAAAGCAATTTTAAGTCAACGGTAGTACTGTAACAGGACGCGGAAGTAAATTTTTACTTCCGCTCTGACCGCGGTAGTACCGCGCGGCGTGGTAGTACCGCACTTAGAGCGGAAGTAATTTTTTTACATCCGCGCTCCGGCGGTAGTACCGGTCCAGGCGGAGAGGTAGTACCGCATGGGGCGGATCTCGCATGAACGGATCTGAGAACATCCGTAAAGT
Source organism: Thinopyrum elongatum (assembly GCA_011799875.1). Taxonomy (NCBI): domain Eukaryota; kingdom Viridiplantae; phylum Streptophyta; class Magnoliopsida; order Poales; family Poaceae; genus Thinopyrum; species Thinopyrum elongatum. The sequence continues at coordinate 369,882,483 of CM022303.1, forward strand.
TAAATTGATACTACCGTTGATCAAAACTACATTGTTGCATCACGCCAAATAGCATATCTACTGCACTAGCACTCTCCAATAATCTCCTCTTGCAAAGATTTAGCCAAAAATCACAAGCCCTACTTATGCATCCCCCAAAACCTAGAAGTAAAGAAAAGAGGCAAAGAGAGAAGGTCTAGGGGAGATACCGGGGTCCATGGCAAGAGGACGAGGTCGGGAACGATCCCACTGGTTGGAATGAGAGGAGAGTGGCCGGAGACGGAGATCCGGCGAGGTCCTCCGGCGCCGTTCTTGGGCAGGAGAGAGAGAGACGATGTGAGGGGAAGAGATGAATGGGTATGGGGGAGTTGGAACTCCCCCTGCCCGCGCTTAACCCCCACGCGGTCTCGACAGCGCGGTAGTACCGCGGATCATCGTGGTAGTACCGCTCGTGCGGTAGTACCGCACACCGGGCGGTAGTACTGCTCTTCCAGCGGTAGTAAAAAATTACTGCCGCGATGGAAGCGGTAGTACCATGCCATGGTCGCTGTTGTGCAAGCACAGGAGCCACCCACCTCCATCAGTAGTACCGTGGCTTGCCATGGTAGTACCGCAAACCCAACAAAGTGCAAGTTTCATCAAAAAGAAACACAAAAGGCCTTTGCAATACAAACTTCAAGCAAACGGACACATAAGAGAGAACACAAGAGAAGCAACTTAACCACGAACAAGGTCCAAAAGAAAGCAATGAGACACGAGGACCAAACATCGAACCAAAACCTCTCATGAAGAGAGGGCGGTGGCTGGAGCCACCTATGTTTGAGTCAATTGGTATGGCACCGCGAAGAATTATCCTTGGGCCCATGACCAAAACTCATCTTTGAAGCACAAGTACCATCAACAATGGCGAATGTGAAAGAGTTGATCAATTTATGCATAAAGGGGGAGGGAGAGTTCATTGAGAGAACAACGCTCCCCCTATGTCCATGCCTACACCTAAACAAGACAACAAGATGAGTATGGTGGGGTGTGCACAGGTTCAAGCCACATTGCTCAAATCGATGATATTTAGCTCATGCCTTAACTCGCGAAATCTTGCTTCAGCCGAAGGCTTCATGAAAATATCTGCAAGGTTATCATGAGTGTTGACATAGTAAAGTTCAATCTCCCCTCGCCTAATGTGATCCTGGATGAAGTGATACCGAATCTCAATATGCTTCGTCTTGAAGTGTTGCACCGGGTTGAGAGAAATCTCGATGGCACTTTCATTGTCACACCAAAGAGGCACTTTGTCACAATTGACACCGTAATCCTTTAAAGTTTGCCTCATCCATAGAAGTTGAGCACAACAACTACCGGCAGCCACATACTCGGCTTCGGTTGAGGAGAGAGACACACAACTTTGCTTCTTAGAAGACCAACTCACCAAAGAGCAACCAAGAAATTGGCACCCTCCAGAAGTTGACTTCCTATCCACTTTGTCTCCCGCCCAATCCGAATCCGAAAAGCCCACAAGATTAAAGTTTGCTCCTCTAGGGTACCATAAGCCAAAGTTTGGGGTATGAGCCAAATATCGAAAGATTCGCTTGACCGCCACATAGTGGCTTTCCTTAGGTGAGGCTTGAAACCATGCACAAATTCCCACACTCAACATGATATCTGGTCTAGATGTACAAAGGTAAAGCAAGGAGCCAATCATAGAATGATATACCTTTTGATCCATGGCTTTACCATTGGGATCAATGTCAAGTTGGCATTTGACAGGCATGGGTGTAGAAGCCGGCTTGACATCACTTAGCTTGAATCTCTTGAGCATGTCTTGAGTGTATTTGGCTTGGTTGATGAAGGTTCCTTCTCTTCTTTGTTTGATTTCGAACTCGAGAAAGAACTTCAACTCTCCCATCATAGACATCTTGAACTTCGAGGTCATGAGTGCGGCAAACTCCTCATTGAAAGCTTTGTTAGGAGAACCAAAGATAATATCATCAACATATAGTTGGCATACAAACAACTCCCCTTTGACCTTCTTAGTAAAAAGAGTGGGGTCGATTTTACCAATTTCAAACCCACGATCTTGCAACAACTCGGTAAGGTGCTCATACCACGCATGTGGGGCTTGTTTAAGGCCATAGAGCGCCTTATCGAGTTGGTACACATGATTGGGGAACTCGGGATCCTCAAACCCCAGGGGTTGTTTGACATAAACCAACTCATTAATAGGACCATTAAGAAAAGCACTCTTCACATCCATTTGTTGCAACTTGAAGTTATGATGAGAAGCATAAGCAATCAACAAACGAATAGATTCAAGGCAAGCAACGGGAGCAAAGGTTTCACCGTAGTCGATACCCTCGACTTGGGAATAGCCTTGTGCCACCAAACGAGCCTTGTTGCGAATGATAATCCCGTGAGCATCTTGCTTGTTCTTGAATATCCATTTGGTTCCAATAACATTATGGTTCTCCTTTGGCCTTGGCACCAATCTCCACACCTTGTTGTGCTCGAAGTTGTTGAGTTCTTCATGCATGGCATTAAGCCAATACGGATCCTCGAGCGCCTCATAGACCTTTTGGGGTTCAACACAAGAGACAAACGCATGATGTTCATAATAGTTTGCTAATTGTCTATGAGTGCTTACCCCCTTTCTTAAGATTCCAAGCACATTCTTCATGAGATGGTCTTTGGTAGTGAGCTTGGACGCAATTTTGGCGGCACGACGCTCCAATTGCTCCTCAAGAGAGAGTTGAGGAGCTGTAACTTGATCATCATGAGCGTCGTCTTGAGCTTGCTCTTGATCTTGAACTTGCTTGGTGGCGAGAACTTGACCTTGGGCATCACTTGGTGGATCACCACCATCTTGAGGTTGATCTTGCCCTTGATCTTGTTCATTTGGTTGAGGGCCTTCACTTTGTTCTTCAGAAGCGTGTTGGTCTTGGGTTGGTGATGGTTCCACTTGAGTGGAACATTGTCCTTCTCCTTCGGCCACAAGGGGTTCCTCAATGGGTAGGATATGGCCAACACCCATTCTTCTTATGGCTTGGGGAGGAATTTCATCACCTACATCACAAGTACCACTTTGCTCCACTTGGGAGCCGTTATTCTCATCAAACTCCACATTACACGTCTCCTCAATGAGTCCGGTGGACTTGTTGAGGACACGGTAAGCATGAGAGTTTGTAGCATAACCAACAAATATGCCCTCATGAGCTCTAGCCTCAAATTTAGACAAACAAACACCTTTCTTGAGAATGAAACACTTACAACCGAACACCCGGAAGTACTTGAGGTTGGGCTTGTTGCTGGTAAGTATCTCATATGGAGTCTTGTTCAAGCCTTTGCGGAGATAGAGCCGATTGGATGCATGACAAGCGGTGTTGATGGCTTCGGCCCAAAAGTTGTACGAAGACTTGAACTCCGCCATCATGGTCCTTGCCGCGTCCATCAATGTTCGGTTCTTCCTCTCCGCAACACCATTTTGTTGAGGGGTGTAAGGTGCGGAATATTGATGCTTGATCCCCTCATCACTGAGAAACTCATCCAAGGTGTAGTTCTTGAACTCGGTGCCGTTGTCACTTCTTATCATCAAAATATTTGCATTGTGTTGATGTTGAGCTTCATTTGCAAAGTCGATGATGGTTTGTTGGGTCTCACTCTTCCTCTTGAGGAAATATACCCAAGTGTATCTTGAATAATCATCCACAATCACCAAGCAATACTTTCTACCCCCAAGACTATCAAAGGATGGAGGCCCAAAGAGATCCATGTGAAGGAGCTCCAAAGGCCTCGTCGAGTAGATGATAGTCGTGGGAGGGTGATCCTTCTCATGTAGCTTTCCTTCGATACAAGCACTGCAAGCACGATCTTTGGCAAAACTAACATTTGTTAGTCCACGGACATGGTCCCCCTTGAGAAGACTTTGCAAAGATCTCATATTGACATGGGCTAAATGGCGATGCCAAAGCCATCCCACATCAACTTTAGCCATTAGGCATGTCGCGGTCTTAGTGGGTCGCTCCGAAAAGTTAATCACATAAAGACCGTTCTCGACATGCCCAACAAAAGCTACTTTAAGAGTCTTGCTCCACAAGAGGGCCACGGTATCAATATCAAAGAAAGTGGCAAAGCCTAGGAGTGCAAGTTGACGAACGAAAAGTAAGTTGTATGCAAGGGACTCAACAAGCATGACTTTCTCGATTGTGAGATCATGAGAAATGACAACCTTGCCGAGGCCCAATACCTTAGAAGATGAGGCATCACCCCATTCGACATTAGTGGGCATAGATGAAACCTTGTGCACGTCCACCACCAAGTCCTTTCTTCCGGTCATATGATTTGTGGCTCCACTATCGAGCAACCATGAACCTCCACCAGAAGCAAACACCTACAAGAGATCAATGCTTGATTTTAGGTACCCATCTTGTAATGGGTCCTTTGATGTTAGCAACAAGGGTCTTAGGAACCCAAATAGACCATTCAATGTACTCATAAGAAGAACCAACAAATTTGGCATAAACATGCCCATCACTAGCACGGCATAACACATAAGAAGGGTTAAAGTTGCCGGCTTTGTTGGAAGGAGTGGCATTGCCCTTCTTGACATCACCACCCTTCGCATCGTTCTTCTTCTCCTTAGAAGTACCCTCTCCCTCCTTCACAAACGCTTGCTTGAGAGGAGGAGTTTGTTTGGTCTTGTCATTCTTCTTCTTCTTCTTGGACTTGGGTGCAAACCCAATCCCCTCCTTGCCCACAACTTCCTTTTGATTGCTCAAAAGGTCATTGAGGTTCTTCTCACCTTGTATGCAAGACACAAGGCCTTTCTCAAGTTGCTCCTTCAACTTGGAATTCTCCTCCACAAGATGCACATGCTCACAACACGGGTTAGTAGCATTTTGTTGGGAAACATAGCATGCAATTTCAAAAAAAATCCTACGCTCACGCAAGATCTATCTAGGAGATGCATAGCAACGAGAGGGGGAGAGCATGTCCACGTACCCTCGTAGACCGAAAGCAGAAGCGTTAGCTTAACGCGGTTGATGTAGTCGAACGTCTTCGCGATCCAACCGATCAAGCACCGAACGTACGGTACCTCTCAGTTCAGCACACGTTCAGCTCGATGACGTCCCTCGAACTCTTGATCCAGCAGAAGGTCGAGGGAGAGTTTCGTCAGCACGACGGCGTGCTGATGGTATGGTAATGTGATCCGCGCAGGGCTTCGCCTAAGCACTACGACAATATGATCGGAGGAGTAAACTGTGGAGGGGGGCACCGCACACGGCTAAGAGAATATCTGTTGTGCTCTAGGGTGCCCCCTTGCCCCCGTATATAAAGGAGGGGAGGAGGAGGCCGGCCACCAAAGGGGGCGCGCCATGGGGGGGAGTCCTACTAGGACTCCACTCCTAGTAGGATTCGCCCCCCCCCCCCACTTCTCCTTTCTCCGGAGGTGGAAAGAGGGAAGGAGAGAGAGAAGGAAAGGGGGGCGCCACCCCCTTCCCTAGTCCAATTTGGCCTCCTCCCTTGTGGGGGGCGCACCAGCCCCTTGTGGGCTGGTTAGCCTCCCTCCAATGGCCCATATCTTCCATGGGGGGGGGGGGGGGTTCGGTAACCCCTCTGGTACTCCAGTATGTACCCGATACACTCTGGAACCCTTCCGGTGTCCGAATACTACCTTCCAATATATCAATCTTTACCTCTCGACCATTTTGAGACTCCTTGTCATGTCCGTGATCTCATCCGGGACTCCGAACAATCGGTCACCAAAACACATAACTCATAATACCAATCATCATCGAACGTTAAGCGTGCGGACCCTACGGGTTCGAGAACTATGTAGACATGACCGAGACACATCTCCGGTCAATAACCAATAGCGGAACCTGGATGCTCATATTGGCTCCTACATATTCTACAAAGATCTTTATCGGTCAAACCGCATAACAACATACGTCATTCCCTTTGTCATCGGTATGTTACTTGCCCGAGATTCGATCGTCGGTATCATCATACCTAGTTCAATCTCGTTACCGGCAAGTCTCTTTACTCGTTCTGTAATGCATCATCCCGTAACTAACTCATTAGTCACATTGCTTGCAAGGCTTATAGTGATGTGCATTACCGAGAGGGCCCAGAGATACCTCTCCGATACACGGAGTGACGAATCCTAATCTTGATCTATGCCAACCCAACAAACACCTTCGGAGACACCTGTAGAGCATCTTTATAATCACCCAGTTACGTTGTGACATTTGATAGCACACAAAGTGTTCCTCCGGTATTCGGGAGTTGCATAATCTCATAGTCAGAGGAATATGTATAAGTCATGAAGAAAGCAATAGCAATAAAACTTAACGATCATTATGCTAAGCTAATGGATGGGTCTTGTCCATCACATCATTCTCTAATGATGTGATCCCATTCATCAAATGACAACACATGTCTATGGCCAGGAAACTTTAACCATCTTTGATGAATGAGCTAGTTAAGTAGAGGCATACTAGGGACACTCTGTTTTGTCTATGTATTCACACATGTACTAAGTTTCCGGTTAATACAATTCTAGCATGAATAATAAACATTTATCATGATATAAGGAAATATAAATAACAACTTTATTATTGCCTCTAGGGCATATTTCCTTCAGACTCCCACTTGCACTAGAGTCAATAATCTAGTTTACATCGCCTTGTGATTTAACACCAATAGTTCACATCTTTATGTGATTAACACCCATAGTTCACATCGCCATGTGACCAACACCCAAAGGGTTTACTAGAGTCAACAATCTAGTTCACATAGCTATGTGATTAGCACCCAAAGAGTGCTAAGGTGTGATCATGTTTTGCTTGTGAGAGAGGTTTAGTCAACGGGTCTTCCATATTCAGATCCGTATGTATTTTGCAAATTTCTATGTCTACAATGCTCTGAACGGAGCTACTTTAGCTAATTGCTCCTACTTTCATTATGTATCTAGATTGAGACTCAGAGTCATCCGGATCAGTGTCAAAGCTTGCATCGACGTAACCCTTTACAACGAACTCTTTGTCACCTCCATAACCGAGAAACATTTCCATAGCCCTCTTAGGTAACTAAGGATAATTTTGACCGCTGTCCAGTGATCCATTCCTGGATCACTGTTGTACCCCCTTGCCAAAGTCATGGCAAGGTACACAATAGGTCTGGTATACAGCATGGCATACTTTATAGAACCTATGGCTGAGGCATAGGGAATGACTTTCATTCTCTCTCTATCTTCTGCCGTGGTCATGCTTTGAGTCTTACTCAACTTTATACCTTGAATACAGGCAAGAACTCTTTCTTTGACTGATCCCTTTTTGAACTCCTTCAAAATTTTGTCAAGGTATGTGCTTTGTGAAAGTCCTATTAAGTGTCTCGATCTATCCCTATAGATCTTGATGCTCAATACTTAAGCAGCTTCACCGAGGTCTTTTTGTTGAAAAATTCTTATTAAAGTATCCTTTTATGCTATCCAGAAATTTTATATCATTTCCAATCAACAATATGTCATCCACATATAATATTAGAAATGCTACAGAGCTCCCACTCACTTTCTTGTAAATACAGGCTTCTCCAAAAGTCTGTATAAAACCATATGCTTTGATCACACTATCAAAGCGTATATTCCTACTCCGAGATGCTTGCACCAGTCCATAAATGGATCGCTGGAGCTTGCACACTTTGTTAGCACCCTTAGGATCGACAAAACCTTCTGGTTGCATCATATACAACTCTTCTTTAAGAAATCCATTAAGGAATGCAGTTTTGACATCCATTTGCCAAATTTCATAATCATAAAATGCGGCAATTGCTAACATGATTCGGACAGACTTAAGCATCGATACGGGTGAGAAGGTCTCATCGTAGTCAACTCCTTGAACTTGTCAAAAACCTTTCGCAACAAGTCGAGCTTTGTAGACAGTAACATTACCGTCAGCGTCAGTCTTCTTCTTGACGATCCATTTATTCTCTATGGCTTGCCGATCATCGGGCAAGTCAACCAAAGTCCACACTTTGTTCTCATACATGGATCCCATCTCAGATTTCATGGCCTCAAGCCATTTCGCGGAATCTGGGCTCATCATCGCTTCCTCATAGTTCGTAGGTTCGTCATGGTCTAGTAACATGACTTCCAGAACAGGATTACCGTACCACTCTCGTGCGGAACGTACTCTGGTTGACCTACGAGGTTCGGTAGTAACTTGATCCGAAGTTTCATGATCATCATCATTAACTTCCTCACTAATTGGTGTAGGCATCACTGGAACTGATTTCTGTGATGAACTACTTTCCAATTCGGGAGAAGGTACAATTACCTCATCAAGTTCTACTTTCCTCCCACTCACTTCTTTCGAGAGAATCTCCTTCTCTAGAAAGGATCCATTCTTAGCAACAAAGATCTTGCCTTCGGATCTGTGATAGAAGGTGTACCCAATAGTTTCTTTTGGGTATCCTATGAAGACGCACTTCTCCGATTTGGGTTCGAGCTTATTAGGCTGAAGCTTTTTCACATAAGCATCGCAACCCCAAACTTTAAGAAACGACAGCTTAGGTTTCTTGCCAAACCACAGTTCATACGGTGTCGTCTCAACGGATTTAGATGGTGCCCTATTTAACGTGAATGCAGCTGTCTCTAATGCATAACCCCAAAACGATAGTGGTAAATCGGTAAGAGACATCATAGATCGCACCATATCCAATAAAGTACGGTTATGACGTTCGGACACACCATTACGCTGTGGTGTTCCAGGTGGCGTGAGTTGTGAAACTATTCCACATTGTTTTATATGAAGGCCAAACTCGTAACTCAAATATTCACCTCCGCGATCAGATCATAGAAACTTTATTTTCTTGTTACGATGATTCTCCACTTCACTCTGAAATTCTTTGAACTTTTCAAATGTTTCAGACTTGTGTTTCATCAAGTAGATATACCCATATCTGCTCAAATCATCTATGAAGGTCAGAAAATAACGATACCTGCCGCGAGCCTCAACACTCATCGGACCGCATACATCGGTATGTATTATTTCCAATAAGTGATTGGCTTGCTCCATTGTTCTGAAGAACGGAGTTTTAGTCATCTTGCCCATGAGGCATGGTTCACAAGTATCAAATGATTCATAATCAAGTGATTCCAAAAATCCATCCATATGGAGTTTCTTCACGCGCTTTACACCAACATGACCTAAACGGCAATGCCACAAATATGTTGCACTATCATTATCAACTTTGCATCTTTTGGCATCAATATTATGAATATGTGTATCACTACGATCGAGATTCAATAAACCATTTATATTGAGTGTATGACCATAGAAGGTTTTATTCATTTAAACAGAACAACAATTATTCTCTGACTTAAATGAATAACCGTATCGCAATAAACATGATCCAATCATATTCATGCTCAACGCAAACACCAAATAACATTTATTTAGGTCCAACACTAATCCTGAAGGTAGAGGGAGTGTGCGATGGTGATCTTATCAACCTTGGAATCACTTCCATCACACATCGTCACCTCGTCATTAACTAGTCTCTGTTCATTTTGCAACTCCTGTTTCGAGTTACTAATGTTAGCAACTGAACCGGTATCAAATACCCAGGGGCTACTATGAACACTAGTAAAATACACATCAATAACATGTATATCAAATATACCTTTGTTCAGTTTGCCATCCTTCTTATCCGCCAAGTATTTGGGGCAATTCTGCTTCCAGTGACCATTTCCTTTGCAGTAGAAGCACTCAGTTTTAGGCTTAGGTCCATCTTTGGGCTTCTTCACGGGAGTGACAACCTGTTTGCCATTCTTCTTGAAGTTGCCTTTCTTTCCCTTGCCCTTTTTCTTGAAACTAGTGGTCTTGTCAACCATCAAAACTTGATGCTATTTCTTGATTTCTACCTTCGCCGATTTCAGCATCACGAAGAGCTTGGGAATCATTTTCATCATCCCTTGCATATTATAGTTCATCACGAAGTTCTAGTAACTTGGTGATAGTGACTAGAGAACTCTGTCAATCACTATTTTATCTGGAAGATTAACTCCCACTTGATTCAAGCGATTGTAGTACCCAGACATTCTGAGCATATGCTCACTGGTTGAGCTATTCTCCTCCATCTTGTAGGCAAAGTATTTGTCAGAGGTCTCATACCTCTTAACACGGGCATGAGTCTGAAATACCAATTTCAGCTCTTTGGAACATCTCATATGCTCCGTGTCGTTCAAAACATTTTTGAAGTCCCGGTTCTTAGCTGTAAATCATGGCGCACTAAACTATCAAGTAGTCATCATATCGAGCTTGCTAAACATTCATAACGTTTGCATCTACTCCTGCAATAGGTCTATCACCTAGCGGTGCATCAAGGACATAATTCTTCTGTGCAGCAATGAGGATAATCCTCAGATCACGGAACCAGTCCGCATCATTGCTACTATCATCTTTCAACTTAGTTTTCTCTAGGAACATATCAAAAATAAAACAGGGGAGCTATCCACGAGCTATTGATCTACAACATAATTTGCAAATACTACCAGGACTAAGTTCATGATAAATTAAAGTTCAATTAATCATATTACTTAAGAACTCCCACTTAGATAGACATCCCTCTAGTCATCTAAATGATCACGTGATCCATATCAACTAAACCATGTCCGATCATCACGTGAGATGGAGTAGTTTTCAATGGTGAACATCTCTATGTTGATCATATCTACTATATGATTCACGTTCGACCTTTTGGTCTCAGTGTTCCGAGGCCATATCTGCATATGCTAGGCTCGTCAAGTTTAACCCAAGTATTTCGCATGTGCAAAACTGGCTTGCACCCGTTGTACGTGAACGTAGAGCTTATCACACCCGATCATCACGTGGTGTCTTGGCACGACGAACTATAGCAACGGTGCATACTCAGGGAGAACACTTATACCTTTAAATTTAGTGAGGGATCATCTTATAATGCTACCGCTGTACTAAGCAAAATAAGATGCATAAAAGATAAACATCACATGGAATCAAAATTTGTGACATGATATGGCCATCGTCATCTTGTGCCTTTGATCTCCATCTCCAAAGCACCGTCATGATCTCCATCGTCACCGGCTTGACACCTTGATCTCCATCGTAGCGTCGTTGTCGTCTCGCCAACTATTGCTTCTACGACTATCGCTACCGCATAGTGATAAAGTAAAGTAATTACATGGCGATTGCATTTCATACAATAAAGCGACAACCATAAGGCTCCTGCTAGTTGCCGATAACTTTTACAAAACATGATCATCTCATACAATAACGTATATCACATCATGTCTTGACCATATCGCATCACAACATGCCCTGCAAAAACAAGTTAGACGTCCTCTACTTTGTTGTTGCAAGTTTTACGTGGCTGCTACGGGCTTATAGCAAGAACTGTTCTTACCTACGCATCAAAACCACAACGATTTTTTGTCAAGTGTGCTGTTTTAACCCTCAACAAGGACCGGTCGTAGTCAAACTTGATTCAACTAAAGTTGGAGAAACAGACACCCGCCAGCCACCTGTGTGCAAAGGACGTCGGTAGAACCAGTCTCATGAACGCAGTCATGTAATGTTGGTCTGGGCCGCTTCATCCAACAATACCGCCGAATCAAAGTAAGGCGTTGGTGGTAAGCAGTATGACTATTATCGCCCACAACTCTTTGTGTTCTACTTGTGCATATCATCTACGCATAGACTTGGCTCGAATGCCACTGTTGGGAAACGTAGCATGCAATTTCAAAAAAAATCCTACGCTCACGCAAGATCTATCTAGGAGATGCATAGCAACAAGAGGGGGAGAGCATGTCCACGTACCCTCGTAGACCGAAAGCGGAAGCGTTAGCTTAACGCGGTTGATGTAGTCGAACGTCTTCGCGATCCAACCGATCAAGCACCGAACGTACGGCACCTCCGAGTTCAGCACATGTTCAGCTCGATGACGTCCCTCGAACTCTTGATCCAGCAGAAGGTCGAGGGAGAGTTTCGTCAGCACGACGGCGTGGTGACGGTGATGGTGATGTGATCCGCGCAGGGCTTCGCCTAAGCACTACGACAATATGACCGGAGGAGTAAACTGTGGAGAGGGGCACCGCACACGGCTAAGAGAATATCTGTTGTGCTCTAGGGTGCCCCCTTGCCCCCGTATATAAAGGAGGGGAGGAGGAGGCCGGCCACCAAAGGGGGCGCGCCATGGGGGGGAGTCCTACTAGGAATCCACTCCTAGTAGGATTCGCCCCCCCCCCCCCCCCACTTTTCCTTTCTCCGGAGGTGGAAAGAGGGAAGGAGAGGGAGAGGGAGAAGGAAAGGGGGGCGCCACCCCCTTCCCTAGTCCAATTCAGCCTCCTCCCTTGTGGGGGGCGCACCAGCCCCTTCTGGGCTGGTTAGCCTCCCTCCTATGGCCCATATGGCTCATATCTTCCACCGGGGGGGGCGGTTCGGTAACCCCTCCGGTACTCTGGTATGTACCCGATACACTCTGAAACCCTTCCGGTGTCCGTATACTACCTTCCAATATATCAATCTTTACCTCTCTACCATTTCGAGACTCCTCGTCATGTCCGTGATCTCATCTGGGACTCCGAACAATCTTCGGCCACCAAAACACATACCTCATAATACAAATCGTCATCGAACATTAAGCGTGCGGACCCTACGGGTTCAAGAACTACGTAGACATGACCGAGACACATCTCCGGTCAATAACCAATAGCAGAACCTGGATGCTCATATTGGCTCCTACATATTCTACGAAGATCTTTATCGGTCAAACTGCATACCAACATACGTCATTCCCTTTGTCATCGGTATGTTACTTGCCTGAGATTCGATCGTCGGTATCATCATACCTAGTTCAATCTCGTTACCGGCAAGTCTCTTTACTCGTTCCGTAATGCATCATCCCGTAACTAACTCATTAGTCACATTGCTTGCAAGGCTTATAGTGATGTGCATTATCGAGAGGGCCCAGAGATACCTCTCCGATACACGGAGTGACAAATCCTAATCTTGATCTATGCCAACCCAACAAACACGTTCGGAGACACCTGTAGAGCATCTTTATAATCACCCAGTTACATTGTGACGTTTGATAGCACACAAAGTGTTACTCCGGTATTCGGGAGTTGCATAATCTCATAGTCAGAGGAATATGTATAAGTCATGAAGAAAGCAATAGCAATAAAACTTAACGACCATTATGCTAAGCTAACGGATGGGTCTTGTCCATCACATCATTCTCTAATGATGTGATCCCATTCATCAAATGACAACACATGTCTATGGTCAGGAAACTTTAACCATCTTTGATGAATGAGCTAGTTAAGTAGAGGCATACTAGGGACACTTTGTTTTGTCTATGTATTCACACATGTACTAAGTTTCCGGTTAATACAATTCTAGCATGAATAATAAACATTTATCATGATATAAGGAAATATAAATAACAAATTTATTATTGCCTCTAGGGCATATTTCCTTCACATTTGCATTATCGATTAAAACCATATGAGGAAATGTGGCTTTCTCCTTGGTTAGCTTCACTTGGAGTTGATCATGAGACTCTTTGAGGCTAGCATGAGCACTCTTCAAGGCCTTGTGAGCCTTGTCAAGTAGATCAAACTCTTTCTTGAGTCTAGCATGGTCAACCCCAAGTTTGGCCTTCTCAGAGTTGAGCACACGAGAGACAACAAGAGCATGTCAAGATCTTTCTTTAATTTAGCATGATCATCGTTGTGTGACTCCTCAAGAGCCAAACGATGACCACGCTCTTCCTCAAGCGCATTAGAGAGATCTAATATCTCATCGGCATAGTCACGACTATGCCCTTCCATCTTAGAGATGGTTTCTTCGTGAGCCTCGATCATGTCATTGGCTTCACCAAGTTTTTCCAAGAGAGCAACAAAGTGCTTCTTGGTTTTACCCTTGAGCTTACTCATAAAGGACTCAAATTCATTTTCCTCCTCCTTCGCCCCCTCATTTTCATCAATGCAATCCGTCAAGGAAGGATTAGTAGTGATGATAGTTTTGATGTTGGGGTTACCTTGTTGGTGGCTTTAGCCATGAGGCACTTGGCAGTAATGTTCTTGTTGGGTGAATCGAAGATGGACACCCGTGGAGTTGTTGCAATGGCAACGGAGGCCATGTCAACCGTCTCACCATCTTCATCATCATCATCATCCTCATTGTACTCTTCTTGTGCCACCAACCCCTTGGGAGGAGTCTTCTTGGTGAAGTTGTTCTTTTTGGGGAAAGACTTGGCCTTGTCTTTTCGGATAAGCTTGCCACCATTGTCTTCCCTCTTCTCGTAAGGGCAATCCACAACAAAGTGACTCACATTGCCACAATTATAGCACGTCCTCACACGTTGCTTGCCCTTGGCACCACTTGAGTTGTTCTTGTTGAAGTTGGGCATTGAGTTCTTCTTGCCCCAAAATTGCGGTGAAGCAAGAGCCATGTGCTCATGATAGGCATATTTGGTGTCTTCGGGGCAACACTCCTCTTCTTCCTCTTCATCCTCTTCTTCTGCACTAGCCTTGGCCTTCAAAGCAAGGTTGGGCTTCTTTGATCGTTGAGACCACAACACCACTTTGTTGGCGGTCTTGTCCAAGATCCTCATTGCAACAAACTCATCCAACACTTCACTTGAGGACAAGGCGTGAAAGTCCGGCCTTTGACGGATGATGGAGGACATGGCCTTATGGTAGGGCATCATGGCCTTAAGAAACTTGCGCTTGATCCAATTGGCATCCGTATCCTTGCTCCCATGATCTCGGAGTGAGACCGCGAGAGTGGTTAATCTTCGGTAAAGCTCTCGAGATTATTCATCTTCAATCATTGCAAACTCATCGGCTTCATCTTGCACCACTTCAAAGTTTGAGCGTTGAATGCTTGCGCTTCCCTTGTACAAGGAAACAACATGCTCCCATGCTTCCTTGGCCACGGTGAAAGGTCGGAGGTGTGCAATGTCTTCGGGTGGAATGGCTTCTTGGAGAATGAAGAAAGCGGACTCGTTGAATTGATGATCCGCGGCTTCTCTAGGAGTGAAGTTGCTTGAGTCGTGCAGGTAGAAACCTTGCTCAATAATTCTCCAAAGATTAGTAGAACTATGATTTAAATGACATTTAAAGCAATACACCCAAGAGGCAAAATCCTCATTTTTCACAAGCTTAGGAGGAGGACCAACATGATTCATATGCGTGGAGGGAACCGGTCCTCCATAGGTAAGAGGTGGTTCAACATGGGCAAAGATGCCACTCCCACTTCTACCACTAGGCAAAGGAACTTGATCACTATTAGCTTCCCCCTTTTTGGAGTTAGCATCCGCCACCTTGTCAGTGGGATCAACCACTTCCAACAGTGCGGTGGATAATTTAAGGCCTTCAAGATACTCCTTAAACATGCCTTTAACCTCGGTCGTCATGGAGGTCTTCAATGTGTCCAAAGCCGCATTGAACTCCTCACGAGAGACCGATGATCCCCCATCGGCCGTAGACAAGGACGGACTCACACCGGGGTGCTCCTCCCCCTTGTCTACGGTGTCACCCATACTCTTTGGATGGTAAATTCCTTAATAAAGAGACGAGGCTCTGATACCAATTGAAGGGATCGATATGGTTGAATAGAGGGGGGTGAATAGGCAACTAACAATTTTTAGCTTTTCTTGACCACATTAAACTTAGCATCAAAATAGGTTGTCTAGATGTGCAACTAGGTGAGCAACCTATATGATGCAACAACAATAAGCACACAAGGAAGCAAGGAAAACAACACACTAAAGGCTTGCACAAGTAAAGGTAAGAGACAACCAAAAGTGGAGCCGGTGGAGACGAGGATGTGTTACCGAAGTTCCTTCCCTTTGAGAGGAAGAACATCTCCGTTGGAGCGGTGTGGAGGCACAATGCTCCCCAAGAAGCCACTAGGGCCACCGTATTCTCCTCACGCCCTCACACAGTGCGAGATGCCTTGATTCCACTATTGGTGCCCTTGAAGGCGGCGACTGAACCTTTACAAACAAGGTTTGGGGCTATCTCCACAACTTAATTGGAGGCTCCCAACGACACCACGAAGCTTCACCACAATGGAATATGGCTCCGAGGTGCCCTCAACTGTCTAGGGTGCTCAAACAACCAAGAGTAACAAGATCCGCAAGGGATTAGTGGGGGAATCAAATTTCTCTGGGTGGAAGTGTAGATCGGGGCCTTCTCAACCAATCCCTAGGAAATCAACAAGTTTGATTGGCTAGGTAGAGAGATCGGGCGAAAATGGAGGTTTGAGCAACAATGGAGCTTGGGGAGAGAAGAGGTGGTCTTCTTGGGGAAGAAGACCCCCTTTATATAGTGGGGGAAAAGATCCAACCGTTATTCCCTTTCTCAGCCCGCGCGATGCGGTACTACCGCACAGAGCCACGGTACTACTGCAAAGGGTTGCGGTACTACAGCTGCCCGGTGCGGTACTACCGCTAGCGTGGTAGTGACTAGGTGAAGGCCTGTTGCATAGGGCAACGAGCGATAGAACTGCCGAAGCGGTACTACCGCGCGCCCCTACGGTACTACCATAGGGCAGGGCTCAACTGGCGTTGGAAATGCACGGAAGAAATAAATTGCTTCCATAGCTACTTCCGCTGAGGTTGGAGCTGTGCAAAAATCCGACACGGTACTACCGCTCACCAGGAGCGGTACTACCGCATAGGGGCGGAAGTAAAAAATTACATCTGCACCTACTTCCGCATGCTTCAGCTTCAGGGCTGGAGGCAGCAGTACTACCGCTCACCAGGAGCGGTACTACCGCACGCCCCTGCGGTACTACCGCTCCCTTGAGCGGTACTACCGCACGTCCCTGCGGTACTACTGCTCCCTTGAGCGGTACTACTGCACGCCACAGAGACTTTAGCATTTGGCAGCCTTCATATCACAGAGAGAAGGATAAATGGATGGTGCTCCATCGAAGCAAAGGAAAGGTGGTGCAAAGGAACAGATGTGTACGTGTTGATTCCACCCTAACCTTTCCGAAGCGGACCCCCTCTTAATAGTATGGCTTTCCTACGACTCAAATCCACCGAAAAGAAACGTAGAGAACAGCCATCTTCGATAGGCTCCGAGGGGCACCGAATCCTCTTGTGCCTAGACATGAGATATCTGAAATGCTCAATGCACACAATTAGTCCGCAAATGCATTGTCATCAATCATCAAAACCACTTAGGGAGAAATATGCCCTTACAACTGGGTGTCTAAATTGGCCACCAGTGCAAATAAACGTGGCAGCAAAACAAGTCCAGAACTAAAACCACTTCAGAAGAGCTCAAGAAACAATATCCTGGATACCCACCATGCTGACAAGACGCTTGGCAAGTTTATTAGCTTTCTCTTGTTTGGCGCTTAAATTCTTCAGCGCTTGCTGTTGCACCAGAAAGTATGCATCTGAATTCTGCAGGGACTTCCTCAGTCCTTCGGCTTCCTATCGCAGCACATCTGATCGATGTCTTTCAACTTGAAGTTGAGACTCAAGAAGCCGATCTGATTCAGGCAGCGAGCTCGAAGAGCTTGTGCCAGCAGTAGTGGCCAGTAACTCGAACACTACATCAAGACAGGACTTTGCGGTGGTCTCACTGTCTTCAAGATAGTTTTTATCAGCTTTCTTGGAGACCAACAGGGATGTCTCACTATCTTGAACCTTATCTGCATTACTTCCTTTAACATTGCATAACGGAGTACTCTTATCCAATATTTTGTCCGCATTCTAAAAGAGAAACCAACAAACACATCACAGGTTTACCATGTTGTATATGAAACTCATTTTGGTAAACCAGTTCAGTAGAAGGTGGATAGGATAACAGCATGAAACAAACATATATCTATGCACTATGGTCACTGTATGGTTTATATCATTCTAGTGTATGTTGCCAAACCAAGATAGAGACAGTTCAAATCATATCTGTTTAAGATAAAGCAGCATAGAAAGAATATAAGTGCGGGAAACCACACAGCATGACATCAGAACATAACTTTTTATTCAATTGAAACTGAAATCAACATAGAGCAAGTTACAACAGCAAACCAGTTAAAGAAACAGGTTTAAAACAAACATGTTGCGCCTTTGGAGTTTCAATTGCATCCTTCAAATTTGAAATTAGTTGGTATGAGTAAATACAGTGATGCAAGAGCAAAGGAGTATGAACCATAGCTACGGAACCTGACCTGAGAATTCTTCTTCTGCTTTAAGCATTGAGTTGGGGTTCGGAGTGGTGGTCCTCGTGCTTTGGGCACTGTAGTTGCCTTACTAACTGCTCGTGTTTGGGTTCTTTGTGGTGGAGATGGTGTTGTGTCAACTGGAACTAGGTTACTATCTGCTGGGGTTGGGGTTAGAAGAGGTGTAGCTGGTTGTCTGTCGAACTGGGTAGGGGTACAATCTGCAAGAGTCTGGGTTATGTGTGGTGGGGCTGGTTCTTGGGCAAGTACAACCGTGGTTCTATCTGCATCGACGGGTAGCACTATCTTTTCTGAAGACCGTGTTTTTACTCCCTTAGATACTGCCATCACCCCCTCCAATTCAAATGGCTGATAAAGAAGAAAAGTAATTGAATGTATAGACATTGTATGATAGACAGGTGCAATGGATAGTGGGGAATAAAAGAGGGCATGAAATAATTAACATTTATGTTGTCTAATCAAACAGCATAGCATGACACAATTTCAAATATATGATAGCTAACTAAACATGATAGCATGACACAATTTCACATATATGATGGCTAACTAAACAGGATAGAATGACATAATTCAAAATATGATGACTATGTAAACAGGATGACATGATATAACTATATGATGTGTCTATTAAAGCGGTTAGCATGCTATAATTCACATACATGCCGTCTATGGAAACCAGATGGTGATGTTTGCTTGAACTACGTCGGTATTTCCCCAAAGAGGAAGGGATGATGCAGCACAGCAACGGTAGGCATTTCCCTCAGTGATGAGACCAAGGTTATCGAACCAGTAGGAGAACCAAGCAACACTATGTAAACAGCACCTGCACACAAAGAACAAATACTTGCAACCCGACGTGTTAAAGGGGTTGTCAATCCCTTTCGGGTACCGGCACCAGAAATTGGCAAGTTGACGGGAGATAAATTGTAGTAGATTGGATAAATAGATCGTGAATAAAATAAAGTGCAGCAAAATATTTTTGGGTTTTTAGAAATATAGATCTGAAAATAAAAGGTGCAACTAAATAAAAAGGCAAATAGCAAAATAGATCTGAAAATATATGATGAGCAAATAGACCCGGGGGCCGTAGATTTCACTAGTGGCTTCTCTCGAGAAAAATATCATACGGTGGGTAAACAAATTACTGTTGGGCAATTGATAGAACTTCAAATAATTATGATGATATCCAGGCAATGATCATTATATAGGCATCACGTCCAAGATTAGTAGACCGACTCCTGCCTGCATCTACTACTATTACTCCACACATCGATCGCTATCCAGCATGCATCTAGTGTATTAATTTCATGGAGAAACGGAGTAATGCAATAAGAACGATGACATGATGTAGACAAGATCTATTTATGTAGAAATAGACCCCATCTTGTTATCCTTAATAGCAATGATACATACTGATGACCCACAAGTATAGGGGATCAATTGTAGCCCTTTTCGGTAAGTAAGAGTGTCAAACCCAATGAGGAGCAGAAGGAAATGACAAGAGGTTTTCAGCAAGGTAATGTCTGCAAGTGCTGAAATTGTAAGTAACAGAGTAGTATGATAGCAAGATAATTCGTAACGAGCAAGTAATGATAGTAGTAACAAAAGTGCAGCAAGGTAGCCCAATCCTTTTGAGGAAAAGGACAGGCCAAAATAGTCTCTTATAATAAGCAAAGCGCTCTTGAGGGTACACGGGAATTTCATCTAGTCACTTTCACCATGTTGATTTGATTTGTGTTCGCTACTTTGATAATTTGATATGTGGGTGGACCGGTGCTTAGGTGCTGTTCTTACTTGAACAAGCCTCCTACTTATGATTAACCCTCTCGCAAGCATCCGCAACTATGAGAAAAGTATTAAGAATAGATTCTAACCATAGCATTAAACTTTTGGATCCAATCAGTCCCTTATGGAATAGCGCATAAACTAGGGTTTAAGCTTCTGTCACTCTCGCAACCCATCATCTACTTACTACTCCACAATGCATTCCCTTAGGCCCAAATATGGTGAAGTGTCATGTAGTGAACGTTCACATGACACCACTAAGGGAATCACAACATACACACTATCAAAATATCGAACACATATCAAGTTCACATGATTACTTGCAACATTATTTCTCCCGTGACCTCAAGAACAAAAGTAACTACTCACAAATGATAATCATGCTCAAGATCAGAGGGGTATTAAATAGCATATTGGATCTGAACATATAATCTTCCACCAAATAAACCATATAGTAATCAACTACAAGATGTAATCAACACTACTAGTCACCCACAAGCACCAATCTATAGTTCCGGTAACAAGATTGAACACAAGAGATGAACTAGGGTTTGAGATGAGATGGTGCTATTGAAGATGTTGATGGAGATTGCCCTCCCCAAGATGGGAGAGTTGTTGGTGATGATGATGACGATGATTTCCCCCTCCGGGAGGGAAGTTCCCCCGGCGGAATCGCTCTGCCGGAGGGCAAAAGTGCTCCTGCCCAAGTTCCGCCTCAAGACGGCGGCGCTCCGTCCCGAAAGTCCTCTCCTAATTTTTTCTAGGTCAAAATGACTTATATACCAGAAGATGGGCACCGGAGGTGGGCCTGGGTGAGCACAACCCACCAGGGCGCGCCTAGGCTCCTTGGCGCGCCCAGGTGGGTTGTGCCCACCTGGTGGGCCCCCTCTGGTACTTATTTGCTCCAATATTCTTCAAATATTCCATAAAACAATCTCCGTAAAGTTTCAGCTTGTTTGGAGTTGTGCAGAATAGGTGGCCTGACGTAGCTTTTCCAGGTCCAGATTTCCAGCTGCCGGAATTCTCCCTCTTTGTGTGTACCTTGCATATTATGAGAGAAAAGGCATTAGAATTACTCCAAAAAGCATTATTATGCATAAAGACATCATAAATAACAGTAGGAAAACATGATGCAAAATGGATGTATCACTTACGTGTCGGTTCCCCTTCTGTCACTAGGATCAAGCACCGTAAGATCGAACCCATCACAAAGCACCTCTTCCCATGGGAAGAAAAATCGATCTAGTTGGCCTAACTAAACCAAAGATTCGAAGAAGAAATACGAGGCTATAAGTAATCATGCATATAAGAGATCAAAAGACTCAAATAACTTTCATGGATAAAAACATAGATCTAATCATAAACTCAAAGTTCATCGGATCCCAACAAACACACCGCAAAAAGAGTTACATCAAATAGATCTCCAAGAGACCATTGTATTGAGAATCAAAAGAGAGAGAGGAAGCCATCTAGCTACTACCTACGGACCCGTAGGTCTACAATGAACTACTCACGCATCATCGGAGAGGCAGCAATGAGGATGATGAACCCCTCCGTGATGGTGTCTAGATTGGATCTGTGGTTTCTGGAACTTGCGGCGGCTGGAATTGATTTTCGTCGACTCCCTTAGGGTTTCTGAAATATTGGGGTATTTATAGAGCAAATAGGCAGTGCGGGAGGCGGCCGAGGTGGGCACAGCCCACCTGGGCGCGCCTGGGCCCCCAGGCGCGCCCTGGTGGGTTGTGCTCCCCTCGGAGCCCCCTTCGGGTACTTTCTTGGCCCAACTTGTGTCTTCTTGTCCAGAAAAAATCACCAAAAAGTTTCATTGCGTTTGGACTCCGTTTGGTATTGATTTCCTGCGAAGTAAAAAACAAGCAAAAAACAGCAACTGGCACTGGGCACTATGTCAATAGGTTAGTCCCAAAAAATGATATAAAGTTGCTATAAAATGATTGTAAAACATCTAAGAATGATAATATAACAGCATGGAACAATAAAAAAGTATAGATACGTTGGAGACGTATCAGCATCCCCAAGCTTAATTCCTGCTCGTCCTCGAGTAGGTAAATGGTAAAAACAGAATTTTTGATGTGGAATGCTGCCTAACATGTTCATCACATATTCTTTTCTTTGTAGCATGGACATTTGGACTTTTATATGATTCAAAGCAATAGTCTAGTTTTGACATGAAGATTTCAATACTCAAGCATATCAACAAGCAACCATGTCTTTCAAAATATCAACACTAAAGCAAGTTATCCCTAGCCCATTATGCTCAATCATTGATCCATTCATGAAACACACTCGCATATTAGCTACACCCAATGCTCAAGTACGATCATAGTGCCCCTTAGTTGGCGCTTTATAAGAGAAGATGGAGACTCAAAATAAAATAAAAATTGCATAAAGTAAAAGAAAGGCCCTTCGCAGAGGGAAGTAGGGATTTGTACAGGTGCCAGAGCTCAAAGCAAATAAATTAGAGATAAAACATATTGGGTGGCATTCTTTTCCTATCAACGAAAATGATCGAGTAGTTCCCAATACTTTCCATGCTAGATATATCATAGGCGGTTCCCAAACAGAAAATAAAGTTTATTCCTTTTTCCACCATACTTTCACATTCCACGGCTAACCGAATCCATGGGTGCCGTCCATACCAACACTTTCCAAGGAATTTATTATTTGACAACATAAAGTAAATTCATTTTTCATTTCAGGACTGGGCATCCCTAATACCTTTGTCGTACTCTCGTGCAATGACAAGTGAATAAACACTCATCTTGAGAATAACACATCTAGCATGGAAAAATATCAGCCACCCCCTACCGTTTCATGAGCGGTACGAGCACACAAAAGAGAAGTTTATTTTGAAATTAGAGATGGCACATACAAATTTGCTTAGAATGGCACGGAAATACCGCATATAGGTAGGTATAGTGGACTCATATGGCAAAACTGGTTTAAGGATTTTGGATGCACAAGTAGTGATCATACTTAGTGCAAATGAAGGCTAGCAAAAGATTGAGAAGCATCCAACCAAGAAACGAAAAACCTCATAAGCGAGCATTAAGCATAACTAACACCGAATAATGCACCACAAGTAGGATGTAATTTCATTGCATAACTATTGACTTTCGTGCTTGCATAGGGAATCACAAATCTTAACACCAATATTCTTACTAAAGCATAATTACTCATCAACATGACTCCCATATTATATCAACATATCGCAAAACTATTACAAGGAATCAAGTTTATTTTGTCCAATGATCTTCATGAAAGTTTTTATTATATCCCTCTTGAATATCTATCACTTTGGGACTAATTTCATTTGTTGCTTTTGATAGCTCAAACAAATCTAAGTGAAGAACATGAGCATAAAATTTTCTTCTCTCAAAATAATTTAAGTGAAGCAAGAGAGAATTTCTATAAAAAAATTACTAACTCTCAAATAAATCTAAGTGAAGCATGAGAGCATTTCTTCAAAAATACTAAAGCACGCCGTTCTCAAAAAGATATAAGTGAAGCACTAGAGCAATTCCATAGCTCATAAAAATTTAAGTGAAGCATAAAGAGCAATTCTAACAAATCATGGCATAATTTTGGCTCTCTCAAATAGGTGTGTCCAGCAAGGATTCATGACTAAAAATAAAAAGCAAAACAAGAAAACACTCATATCATACAAGACGCTCCAAGCAAAACTCAAGAATGTGACGGAAAAAAATATAGCTCCAAGTAAAATACCGATGGTCGTTAGAAGAAAGAGGTGATGCCACTCGGGCATCCCCAAGCTTAGTTGCTTGCTTCTCTTTGGATAATGGCTTGGGGTGCCATGGGGCATCCCCAAGCTTAGGCTCTTCTTACTTCTTATTCCTTCATCCGTCGTAATCTCACCCAAAACTTGAAAACTTCAATCACACAAAACTCAACAAAACCTTCGTGAGATCCGTTAGTATAAGAAAACCAATCTTTACTTTAAGTACTGTAGAAAACCCATGCAGATTTTGTTATTGAATTATATCTACTGTATTCTAACTTTACCATGGCTTATAACCTCCAATACAAACCATAGATTCATCAAAATAAGCACACAATGCAAAGAAAACAGAATCTGTCAAAAACAGAACAGTCTGCAAAGATACAAATTGTTATTATACTTCCGTAACTCCAAAAATTCTTAAAAATTAGTAAAACAGAGGCAGTTTGTATATAAATCTTGTGTAAAAAATTCAGAATTTTTGGTCGCTTATATTAATTTCTAAAATTATTTTACTGGACGCAAAAGTTTCTGTTTTCCAACAAGATCAAATCAACTATCGCCAAAGCTATCCCAAAGGCTTTGCTTGGCACAAACACTAATTAAAACACAAAGAACACAATCATGACAGTAGTATAATTGTGCAAACACTCAAGAACAGAAAGAAAAGACAAAAATAAATTTTATTCATTGGGTTGCCTCCCAACAAGCGCTATCGTTTTACGCCCTTAGCTAGGCATAATGCGAAGATCTAAGTGTTGTCATCTTTAGTTTCATTTTCCTTAGAGGTGTTTTTGTCAGGAGGTTTTGTAAAAACAACATAAAACACCTTATCCATAGAGACTTTAGCACTATCAAGTTGCTTATCGTCATATCCCCCTTGATTTTCGGCAACAATCCAAGAATAGTGCTGATTAACATCATTGAAAACTTGTTGGATTATATCTAAAACGGGGACGTCCTTTTTAAGGTTCTCATCAAAGATTTGATTATCCCCAAGAAAATGTCTTAGCACATAATCACTATTGTAAAGGATTTCATCTATCACCGGTTTTTCACGATTCATACCATAGAGATCAAAAATTTCCCTAGCTTCCCGTACTATGTGATCAAATTCATTCATAAGAACAAGGGTGGCCAACTTTTTAGCTTTGAGATTCTTTATAACGGGTAACTTAAAAAACAATCGTTGCAAGGTAGGATGGGTACGGATAATATTATTTTCAAGTTTTAGAACTAGTGTTGATATAGCTTCCGCATAAGATTTAGTTCTTTTAAGAATAGGAACATCGTCAAGACTTAAGTTTCCAACACAATTGAGAAATTCTTGGATACGTTCTTTTCCTATAACATTCCCTTGCCCCAAACAAAAGTTTTAGCATCCAGATCGTCCAATTTTAGGAGTTAGGCCATCATCTGTTTCTGCCATACCAAAGTCACTCATGATGACAAGTTCAAGCAATTAAGAGATCTGACGAGAAAACGGCGAACGAAAAAGAGGGCGAATAAAACGGCAAATTTTGGTGAAGTGGGGAAGATGAAAACGAGAGGCAAATGGCAAATAATGTAAATTGCAAGGAGATGAGATTTTTGATTAGGAACCTGGTAGATGTTGATGATGTCTCCCCGACAACGGTGCCGGAAATTCCTTTTGATGTTTGCTTCAACTACATCGGTATTTCCCCAAAGAGGAAGGGATGATGCAGCACAGCAACGGTAGGCATTTCCCTCAGTGATGAGACCAAGGTTATCGAACCAGTAGGAGAACCAAGCAACACTACGTAAATAGCACCCGCACACAAAGAACAAATACTTGCAACCCGACGTGTTAAAGGGGTTGTCAATCCCTTTCGGGTAACGGCACCAGAAATTGGCAAGTTGACACGAGATAAATTGTAGTAGATTGGATAAATAGATCGCGAATAAAATAAAGTGCAGCAAAATATTTTTGGGTTTTTAGAAATATAGATCTGAAAATAAAAGGTGCAAATAAATAAAAAGGCAAATAGCAAAATAGATCTGAAAATATATG
Organism: Thinopyrum elongatum; assembly: GCA_011799875.1. Lineage (NCBI taxonomy): Eukaryota > Viridiplantae > Streptophyta > Magnoliopsida > Poales > Poaceae > Thinopyrum > Thinopyrum elongatum. Next base: position 369,908,272 of record CM022303.1, read on the forward strand.
ATGAGAAAATAGACCCGGGGGCCGTAGATTTCACTAGTGGCTTCTCTCGAGAAAAATAGCATACGGTGGGTAAACAAATTACTGTTGGGCAATTGATAGAACTTCAAATAATTATGACGATATCCAGGCAATGATCATTATATAGGCATCACATCCAAGATTAGTAGACCGACTCCTGCCTGCATCTACAACTATTACTCCACACATCAACCGCTATCCAGCATGCATCTAGTGTATTAAGTTCATGGAGAAACGGACTAATGCAATAAGAACGATGACATGATGTAGACAAGATCTATTTATGTAGAAATAGACCCAATCTTGTTATCCTTAATAGCAATGATACATACGTGTCGGTTCCCCTTCTGTCACTAGGATCAAGCACCGTAAGATCGAACCCATCACAAAGCACCTCTTCCCATGGCAAGAAAAATCGATCTAGTTGGCCTAACTAAACCAAAGATTCGAAGAAGAAATACGAGGTTGTAAGTAATCATGCATATAAGAGATCAAAAGACTCAAATAACTTTCATGGATAAAAACATAGATCTAATCATAAACTCAAAGTTCATCGGACCCCAACAAACACACCGCAAAAAGAGTTACATCAAATAGATCTCCAAGAGACCATTGTATTGAGAATCAAAAGAGAGAGAGGAAGCCATCTAGCTACTACCTACGGACCCGTAGGTCTACAATGAACTACTCACGCATCATCGGAGAGGCAGCAATGAGGATGATGAACCCCTCCGTGATGGTGTCTAGATTGGATCTGTGGTTTCTGGAACTTGCGGCGGCTGGAATTGATTTTCGTCGACTCCCTTAGGGTTTCTGGAATATTGGGGTATTTATAGAGCAAAGAGGCGGCGCGGGAGGCGGCCGAGGTGGGCACAACCCACCTGGGCCCCCAGGCGCGCCCTGGTGGGTTGTTCTCCCCTCGGAGCCCCCCTCGGGTACTTTCTTGGCCCAACTTATTTCTTCTGGTCCAGAAAAAATCACCAAAAAGTTTTGCTGCAATTGGACTCTGTTTGGTATTGATTTCCTGCGAAGTAAAAAACAAGCAAAAAACAGCAACTAGCACTGGGCACTATGTCAATAGGTTAGTCCCAAAAAATGATATAAATTTGCTATAAAATGATTGTAAAACATCTGAGAATGATAATATAACAGCATGGAACAATCAAAAATTATAGATACATTGGAGACGTATCAGATGGCATGATATAATTCATGGATAGAATGACAAAATTCAAAATATGATGACTATGTAAACAGGATGAGATGATATAACTAATATGATGTCTTTATTAAATGGGATGGCATGGCAAAATTCAGATACATGTTGTCTATGTAAACATGATGGCATGATATAATTCAAATATATGATATATGTACTAAGCAAGTAAGCAGATGGCAATCGCATATATGATGTCTAAACTAAGCAGATGGCATTCAATATTTTGTATATGATGTAAAAACTAAGCAATGCAAGACAACATACGTATGGTATGAGTAATATAACCTTGCCAAGTTTGAGCATACACCTCAGGGGGAAAATAGGACTGGTCATCTGTCTCTGAATCCTCCTCTAAGGAGCTATCTGTAACCCGCAAGATATCTACTTCAGCAGGTAGCATTGTCTGCTCTAAAGACCTTGTTTTCACTCTAGATTTTTCCATCACCAATTCAAATGGCTGATGCACAGGAAGAGTAGTTGAATATACAAACATTGTCGACAAATGGAATACATAATACAAAAAAAGGATGGCATGATATAATTCACATATATGATGCTTGGCTGGCTAAACAGCATGGCATTGCATAATTCACGTATAATTGCAACAAGATAGCATTGCATAATTCACATATATAATGTCTTGCAACAAGATGGCATTGCATAATTCACATATATGGTAATTAGACACTACAGGTGGCATTCACACAAAGCATGTCTAAACTAAGCAAATGACATAGCAATGCAAGACACCATATGCACGATATGAGCAATATAACCCTGCCAAGTTAGAGCATGCACCTCGGGGGGGAAATAGGACTGGTCATCTGTCTCTGAATCCTCCTCTGAGGAGCTATCCGTAACCAGCAAGACATGCGCTTCGTCAGATAGCATTGCCTGCTCTGAAGACCTTGTTTTCACTCCAGATTTTTTCCATGACCGTGTCGAATGGCTGATGCACAGGAAGAGTAATTGAATTTACTAACATTGTTGACAAATTTAATACGTAATAAAAAAAGGATGGCATGATATAATTCACATATAAAATGACTAGCTAACCAGGATGGCATTGCAAAATTCACATATATGATGCCTAGCTAAACAAGATGGCATTGCATGATTCACATATATGATATAGAAACTAAACAGATGGCATTCACACAAAGCATGTCTAAACTAAGCAGATGACATATTTTATGTATAAAGTAAGCAATGCAAGGCACCATATGCATGATATGACCAACATCAGCATGCCAAGTTAGAGCAAAAGATCTCAGGGGGTAAATAGGAGTGGCCTGCTCCCTCTGAATCCCCCTGTGAACAGTTATCTTCCTCTTGATTATAGTCTGGAATGGGGGGAGGGGGTTGCTTTTGCGCCCACCATGGAGCAACGTCTGCATGAAATTTTATTGCCATGCAAGGCTCGTCTCTTTTGTTGTACATCTTCAGTAGCATTGTGTACAATAACTGACATGCATAGGAATAAAACATAGTGAGATTATGTAAGGAGTGCATGCACAAATCAAGAGTGATGGTAGCAACCTGTGGATAGACCCAAAACCAATGATAGCAGGCAGATAATAGCTTTAGTTAAAAAATACAGAGAATGGCTCCTTTAATGTTTGTTTCCCACCCAATATGAAATTCATAGTAGACACCCGAGATTAAGCAGATAGTAGATAGATACTATTGATTGCTGCCCCAATATGTACCCCACAACCATTTAAAAACTCAAGTTTGAGCATTAGTTTGGACCTGACTCAGAGTCTAATCAGTGAACAGGACAATAAAGTAGCATGCCATATTAAGCAATGCAGAACATAAGCAGACACGAAAGAGTGCGACCTCTCTTGTGGACACGTGTAGTCCTCAAGATCATCTGCTCAGTTGATGACGGTAATGCAGTTGTCGTGGCTGCCGGCGGCAGGGAAGAAGATCTGAGGCAGCGAAAGACAGTCTGGAGGGCGGATCCCTATTGTGATGAACCCTTCTTTTGTTGGAGCAGCTGAGCTGGGGTGGACGACAGCGTAGCAGGAGCTGCACAAACCACACAAGGTTTTCTTTGACACATATCTATAACAGAAGTAATTTTGTAAGGGCTTGTTTGAATTGGAGGATTCTAACAATGCAGGGATAGGAAATACACAGGAATAGGATAGGAATGCACATGCAAAACATAGGATTTAAAAACATAGGATTTCTGTCAATCTGGGTGTTTGATTGACAAGAATTGGAAGATCACAGGAATGCAAAGCATGGTGAAATTAAGTCAAACCACAAGAAAATGTACAGTTATAATGCTATTATGCTACTATCTCTTAGTCTTGTGCTTCCTGAATAGGAATTTGAAAAGGAGGCCAAGTGGATATTAAAATTCCTACGGTTTTTCTTTGAAGGTGACACTAAAGGAACAAATCATACAATTTTCCTTTGGTCCATTCCTTTGAACCCAATGCATGAATAGTAGTACCATAGGAAACTTTCCAAATCCTATGTTTTTCCTTCTCTTTTCCTTTCAAGCAGTGGCGATTCTATAGGCAGGCTTGAATAGGCAAAAGCCTACACTCCATAAATGTTTTGTGCTACTTCTACTAATTTGGACCCAGGCCACTGCCCTACTAGCTGAACTCCCAGGCCCATCTACAAATGCACGGCTCAAATGCGAAGAAATAAATAATGATGGCTTTCGAGAGAGTCCATCACGGATAGCTAAGTTGCCTGGTACCTCACTGCTTGTCATATAGTAGGAGAAACTAATCATATTTCACGTTACTACGCGAGCACAGTGGACAATATTTATAACATGGAAAGTAAAAAGCGATGCAACAAGTGTACAACCTCTTTGGCGAAGCCATGTAGATCTCAGCATCATTGGGTGTCGCTGAGGATGCTACGGCTGATATGGCTGTCGGAGGAGGGGAAGAAGATCTTAGGCGTATGGAGATGGAGCCGAGGGTACTGCTCCACTGTGATGGAGGGTTTCATCGTTGGAGCAGCTCCGGTGAGTTGTAGTACGACGAGGCTGAAGCAGGACAAGAGAGATAACATAAACCTGAGTGGAATTCTAATACCATCTCCAATAGATGATGTAAAATACATAACCACAAAGTGCTAGATGTAAAATACATCAGCCGCTCATCTCTGAACTTAACTGTCAAAACTGAATTTAACTGTCAAAACTGAATTTTACTGTCGAAACTGGATTTTGCTGTCGAAACTGAATTTTATTGTCGAAACTGAACGCACTAGTAGCAGAAAAGTAGTGCACTAATAGTTTTGCCCCCTCGAGCACTAGTGGCAGAGTAGCAGTGATCTAAATCGGTAGCCGCTCCGGCAGGGAACGTAGTACCAGAGAGCAGCCGAGGCAGCTGGTCGTGCAGCAGCAGCAGCGCCCAGAGCAGCCGCGCGTGCGAGAGCCGGGGCAGCTAGTCGTGTAGCAGCATCTCGGGTAGCTGCAGCAGGAGCTCGACCGACAGTCGGAGCTGCTGCTCATGCAGCAGCAGCGCGAGCAAGAGTAGAGCAGCAGTGCAAGCAAGAGCAAGAGCAACAGTGCGAGCAAGAGCAAGAGCAGACTAGGCAGGGGACCGAGAGCAAGAGCAGAGCAGCAGCGCGAGCGAGAGCCGAAGCAGCAGCAGTGCCAGCGAGAGCTGGAGCAGCAGCAGCAGCTCCTAGTGATGTCCATGTCGCCGTCGAGGGAGAAATGCCGTGGAGGAAGTGGCCAAAGACGCCGCCGTAGATGGAGCCGCGCCATGCCGGCTCGGGACCGAGCGCCGGCAGCACCATGAGATCGAATCAAGAAGAAAATGCAGCAATTAGTGTAGAACCTCTTTGGGGCACCAATTAGGCCTCAGCTTCATCCGAGGAATCGGTGATGGTGCTGCTCTTCCGGTGGTGCAGGTGAAGACGGCGGTGTGGGAATGGAGGTGACGCGATAGACGAGGCGAACATCGGGGCAGCTCCTTGGAGGTGGAGGACAGGGTGGCTGAACCGGCGGGACGACGAGATCGATAACGGATCCTCATCCGGTGCGGTGGATGAGGGACGTCGAGCTGTTGTGGTGGACGATGTCGTCGGGGAAGAGGCTCCGCTTGGGTGGCGGACGGAGGAGGGTGTGGGGCTTCACGGGTTTTCGCGGCCTCGGTGTACGAATGGGGTGCGGAGGGGATGGGAGGAGGGAACCATGGCTTAGGGACGCGATTGTCCGAAATGTGGGGTAAGTTACGAAAGTACCCCCACCGATTTGAACTAGGCGGTTCTTTCGGTTCAAGGGTATCATGGGAATTTCGCGTGTCGGGATTTCGCAGGAGGTGGGAGTTTTCGCGCGTGTTGTAATTTTGGGATAGCAAGGCGCGGGTTGAGATGGAGGGAGTTTTCGGAGCACAACGAGACAATGAGATATCTTAAAATTTCAGGATAACAAGGCGCGCGTTGAAGAGGCCGGAGTTTCGCAGCACGATAGACAGAGATGCTAGCTTGAAATTTCGGCATAACAAGGCGCGCCTTGAAATTTGGGGAGATCAAGCTTAACGTGTACAAGAAAACAAAAACAAAAAAGACAATTCGCACCCAACTAGCTAGAGAGAGCCATGTCCCGTTTTACTATATTATTACTAGAAATGCCATTCAAAAATAACAACAAAAAACTAAAAAAAATCGGGACAACAAGCTTAACGTGTACAGTACCAAATCAATTTGCATTTCCCTCAACAATAAAAAACATTTCCTACTGTCTAGCATATGGACTAAATTTGAGTACATTTTCCCTGTTTGAACGGGATTGTACTCGGGTTAGTTATACAACCATCTAAATATTATCTTCACAACACATGACATGAATATGAGAGTAGTAAATTCCCATATAAATATGAACTACATGTACATACGATCTCGAATTCAAATATATGTATCCATTTTATGTTGAATTCAAATCATAGTACATGTATGCTCTAGTTAGATGTTCGTAATCTAAACCATGTATGATACTATGTACAATGTGTTTAACACACACACACACCATTTAGATATGTGCTGCGAAAGCCACCCATCATCTCCAATTTGAATAGTGTGTCCGTGCATGGATGCAATGTCGCCAAACGATGCCTGCCATCAGTATCTCAAATTCAAATCAGTTTGACCTTGTTCAAATTCAAAACCACACCACGCATATCTCAATTATATTCATGCATGCATGGGTTTCAAACATCATGATCTCTTATTCAAATATTTGAATTCAACTTTACATTGATTATGACATCACCAAGTCTTTTACACCCACACAGTTGTCTTCTCTTTATAGTTGTACCACTTACTTTCTGTCGTGCATGCATGCACACACACTAGCACTCGGCATTATCCATCGCACACACGCAATCTTTTTCTTTAGGTCGGTCTCCCATGCATGCACACACACCCTCTTCATCACTTCAGCCATTCTTTATCTCTCACATGCATGCACAATGATCGATGTTCCTCTATGTGTGTATATATATAGTTAGGTCTTTCCCAGTTTTCCACACAAACCGATGGATCTATATCTCTAGTCAGGTCTCACCCTGCTCTTTCCCACGTACACATCGATCAAATCTACCTCTCTATATAGGACTACACAGCTAATACATACACATTATCTATCCATCGTCTCCCTCTCATCATCCATGCCTTCCGCTTCATCTCTCAGACGCGCGCACAGTGGCGAAGACAGGAGGCAACAAGGGCCCTGGCCCCCCTAACATCACTGTATTGAGGCTAATATGAATGTGATAAGTATGTCAATTGCTGGTAAAATGGTTTAAGTTGATGAATTGGCCCTCCCCATAAAGGATTAGCAATGCTTGGCCCCGCTAGCTCATTTAATTTTCATGGCTCCGCCACTACGCGCAACCGCGCATGTTCTCGCCCCCTCTCTTTAAATATCGATCTCGCACTTGTGCACTCCTTCCCAGTCTCCCTCCAGTTGGCCCCTCACACCATCTTCTAGCACCCCCCATATCCCAGTGCTTCTACGCTTGTAGAGCTCTTCCCTCTATCTGTCTCTATCGATATCTCGCACGGTTGACCCCTCCCCTTCCTTCTCATATATCACCCCGGCCCATGCACATACATGTATGTATATAGGCCTCTCCTTCACACAAATTGTATTGACACGTATTCCCTCACCATATCTTAGTATCTCTCACATACACGGACTATGTGTACGAAATAGAAGAGGTGCACACACGCACTCGTTCCCACATACAAATGCGTAGGTGCACGGTGGAGCACATTTGTACAAAAAATGAGCGTGTAGAAAGGCTTTAGACGATGTGCCACTAGTCTATATATCTATATCTATACCCCTATACAGTGTGCGAATAACTTTGAAAGATGGTCGTTGGATGAAGCCAATCCAACGGTGCAGAGATGGCAAATCTGAGCACTACTGGCCGTTGGATATCATCTACATTCCACCAGATTCTGCCACATGTACAATCTAGAATACTCCATGGTTGAACTTAAGCATAATGCACAAACCTCAAAACACCAGCTCTTCTCCTTTGTTCTAGAATATTTCGTGTCATAATTGCCCAATTTTTTTTTATAGATGAATTTCCATTATTTGTTTTTACTTTATGCTTTACAACGCACAATTCCATGAATCTTAAAATAGATTAACTTTTTTATAAAAACTATTTGGTTTTGAATGGGATGAACTATAAGAATTAAACGAACATCTACATCATGCATATATGACTCAAAGCTTACATGCTATAGTGTGGTGTTTATTCATAATTTGGTTGCCAAATCTCATGCGTGCAATGCACGTGTACCTTACTAGTACTTCCAATATGTGCAAAACACATAAAATTAGAATTCCAATGGCACGCTACACAGTGTCTCTCCCTTTTTCAGTTAATATATTATGATTAAAATGATGTGGGGGCATCCATGAATCCACGTGGCACATGTGGAGGTGTTGTCGCGACCTTCTTGTGTGGATTGATCACAGTGATGTGCTGCTGGTTCCAGAAGAATGTTCTCGTCCTCTCTCACGCACACTGGCAGTACGTGCACGAAGCGAAGATGTGCACGCACGCACTCATTCCCTAGCACCCACACGTGGGTACACAGTGGGACGCATTTTTGTACGAAGATCCACCCCATGTGATAATTTGACGCGTGTAAAGTCGTTCACTTAATTGATGGTCAATTAATACAGCGCATGCAAATTGAGTGGACGTGAGGGAGGAAGTAGTTGAGAATGACATTACTACTCCACTACGTGCATGCGAGTAGTTAAATCATGGGTTGCAACTTCCATTGATCTCCTTCGTATTTTGTGCCAATTTTTTACCATATTTTTAAGTAACATAATATTTATGCATCTCATAAAAAGTAATATCATCGAAAACTATGTTCAAATGTGATTCCAATGATATAATTTTTGGTGACATGCATTAACATTTTCTTAGTTAAATTTTTGGTCAAAAATTGCCACAAAATAAAAAGGGGGCCAATAAACCAGGACGCAGGCAGCATGATCAATTTTTGCCTGGGCTACTGTTGGTGGCCTTTGTATTTAAATATGGATTGAGTGGAGTAGTACTATCTTTATCTTAGCCTCGTAGGGCTCTCCCAGCGCCTAGGCTCGCCTCCCCACCTCGCACACCGGATCCCGCCATGGAGGGTCCCTCCATGGATAATCCCTTAGATCCCAGGATCTCGCGGGCTGCCCTCTCACTGCGGCCCGCAGCACTGCCGCCTTTGAGCGAAACCCACATGTGTTTCAGAGGGGATCCATTGCTCTGGAATCACAGATCACTGGCGCCGGAGGACATACCAGGGCTGCGTTTCAGGTGGTGGGCAGCAAGGGCAAATTGGATGGAGGAAGCGTCGTATCGATTGGAGACAAGTTCGAAGAATCTACGCCTGGCGAAGCACAGGTCGATCTCAAGGGAGAGATGCTGAGGGATGTCAGCATCTGGCAGCGTCGCGTTGATTTCGAGCTGGGGCTAATGGCAAAGATCATATTCATGGAGTCGACTACGGAGGAAAGAACATGCATGCCTGCGGGATGGGATGAGGAGCTGGTGAAACTATTCAAATGGGTGGTAGGAGAAGCCAAATCGCGGAGCCAGCTGCGGCGGCGGCGTTGGGCATGCATCATAGGCGAGGTGAGCTGCCATCCTTCCCCGCCAGCGATGCAGTGACCTACTCGGTTGCTGCTGCAGTGAACTTGCGGTGCCATGGCGGTTTGCAACCGTGACAATCACTCCATCTATATGTATTGTATTCCTGTGAAAATACTTGGTCATTTGGAAAAAGATGGTAATTGATTTATAACTAGTTTTTGAATGCTTGGTCGTGACAATCACCCGAAGCCACAACCACAAGTCTCCATCGCGTAATACTTACGGTCGGTCGCACCAACAAACGATCGGTCAGACCCGCGTCTCACCGAAGGGACACGCATCGGCTTGGTCTGACATGTATGACCAGTTACATCACTGACTTGTGCGACCGCACTTGAGCAGTAGTACTTGAAATTTGTGTTCCAGGAAACTCATCGGGAGCCGTTTCGGGCCTCGAGACCAAAACCATCAATTAATATTTAGCTTGTTCCCATCACATTCGAAAGTAGTAGTATCAAACCTGAACGTGTTCCCACTATGCAGGTTTTAGTACTAGTGCTAGTACTATGTTATAAAAAGGGGAACTACCTAGCCAAAAATTACTCTACTTTCCTCCTCATAAGGCTTTCTTGTTCGTCCTTCCCTGCCATGGCCAGTGTGCAGAGATCTAGGTCGAGAACTACTAGTAAGAAGGGAGTGGCGACCAAGGCGGCGGAAAAAAAAGAGGGCTCGCCGCCTCGCGGGGGGCTCGAAAGATCTCTCACGGGCACGCGAGGGCTCCCAGGAGCACCCTAGCTGCGGAGGCGAACATGCCGAGCTAGCGGTGCTGGAGTTGTTATCCCTCGATGACATGCCCGATCAGCTCAATAAGCAGAAGGAGTTCATCCACGGCTTGGTGGAGCTGCTGAAGGAGAGCCTCGATGACATGCCCGCTGAGCTCAATGAGCGGGGGGAGTTGACCGCCGGCTTGGTGATGCTGCTGAAGGAGAGCATTGCCTCAGGTAAGAAGGCGACCAGCGAAATCCTGCAACTTTAGGAGGACAGGGCGAAGCTCCACCACGAGCTCGACCTACTGAAGGAGGAGAACGCCGGCTGGAAGAAGCTGCATGAGAAGAGTAGTTCCTCGGTGAAGATGCTGCATGCCCTCGTCATGGAACAGAAGGAGGAGTTGGCGAAGCTCCGCATCGAGCACCCGGCTGCTGTCAAGGTGCGTAATGCGGCCGTGGAAGAGATGATGAAGGCTCACATCGAGAAATCCCGTGTCATGGACAGAATGAAGAAGATGGCGGAGGAGACGAGCGAGGAGATGAAGGTCATGGAGGCGATGAAGAAGCAGTTAGGACTCTGCGGTCAACTCTTCATGAAGTAAAGAGCAGCGCCCCAGACTTGTGTCTGCGTCTTCCTTCTTTTTTTTGGGGGGGAAATTCCTTCTTCTTTTGCTCCTGTGTTTCTTATTTTGCTTCGGGTGTTTCGCCGCATGTGTCACGTTCTCTGTGAGGCACGAATAGAACAATGCTAACGATGAGTGGCGCCGTGGGATCGCCATATCGCACAGGGCTGCCGTGTTTCGCGCTCCTCCGTCGTACTAGTCCTACTCTAGTGGAAAACTTGAGTATACCGCACGGTTCTTTGCTCCTCCTCAGGTCATCGGCAACATTTATACGAGCAGTCAAATCACAAGGCCCCACCTTCCAGCAGTAATGAGCCATCAAATCACAAAGGCCCTCGCCTCTCGTGAAACCGACCAAGCGAGACTGCCCCGCCCTCTAGCCTTTTAAATGTACTTTTGTACAGTAGTAGTATCGATGGATTGCGCCATGGAGCAAAACTAACAAGATGAAATTAAAGAAAAAAGGTGGTATATATAGAGAGCGCTTGTCGCCAAATTATGCATATAGTACTATTAAAAAAGCTAGTGCGTGCTTAGATGGGGTGCTAAAGTCTATTAAAGAAATTAGCATATGTATTTAATTCTTTGACAACTAAACTCCTTCATGATTTGGGTAAACTTCTCTCATTTAAGTTTTTTTTAATTATTTATCTCATTTAAGTGTTTTGCGTATGTGCCATGCTTAGAGCGTGGTTATAGTATAGCCAATATGATGTTGGCCATATCATATATAGTACGTATATAATGTGAAGAAACGAGTGGTAGTACTACCAACTACAAGATGAACTGTAAGAAATACTAGTGTGTACGTACTGAAGAGTTAAAGTAACGAGAAGGAGCATAACATAGTTCTGCTGGGGGCTCAGCACAACACACCCCTCAAATAAAACTAAGCACCCTAAAATTAAACTAAACAACTAATCCGGTAGACACTGCATTAGAACCACCATGAGCAACGACACTGCCACCTTACTCGGACTCCTCGTCCACGTGCTCGACTTCGTCCTTGTCCCTCTTCCTCTTGGCCGATACTTCTTTACTTGAACCGCACACTTGGCTCTCGCTCTTCATCCAACCCTTGTAGATATTGAAACAAAGGTAGGCATCCATTGCAGCGTACTAGATGTGGTCTCTATCTAGTACATTCCACGGCCATGCAAGATGAAACTTGGGCGGAGGTTTTGTCAGTTTACCGTACGAAGGATCAACCATGGCTCCTGCCAGGGTCAGCAATGAAGGCTGACGGGAGGACACCAGCCCATTCTTCTGGAGGTCGAAGGGCTGGCCTACAACGAGGCCTATCCGATCAAGGACTTTTCTGTCGTTCGTAAAGTCTACAGTAACAAATTTGACTTTGCCGCCCACAAGGAAGTTCTTAAATTCCTTGCACTCAACATTGGCATGGCATATGTGGTAGACCAAGCACAAGTTATGCACACAAACCTGGATCACGGTGGGCTTCTTCTTCTCTTCCTCCTTTAGATTCTTCTCTTTGTCCAGGACTATGGTGTACTCAACATCTAGCTCAGCAACCCACTAATCATCATTTGACTTTTCGAACATGCATCTGAAGCAAGCAAGGCATCCTTTCACCGTCGCGGAAGAACGGGTGTATATGACGTCGAACTCATCGTCGGTGATGGTTCTAACCTTGTACTCACCGCCGATCATGGAGAATTGGGACGCCATGGATTTGGGAGGAGGGTTAGGATTAGTGGAACTACTGTAATGTGAAAGGAAAGGAAGACTAGGAGCGAACTGTCGTAATGTTAAAGGACGGCCAGGGACGAGTAGGAGCAAACTGCTAGCGGTTTTCCGATTGTAAAAATGATGAGTGGGGCGTGCGAACGGCAAGGTAGTGGCTTGCCTGGTGGATAAATGGCTTCATGCACAGTACTATGGGGGCCCAATTAGATGTCATGTCTACTAGACGCCCAATTAAATGGCTTCATGCATCTGCGTGTTCGCACGTCAAGCGTCGGGAAAATTGCAGGTGATACGAAGCTTTCCATGCTCCCATGATACGGGCTTCCGAGAGCCCTTGGATCTCAGATCAAACTGTTGCATGGCGTGATTCTAGACCTATGGGTGAATATCCTATCCTCGAGGGTTATTCTGCAAATTTTTAGCAACTTAGCATGCGACCATTCGATCTCAGATCCAAGGGCTGTCAGCAGCCCGTATCATGGTTGCGCCTACCATGATCGTCGCCTCGCTCGCGCGGTCGCGCCCTTGGAGATTTCAGAGGGCTATAAATGAGCATTTTTTGCCTACTTCGCATGCATGAAACTACTTCCTCCGTCCAAGTGCGTTAGGCTATCTGATGTTGGCATGTCATATATAGTCATCACTTATAGTGACTCATACAACAAGGTTAGCTATAAGGTTGGCTATAAGAGTTTTTTTTTACTTCTCTCTATCGCTTTCTTCGTATTGCATTTGCCAAGGAGTAAGTAGCTAGGCAGTACTTGGCACCTGTATACGATGGAGGTGGTCAGGAATTGGGAGACTCACGCCAGTCGTAGCACCGCAGTAATAATGATAATGGCAAGTCAAATCATAGGGCCCCACCTATCCAGCAGTAACGAGTCGTCAAATCACACAGCCCTACGTTTGCAGCAGCCTACTCCCTCATCTTCTCGCTTCTCTGTCGAACCGACTAGGCGGAACTGCCCTGCTTACCGCGCGGGAAAAGCACCACCCTTGACTTTTAAATATAATTTTGTATCCATGGATTGTGCCATGGAGCAAAGCCTGAAGAAAACGGCGGTACACATGTATACAGCACGCCCGTCGCGTTCACGTCGCACCCTAGACGGTCGGTCGGTCTGGCACGCTGCTCTCCGAATGGAACGCGCATCATATTGTGTTTGCACACACATGTGGGACCACAATTGAGAACCGACCATAGGCACACTCCCCCGTCCCTGCAAGTCGGCTGAGTTAATAGAAGAGAGAGACGAGAGATAGTACTGGAGCAGTGTTGTAAACATGTCGGTGCCTGGACGATCCCTGCACGACACGGGAGATCAGTTCGTCCATGCATGTGACTAGACTCCAGCAGACTACTAGATTGGCTATCGTCTACATATCGTGTAGGCTGTGTTGTATAGGGTTGTAGTTCTGATGAGAAATCTAGAAAAAAGGGTTTGTGTCATCTCGCAATATTAGGTGTCATGTGCTTCGGATCACCGCGAGGGTTAAACAGCGACAACTGCGTTCCTCCAAGGCGCTGGTCATTGGGGGCACATGCACGAAGACTACTCAGCTGCCATGTAGGTCAAGCCGGCTATGTTAATTAGGACATCTATTGATTGACCCCTTTTCTATGAGTTTGTCTTTAATTTGAGCTTTGATCCTCGTCTAGTTTGTCTGTCGGGATTCATGTTGTCTCCTTGGGGCAGTGAGGTTTTGGTTTCTTGTCATGTGGCATTTTTTCGTGTTATATGTTAATCCGGTGCTTCAGATCAAAATGACGACAAGTGCGCCTCCGGGGCACGTGCATGAAGACTTCTCCATAGTCATTGACGAGGTCAAGCCAGCTCCGGTAGATAAAAGAAAACTACTCCACTATATAGGCAGGAGCCTCCGCGCTTGCTTGCTAGTGTTGCTCTCTTCACACTCTCTCGTCCTCTCCAGATCTAAACACGATAGCGGTGGCCACACTCTCTCTATGCTCATAGCTGGTCACAGATCCGGCCGGATCCCCTCCGCCGGGGAAGGTGAGAAGGTGCAATGTTCATGCGGTCATCCTCGGTGATGGCTCTTACCCACTGCCGGCGCGTCCCGATCAGCGTGCCTTGTCGTTCTCTCCCACGCAGCGCCGGCTAGGGAGGGCCTCTGACCCCTTCTTCCTCAATGCCGTAGTGTGGGTAGATCCGGCCTCCCGCCGCCCACCTAGCGACATCCCGGCGACCCTCAGGTATAACTTCCTTCGAAACCGTCCTTGCTCTACTGCTCCAGCTCCTCACGTCGCTGCATTTGTATCTTTTACTATTTCTCAGGGCCCCTAATAGATAGGATCAATCGGCTGTTCGAAAACCACCTAATTTTTTACTGTTAAGAGGTAAAACTACTTCATGCAGTCGAATCTAGTACTACTTGGTTCAAACAGGGAAGAAAGGGGGTGGGGTGGGGGAAGATTTGTTACCTGAATCTAGGACTTGGTCGAAAGAGGAAATAATGGGGGCGAAAAGTAGTAGAGACTGGCTATCCAACTGGTCTCTTGGTCTAATATGGAAATAAAGGGAAACATAGTACAAACTCAATATAAACCGATCTATTGGTTGAAAAAGGAAAGAAAGTGGGGACTGGGGGACAAGTCAACAGAGTATTCCAGCACTAGATTTGCTAGTCTCACACAGTATAAGGTGGCTATACTGAACAAAAATGGGGCCAACCCAGATATCCTGTTTGGATGTTTGTTGCCCCGAGCCCCTCTTATGTAATGCCACTGGTAAAATGTAGCAGTCCCACTGTTAAAGTAAGGACACGTTAAACCAATGTTGTTTTCAATGTAATGCCTCCAATAATATGAATCAATGGCACTGTTTTTCATGTCCTGCTAAATTTCCCATTAAGATAATTTGCTTCTTTTCGTTAGAAATGCAACTGTCCTGGTCCGCCTACTCTCCCGTGCCCAAATACCAACTCTTTAGCAGTTGTTAATGTAATGTTGCTGGTAAAATGAAGCAATGACACCATTAAAGGAATGTCGTATTTAACGCTTGTCATAGTTAATCCTAATGCCCACACTAATATCTAGCAATGTTGCTGCTTTATAAATTGCTACTATCCTTGTAGGATCGCCATTCAGATAAGGAACATGCTTCTTTTCATTTGATGTATGTTTCATCACTTGTTAGTCACCCTCCTTTCCACCTTTTTGTGCAAACAGAGATATACATTTCACACTTGATCTTAGTTGAACTACACAAAATGATATCCAAATTATAGTTGAACATTCCACGAGCTTCACGGCCAACCTTGATGTTGCTCAATTTTATTGCAACTAATGAAGAAGAAGCTGTTAGCTCATGGGACCAAGTACTTGCTAACTGCATGATGCCAACATTGCTTCATTTCAGGTGAACTGCACAAAAAGGTCCCATGAATTGAATAATCCATGTTGGTGACTGGTGTCATCCCTTCTACGATGGCGTTGACTGCAGATATGGTTCCCATCACGAGGTATGTTCCTTTTTGGTCCGACCATTTGCCAAAGATCCTGCATGTTGACTCTGTCTTGTGCTACTGTTTTGGCACTGCCATGATAAAGCAGTAATGTTATTATTTTGCACCTTAATCTAGTGGCACTAACAATTTGAGGCAATGTTTTTGGCACCGCTAGTGCCACTGATTTTTTTATATATCAAAAGAGGGGGTTTCCTCCAATTTCATTAAAGAAACCCAACCATAGAGAACCATTATCCGACAACATCTTAGTGTAAACGGGCAGTTATGCAACTACTACTAGAATGGACTGAGTACTAGCAGGAGACAAGTTCGCCACATAAGCTAGGCAGGTAGGGGGACGCAGCCCCAGCTCGACCAAGTTTGGATTACAACCTAAATGCCACCACAGAAACATCAGGGGGGGAAGATAGGGACTGAAAGAGCCAACTTCAGCATCCCAGTCTAAGCACCCCCAGCCTCCATCCTTGCGACACACGGTACACCTCGCTTGCCACCTGCTCGACCCTAGTGCCACTGATAAAATGAAGTAATAATACAGTTAAAATAGAGTGAGTGTCCTCTCTATCATTTCATTTCCAATGTAGATAAAGAAAGTGCTTCTCTTTGTTAGTATATGTTTCATCAACTAGTCCCATTATTAATGTTTAAGTGTTTCTGCAAACTGGGGTGCTTAATTTTAGTTGATGCACAAAAATAGAGATTGGAATGTCTCAAGGCCCCTCCTTGTACTACCGTTGTACACTAATGTTCATCACTGGCAGAAGGTGTATCGGGGAGAATTGGGTCGGTTTCCAGTATGAGGCCTACCGTATGAGGCGTTGCAGGGCCCATCTCGCCCTCGCAGCATGGCATACTGTGATACTATGCAATATTTTCCCATTAAGAAAATGAAGTTTCTTCTATTTATTAGTGTATGTTTCATCAACTAGTGCCACTATAATGTAATCACAATTTTCATTATCTGTGCAAACAGGGTTATTCAGCTGCATTTTGGTGGAACTGCACAAATGTACGGATGGAACTGGCATATATGCAGAGTGCGAGGTGCCAAGTAAAAATTACGGACACCAACCATGCTCCATCTAAGCATTGGCATCCACCACCGGTGGGATGGGTGGCCCTCTCTGTGGACGGATCTTTCTTGGTAGCAAAAATCCTCTAATCAAATACTAGTAGCTTATATTGGCACTTTTCTAGGGAGTACCCTTTTCTGAAAGAAGCACCAATCGATTTTTCTTTATTTGTACACAGTGTCACAACTTTGTTTTTGGTCCAGAGCTATTTTAGGGTGATTGGCGTAGTACTCAGAGACTAATTGTAAGCATAATTTTTCATTAGCCGTCACACTGATTGTAAGCGTGAGCAGATGGAAGATTAGGTTAGTGTGAAGCTTACCTTAAACCCTACCGCCACCGTTGAAATGAGGCGAGCGGCGAGGGAACCGTGGAGAACAGCAGGGAAGTGACATCGCACCATCCGGCCTCCTCTTGTGGTGGGAGAAGGAATACTCATGTGGCTCCAAGTGGCACTGCACCCTCATGAACAGCACACCGTACTCGATCGATTCATTATCCTCTGGATGCTCGACCTTCGGCCTGTACGCCCACCACCTCCGCCTGACTTTTGCCTCGGGCGAATCTGTTTGCTCCATCGCCTAGAGGAGATACTCAATGAACTCGAAGAACTATGGCGTGACTGCCACCGGGGCGTACATCGCCGCCGTCTCGCTCTTTCACATAAATTGCCACATGGCCCTCACCATCCTCGAAATCTCCCACTTGTTGTCAAACCAAGTAAGGATCTCCTTCAACCTGGCTAACTTTGCCTAGTCACCACCGGCGATCTGCCCGATTCGTTGATGCATCCACTCCATAGATGTCCTTCTGAGAGGTCCGGTGCTAGCATTGGAAGATGGGAGGAGAGACGGTGGTCGTGCAATGGAGAAGAGGGAGAGGCGAGATAGTGGTTTTGCAATGGAGAAGATGGAGAGGAGAGGGGTGGTTTTGCAATGGAGAAGAGGGAGAGGTGAGACGGTGGTTTTGGAATGGAGATGATGGAGAGGAGAGGGGGTGGTCTTGCAATGGAGAAGAGGGAGAGGAGCGTGCGGCAGCAATTTAGGATTGGACGAGAGGACCGGCGCGCTGTGATTGGATCAAAATCAAAATCAATTTACCCTTCAATTAAGAAAGCGACCCCACATTAACTAGTCTCCCTTGTATTCTGGGTCATATTTGACCATGATTTTCACAAATAAAATATATGTTATACGTTGTAAACATAATACAATTTGAAAGTACATTCAGATACGAACCAAACGATACAATTTTTGATGACATGCATTCACATTTTGCTTGTCAAATACAGTAGGTGGTCAAACTTTGACCCAAAATACGCAAAACAGAAAAATACTTCCAAGACCAACGCCGCTCCTCTCCTCTTAAACCACCGCCGCTCCTCTCCTGTTCTAATCCAAAACTAGCACCGCTACTCTCCTCTTCCATTTCAAAACCACCGCCGCTCCTCTCCTATTCCAATCCAAAACCAGCGCCGCTCCTCTCCTCTTCCATTTCAAAACTACCGCTGCTCCTCTCCCGTTCTAATCCAAAAACAGTGCCACTCCTCTCCTCTTCCATTCAAAAACCACCGCTGGCAAGTGAAGGTGCTGTGGAGAAGTAGATCGATGGAGGAGTACAACCGATACGTGTGGCTCACAGGCGGTGACCCTGTGAAGCTAGCTAGGATGTTGGAGATACAGTCTTGGTTTGACAACCCGGAGCAATTAGCGGCGACGGCGAAAGCGATAGCCAAATATCTGGAAAAGAGCGAAAAGGAGGCGATACACCGGGAGGGAGTCGCGCGGGAGTACATAGAGCTGCTCCTGTGGGCCATGGAGCAAACAGATTCACCGGATCCGATCGTGAGGCTGCGGTGGTGGGAGTATCGATCCAAGATGGAGCATCCACCTGAGATTGAAGGATCGAGCATCTACACGGTGTCGTTTGTGAGGGTGCCATGGCAGAGCGAGCCGATGGAGTTTTCATCGACCGAACCCAACTGCAAGAGGAGAAAAATAGTTGGCGCGATGACGCTTCCTCGCCATCCTCTCCCTCTCCGTTCACCTCGTCCCACGGGGCGGTTGTCTGCCGCCGAGGAATAGGAGGGGACTCCCCCCCCCCCCAAATAGTCTGAGGAGGAGCTTAGGGTTGTCAGTATTTGCAGGTTGTGAATTGTGTTTTGTGTTTCAGATTTGAGAGTACTTTCAGATATGAATGTCTTTTGAATTTCAGATTTGCAGTATTGAGCATATGAAGTATTTTATGAATTCTAGAGATCTATTTTTAGCACTTTAAAAAATTTAGTTTCATATAAAAGTGCAGACAATGTGATTCTCAGAGAAGAAATTGCAAGTTTCAGTATCAGATAAGAAACTGCAAGTTTCCGAGGCAGAGCATTTATATTAACAAGCCCTTTTCAAATAGGGATAACATCATGTTGGAAGTTTTATTCATGGTCGAAAATGGAACTACCAGCCAGTTAACATCATGTTGATCAACATTCATGCATAGCACATCTTCATATGATGCACAGTCAAAAAGATATGCTATTTTCAAAATGCCCACACAATGTTGAGTGTGTTGGAGGTGGTGTGCGTAGATGACAATGGGCACCCACATGTCAGAGGTAGAGGCAAAAATTTGTGGATATTTTCACTGCATCAGGTGGAATCGAATCTGGGCGGAGCAGCGGTTGGGGAGGGGAACTTGGCCACTGGGCTACTACAGTACTTTCGCTCAAAATTAGGCACAACATCTACCACTACTATAGCACATCTTCCCCGGCTCCGGTGCATTCTTGTCTGAGGCCTGGACGTCATCCTCCGCCTCTGTGCATTCACCGCAACACCGCTGTCTGCCATTGTGGACATGCTCAACAACCGAGAGGAATCTGGAGAGGACTGTACATGGAGAGGCGGACAGTCGGGACCCACCAAGTCCATGGCCGTACGCAAGCAAGTGCCTCATTGAAAAAATACTTCCTCCTAATGCTATACTGACGTTGGGGGCCACGGGTTTGTCAACGTCGTTACTAAAGGAGATAAATTTACAACGAAGCTAGTCATCGGGGAGCTGGCATGTATCATTTATTATCAGTGGAGCAACAAGTATCAGCTGGGTTATGGGCTGCCCAGTCTAGGCTTTCTTTTTTAACATGTGCAGCCCACAACATGCCAGTTTGTATTTTTTTAGGGCCGTCATGTATCGACCGGCCTATGGCCCTCCCATCCTAGGTTTATTTTTTCTTAAACATCTGCAGCCCAACTTAGGAACGCCAGGTCCAACTTATGTTTCCCTTCTAACTATATTATATATATTTATATTATTTTATATGTTATTATATATTATTGTTATTATCATCATATATTTAACAGATACTTACATATATAAGAAAAAATATCCCATGTATTATGAACTTATAAAAATAAATGTTTAACAATAAAATCCTGGGTTTTTTTACTTAAGGTCAACGAAAATACAGGTGATTGTGTACAAAAGCTTGGTCACATTTAAGGACCAATGTAAATAAAGCACTTATTATTTAAATATATTTATAACAAAATGTTGAGCCCCAGTTTATTTTTGGATAACATTGTTGCGGCCAACCCAACATTATAATTAGAACCAACCCAGCAAAATCGTGTATTTCATGTAAATGGATTGTGATTTTTTTTAGGAAAAATAAATGAGCCGCATGGATGCTACATTATTTGTTCACCCAAGCCAGCAAATTCGTGTATTTCTAGGAAGTGCAAATGGGTTGTAGTTTTTTTAGAAAAAAATAAATGGGCCGCATGGACGCTACATTATTTGTTCACCCAAGCCAGCAAATTCGTGTATTTCTAGAAAGTTCAAATGGGTTGTAGGTTTTTTAGAAAGAAAAAAATAAATGGGCCACATGGACGCTACATTATTTGTTCACCCAGCGCAGCGAATGGATTGTAAATTCTAAAAAAAATGGGTTGAATATGTGCGACATTTTTGGAGGCTGAAATGTGGGCCAATAGGTCGAAGCCAACGCAAGGCATTGTCAACTTAGTGAAAAAATGATTCTGACATCGATAGCCGTTGGATTTACATCCAACGGCCGGCATTCATCTTCAATCTCTCGTCTTCTTGCTCCAGCGCCGCCGAGACCACCTACTCCCGCCTCCGGCTGCTAGCAGCTCTGCTTAGCACGCTTCGCTGTGAAGCGCTACCCCACCGCCGGCCAAGCCATCCCTCCACCTCTCCACACCTCCTGTTATTCTCCGCCGACTACAGAACCACGCTGCACCAGAACCAGTTAACCCTCGTACACCTCTCCGTCTGTGACTCCACTGTCGCATCTTCCCATCATCGGCTCGTTGCCGTCCAGGGCCTCGCCGTCGTCCATCGCCTTGGTGCGCTCGGCGTAGCGTGGTCAACGTGGTCAACAAACGAGAGTCATTGGAAGAGAACTGTACGTGGAGAGGCTGACAGTGGGGACGCACCAGGTCCATGGAAGCACGCATGCAACCACCTCCTTATTACGCGAAAATAAAATTATTCCTCCCCCTGAAAGTTGGGACCCACCACGTATATCTTCGCAAGGAAGGAAGTGCCTCCTTATGCCTGCCCCTGACAGCTGGGACCCACCAACAACATCTTTGCATGCAACGAAGTGCCTCCTTATTACGGGCAAAAAATATATGATTCCGCCCCTGACTGCTGCGACCCGCTAGATATATATTCGCATGCAAGGAAGTGCCTCCTTGTCCTCCCTGACAGTTGGGACCCACCCGATCGAAGCGTACGTAGCGTTGTCTGTGTACATACCGGTCGATCGGTCTGTCTGCCATGATGAACCATGGCCGAGTAAGAAGCGATAGCAGTTCAGACAGTCCTGTCAAAACCGTGTACACATACGTACAGCCAGATGCCAAAAAATATGGCCACGTACGTACATACGGGCGGGGTCTCGAATGCGTACTCGCACATACGTACGGCCAGGGCTCGTGTACATTGAGAGGCAACAGACGGCAGCAACGGCATCCTATTCATCGGAAGCCAACCGGCTGGGTCGGAAGGGAGAAACTGTGTCGTGTTCATCGGGAGGCAACGGAATGCGTCGTGTTCATCGGGAGGCAACGAAATACGTCATGTTCATCGGGAGCCAATCGGCTTGGACGGAACAGCCGAAACGAGGTCTGGCGTACCGCAAAACGGAGGAAACGGGCCTTCTGTTTGACCGCGTACGGTCGAAACGGGGTCCTATTCATCGGAAAGGGTCTGGTGTACCGCAAAACAGAGGAAACGGACTTCTGTTCGAGTGCCTACGGTCGAAACGGGGTACTGTTGATCGGGAGGGGTGTGGCGTACCGCAAAACGAAGGAAACAGACTTCTGTTGGAGCGCCTACGGTCGAAACGGGGTCCTGTTCATCCACCGTCGACTGCCTCGCTCCAGCCTCCACCAGTTACTGTTCATCCAGCCTCCACCGGCTACTGTTCATAGAGCCTCCACGGGGTCCTGTTCATCCACCCCCAACCGGCTGGGCTGCGACGGCCTCCTCGGGGTCCTGTTCATCCAGCGGCAATGGCCTACTACCACGGGGTCATGTTCATCCAACCCCCACCGGGAACTGTTCATCCATAGCCAACCAACCGGCTCGACTCACCACATCTCGACTCGTTCTACGTACCGCGCGCATGGTAGCAACGGTCACTGTTCATCGAGAGGCAACCCAACACTGGCTGGCTACTTATCGCACTGGGGCTCGATCGGCTTCAGTAAGCAGCAGCAGTGATCGATCGCTCGATTCAGTTAGCAGCAGCAGCGAAGGAATCGCTCGGGTTCAGTCAGCAGCGAATGAATCACTCGGGTTCGGTTAACAGCCAAGGGATCGATCGCTCGGGTTCAGTAACGTGCGACTGTTCGGGTTCAGTTAGCCAACGCCTCGCACACACGCGCGTACACGAGAGAAACGCGCAAACCACACTGCATCGCTCAGCCCTGACCACCCATCGTAACCGGGAACTCCCCGATATTTTCCTCGCCCTCGCTTCTACCATGATTTTTTCCGTCATGGACGGCCCAAAGAATGTCATGCAGGTGCGTCGCCGGCCCGCCCAGGACGAAAAGCCCATTTTTTGTCATGATTTTTTGTCATAGAAGTAGGAGCCCACCACATCTATGATGATACGTGCTTTTGTCACAATTATCGTCATAGAAGTGTCATAAGCATGACAAAAAAAATCGTTTGGCCCAAAATGTCACGGATGTGTCTTTTTTTGTAGTGGTGAGGCAAGTCCTTCGTGGGCGATGGCCATGGTGGGATAGACAAGGTTGCTTCTTCATGGACCCTTCGTGGGTGGAGCCCTCCGTGGACTCGCGCAACCTTTGCCCTTCGTGGGTTGAAGTCTCCATCAACGTGGATGTACGATAGCACCACCAATCGGAACCACGCCAAAAAAGTTCGTGTCTTCATTGCGTTTGCACTCTCCAAACCCTTCCCTTTACCTTCATATGCAATGTTTTACTTTTCGCTGCTACACTCTTAGAATTGCATGTGTAGGTTGATTGCTTGACTTGTGCTAGTTGTTAAAATCTGCCCACAACTAAAATTGGGAAAAGTTTAGATTTTTATTTGGTCAAGTAGTCTAATCACCCCCCCCCCTCTAGACATACTTTCGATCCTACAAGTGGTATCAGAGCTTTGGTCTCCTTTTGTCTTGATTTTCATAGCTTTGGTGATCATAGCCTTGGTTTCATAACCTAGGAGAGTATGGCGTCTAGCGAGGGAAATTACCACCGTAGAGGTCCTTACTTTGTTGGTACAAATTTTGCTAGTTGGAAGCATAAGATGAAAATGCATATTCTTGGTCATAACCCTGCCGTTTGGGCTGTTGTGCGTATTGGCTTGCAAGGTGATTTCTTCGAGGATGGAAAAGAACCGGATCGTGAAGCGACAGCGGGAGAAATGAAGATGTTGCAATACAATGCTCAAGCTTGCGATATTCTCTTCAATGGATTGTGCCCCGAAGAATTCAACAAAATCAGCCGCCTTGAGAATGCAAAGGAAATTTGGGATACTTTGGTTGATATGCACGAAGGTACCGAGTCCGTCAAGGAATCCAAGTTGGATGTGCTTCAAAGTCAACTTGACAAGTTCAAGATGAAGGATGGTGAAGGAGTCACCGAAATGTACTCTAGGCTTGCTCTCATCACAAATGAGATTGCCGGCTTAGGAAGTGAAGAGATGACCGACAAATTCATCATCAATAAGATCCTAAGAGCCTTGGATGGAAAATATGATACCGTGTGCACCTTGATCGAAATGATGCCCAATTACAAAGATCTCAAGCCCACGGAAGTCATTGGTAGAATTGTTGCTCATGAGATGTCACTCAAGGATAAGGAAGATCTCCACAACAAGTCAAGTGGTGCTTACAAAGCTTCAAGTGATGCTCCTACAACATCAAGCGAGAAGCAAGTCTCCGATGAAGAATTGAGCTTAATGGTGAAGAACTTCAACAAGTTCTACAATAATAGAAGCAAAGATAGAAGCTCCAAGTCAAGGTCCTACAATGACAAAAGATCTTCTAGTCGTGATCGTAATTGCTACAATTATGGAAGGCCCGGACACTACTCCAATGAGTGTATGGCTCCCTACAAGAAAAGAGAATATTCACCAAAAAGGAGGAGTAGAAGAGACGAATCACCCCCAAGAGAGAGAAGGAGTAGAGATGATCGTTATGAACGAAGGCCCTCTCGTAGAAGTGAGGATTCAGAAAAGAAGGACAAGTCATCAAAGAGCTACACAAGACAAAGACATCAAGCTCACGTTGGTGAATGGGTATCCAGTTTCGACTCCAACAACTACTCCGAGAGAAGCTATCACTCCAACTCCGACTATACTCAAGATGAAGGTGTTGCCGGTCTTGCACTTGCGTCATCCAACTCCTACGACATATTTGACTCACCAAATGAAGGAATTGGAAGATGCTTCATGGCTAAAGGTCCTAAGGCATCACACCCCGAGTATGTTGATTTCAATAGCGATGAAGATGATTTGCTAGGTGATGATGATTTACTTGTTGACAACACTAGTGATGAAAACTATGATGAACTTGCTAGTAATCATGCTAATCAAGATGAAATGAATGACAATGATAAGAAGGAGATTGAGCGTCTAACTAAAGAACTAAACACTTTTAAGTTAGCTCATGAAACAACTCTAGAGGATCATAGAGAGCTCCTAAGGACTCATGAGAAGCTACGCTTCGAGAAGCTAAATTTAGAGCAAGAGCATGAGTTTCTAAAAGCTATCAATGATGATCTTCGAAAGAAGAGTTCTTCTTATCTTGCCAAACATCTCCTCTTGTCTACTTATATGCCACAAGTAAAATCTAGCAATAAGAGCAAGAAAGATTCTTCCTCTAGTAGTAACAATAATCATGTTAAATCC
The DNA here is from genome assembly GCA_011799875.1 of Thinopyrum elongatum. Lineage (NCBI taxonomy): Eukaryota > Viridiplantae > Streptophyta > Magnoliopsida > Poales > Poaceae > Thinopyrum > Thinopyrum elongatum. The sequence goes on from CM022303.1 coordinate 369,933,682, forward strand.
AATATTGTTGCTTCTAGTAATTCTCTTGATTCCACTAATGATTCTCTTAGCCAAGTTACACTTGAGCAAGAAAATAGCCTATTGAAGGGAATTATAGAGAAAGGTGTTTACAAGAGCCTTGCCAGAAGTAAGCAATTTGAGGAAATTGTACGCAAGCAAGGAAGGTACCGGAAGAATCAAGGTGTTGGTTTTGAACGAAAGTTCAATGCCAATGGAGTTGAGTGGGAAGAAGATCAATACCCCAAGACGAAGTTTGTTCCTTAACAAGAGAAGTATGACCCCACTTCTTTGAAGGGAACACAAGCTCAAGACGATCTTCCACCACAAGACCACAAGCTAAAAGGCAAGGACAAGCTTCAAGAAGAGATTGACTCATTTGAAGAAGCTCCCAAGGCCATGGTCAAGTGGGTTCCCAAGACTACGTCAAGTTCTACTTCATCAAGTACGACTACAACTCCAAGGATTCCCAGCAAGTTGATGTGGATCCCAAAGAAGAAGAACTAGAGTGTTCTTGAGGGTGACTCCGCCAACATACTTCACTCATATTCATTTTGGCAAGCACATGTGCAATCAACTTTCATATCTTGCACTAGTTCATGGAGTCACAAACCGTCTTGTTGGTAAGACAAGGGACAAGGTAACCTAATGCTTTCATGGACATCATCATAAGTGTATTTCACTCTATGTCTATGGATATCCTTGTATGTTCCTTGTGGGACTAACCCATGTAGGTATTGAAAGTGCAACACTCCAATGGATTGCTCCAAAAGATCTACATCAACATTTGAGCATCCACATCTTCACTATCTACATGAAGTCATCATCGACAAAACCCAAGGTTAGTTCTGTTAAGAATAAATGTAATTAAGGGGAAAAATCTCCCCTTGCCCAAACCGTTGTTGCGGTTTGTCCCGCAACAGACGCCTCCCTTCGATCTCCTCGAACCGACTTCCCCTCGCGGTGGATCGTCGTGACTCTCCGGGATGTATAAGAGGGCTTGTAACCATCAACAGAAGATAGCGATTTCATTTTGATCTCGAACACGTTATCACGCACGTAGAACTCTACCAGAGAGCAAAGAAAAGAGAAGAGGAAGGGATCGAGACTTGCCGGTGAGATGTCTGGCCTCATTTCCTTCTTTCTCCGTCCGATTCGCAAGGATGGATGTCGCTATCATCATCGCTACCATGGTGTTGGTGGACTCCGGTGTTTCCGTCGCAGGATGCAGGCCGTCCGTCGCTTCGCCCATGGTGGTCACCGCGCCACTGGACGTGGCGCCCGTGGTGGTCACCGCGCCGCTAGACGCGGCCACGGCGTCGCCGGACACGCCGCTCCTGGTGCTCCCCACGCCCACGGACATGGCCTCGGTGCCGCTGCACCTGCACCGCCTCCCGGATCTCCGCCTCCACCTCCTCCTCCACCGGCCACATGGCTCGCTCCCTCGACGCCGACGCCCGCCGGCGAGACGGTTGGCCCGAGCCGTGGCCCTCCTGGCTACGTGCCCGTCCCAATGTGCACCGTTGTGGATGAAGAGGCCGCGCTCGGTTTCGTTTCAGTGCCCATCGACGCCTCCGGCATCATCCGCCTCGGAGTAGGGATGGAGGGTGCAGCCGTCAACGCTCCGCCACCGCTGGAATCAACCGCGGGCTCGAGCAGCCGCGCGGAGCGACGCTTCGGCTGCCTCTTCGGGTGCGCCGTCGCAGCCCTCGACCGCCGCCCAGGCTCATGGGCTCCGGCGAACCTTGGCTTCGCCACTACTCCACTGCTGCGCAAGGCCTCCACCGTCGTCATCTCCTCTTCGGATGAGGAGGGATCTTCGGTGACGCATCGGTGACTACCGGAGAGGAGCAGGGATGCGCCGGGCTCGTGTGTGGTGCGGGCGGCGGCCTCTCCCATCCATCGGCGGCGCAGTGCAGAGGAGGGGATCGAGCAGAGGTGGTGCGGGTATCGGATACTTCGACCCTCACCCGATACGCCCCCTCCCCTCTCCCTTATGCGGTGCGACCGCAGGTGGGCCAGCCAAAGGCCGTGCAGGACCAGGCTCAGGCGGCTGCAGGTCCTCCGGCCGCCTCCTATGTGGTTGTGATTTTTTTTTCTTCTCTGTTTTATTAATTATTAGTACTAATTATTGTATTAGTGCAGTTTTAGACTATGTTTAGTACCTAGTTTGACTGCTACTTACATTCTAGTCCAGTTCTAGATTAAATCTAGGTTAGGACTTGTGTAAATATTAGTGTGTTTATATTATGTAATGGATTGAATATAAATAAAGTACCGGATTTCATCTGGGAAGAATGACATGTTCCATGTGTTTACCACATATCAAGTTCTCTTGAACATGTTTTTGCGATTGAGATCATCTTCTCTCGCATAGCAAACTTGCAAATTTTTGAATATTTCTCTCTCACTATATTTGGAATCATAAGGTAATGAGTTGGGATCTACTGCTCATTTACAGATTATCCCCTCTTACTGTGAGGTTTATGCTTTGTCATTTTCGACAAGCGATTACCTCCAATGTGTATTCCTTATATTTAAATTGTAGCATACACAAGGTAATAGCAATACAGCCTATTACTGCGAGATCTAAGTGATCTTCAATGTGTTATGTTAACACAATTGAGGTTGAGAATTTTTCAAGTTTTCACTTGAGTATCAAATTTTTGCATTCTTATTACAGAACCATGATGGTTTTTAATTTACCACCCGTAAATTAATTATCTCTGGTTTTCCCATGTAGGCAAAGATGACTGCCAAAGAGTTTGAGGAGCTTGCCCTCAATGGCCACAACTACCCTACATGGGCTATGGACATAAAGATCAGTCTTGCGTCCCGTGGGATAGCGCATGCAATCCAGCCCCCCGGGACTCCTCTCCCGGCTGGAGTCACGCCGCTGACAGAACAGCAGAACTATGCTGCTTTATTCATCATAAGGCACCATATTCATCCAGATCTCAAGTCTGAGTATTTACAGGAGGAATCTCCTAGTACTCTATTTCTGCGGAAGGCAGTAGTCCTGCGAGAAGCACCCCATGATTGGACTCATCTCCGTCTTCAGGATTTCAAATCCATCGGTGAGTACAATCATGTTGTTCATAAGATATGTTCCAAACTGCGCTTTTGTGAGAAGGAACCTACTGAGGGGGAGAAGATAGAGAAAACTTTGTCTACTATGCTCCCTTCAGATAGGATCCTCCAACAGCAATACCGTGCTCGTAACTACACTGTCTATTCCGAGCTTATTCACATGTTCCTTCAGGCTAAAAAGCATGATGAGCTACTCGCTAAGAATGGCTCTCAGCGTCCAGTTGGGGCACAACCTTTACCTGAAGTCCATCTGAATGTTGCAAATAGACAAAAGTTTAATGGTACCTTTCGGGGTAAACAATCCAATTTCGAGCATAAGCGAAAGCGCAATGGGAACAGGAGATCCAGAAACCCAGGAAAGGGAAAAGGCACTTCAAAGCCCAGGTTTGATAAATCTAAGCTTTGCAACAAGTGTGGATGCTACGTGCATTCTACTGAAAAGTGCACAATGCCCAAGTATCTGGTTATGTTGTACCAGCAATCTCAGGGACGCAAAGCACCTCAAGGGAAAAGGTTTGAAGCCAACTTCAACCTTCATCCGCATAGCGCAAAAGGAGCTGGTGGTTCGCACGATGTTCCTCCTGGACCGAGCAACGCCATGATTCCTTATCCGCCTGAGGATCCTGCTGAAACGGAGAACATGTTGATTGAGTACACCGCAAACAACGTGTTTGGCGACTTCGACTAGTCCCTCAATCTCCTTAGTGATCTACTTAATTATGTCCATTTGTGATGATTGTAATAAGAACATAAGTTTGTTGCCTTGTGAACAGTGGTACCACAAACTCCATACTGAGGGAGATGAAATATTTCCAAACTCTGAAAAAGATGAATGGAGATATTCTAACTATCGCTGGATGCGATACAGTGATTGTTGGTACTGGACGTGCCATATTCACCCTCCCAAGTGGTACACAAGTGACAATTGAGGATGCTTTATTGTATCTTGATTCTTCACGTACCCTGATCAGTTATCGAGATATCCGTAAAAAATGGTTTTCATATTGAAACCCATGAAGACAACAAAGAGGAGTATCTACTCTTTACTAAAGATCACGGATATGGCAAAAAGGTACATGAGAAAATTCCTTCTCTATCGTCTGGTTTGTACTATACGTACATCAAACCTGTAGAACATGTTGCATACAAAGTAATTTTTCAGAATGTTAATGCATTCCAAACCTGGCATGATCGCCTAGGCCATCCCGGGGATGATGAGAAAAATTACTAAAAATTCCATTGGTCATAATTTGCTTGAGTCAAAATTTCCTCAATCTTCAGATTTTGTGTGCACATCTTGTGCCACCGGAAAGCTAATTTTGAGGCCCTCGCACCTCAAAATACAAGATGAACCACTTCAGTTCCTTGAACGTATTCAAGGAGACATTTGTGGTCCCATTCAACCATTATCTGGACCTTTCAGGTATTTCATGGTTCTCATTGACGCATCTACAAGATGGTCACATGTGTGTCTTCTATCCACACGGAACCATGCATTTGCCAAGATAATGAGGCAAGTCATTAAGTTGCAAGCCCATTATCCTGAAAGTCGAATTAAGTCAATTCGAATGGACAATGCTGCAGAATTCTCCTCATGTGCTTTCAATTATTATTGCATGGCTTTGGGGATTGAAGTTCAGCACTCTGTTCCATATGTCCATACACAAAATGGTTTGGATGAATCAATGATTAGGAGGATCAAACTCATTGCAAGACCTTTGTTGACGAATTGCAACTTGCCAACCTCTTGTTGGGGTGACGCTGTTTTACACGCTGCTGACTTGATACAATTGAGGCCAACTGCATATCACAGTTCTTCCCCTCTGGAATTGGTACGTGGAAATCCTCCTAGCATTTCCCATCTGCGTAAGTTCGGGTGTGTTGCATACATTCCGATCTCACCACCACAGCGGACATCTATGGGCCCACATAGGAAGTTGGGGATCTATGTGGGGTACAAATCGTCGTTGATTATCAAGTACCTGGAACCCCTGACTGGGGATCTGTTCACAGCCCGTCATGCTGATTGCATATTTAATGAGGAACATTTTCCAGCATTAGGGGGAGATTTCAAGTACCAGAAAGAATGCCCAGAAATTGATTGGAATGCTCATGTCATTTCATCCTCTGATCCACGTACCCAAGAGACCAAACTTCAAGTTCGGAAGATCATTAATTTGCAACATCTTACAAATAATCTGCCAGATTCATTTACTGATTTGAAAGGTGTTACAAAATCATTAAATCCGGCCAGAAACGTGCCAGAAAGAGTGAAGGTACCAATAAAAACCACTCAACTCCCTATTCCTAAAAAGAGGGGGAGTAGTACGGCCTCTGACCCAGAGCATGCTTCTAGCAAGCAGCAAAGGAAATTGAGGAGAAAAACCTCGGAGTCAGTAAATGCAGGTCAACTCAACGTTGACAAACACCTGATGGGTAGCACCCAGTGGAAGGGCAACATCCACAACCCAGTTCCAGTGTGCACAAACTGACTGGGACATCGAAACACCCAGACTCGATCGTATTGGGAAATCACGAAGAGTCACTAGGGGTGCAGGAAATTTCCATCAACTATGTTGATTCTGGAGAATCATTTGACCGAAAGACTATGACTGTCGACATATATTTTGCTGAAAAGATTGCAGATACCCTTCTCACTGATCATGATCCAAGGTCTACCGTAGAGTGCCAAAAGCGCTCCGACTGACCTAAATGGAAGGATGAAATCCAAGCAGAAATTGCCTCTCTTAACAAAAGAAAGGTATTCACTGAAGCAATACCGACAACTCCCAGTGTTTTCCTGGTGGGATTCAAATGGGTTTTTCTCCGGAAACGGAATGAGAACAATGAGGTGGTGAGATATAAAGCAAGGCTCGTAGCACAAGGTTTCACGCAGAAACCCAGCATTGATTTCACTGAAACATATTCTCCAGTAATGAGTGCAACCACTTTCCGATATCTTATATCATTGGCAGTGCAAAATTGTCTATCTATGCAGTTGATGGATGTCATGATCGCATATCTTTACGGGTCACTAGATTCGGACATATATATGAAGGTTCCTGACGGAATCTCTGTCCCAAATAAAAGTGCAAAACGCAACATGTATTATGTAAAGCTGAATAAGTCATTATATGGCTTAAGGCAGTCAGGACGGATGTGGTACAACTGACTCAGTGAGTTCCTTCTTCAGAAAGGTTACTCCAATCGTGCGGATTACCCATGTGTCTTCATCAAAAAGTCCTCTACAGGATTTTGCATCATTTCTGTGTACGTTGATGATCTCAACATCATTGGCAACACACCAGACATTGATGAAGCACGCAATCACCTAAAGATGGAATTTGAGATGAAGGATTTGGGTAAAACCAAATTTTGCTTAGGTATTCAACTTGAGCATCTTCCCTCAGGAATCATGGTACACCAAGCTTCCTATATCCAGAAAATATTGGAGAAATTCAATATGGACAAATCCTATCCATCTAAAACTCCAATGGTGGTTCGATCTCTAGACGTGGAGAAAGATCCGTTCAGACCAAGGGATGATGGAGAAGAAGTATTGGGACCTAAAGTTCCATACCTCATTGCCGTTGGAGCGCTTATGTATCTTGCAAATTGCACAAGACATGATATTGCATTTGCAGTGAATCTACTTGCTAGACATAGCGCAGCTCCCACCAAACGTCACTGGTCTAGAGTGAAGAATATCTTTCGATATCTCCAAGGCACAAAGGATCTTGGCCTATTTTTTCAAATCCAGAAAAATTAGGACTCTGATATGGTTGGATATGCAGATGCCGGCTATTTGTCTGATCCCCATAATGCCAGATCTCAGATCGGCTTCATGTTCCTACATGGTGGCACTGCTATATCATGGAAGTCTTCGAAACAGACTCTGGTGGCAACATCTACCAATCATTCTGAAATAATTTCATTATTTGAAGCAACATGCGGATGTGTATGGCTTCGCAGAATGATAAACCACATACAACAGTCTTGTGGAATTGGTTTGATAGAATCACCCACCATTATCTATGAAGATAATGCGGCATGTGTTGCACAGATGCAAATAGGATACATCAAGAGTAATATCACTAAGCATATTTCTCCTAAGTGGTTTTTCCCCCATGATCTTTAGCAAAGCGGGGAAATAAATGTCTTGCAAGTTAAATCATGTGAAAATCTTGCTGATTTATTTACCAAGTCTCTACCAAATTCTACATTCCAGAAATATGTTCATGGAATTGGTATGCGACGACTTTGGGACTTGCAAGCATCAGGGGGAGTCTCTTCTTGAGATATCCTTGTTCAAATATCACATTACACTACCTCTCTTTGTGAGTATATGTTTCAGGATCTCATCAAAGATTTTATGAAGAACTTTTGGAGGAGAATCTTTTGAGATGATAGAGCTTCCCGGACAATCATGAGATGATTCTACATGGCCAAGTGTAGATTAGGGGGAGTGTTAAGAATAAATGTAATTAAGGGGAAAATCTCCCCTTGCCCAAACCGTCGTTGCGGTTTGTCCCGCAACAGACGCCTCCCTTCGATCTCCTGGAACCGACGTCCCCTCACGGTGGATCGTCGTGACTCTCCGGGACGTATAAGAGGGCTTGTAACCATCAACAGGAGATAGCGATTTCATTTTGATCTTGAACAAGTTCATCCCTCTTAGGGGGGATATCACATCTAGGGGGAGCTTTGCTCTAAGAATTGAGCTAAAGCAACTCTAATGGTGTGAACACATTAATGCTTTAAGTAAAAGTGGTAACCCCACTTGTGCTTAAATGATGAGTATGACCTATGATCAAATGTTCTCATTTGACTCCTAAGTCAATATACTCATATATAGATGACCTAGTCATCGCCAATTGCTTGATAGATGCTAGAAGTGTTTGTGCATGCTTTGTCACATATTTCATTTGTCATCTTATTGTGTGAGCATGTTGGTTGCATAATTTCTCCATTCAAGGACATCCATTTGTGGTTTTGATTGTTTGGTTTTTATTGGCCAAATGGATGGACAAGAATGCCTAAGAACCTCCTCTAGCTATCTATGCTTGTTCTCTTCTCAGACTCCATTCATGCTATATCACAAAAATTTGAACAAGTCTTTTTCGAACCCTCCGAGTGAGGAGCACTTGGAGCCACCGATCCGTCAAGGGCTGCCTTCCAAAACCTTCTTGTGAATTTCGGTCAGACCAACACACTCGTATTCGGTCCCACCGAAACCACTAGATTGATCTGGGTTTTCACCTCGATGCTACCGATTAGAACGACTCGGTCTCACCGAGTTGCAGTAACTGCACGTAGTTTTGCATCTCGGTGCCACCGAGACATTCCATTCGGTGCCACCAACAGCGTCTGGGTATATATACTTTGCGTACCCGTACGGTTGAAAAATCCTTCACACCGCATGAGGCCGCGCCCTAGCACTGCCGCCCCTTGGTCTCTGGATCATCGTCGTCTCCGCTTGTGCGTCATCGCCGCAGGTCTCCGCCACCGTCAACGGGATTCCTCTCCGTCGTTGCCGCCGTAGCGAACCGTCACCGAGTTAGGGTATGGTTCGACCACTTTGTGCCCATTTCCCCTTCCGATTCTTTGCACAAAGTAAATGCATGGACTCTTGCCACGAATGAGAACTGTCTATCCACACAGAAATTCCTTTAAACTAGATTCAATGAAAAATCTTAGGGTTAGGTTTCCGCCGAGCTCATCTCGGACCGAACAAAATGGAGTTTTCGGTCCCACCGATTGGCCCTAGCCATTGCACTAAGTACAACTCGGTCTGACCGAAGCGTACTAATCGATGAGACCGAAAGCGAATTCTCTATGAAACCCTAGCAACTCAGAGTCACCGAACTTCAACTCGGTCTGACCGATGATGTATGTTTAGACTCTGTTAAGTGCTTCGGTGTCACCGAGAATTTCATATCGGTAGCTCCGAAATGCTTTCTGCAGAAAACTAAAACTAAGATTTTGACTCAATTTTTTGCAAAAACAAGCTGTTTTATGATGCTCATCTACTCTGCCCATACCTATCTATTCACAGGGTCAGTTTGCAGAGATGTCTGAAGCAAGTGACAGCCAGAACAAGTCAGAGGAGCAAGTCAACCTCAGTGAGGGCACAAACCCAAGTAGTAGCTATGATGATGGCAGTAGAAGCACTCCTAGCAATCTTCCCAAAGCTGCTACTAGACAAAGAAAGAAGAGAAACTCAGACATTGAGGATGAAGATTTTATTGTTGAGGAAGAAGTGACCTCAAAGAAGAATGTGCTGAAGAAAGAGTATGCCGCAGCTGCTGCCACCAAGCCAGGTCTTCAGAAGAAAGCTCCTGCCAAGAGAGCTCCCATGTCAAAGGCCAGAAAGTCAACTGCTACACAAGAGACTATGGAGTTCACTCTTGAGCCAAGAGAGGAAGGAGAAGTTGCTGATGGGAAGAAGAAGAGAAAGGAGACAGTCAAGAAAACCATTGCCAGAGTAATTGGCAGACCATCCATGATGAGGGATGATGATGAGGATGAGGAGGAGGAACCTGTTGCACCCCCAGCCAAAACTCAGAAGTTAATGGCATATGCCATTAAGACTGGTGCACCCTCCAAGCCCAAGTCAAAAGCTCCACCTGCTGCACCCAAGACTACAGCTCCAAAGAGATCCACCAGGAACATTCCTGTTGCAGAGAAGAACAAGGCCCCAGTGCCAGAAGTTCAAGAGGATGAGGAGCCCCAAGTGCTCAGAAAATTGAAGCTCAAGATTCCAGACCATGATGATGGACATCCAGTGGCTGAGAACATGAAGTTGAGGAAGGAAAGTGGTCTGAGGCTATGGAGGAAAACTGATCCATATGCCACAAGGAGGAGAACTATTGTTGATTATCGTTTCCACACCAGAGAGCAGCAAGACTTCTATGAGACAGTTTTGCTTGACAAGAAGCCAATTGTGAGTGATATGAAGTGGGTTGATTGAAAGTACATAGATGCTAATGAGGACTACTTCCCCCATGTTCATGAGAGCTTCAGGTTGACTGGAGTTGATGACTTTGTTGGACAAGAGCTCACCAAGTGGGATGATGAAATGGTGATGCAATTCTACTCCACTGCACACTTCTATCCAGATGGGAAGATTGTGTGGATGACTGAGGGCACCAGGTACCAGTCATCAATCTCAGAGTGGGCTGATCTCATCAATGCCCCAGAAGAAGGAGAGAATGACATAGATGTCTATGGCAAACCAAGGATGGATCATAACACAATGGCTCATATGTACAAGCACATTCCTGACAAAGCACTTGAGACTCACAAGTTTGGTTCTATCTACTACTTGCTTGCTGGTTTGGCCACCACCAACTACATCTTGAGGCATACCTTGCTGCCCAAGTCCGGAGATGAAAGAATGATCCGTGGCCATTCCATCAACCTGCTGCATCTATTTGACATACCACAGAAGTTCAAGGTTATGAGTCTGGTAGTTGAGATAGTCAAGAGGACAGCTGCTGACCAAAAGAGGTCATGTGGATATGCACCACATATTCAAATGCTAATCAATTCCAAGGTTGGAACTGACACATATCTACTTGACAGAGAGCATCTACCTATTAGGCCAGAATTTGAGGACAATGAAGTGGTGATGGATGCTTCACATCCAACATCAATTGAGGCCCAGGAGAAGACTGAGAAGGCAAAGGCTGCCAAAGCAGCAAAAGTAGCAAGTGCTCCAGATGCATCAATTGTAAATCTCAAGACCAAGCAAGATCAACTCACATATCTGCTAGAAGCAACTCTGAGGATTGAGAAGAGTCTGGCCAACTTGACTAAGAATCAGGAGAGCCTAGAGCGGATTGTTGAAGACAAGATGTATCATCTTGATGTCAAGGTCACTGAGATTCAAACCATTGTTGAGAAGTTGCGAGATGATGCTGAGGACAGAGACGATAGACCTACAACAGACAGATTCCAGACAGTGCCAAGAGCACAGAGGTCTACTGTTGAGCCAGTTGCAGACATGAGGCCTGCTCACTCTGCTCCTACTGCCACTGCCACAGTGCCACCACCAGTGTCAACCCCTCCTGCTCAACAGACTTCAGCTAAAGCATTTGCAGACGCAGTTCTCTCAACGTCATCTACGCACACCGTAGCAACAAGCCAGAAGCACCCTTCAAGAGCTCCTAGAGATCGTGCCTAGAGTGCCGTATAGCACTATACATTTTCAAACTTTTTGGTAACTTGTTGCCAAAGAGGGAGAACGTGTATAGATCATAGGCTTCAAGAGAGAGAGTCTCTTGCTTCTTTGTTGGTTCTTATTCGCCTTACTACTTCGTTTGGTTGATGCTACTTGATGCTACATTTATGTTATGCATGTAAGATACCTTGTTTGATCATGTGTTTGATCTGTTAAGATTAATTAACATAGTAATTAAGGGATTAATCCCCGCTTGTAACAGTGGTTGCTTTCTGCAATCGTTGCGTCGGTTCGGACGAAATCGACGCCCCGTTGTAATGCCTGTTCCAGTGCTATATATAGCACTTCATCTAATGCAAAGATGATAGTTCGATCTCAAACACGTTATCAGCACGCTCGTAACCGAGAGCACCAGGCCTCAAAACTTGCCGCACGGCCGCACCTCGCGCCCTCGTCGCCGGCGGTGGCCACGCTCGCCCGCGCCGTGGCCGTTCCTGGCCGCGTCAGCACTGCTCCCCGGCCTCCGTGTGCCGCCCGCGCCAGGCTGTGGCCGGCTCAGCCCGGCCACGCCGCGCCTTGCGCCATCGCCGTCTGACCGCGCCGCCAGACTTGCGCCCTCCGCGCCGTGCCCCAGACCACGGCCTCCGTGCTGCGACGCGCCCCCGCGCCCGGCAGCCCGGCTGCGCGCCCTCCTGCCCATGGCCGCTGCCCGGCCGCGCCGTGCTCCCGCGCTCAGCCGCGGTGCCCTGGCTTCGTGCCCGTGGCGTTCGCAGAACACGCCGATGCCAACGCGGGCTGGAGCAGGCTCGCGGAGAGGCTTTACGGCCGCACCATGGCCGCCATCGACCGCCGCGCCGGGACTTGAGCACTGGCCAGCCGGACGAGGTCGTCATAATCGACGGCGATGACGAAACCGCGGCGCTGCCGTCTCCAACCCCTGCGGTTGTTGAAGCTGAAACCAGCGATGTGGTTGTCGACGCGGACACTGCCGGCCGTCGCGCCTGCCGTCCCCGACACCCGCCACTCCTCCGCCTGCGCCACGCTCCGGCGCCCGCCGCTGTCTTATGGGCCTTCTCCTAACGACCTCGCCGTCGAGCAGCCGCTCCGGCCGCACTGGTACATGGAGCCCCTGGAGCGAGAGGATTTCTATGGTAGTCTCCGTGAGTGAGGGATCAAGCGCTGGAGAATTCATCTCTGGTGGGGACTTGTTTCCTTATCTCTTCGGTTGACCAGACCGTGGGCTGCCACATATGCCTTCACGTGGCATACGCGCATGTAGCTGGTAATTAAGCCATGGCCCATGAGCGGCTAAAACATGTCGTCTAGCACATTTCAACTTTTAGTTGATTTGTGCTTTAACAGTATTTTTAAGCGATGGTTTAGTTCCCGCTTTAAACTATTAAAATCAGTACATCTAGTACTGTCTTCTGTTGAATATCAATGTATTCCAGATCCTAAATTGATGTTATATATTTTCCATGTTAACCACATGTCGAGATTAATACGTCTATTTGCAATTGAGATTTCCGATCTCTTGCAAAGATAAATTAAGTACTTCTATAGTACTGTTTCTCCATTGAGTACAATGTATTCCGGAATATTTCTATTATGTATCTATTTCCATGTTAACCACATGTCGAGATTAATACGTCTATTTGCAATTGAGATTTTCAATTTCTTGCAAATACGGATGCAAAATTCAAGGTGATTTCTTCAAATTGATGCTTGAGATCACAAGATAGTCATATGGATCTACTGCCTACGGAGATTATCGATGACTACTGATAAAGCCTATTTTTTATCATTTCAACATTATGATTGCTTTACAAAGTGCTCTCTCACACATTTTTCTAAGTCATGACATAAGGCATTACGAGTGAGTATCTACTGATTTCATCAAATTATACTCCCTAGTGCTGCGAGATCTACTCCATTTTGGAGATTATCTTCAAGATGTCATACTTAGCAATTTGAAGTTCACACTAATGGTTTCAACCTATCTTCTTGAAATCTATTAATTTTGCAACATTAAGATGTATTTATATTACGCAATCTGTAATATAAATAAATTACCGGTTTTTCACCGGAGATGATATATTCTATGTGTTTACCACATTGCCATTCTTCATGAACATGTCACAGCGGTTGAGATTGATTTCTCCCGCACAACAAACTTGTAAATTTTTTACAATAACATCTCCCTCATTATATTAGGAAAACACAAGGTAATGAGTTGGATCTACTGCCCATGTGCAGACTATCTCTATTACTGTGAGACATGTATGATCTTCAATGTGTTATGTTCCCACACTTGAGGTTGAGCATTTTCAAGTTATACACTTGAGTCAAGTTTTTGCATTCTTATTACAAAACCATGATGGTTTTTAATTTACTTCTTGTAAATTAATTATCTCTGGCTTGCCCCTATAAGTAATCGATGGCTAACAATTTGAGGCTCTTGCCCTCAATGGCCACAACTTACTTAAGAGGGTCATGGACATCAAGATCAGTCTTGCATCCCATGGGATAGCGCGTGCAATCCAAGCCACGCCATTGGGACGCAATGGACCTCAAGGGTAATGGTTTGAAACTCACTTCAAACCCTCAACCTGACACCATCAAGCTGTCACGAGACCCTATGAGCATGGAGAGCATGGTGGTTGAATATGCATCAACCGACATGTTTGGAGACTATACATTTAGTCCCTTAGTCTCCTTAGTGATCTATTTATTTATGTCCATTTATGATGTTCTAATAAGAACATGATTATTTTTGTCATCATATATTGTATATCACAATATACTGTATCAGCACTTTGATACAGATACATTTGTATGTATTCTATATATGTGACAGTGATTTTCATATTGAGAATCTTCATGTCTATATATAGATTTCTACGGGAGTCAATCAGATGAAAAATGATATGTGCCTTGTGGACATATGCACCACAAACTTTATACTCAGGGAAGTCCAATGTTTCCACTCTCATTGAGAGAAAGAAGATATTTAAATCGCTAGACGTGATGAGGTATTTGTTGGCTCAACTCGAGTCATATTTACTATCCCTGTGGGTACTCGAGTAACGTCGGGGTGCTTTATTGCTTCCCAGGTTTAACTCGTACCCTACTAAACTATGGAGGTATCCGTCAAAATAGTTTCTATAGCGAAATTTATGATGACAACAAAGAGAAATAGCTTCTCTCTACCATATGGAACGGATATGGCAAGCACATTCTCTGTGTATCATCTGGATTGTACTACACATATGACACAACCCGTAGCACATGTTGTGTACGAGATAGTTTTCCAGAGTGTCCTGTACATGACAAACTTGGCATACTCGCCTTGGTCATCGAGACATTGGGTTGAAACCGAAACTATCAGCAACTCCAATAGTTTATGATTATTATGATGCTAAATTCTAATAACATTTGGATTTTATGTGCACTACAAGTGACACAGGGAAGCTAATTTTAAGGCTCGCACACCTTAAAGTCTACGCTGAACCACTCAGACTCCTTGAATACATCAAGTCGAGGTAAGTGGCTCTTCCCAACCATTGACTAGACTATTCAGGTATTCATGGTTTTTGAGAGACACATCTACACGATGGTCTCAAGTGTGCTTTATTCACACGAAACCAATGGCTCATTATCCTGACATCGATTTCAAGCAAATCGAATGGACAATATGCAGAATTCTTCTCGTGCCTTCCCTATGGCCCCCGGATTGAAGTTTAGCAATTTGTCCTAATGTCTAGACTCAAAATGGTTTGGTAGAATCCTTTATCCAAAGAGTTAAGCTCATTGCATTATCTTTACTTTGGAATTGCAATTTACCAACTTTACGTTGGAGTCATGCAGTTTTACACGCTCATGACCAAACTGCATACTATTATTCCCCTCTATCTTTGATACGTGGAAATCTACCAAGTATTTCCCATCTGCGGTAATTCGGTTGCATACCGATATCACCACCCGGCATACATCATTGGCCCCTCAACATATAGTTGGGATCTATGTGAGGAATAATTGTATTTACGTCAATACCTCAAGCCCCTCGCATGGGGAGTTATTCAAGGCCAGTATGCTGATTCAATGAGGAACATTTCCAGGCATTAGGGGGAGATTCCAAGTACCATAAAGAGTGCCAGGAAATTAGTGGAATGTTCAACACATTTCTGCCTCAAATCCACGCACTCAAAGATCTGAACCATGCGTTCAGAAGATTTGCAACACATTGCAAATAACCTGCCAGATTCATTTACTGACTATAAAGGTGTCACACAATCCTACAATCCTGCAAAAGTACTCCTGAAAGAGTGGAGGTACCAGCAAAATCCACTCCACTCCTCGTTCAAAGCAACAGGGGGAGATGTATGGCAGAAGTACATCCGGATTCAGCTTCTCGCAAGCAAGGATATCAAGGCCTGTGAATCGGTAAATGCAAGTCAACTTCACGTCGACAGACACCTAATGGGTAGTATACACCCAGTGGACGGGAAACCTCCACCAACCCAGGTCATAGTGCACACAATGACCGGGACATCGGAATACCCGACTCAACCGCATTGGGAAATCGCGAGCAATCACCATGGGTAACGATATTTCCATCAACTATATATTGATATATAGATTCTGGAGAAACATATAACTGGAAGTCTACAATTGTCGACATACATTTCTCAACTAGACTGAAAAAACCTTTCAAGTGATTCAGATCCAAAGACCACGGTGTCGGAGCACGACACCTATGGGATCCAAAGGGACCCCTTTACGATTCGGCGGGGGGAGAGGTATACGCAAAGAGCAGAACCAACGATCGACGCGGGAAGATTTTACCCAGGTTCGGGCCGCTAATCAGCGTAAAACCCTACTCCTGCTTTGTGTTCTTATTAATGTTCTTGAGCCCAGCCTTCAGGAGCGCTCGCTGTGAACAGTACGTTCAAAGAGCAGCTACGCATGCAGAATGGGCCAGAGGTTCTCCTCCTCTGTAGCAGTTGCCTTGGGCCTCCTTTTATACGCTCAAAGGGGTCACCACAGTGGCAAAATGTACATACATTGAGGTGTAAAGTAGCTACAGGGTATCATACCTAACCCCTGACGGATTAGGACAAACGCATTTAATGCACCGTGAGGTGTCCGTTTAGGTGTCCTCACTTTCTTGGGGATGGAAAAAGGGGCCATCCCATCAGCACCGCTTAAGCTCTCTTCCATTGGCGCATCGCCACGCGTCCAAAGAAGGACCCAGAATGTCGGGTTTGTCGCTGTGCCAGAGCAGCGGCACAGCAACAAAACCTTGCCGGGCGCCGAAGCTTGCCGGGCATCAAGCCTTGCCGGGCGCCGAGCCTTGCCGGGCGCCAAGCCTTGCTGGGCTCCGCAGGCCACCCCGGCAAGATCTTGCCGGGGAAGCTGGCCTGCGGATTCCAGCTCTTCTTATCTGCTGATCCTAAAATCTCTGACTTGATGATTTCTTTGATGGCTTGAATCAACCTCGAACTGTTCCCCGGCAAGCCTTGCCGCGAGGATGGCTACAACTGCCCGTGCACAAGTACGGGGTACTAGTGGCCCAATACTTAGTACACCGACAGGAGCCCCCGGGCCTAGGCCATACATGAGTGCGAGGCGTTGTTGGGCTAGGCCCAAACAATGCACGGGCACGCGTGGCAGGGGATTAACTGCTCGTAAATATCTCGTTTACTGTGCCCCCCACTACGCGCGCTGAACGCGCGACATGGGAAGCGTGCCTCAAAGGCTGCAACTGCGACGCGCCTATAGAGGCGCATTCACATTGGGGAATAAAAGAGGCGGCCCCGCTCCTTCCCCATAAAAAGGAGAAGCCGCAGAGGCACAAACCTATTTACCCCCCTCTTCTTCTCAATCTGGCCGTCGCCATCGCCTTCCTCCTCTCGAGCTCAGAGCGAAGCTTTTCCTCCTCCGCCCGCCGCTTCCACGCTCGCTTCACCCCCGGCTTCCGTCCTTATAGCCGCCATGCCGCCCAAGGCCAGCAAAGGCAAGGGCAAGGAAGCGAAAGCCGACGTCCCGGAGAGCGAACTGGCGAAGATGCGGAAGAAGTATGTCGTCTTCCCCCCATCGCTCGATGCAGAAGCTCTAAAGAGGCGGTACCAATGCATGTGGGCGAAAGAGACGCAAGCTCACCCCGCCACACGCGTGATTCCAGGTTCTTGTTCCAAAAGCGGATCAGACAGATACCCTTTCTTCGCTGCGTATTTCTATTGCGGGCTCTGCCCCCCATTTTCCGACTTCTTCAATGATATCATGTACACATACGGCTTTCATCTTCTCGACTTCACGCCGAATGCGGTACTATGCATGTCCATCTTTGCCCATCTTTGTGAAAACTTTGCCGGCGTGATTCCCAACTCTACTCTTTTTCGCCATTATTTCTTCCCCCGCATCCAAAAAGGAGAAGCCCTCTCTGGTTCTATTGCCTGGATTACAAGGGCTTGGAATAAGGAAATATACCCAGAAGGAGTTTACCATGAAAAGTGGGACGAATGGCGGGCTGAATGGTGCTGGATCCAGGAAACAGATCCCCATCCGTTTTGTCTTCCCCGGCAATAGAAGGTGGTCCGCGGCAGCGGTTGGAGCAGTCTTGCCGCTGATGACGAAAAGCTCGCAATCGCCACCACCAGGATTCTTCGCCTGAAAGCTGCCGGGCTGACAATGGAGATGATTGGCTTCGACTTTCTCCGCCGCCGCATCGCCCCCTTGCAGAACAGGGGAAGGCCAGCTTGGGAATACAGAAACGCGGCAGATATCATGAGATTGCGCCCCGGGTTGAATAATAATCTGACCACTATGCAGCTTGGCGCTCTCCGTCAAAAACTATTCCAGCGCGAAGACAAGCATCGGCTGCCGGCAAGAATCGTCCCTTTGTGCAACAACTCCGCCTTGGGGTCAATCATCGCCTTCATGCCGATGTTCAACGCCCACGGTCTTGACGCGACCTGGGCCGAGCCAACCGAGGAGGAAGCACAGAAGTTTTTTGACAACTTGACGGAGAGACCCGTCCGGCAAGAGACAGATTTCATCCGAGCCACCACCGACCAAGAAGTAGCTTACATTGCTACTAGGGTGGAGGAGGCAAATCTTGCCGCGGAGGCCGGCAGCGTTGGCTTTACAGAATGGGAAACCAGCGACGCAGAGGTGGCAGTAGAGGTAAAACCTGCTGGGAAGGACAAAGCTGTCGGGGAACAAAGCAACACAGCCGCTGAGAGCTCGTCTGACGAGGACACGGCCGAAGAAGAACCGCAAGAAGAGCTCCCAGCCCCGAAGAAAACGAAGCGCGTTCTTCGGAAGGATGCATCTGGCATCCCGGCAAGCCAGCCTTCTTCGAGCGGCGAGGCTCCCGGCAAGAAAGTGGCCAACAAGACTGCACCGCGGCAAGGGGTTCGTCAACAACCTGCGCGGCGTGCGAGACCCACACCAACGGCCACTGCTGGGGCGGCAGGGGTGTCTCGCACTACCGCACCGGAACCTGCCCCAGCGCCTGTCACAGCCAAGCGGCCTAGGACCCCTCCTCCGCCTCCCCGCTCAGACATTGCAGCGGAGGCCGATTTCGACATCTCCGGCTTTAGTCCGGAGCGAGAAGAAGAAGAGTGAGTACTTTGCCACAGCTTTTATATTTCAATCTTGGATCGATCTTACTAACTTGCTCGTATTGTCTCTGCAGTGACGCAGAAACCTTGCTGGAGAGGATGACGAAGAGGTCAAAGACTTCTACGGGCGACGAGCCCCCGGCAGGCTCCACGAGTGTGCCGGAATCCGTCATCGTCAGCCCGGAGTCCAGTCCCCAGCACAGCCCCAGCGTAAGTTCACTATTCTTTTTCCGTTGGCGGGTGCTGAGGCTTCCATTCTTGCCGCTGATATCCTCGGGCTCACAGGAGAAGAAAGGCAACAGGGAGAGTTGTCGGAAGACATCCCCGTCGCGCCACCTTCATCGACCACGCCGCCCACAAGCACGTCCCCGGCAAGAGATCCTACCGACGAGCCCATCCTAACTGAGGAAGAGCCGGCAAGCACGGACACCGGCAACCCTCCCCCGGCAACCGAAGTTGTCGGGAAGGGCGAGGCCACCTCTCAACAGCTCGACGCAGGTAATCGATTGCCTCAGAGTGCTTGTTACTCTTTCCCTTCTCTCTCTGTCTTTAGTTGCTTCAAACTTCAATCTTCATCTTATTCTGTTCTCCTCCTTCGTCCTTCAGAGTTCCCTGTGATGGAACACAAGGATGTCGACGTTGTCATCGAGGAGACCGCCAGGGACGCCGCTGCCGAAGCAGACAGGATCGCTGCCGGCGAGGCCACCAAGGATGACACTATCGAGGCTGGTGGTGCTCTTGACGGGGAGGCCGCTGAGACTGCACAAGAGGAACCCGCCAAGGAACCTACTGAAGGGGGCGACAGGGAGGCTGATGACCGTACTGACGGCATTCCTGCCGCAGGAGCGCCAGGCGCTGCACCGGCCACGGAGCCCCCTGCTACTGGTGAGGCGGTCGCTGAAGACCAACCGTCAACATCTGAAGGCCCCTCATCCAGCAAATATCTCAAGGTTGGCGAGAACCTGTTTGTCAACTTGTCGGGGACGGCAAGCATTGGGGCACCAGCCGAAGGAGAAGTTTTTGACGAAGAAATCATCACTACTGCCGGGCTCGAGGTTGTTGACGATCCCAGCGCTAGCAGCGGCAAATCTGAAGAGGACCAGCTCCTTCAGGCCATGGGCGAGAATTTCCGCAAGCTCCAGGCTCTCCACCGCGCCCGGAAAAATAAGGCGGACTCCAGAATGGCAGTCGTCGAGGCGGCCGAGGCAGATTTCCAGAGGCGCGTCTAACAAATGCAAACCTGGTACGCTGAGGCCCTCCAAGAGCTGACTACTGGCCGGGAACAGGTGAGCCAACAGTGGACAAAGATCCTCCTGAAGCAATCTGATATGGAGAAGGCGCAGGATGAAGCTACTCAAAGGATTGCTGCTGAAGATGCCCTCCTGACGGGGCGCCGGGTTGCTCTTGATGCTCATGAGGAAGATCTCACCGCACGTGAGCAGGCGCTCGCCGCCAAGCTTCGCAGGAAAGATGAAGATATCGAGAAGCTTGTCGCGCGGCGGACCCAGGAGCTGGAGCAAGAACATAAAGAGGCGCTCGAAGCTCTGACTGCAAGTCACGCCGGCAAGCTCAAGGAGGTCGTCGATGCTGCCGAAGCTGCAGAGGCCGCCAAGAACGAGTTGAGCGACAAGATAAAGATACTGGAAATAGATCTCGAAGAGCACAGCAAGGAGCTCTCGACGCTCAAAGGTGATAGGGAAAAAACCCTCCACTCCTTGGCGGAGATGCAAGTTGCCCTGTCCAACAAAACCAAGCAGCTCTCCTCTGCGGCTGATGATATTGCAGTTCTGGAATTGAAGCTGACTACGTTGCAGAAGTCTCTCGAGGCCGGTAGGGCCCGTGAGAAGGCTCTACTCAAGGATCTCCAAGGAGAGAGGAAACTGCTCAAGAGCGCTGCCGCCGCCCAAACCGATTACGAAAAGGGGGTGGAGATCTAGACTGGACGTCTCATCGCCACCGCGGAGAAGCTTACGGCAGAACTGTCAACCATGGGCCTGTCGAACTTCAGGTATTCTTCCGAGGAAAGGATATCTTCAAGTGTCAGGTTGACGATGTTCTTTGAAAGCATCATCGACGCCTTGAGGGTGCTCCAGTCTAGCCGGGCGACCCAATTGGCCAACGAGACTCGCCGGCTTTGCCGGGCCGTCCTTCGCAAGGTGCTTATCAAGGTGGTGCACAGCAATCCCGGCATCGACCTCTCCAACGCGCTTGGCCATCTGCCAAGGGACGCAAATGTTGAGGTGCTTGAAGAATGCATCGCGCCTATCCTTGAGAAGGTGGACTCCATCAAAAGGATTGAAGGCCAGCGCAGGGATTAAGTGCTCCCCCTTTTCTTGCCGTCATCATTCCATGTAAAAGACAATTAAGTCTCAAGTTAGAATTGCGGCAGCTCATGAATGTAATATTACTCGCCTATGTTTAGGTTCATGCTTGCTATTTTCCTTGTCTGATTCCTTTATGTATGGGGTTCACCCTACGCTTACTGAAAAACTTGCCGGCGCGCAACCTGCCGCGAGCGTTGGGTGCGGGACTTCAGCAGCCTGCTGGAGGCGCAGCGGCCGGCAAGACTCCTTGGCGTTCTCAGTGCAGCCACTTAAATCGTTGAGTGGGCTCGAAACAAAATAAGGGCGCAATTGATTACAACAAGGGTTCCTTCGCGTGCAGATTTCCCATACAAGAGTCGGAATCGTCCAAGGAAATAACTTTGTAATAAAAGAAACTTGCTCTAAGTTTTTAGGACTTAGCTTTCTGTCACTGTCCTTCTTTCGGCAAGCGTCGATTCCGAACGTCGCCAACTGGTACTCATATCTCCCTTCCCCCCCCCCCCCCCGGGCAAATGTGCACGCGAGGAATCCTTCTGTCTTTAAAAGAAAGAAGAGAAAATAAAGACATGAAACCTTGGCGGTTCGTTAGAACTTACCAGGAGTAGGTGTTATACAACATCTTAGACAAACATGCATATATAAATATAAACATGGGAATCAATAAGGGAATGTACAACACTTAAATTTATTCATCTGCGCTCAGGGTCTGCGCCTGGCTTTGTACAAAGGATTACATGCCTTGCCGGCAAGACTTGTACAAAAGGGTGGTTGCTGGGAGCCCCCGGCAACCGCGCCTTATGGGTAGAACTTCCGAAGATGTTCGATATTCCAGGAATTGCTCACTGGAACGCCATCTTCGGTCTCCAAGCGGACAGCGCCGGGCCTGGTGACTCGTACTACCCGATAAGGGCCTTCCCACTTTGGCGTCAACTTGTTTGAATTCTTGGCAGACTGAATCCGCCGAAGAACAAGGTCGTCTTCCTCAAGGCTTCGGGCATGAACTTTGCGGCTATGGTAGCGACGCAAAGCTTGCTGGTAGCGTGCAGCTCGCACAGCAGCCTGAAGACGATTCTCCTCAAGGAGCACAGCGTCATCTTGCCGCAGTTGCTCTTGCTCAAGCTCATCATAAGCGAGCACTCGAGGTGATCCGTACGTGAGTTCCGTGGGGAGAACTGCTTCCGCTCCGTAGACCAGAGTGAAGGGCGTCTGGCCGGTGGCTCGATTTGGTGTCGTTCTGATTGACCAAAGAACCGCCGGCAACTCATCAATCCAGCGCCTTCCGCACTTTCTCAGCCTGTCAAAAGTCCTGGTCCTGAGACCACGCAGCACTTCAGCATTAGCCCTCTCTGCTTGGCCGTTGCTTCTTGGATGAGCAACAGAGGCAAAACAAATCTTGCCGCCAAAGTCTTGGACGTACTGCATGAAGGTGCGACTTGTGAACTGCGTGTCGTTGTTGGTGATGATCCTGTTGGGTACACCGAAACGGCAAACTATCCCTTTAAAGAACTTGACGGCCGATTGTGCTGTCACCTTCCTCACTGCTTCCACCTCCGGCCACTTTGTGAACTTGTCGATAGCAACGTACAAGTACTCAAAGCCCCCGGTAGCACGGGGGAAAGGGCCCAGTATGTCGAGCCCCCAGACCGAAAATGGCCAGGAGAGAGGGATTGTCTGAAGAGCTTGAGCTGGTTGATGTGATTTCTTCGAATGAAACTGGCACGCTTCACACTTGGTGACTAGTGCAGTAGCATCCTGGAGAGCGGTGGGCCAAAAGAAACCTTGCCGGAATGCTTTCCCGGCAAGCGCTCTTGATCCTATGTGAGAACCACATATGCCTCCATGTATCTCTGCCAACAGCTCTAGCCCATCCTCCCGAGGAATACACTTCAATTTCACACCCTTTGGTCTCTTTCCGTACAGGACATCATCGACGAACTTGTGCATAACAGACCGACGGGCTACTCTTTCTGCTTCTTCCTGTTCCTCCGGGAGTTCTCCTGTTTGAAGGAAATGGACAATGTGCTGCGCCCATGCTGGACCCTGAGGCTCGACGGCTAGGACTAAAGGCATCTCCTCCGCCGGGGGAACATTTGTCTCGACAGCAAGGGCCTGAGGCCCTGCCGGAGCCTGTTGTTCCCCGGTAGGCAAGTTGATCCCGGCAACTTCCTTGCCGGCGGCTCCGGGGAGCTCTGCCGGGAAGTACTGACCAGAGTTCAACTTTCTTCTCTTTTCTCGCCGCATCGATGGCGCCACGGATGGTTGAGTCAATTGGAGCACAAAAGTTCCTGGTTCCACAGGCAACTTGAGGGCGGCACGCTTTGACAGGTCGTCGGCAACACTGTTCTCGGCACGAGGAACGTGCTCCATTTGCAGACCGTCAAAGCGCTCTTCCATTTTCCTCACTTCATCCACGTAGGTTTGCATCAATGGACTTTGATAACTCTTGTTAACTTGCCTGACGACAAGTTGTGAATCGCCTTTGATGACGAGCTTTTTGATACCAAGGTCTGCCGCGATCCTGAGACCGGCAAGCAAACCCTCGTATTCTGCAGTGTTGTTGGTCGAATTCTCCCGGGGAAAATGCATTTGGACTACGTACTTGAGGTGCTCTCCGGTGGGTGCGACAAGCAGCACGCCAGCACCGGCGCCTTGCAGCGAGAAAGCCCCATCAAAGTACATAACCCATTGCTGATCAATTTCCTTGCCGGGGAGAGTTGTTTCCTGAGCCTCTTCGTCCGGCGTTGGGGTCCATTCTGCAATGAACTCCGCCAAGGCCCTGCTCTGGATCGTCGAAGTGCTTTCAAACTTGAGGCCAAAGCTGGACAACTCCAACGCCCACTCCACGATCCTGCCGGTTGCTTCTGGATTTTGCAAAATCCGTTGCAACGGAAAGCGAGTGACGACGGTGATTTCATGTGCTTGAAAATAATGGCGCAGCTTCCTCGAGGCCATAAGAAGGCCGAAAAGCAACTTCTGCACACCAGAATATCTTGACCTAGCTCCTTGTAAAAGAGAGCTAACAAAATAGACTGGGCGCTGCACCACCTTCTTCTTTTGCACTGGTTTTTCTGTTTGCGCAGATCCTGTCTTGCCGGGATCAACCCTTGTCGGGGAAGATCTTGCCGCGTCACCTGGCGGTCCTGTCGCTGGTGTTGCTTCCTCATCAGCCTCTCTCTGTGCCACTAGCGCAGCACTAACCACTTGATTTGTTGCTGCCAGATACAGCAGCAACGGCTCTTGTGGTTTAGGCGTGACTAGCGTCGGCGGAGAGGAAAGGTATTTCTTCAAATCTTGCAGCGCAGCCTCCGCCTTCGGAGTCCATTTCATTGGACCTGCCTTCTTCAAAATTTTGAAGAAGGGCAGGGCGCGCTCAGCAGATTTGGAAATAAACCTGCTTAAAGCAGCAACACAGCCGGCAAGACGACGCACATCTTTGACGCGTCTCGGCGCTTCAATTTGCTCAATAGCTTTGATCTTGTCGGGGTTCGCTTCGATTCCCCGGCAAGATACAAAGAATCCGAGGAGCTTGCCGGAAGGAACACCGAACACGCACTTCTCAGGATTGAGCTTCAAGTTGATCTTGCGCAGATTTACAAATGTTTCTTCTAAATCTTGAATGAGCGTCACTTTGTCTTTCGTTTTGACCACTATATCATCCATATATGCCTCCATATTTCTATGGAGTTGAGGCTCAAAACCAATTTGGATAGCTCTCGCAAATGTCGAACCAGCACTATTCAACCCGAAAGGCATTCGTATAAAACAATACGTACCACATGGGGTGATAAATGCGGTCTTCTCTTCATCCTCTTTTGCCATAAAAATCTGATGATACCCTGAATAGGCATCAAGGAAGGACAGGAGATCACAACCAGCGGTGGCATCCACAATCTGGTCGATGCGCGGCAAGGGAAAGGGATCTTTTGGACAAGCTTTATTGATATCTGTATAATCGATACAAAGCCTCCATTTCCCATTCGCTTTCCGCACTACAACCGGATTGGCCAACCAGGTTGGATGAAGCACTCCTTTGACCAATCCTGCCGCCTCCAGCTTTCTGATTTCTTCGGTAATGAATTCTTGCCGCTCCAGGGCTTGCTTCCTGACCCTTTGCTTGACGGGTCGCGCATGAGGACAGACAGCAAGGTGGTGCTCAATTACCTTCCTGGGAACACCGGGGATGTCAGACGGTTGCCATGCAAACACGTCGACATTCGCCCGCAGGAAAGCAATGAGCGCGCTTTCCTATTTGCCATCTAGGGTGGAACTTATGGTGAAAGTTCCCCCCGTTCCGTCCTCCCTGACGGGCACCTTCTTGGTCTCCGGCGGAGCAGCCTTGGATTTCTTGTTCTTGCCGGTGGAACTCTGTGGTGCATCCTCGACGGAAGCGCAGCACTCCGAGGAGATGCGCTTGCCGGAGTTCACGCCGAGATTCTTGCCGGTCTTCTTCTTCCCCCCGGGAGTTCCAGCGGCAGGAGCAGGTGCCTTGATGGCAGGTGCTGCAACTGCTTCCCGGTAAAGTTGGTCGGCACAGATGAGCGCATCCTTCTTATCGGAATGGATAGTGATGACGCCCAACGGCCCAGGCATCTTCAAAACGTTGTACGCGTAGTGTGATGCCGCCATGAACTTAGCCAGCGCTGGCCGACCAAGGATCCCATTGTATGACATGGGGATCTTGGCGACATCAAACACCACCTTCTCAGTCCTGTAGTTGAGCTCGCTACCAAATGTCACCGGCAGCGTAATCTTGCCCTTAGGTTGGGTTCTTCCCGGATTGACCCCTTGAAACGTACCCGTTTCTTCGAGGTCCTCGTCGGGAATTTGGAGCTTTTTGAGCACATCCGGTGAGATTAAATTTAGGCCGGCCCCACCGTCCACTAGCACTTTCGTCACCTTGAGGTTGCGAATCGTTGGCGAGACCAACAATGGCAAGCACCCGACCGCAGTTGTGCGATCAGGGTGATCCTCAGCGTCGAAAATGATAGGCGTGTTGGACCACTTCAGGGGCCTACATGCATCTGGGGATGGCTCTGCCGCATTGACTTCTCGCACCCACTGTTTGAGTTGACGGCGGGAAGAATGCAGCGAAGCACCTCCATCGATACACATGGCCTCCGTAGCCTTCTGGAATTCTTGCTCACTGGACTCATCATCTTCCTCATCATCATCTTCTTCTTTGTCTCGGCCCCGAGCGGGCCTATCTTTTTGTTGCTTGGCCTTGCCGCGGTGCCCCCCTCGGCCACCGTGCTTCTTGCCGGATCCATCAGCACCATCTTGGGCCTTCTCCTTATCTCGCCTTTCATATTCGGCCCTCTGTTTCTCGGCAAGCTGTTCAACTTGCCGGCAATTCTGGAGATCGTGGCCCTTGGTGCGATGGATCTTGCAATACTGCTTGCCGGAGTTTTCCGACTTGTCGGCAGCCGCCAAGGCCTGACAGGAAGGGCACCCGGCAAGATCCTTGCCGGGGTCAGCAACCTTGGCCTTCTTGGCGGCGCCGGGGTTGTCGGCTTCCTCGACAGCAAGCATGGCCTTGCCTCCGCGTTTCCTGTTCCGCCGCCGGCCTTTCCTCGATGGGGCCGCGGCATCTTCTTCTTTGGATTCGCTCGCCGCGCCAACAGCCTCGCCAGGGAGTTTCCTCCCCTCTTCAGCTCGAGCGCAGTTATCGGCTAGAGCGTAAAGCTCGGCAATACTCCTGACTTTGTTCATTGCCAGCTCTTCCCGCATTCTGCGGTTACGCACGTTCTGGTGAAACGCGCTAATGACAGCGGCAGGGTGAACGTCAGGAATATTGTACTGCACCCGGCTGAACCTCTGCATAAACTTGCGCAGGGACTCGCCCTCCTTCTGAGGGATGATATGCAAATCACTCTCTTGGCCAGGAGCTTGGTGGCCTCCAACAAAGGCGTCAACAAACTGATGGCACAGATCTGACCAGGAAGAAATAGAGTTCTCCGGCAGATGCATCAACCACGACCTGACGTTGGGTTTGAGCACCAACGGGAAGTAGTTGGCAAGTATCTTGTCATCTCGGCCCCCGGCAGCCTGCACCGCAATGGTGTAGATGCTCAGGAACTCCGAGGGATGGGTCTTACCGTCATATTTCTCCGGGACCTCCGGCTTGAAGGTTCGGGAATTGGGCCACTGGACTTGCCTCAGCTGACGGGTAAACGCTGGAGTCCCTACCTCATAAGGCAAGTCTCCTACGTCCCCTGGCGCAGGCTCGTCGACAGCCGGCCCTGCGCGCTTATCAGACTGATAGCGCGCTTCTCGTCGCCGCTCGATGGTAGTTCGAGCGTCCTCCTTGCCTCGTTCCTGGAGAACTTGACGCTGATCGCGGCGCATCCGTGGATCGGACGACGCCATGGAAACTTCTTCACGGCGGTCGACCTGCTGGGTTGTCGGCCGCCGCTGGTGCCGCGGAGGGGAGTGCACCGTGGTTGCACCACCTTCGGTTTTCTCCACATCGGCTCGCGCCGGATCGATGGGCCTTCGCTGCGAGGGCCCTGCCTCTTGCGGTCCATCTTTGTTGGCGAAACCGATAAGGCTCTGGATAGTAGCTCGCCACTCCTCCATCTTCTCCGAGGCAGGAGGGAAATCGAGGAGCAGCTGCGCACGTGCCAAGGCTTCCGCTGGCATAGGCGGCGGCGACAGGTGCGAAGTGCGTGAGGTGCTCTGACTCCTAACCATATTAGAAGGAGCACCACCACGGTCACGCGACCGCGTGCCACCCCCGTCAGCAGCTCGGTGTGCATGCTGGTCCCGCGCATCTTGGGATCGATGCGCAGAAATCTTTTCATGTGGACGCCCTGAACCACCAGCGCCATGACATCGCTCATCATGCACGACCTGGGTAGGTCGTGATGCTTGCACCGGCGCGGGAGCTCCAGCAGGCGCCCTCCGATCTCTGGAATTCGTTGTGCCACCCGTAGGCAACACAGCGCCGTCTCTAGATCCAGCAGCGTGCAGGTTGCCACTGCCACTGCGAACGATGCCGCTCGCCTGGCTCAGATCACCAGAACGCCATGGGGGTTCTAGTCCTCTTCCTACTGCACCCACGCCATCGCCTGTACGAGAAGGCTCAGGTAAAACGGACATGGATGGTTGTGCCGTCGCGGCGCTCTTCTTCTTGGGCGGCATGATGATGAAGATGATGAAGAAACTGAAGCGCCGATCACTAGATCAAGTTCACGCAACCTTCAATCCCCCTACCTGGCGCGCCAAAGATGTCGGAGCACGACACCTATGGGATCCAAAGGGACCCCTTTACGATTCGGCGGGGGGAGAGGTATACGCAAAGAGCAGAACCAACGATCGACGCGGGAAGATTTTACCCAGGTTCGGGCCGCTAATCAGCGTAAAACCCTACTCCTGCTTTGTGTTCTTATTAATGTTCTTGAGCCCAGCCTTCAGGAGCGCTCGCTGTGAACAGTACGTTCAAAGAGCAGCTACGCATGCAGAATGGGCCAGAGGTTCTCCTCCTCTGTAGCAGCTGCCTTGGGCCTCCTTTTATACGCTCAAAGGGGTCACCACAGTAGCAAAATGTACATACATTGAGGTGTAAAGTAGCTACAGGGTATCATACCTAACCCCTGACGGATTAGGACAAACGCATTTAATGCACCGTGAGGTGTCCGTTTAGGTGTCCTCACTTTCTTGGGGATGGAAAAAGGGGCCATCCCATCAGCACCGCTTAAGCTCTCTTCCATTGGCGCGTCGCCACGCTTCCAAAGAAGGACCCAGAATATCGGGTTTGTCGCTGTGCCAGAGCAGCGGCACAGCAACAAAACCTTGCCGGGCGCCGAAGCTTGCCGGGCATCAAGCCTTGCCGGGCGCCAAGCCTTGCCGGGCGCCAAGCCTTGCCGGGCTCCAAGCCTTGCCGGGCGCCAAGCCTTGCCGGGCTCCGCAGGCCACCCCGGCAAGATCTTGCTGGGGAAGCTGGCCTGCGGATTCCAGCTCTTCTTATCTGCTGATCCTCAGATCTCTGACTTGATGATTTCTTTGATGGCTTGAATCAACCTCGAACTGTTCCCCAACAAGCCTTGCCGCGAGGATGGCTACAACTGCCCGTGCACAAGTACGGGGTACTAGTGGCCCAATACTTAGTACACCGACACATGGCCATGGCAAAGTGTGAACAACACTCGGACTGAACTCAAGCAAAGGGTATAATCTAGGTAGAAATGATCTTGCTCAATAATGGGAAGGTATTCATAAGCAATACCTACACCAGTTTTCTTCTGGAAACAGAATTGAGAACGACAAGGTGGTGAAACATAGAGCAAGTATTGTAGCACAAGGGTTCACGCAGATACCCAACTATTCTCCAGAGGTGGAATCTCATTCCGATAACTTATACCATTGGCAGTTCAAAATCATCTGTCTCTACAGTTGATAGATGTAGTGATTACATATCCATGTAGATCACTAGATTCGGACATATATGATTGATTCCCGATGGAATCTCACTTCTGAATCGAAATGCAAAATGCAACATACATTGTGTAAAAATCAGTCACCATACGACTTATTGTTGTCGGTACATATGGTACAACCGACGTAGTGAGTTCCTTATACACAAGGATTACTCCTACAATGATGATCCATGTTTGTGTGTCTGCAATGACGACACATGTAATCATCTAAATGACGGAATTTAAAATGAAGGATTTGGGTAAACCAAAATACCGCTCGTTACTACAAATTGAGCACCTTCATTCATACATTATGGTATACTATGTTGTCTATATCCATAATATATTGGAGAAATTAATTGTGGACAAATCTTATCCATCCATAACTCTCATGGTAGTTCATTCTCTAGACGTAGAGAAATTTCTATTTAGACCAAGAGATGATGGAAATGAGATATTGGGACTCAACGTTCCATAATGTCATTGGATCCACCAAACACAATTGGTTGGTACTCAAGAATATCTTTCGATATCTTCAAGGCATCAAACATCTTGTCCTGGTTTTTCAGTTTCACATAAATGTGAACACCGATATCATTGGATATATCGATCAGATCCCCACTATGTCAGATTGTAGACAAGCTTAGTATTCCTACTAGGTGTGGTAGCCCTCTGATGAAGAGTCTTCGAAACATACCTCATGGCTACATCCACCACCCATTATCTCAACGATAATTTTTCTTGTGTTGCCCGGATGCAAACAGGTTACATAATAAGCAATATCACTATATTGCATATCTTGCAAGTCAAATCATGCGACTGATTTGTTCATCGGGTTTCTACCAACTTCTATGTTCCAGAAATGTGTTCATGGAATTGGTATGTGATGGCTTCGGAATTTGCAAGAATCAGGGGAAGTATCTTCCTGAATTGTTCTTGTTCAAAGCATCATATTATACTCTTTTTCCTTTCATGAGTTTACTTTACAGGTTCTCATAAAGGTTTTTAATGAGTTAATATCAACACAAGATCATATGTCATATTTTCTGTTTTCCCCACCGGGGTTTTTAAGAAAGTATATGTGACATATTTATTGTCCTCTAAACTCTATGAGTTTTCTCGTATTGAGTTAAAAGAGACAATAACCATTATATGTTGCATCATTTTCTCCTTATTTTCCCACTAGGTTTGAAGGAGTTTTAGCAACATATCAAACACTTCTCCTCACATTTTTCCCACGGGGTTTTTGGAGGAGACTCTTTCAAGATGATGCTACCTGGACAAGCATGAATTAGGGGGAGTGTTAAGATTAATTAACATAGTAATTAAGGGATTAATCCCCGCTTGTAACGGCGGTTGCTTTCTGCAATCGTTGCGTCGGTTCGGACGGAATCGACGCCCCCTTGTAATGCCTGTTCCAGTGCTATATATAGCACTTCATCTAATGCAAAGAGGATAGTTCGATCTCAAACATGATCATACTATGCTTAATATGTGCTTACGTGTCTATCTCTATGATTGTTTGTGTATGATCACTC
Source organism: Thinopyrum elongatum (assembly GCA_011799875.1). Taxonomy (NCBI): domain Eukaryota; kingdom Viridiplantae; phylum Streptophyta; class Magnoliopsida; order Poales; family Poaceae; genus Thinopyrum; species Thinopyrum elongatum. Next base: position 369,964,852 of record CM022303.1, read on the forward strand.
ACTTGTATTTTTGATGATGTGTGCATGTTATTATACTCTTAACATTTTGTGCGCTTCACCTAGATGTATGTGACATGGAAGAGTGACTCATGATCCTAATCGATTGTGCATTTGCATTCTAACACAAATTTTAAATAATGCACAAATTTAGGGGGAGCTCTTGCTTATCACATACTTCTCAAAGCGACGATGTATTTCATTTATCTTCTCATTTGTCGAAGTTTTGGTCTATATGTTGTCATTAATTACCAAAAAAGGAGAGATTGAAAGTGCAACTAACCCCGGGTGGTTTTGGTAATTCATTGAACTAATATCCATTCAAGATGAATATTTCAGGAAGTTCAATGAATGGCATGGCATGGACTAGAAATGTGGACCCCTCAAAATGCTAAGGACACATATTAGCAAAAGCTCAAGACTCTTCATCTTTGTTTTAGTGATCCAAGATCACATTGAGTCAATAGGACAGTCAATACTATTAAAAGGGAATGAGGTGTTGCTTAATGGCTTGCTTGCTCAAATGCTTAGTGATATTGTTACTAAACCATCAACCACTTTCTTCATCCAATATGTCAAAACCCTTAACTCCAACTCGCCCCACCGATTCATTCTATTCGGCGCCACCGAGTTCATATAACATAGGCATAGCCAGAAACCCTAACAGTTCGGTCACACCGATACGGATCTCGGTCTCACCGAGATGGCCTTGCCAACTCCCTGTTATCTGTTGCAATTATTTCGGTCACACTAAAATTGCAATCGGTCTCACCGAGATGGCTTGACCAATTCTCTGTTGCCCTATTGCTTCACTTCGGTCTCACCGAGTTGATGCAATCGGCGCCACCGAGATGAGGTTTGCCCTATGTCCTAGCACATCGGTCCCACCGAGTTGTTTCAGTCGGTCCCACCGAGATTCTTAACGTTCACATTTTGAACTAATCGATCCCACGGAGTTTAGCTATTCGGTCTCACCGAGATGGGTCAAATGTATGTAACGGTTAGATTTTGTGTAAATGCTATATATACACTTCACCTTCTTCTCCACATGAGATAGTCATCAAAACGTGTCTACACTTCCATCATACATTTCCTGATAGAGAACCACCTACTCATGTGTTGAGATCAAGATATTTCAATCATACTACAAGAATCTTGATTTTTAGTCTTCCCCAAATTGCTTTCCACTCAAATCATCTTTCCACCATATCAAAATATGTAAAAGAGAGTTGAGTGTTGAAGAGACAACCATTTGAAGCACAAGAACAAGGGGTTAATCATCAACACACCATTTATTACCTTTTAAAGAGTGGTGTCTCTTAGATTGGTTATGTGTCGCTTGGAAGCCTCCGTCAAGTTATGAAGTTGAACCAAGAAGTTTGTAAGGGCAAGAAGATCACCTACTTTGTGAAAATCTACCCGAGTGAGGCAAGTACTTCATGGACGATGGCCATGATGGGATAGACAAAGTTATTTCTTCTTGAACCCTTCGTACGTTAAGTCCTTCATAGACTCGCGCAACCGTTAACCTTCGTGGATTGAAGTCTCCATCAACATGAACGTACAATAGCACCACATATTGAAACCACGCCAAAAATCTTCGTGTCTTCATTACGTTTGCACTCTTCAAACTCTTCCCTTTAACTTCATATACAATATTTTACTTTCCGCTGCTACACTCTTAAAATTGCATGTGTGGATTTGACTGCTTGACTTGTGCTAGTTGTTAAAATCTGCCCACAGATAAAATTGAAAAAGGGTTAGATTTTTATTTGATAAGTAGTCTAATGCCCCCTAGACATATTTTTGATCCTACAGTGCCACAACACGAAAAATACTTGGCCCCAGCCAGGGTGCCACAATACGAAAAGTTTACTCTGATACTTATCCCCATTGTTACTGTTCGCTAATTATACTCTTGATATACCTTCCTTTCAGGTACTTACTTCAAGGGCTATTCCACTTAAAAGAAACGTGTTGTATCATAAAACGTGAGTCACGGCATACAGCATCACGTACGCCATACAGCAAGCCGACCATGTTACTGCCAAATGTTTAGGTTTGTACCTATCCAGATTCATCTCACACAGGGTCCGCATAAAAACTAATATTCACGTCATACCAACAAAACCAAGCAAACATCAGGTTTATAGAAGATTCAGTCTCCATATGAAAAAATCACACATGGCCAAATAATAGAATAAAGCTGATATGAACCTTCCTCGCTTGCATAACTATATCGGCATCACTTATGTGGGCTCTTACCTCTCCATCTGCACGACCTCTATGGACTAGCTTACCTCCATTAGCATCATGAGCTCCTCTTAGCAAATTAACTGCAACAACTTGGTGTAACCAACTGCTACTAAAAAAAAAGAGGCTTGCAGCACTTCCAGTTTTATGGACACTGACGGCTACTCTCAGCTAGGAGCAAAATACAGTACTAAAAAGGTAAATTAAGTTAATCAGCAACGGATGCTTGCATGCTTCTTGGGACAAACACAGTATTCCAGAGTTCATCAAATGAGTAATACCATGTCATGATGCCTACTAACTGTGCTCCTTCATGAACATGCATGACAAATAATGATATGAACCATCCCAACATCCCTAACACTGAATTGTCAGCAAGCCAAATAAATCAGTTATACTATTACAGCATGTCCAGATCATAATGTGGCAATGCCATTACCACATGAAATGTTGCAACTGCACACTGGAAAAACTACATAACACTACAAAATATTCATGACAGATGCCAAATGCATGTCTAGGAGACATTCAGAGTGGCCTCCTCAAACCACAATAGCTAATTTAAAGAAGTTGAAACCACCAACAATGAAAATAGTGACAATGCAATGTCTATCAGATGATGATGATGATATCCCAGAAACTCCGCTTAATGAAGATGATGATCATGCCCCAGAAACTCCACCTAATGAAGATGCTGATGTCGCACATGACAGGAACAGATTTGGCTAAAATAATGCAGATGATAATTCAAGATGTCATGCTAAAGTTCAAGATACATCCCCTCAAACAGGAGCACCATTCAGAGTGCCGACCATGCCACCAACTAAGTCCTTCCTTCTCCCGAAGGGATTTTTTGAAAACGTTCAAACGTTAAGGACTACAAAAAGGTCACTATAAACCATATACAGACAAGGAAATGGAGGCACAATACAGCAAGCTAATGCAAAGCAATCATAAAAATGATTAATTAACTAAATGAAGTTAATTACTTGATACATGAAACCAAATTATAAACTAATAAAGGATATTGGATTCGCATCCCACCACGACCAGAACTAGGAACAACAGCACCCTGTAAAGTATGGTGCACAGCAGAAGCAGCGCTCACATCCTGCAAATCTCAGAAGTTTGAGAGATAAGAAATAATAGTGGCATGCACATAAATAATTAAACCATCACAACCACTTACATCGAACTCAATAAAACAGACGGTGTTCCTGTCTTGACGCAACACCTTCATTTGTTTGAAACCAGGTTGTCTGTCATTTTTTGAAAAATATCAGATATGGTTAGTGCCACAACTGAAACCAAAGTGGGCTGCAGCAATGCACCCAATAAGCAGACAAATATCTACTTGAATTTTATACTTGAAAGGGTTGATTCTTACACACTGAAGAGGCCCCGCAATTCCTCTTCAACAACAGTTTCACCAAGATTTCCAATGAAAAGGGTATTACAGGGAGGGTTATCTTTCATGTTCTGCAAAGCAAATGAGAAGGTTCAATTCAACAATCTTATCTTCCAAAATCTTGAACAATGTGAAAGAGTGAAGAATGAAGATAGACTCGGACAAATATTCTATTCAAGTACTGCAGCACATTTCTCATTTATCCCATGTGGCATCTGGTCCATTCATCAAGTATCTAACGATCTTGATTTGGAATTTCATATGCCCACAAGATTGGCATTCACCAGAGACATGCCAAGTCAGAATCATCTACAGAGAAGTATCGTATGATGTAATAGCAACTTTGTCTTTACTGCACTATTCAAAACTGAAGAGTCCTATCCCAACTGTCATTTCAGTAGACCTAAATGATTTGTAAGTGACAAAGAAGACACTAAAATATACCACGGCACACATATAAATAGGTCACGGCAAGTTATAAGAACATAGAGTAGCAATACGTTAAATTCACCAGACAAATGTCAATAACGTGCGAGATTATCATGAAATATCTTAATAGTATTTCAAAACATAAGTACATACACTATTCGCAAATGTTTCATTCACTTCTCCACAGTTGAACTTTCCCTACAAGTCTGAGACCAATGCAAGGGATCCAGTATTAATAAGATCAAGTGGGTGTAGGAGATTCCAGGAAACATGAACTATATAAGTCCATTAAAATCTTAGGAAGGTATTCAAGTGCAATGTTTTTAAGGCATCCCTAAGAGAGGAGCTCTCTCTGCTCTCTTCCTCTGGCGGCTGATGACTGGCTCCACCACAGTCCCAACAGCTCAACAGACGTCTCTACCTCCAGTCAGAATGTGACTCACGGTCTCTCCTCCCCTGCCCTCTTGTGCACTTGTGCTCCTTTGATTTAGGAATTCCTAGTGCCCTGCTTTGATTTGTGACTGCGGTTTTGTGTGCTTTGATTTGTAGTGCTATGCTGTGATTTATTGTGCTATGCATATGTTCTGCCATGTCTAAGGCGCCGCCTCGCATTGCGCTTTAAGTGCTTAAAAGTGAGTGTTGTTTAGTACTGCAGGGACATGAGCCATGATTATCTGACTATTCTATGCAAGAAACAATATCTCTTATGCAAAAAGCAAACTATACAGATTTCAGTAATATATATCTATACCAATATAAAAAGACCCTAGGGGGTAGATCCAACTAATCTCGGCCATCAAATCATGCCAATCCAATGACCTAAATTACTCCAATGGTGAGCACTCAACATGTTTAGCATGCAATTAATATCATACCAAATATCAACGTCAACGCTAATCACATAATAAACGTGCGAATAATATCCTACCTAAGATGTGCATGCAATTAATATACTGCCTAATATTAACGTGCATTACACATACATTTACTAGTAGACTCAAGAAAACAAGTGTAATGAGGAGAAGCAGAAAAATTATTAGGTCAGCATACATGCTACAGCATATTAATAGACCTTTTCAGGATAGGGTGACAAAAAAGTCATAATCCAGGATAAACTAAATATCATGGAAAATGCATTTAGGGTGTGTTTGGTACTTTGGTTTTAGCCCAAGTCTGACTTGCCAGAAATTTGGCTAGCCAACTTTGGCCATGGTTTTCCTTGCCCATGGTTTGGCCAAAGTCAGTGGCGGCGGCAGGTGTATGCCTCTGTATTCACAGGAATACCCAAGATTTAGACGGAAAAAAAAATATACAGAGCAAACGCAGGCCCAGGCGCCCAGCCCATGAGTTGACTCGTCTCATTCGCTCGTTCCAGTTCACACCGACGCCTCCACTCATCCTCTCCTCGCACCGTTCCCACAGGCCACAGGCACGCAGCGCTCGCCCTCGCCGACACGCAGGCACGCAGCGCCGCCAAAGGCCGATGTCAACCGTCGGAGGCGACCCTGGCGGCGGCGCCCCGTCCCCCACGCCGGCGGCGCCCGGCCTCCCGCCAGCCCCTCCTCTTCCGCTCGGAGGGAGCAGCAGCCGAGCAGGGACGAGCGACCCTGGCGGCGGCGCCCCGCCACCCGCCCCTCCTCTTCGGCTCGGAGGGAGCAGCAGCCGAGCAGGGACGGGCGACCATGGCGGCGGCGCCCCGCCCCCCGTGGCACAGAAACAGAAGGTGCGACCAACTGCGACCTCGCCCTCTCCCTCTCCCCCAATTTGGGAATTTCTTGATTTGCTCTAATTTACTAGATGCAGGTAGTCGATCTATTTAACAGATACAAGTATTTGAATTTATGTTCCCCTTGTTTTCCTAACGTAGATGAAGAGGAGTGGAATTGTTGGCAGTAGCATATTTGCAATGTGGGAAAAGGCTTCAAAGGCAAGGAAAACAGATGAAGTATCCACACCGAATCAGACAGTAGCTGCATCTAGTACTTGTACTTCTCCTGTTCATCTTGAGAGCAATTTGCAGTTGGTGTTATGGCAAGAACCGGAGAGTAGAGGCGAAACCTCAACACCTCATGTAGAAGATGATGAATCTATTGATGAAGATGATGAACCGATGCAAGCAGATTTGGAGGCACTCGAACATGATCCTGGAAAGCGGATTCCCATCTCAGTGTATGCTGTCAATGACCAAGATAGAGTAAGAAGGAGATATATTGAGATGGGGTCATGTCAACCAAAGAATCATAATTTCAAGTTTACAAATAAAAGTGGAAAAGATCGTCGCTTTTGCCGTGCTTGGTTTAAAGAATTTCCATGGATTGAGTATAGTGTGGAAAAACATAGAGCTTTCTGCTTCGTTTGCTATTTGTTCAAGGATAAAACAAGATGTCCCGGTGGAGATGCTTTTGTGAAGAAGGGATTTAATAACTGGAACATGAAGTCGAGATTGAAGAAACATGAAGGTGAGGTTAGTAGTGCTCATGCTGAAGCTCAAGAGAAGTATGATAGGTTCACTACACCACAAACATCAATTCGGGAGTCTATTGCTTCAAACACCTCACAATACAAGGCTTTGTATAAACAGCGTTTGACATGGACACTTAAGTGTGTGAGATTTCTGTTGCGCCAAGGCTTGGCTTTTAGAGGACATGATGAAAGTGAAGACTCACTAAATAAAGGAAATTTCCTTGAGCTTCTAAATTGGCTAGCAGGAAATTTTGAAGAGGTTGACAGGGTTGTTCTCAAGAATGCTCCACGGAACTGCAAGATGACTCACCATGATATACAACAAGAGGTGATAAAATGTTGTGCACAAGAGACTACTAAACTAGTCATTGAAGAATTTGATGGTGGTCATTTTGCAATACTTGCAGATGAGTCTAGTGATGTGTATCAGAATGAACAGTTGGCTGTTTGCTTGCGTTATGTTGATAAGAAAGGAAGGGCGGTTGTAAGATTTTTTGGTCTTGCTCATGTTGAAGATACTACCTCTTTGACACTAAAAGCTGCAATTCAGAAAATGCTTATGGAATACAATTTGACCTTTGCAATGGTTCGTGGGCAAGGATATGATGGAGCTAGTACTATGAGAGGTAATGCTAATGGCCTGAAAAAACTGATTATGGATGAGTCCCCTTCTGCCTACTATGTTCATTGTTTTGCTCATCAACAACAGTTAACTCTTGTTGCTGTTGCTAAGGAAAGTGGTGATTGTACTTGGTTCTTTCAGCAGCTTGCACACTTGTTAAATGCTCTTGGCATGTCTTGTAAAAAGATGAGAATGCTTCGGATAGCTCAGGCTGAAGAACTCATTGATGCATTGGAATTGGAAGAAGTAGAAACAGGGAGTGGGCTGAATCAGGAAATGGGTTTGGGAAGGCCATGTGATACACGTTGGGGCTCTCACTTCAAAACTGTGAACCATGTCATCTCTATGTATGGTGCACTACGACGAGTCCTTCGCAAGATTGGAGACGAGTACCATGGTGCGGAGGCACAAGCGGCTCCATCCATAGAGACAATATTTCGATCATTTGAGTTTGTTTTCATGGCACACTTGATGCAAGAAATATTTGGATACACAGATGAGTTGTGTAGAGCTTTGCAAAAGCAAGACGAAGATATTGTTCATGCTATTGAGCTTGTTGGTGACACAAAGTATTACTTGGAGGCTTTGAGGACCGATGCTGGATGGGATGATTTTCTCGCAAAGGTCACATCTTTTTGTACAAAGCATAAGATCAAAGTTGTTGATATGGAGGGTCCTTACTTTCCCGTTGGCCGGCCTAGAAGGGGTTTATGTAATGGTGCGACCAATTACCACCGCTTCAAGGTTGATATGTTTGTGGGTGTCATTGATAGGCAAATCAATGAGCTGAATGGCAGATTTGATGAGGTAAACACGGAGCTACTTTCTTGCATGGCAGCATTCTGTCCACTTCATCTTTTTACTGCTTATGACCAAGAGAAGTTGGTTAGGCTTGCTACAAAGTTTTATGCTTCTGAGTTTACAAGGGATGAACTGGCAAGACTTCCATGGCAACTAAACATGTATGTTACTAATGTGCGTAGAGATGAAAGGTTTCAAAACCTGAAAAATCTGTGTCAGCTTTCAGTTATGCTTGTTGAGACAAACAAGCATGAACAATATCATATTGTTTACAAGCTTCTTAAGTTGGTATTGATTCTGCCAGTAGCTACTGCTAGTGTTGAAAGGGTATTCTCTTCAATGAGCTATGTGAAGAATAAGCTAAGGAGCAAAATGGGTGATGAATATTTGAACAATTGTTTGGTTACATTCGTTGAGAGAGAATTTTTCAATCAAGTGAAGGATGAAGATGTCATCAATCTCTTCCAAAAAGGCGACCGCAAAGTTATATTGTAAGAAGGATATCGTCACTTTATCAATCAAAAGGTACTTATGTATTCATGTCGTTATGGTCTGATACATTGAAATATTGCTATTGCCGTTATGCTAGTGTTGTTTTATTCATATATTGCTAGTGTTGTGTTGTTTGGTTCATATACTACATTTAGAGCAAAAAAAAAAATTTGGATGAATACCCAGCCTTCATTTCCTGGCGCCGCCACTGGCCAAAGTTGGCAAGAAAAATGAACTAGAGTGGGCAAAGGGGCATGGGCATGGCAAAATATAGGGAACGATCCAAACAAACACAAAATTTGTGGTCATGGCCAAGAAATCGGTAAACTATATTTTGAATACGGACCAAACAATTGCCTAAATCCAAATTGATTACCTGCACAGGAGCATATGCTGTTGGGCCTGGCACAGGAGAAGGTGAAGCCATTGGTACCGGCGGCACAGGATAGCCAGCATAAGGATTATAAGGAGGCGGAGCTGCCATATAACTGAAGAAGACCCAAAAGCAAGCATTATAGAAGACCAAAAAGATCATTATAAAAGACCAATGAACGTATATAATTAGTTGGCAGAAAGAGCATAAACATACAAAAATTACCCTGCAGTTCCCCACATGGAAACAGCTGGTGGGGGTGGGTGGAATGGAGGAGGAGCATACGCAGAATGAGTATAGTCTCCACCAGTTCGCAAGCGTTTACTTTGGTCCATAGCATTTGCATCAGTTCCCACACCTAACATAGGTTTTAATAAAGTGTTTCAACTTTCAACATATTATTCATATGCAAATACCAAAGCCTAGCAGTTGGTGTAACTAACAATTGAAAAAGATAAAATGAACTTAGATGATATCACATTTCTAGCTAAGTTTTTGCATTGAGGTTTAGCCGTGCAATCAGAAACTTCCAAAATCCAACCACCTTATTAGGTACAAAATTCAAAGTGTGTTCCCAACATTTAAAAAAACATGCAAATGGACATATCAAATTGGTATAATGCATTGAAGCTGCAACACTGATCCTGGCTGTGTGAGTTCTTTCTTCCATGATGAACTGTCAGCACCAGTCCTACATTATATCGCTCTTGCTTTTTTAGCGGGGAAATCGCTCAGGGCCGAGGAGGAAGAGGACTCAACAGCAAGAGGATTGTACCATGAAAGGAGCATGGAGGTCAAGCCGCTTCAAATAATAGGTTGCAACATTACATGTAGCAACAGGAACAAGAAAAGACACAACGGGACATATAATTTTTTTTTTTAAAACACAAATGATAAATCCCGAATATTCGGATTTTAAGCATGGCAACCTGAACGTTTTTCATGGCAACTTTAGTTCACACGAGGTTGGCAAACATGGCAATTTTCTGACAAAAAAACAAACTGGGACAAAGTTGCCATGTTTTAAAAACTAAAGTTGCTACCTCGCATCAACTAAAGTTGACGTGAAAAAACGTTCGGGATGACATGCTTAAAATCCAAACATTCGGGAATTATTGGAATCCAAAAAAAACTAGTTGCCTGCAAGTGGCCATAATTCCTCATTAGTTCACATTAGTTCACAGATGATGGACAGAGTCATCTTCCACCACACAGACGTAGCTCATAATTCTTGCATGCCAACACGCAAAGCATCACTAGTTAGCTCCCACTCTACATTTAAACCACAGTTAACACATAACGCTACCTCAAATTCACTCTATAGACTCTGACCCAAAAAAGCGTATTTCTCCATCTAATGATCGACACATTATGCAACAGCGAGAAGAAAGCGTGAGAGGCATGGACAAAACGCACCTCTTTTGATGAATAGGTTCTTCTTGGCCATCTCGATGTGCAGCGCCGACTTGGTCTCCGCATCGAAGACCAGATCCTGCATAGAGAACCTCCGGTCACATCCATAAAAAAAAAGGAAATGCGCGACATCGATATAACAAGCCCATACAAAACCGAACCTGCAGCGCGGCCTTTGCGGCGATGGCGTGGTGCGCGTAGGAGAAGAGTGCGAACCCCATGGGCTGGTCGCCCTTGAAGTTGATCTGGGAAGCCTCGAATCCCGGCAGCCAGCGCAGCAGGTTATGCAGCTCCCGCTCCTTGACGTCCACGGGGAGCCCCGTGATGAAGATGGTGCGGACCTCGTCAGAGCCGGGGCGGGCGGCGGCATCGGGTGCGCCGGGTACGGGGGGAGGCGGTGGGACGGCGGGAGGCGCGGGCACCGCCGCTTGGGGCGGCCACTGCTGGTGAAACGGGTGGATGCCGGCGCCTGCCATGGAGACGGCACGAACCCTAACCGGGGGCGGGGCAGATTGGGTCCTGGGGCTTGGCAGTGCAGAGGAGATGGGACATATGGAGACGGATCTCGGTTTTGGGTCCCTCCCAAAATAAGGTTTGGTTTCGCTAATAATCAAATTAATTAAAATTGACGCGAACTTTTTAAGAACACATCATATTTTTGTTACATATTTTAATTTTCAGTTCAAGGATAATCAAAGGTTGAAGTATAATTCATTGTTGTACACTAGCAAAAGAGTCCGTGTGTTGCAACGGCAGAACAAAATCCTTGTATGCGCCAAGCGACTTAATTCATGTTGCCACTTCCACCTTCCATCTTCTCCTTCCGATCCTACCGAGATTTATGGTTTAATATGCCACTATCCTTTAATTTCGCCCCCTCTCTTTAGATGCATGCTCATTCATCTCCCAAGAAGCCTTTTTTTTCTTCTGAATGTTGCTCAATCCTGAACTTGCCCTTCTCTTTCGTTTGGATTCATGCCTCATCCTCCACTTATTAATTCTCAGAAAGGCTTGTTCTTGGACAACTTCGTCACATATTTAAATTTGTGAAATTTAGTGTTAGAAAGCGGGACTATTTTTTAATAAGTAAATTAGCATGAAAAGGCTGACAAGGAGTTCACTTGGGCCTTGGCGGAACTGCATGGATGGGCCGACCCTAATATAGCACTTGTAAAGCTTTTTTTCGGCATGACTAACCTCCCGGTCCACCTAAAAAAGAGTAACCTCGTAGGCCGGCCCACCTAACCCCTAAGCCCAGCCGCCCCCACTACTCTAACCCTAGCCCGATCCCCTCAGCCTCCCGGTCCACATCTCCTCCTAGCGCCACGCGCACTTTTTCTAGCCCTAAAAAAGGCACACCTTTTCTCCAAAAAAACGCACAGGCGCACAGAGGCATCGACCAGCGCCCCTCGATCCCGCTCGCCGCCCCCCGTTCGCCGCTCCGGCGAGGCCGCCGCCACTCCGACCTCCACTCTCATCCGTCAGCCGCCTTCTTCCTTCCACGCTCCTCCGCCCATTTTCTGCCCGCCGATCTGCAAACTCTAGTCGCCGCCGCCGATCCAGCCGCCCCACAGTTCTGCATCGAGCAGCCGCGCCGTCCCGTTGACCTTGCTCCACCTCGCCGCGCGGCATAAACCATCTCCGCTACCGGCAAGGGCGCCGCCTCTCACCCGAGCACACACCCCGACGAGGCGTCCTCCATCCTCCCGCGCGAGGCACGGTGGCCACCGGGCGCCATGTGTAAGAGGAGAGGAAGACGCTTTTTTTCTGGATAAAAGATCGCGGGTTGAATACAAATAAATGCATGGGATTTTTGTAAAAATGAAACATTTTATCATATCCACTTAAAAAGGGACTGCGGGTTCAATGACCAAAAACATAAGGGCTTTTTTGCAAAAAGTGTGCGACGGTCAACGAGCAAAAGCACTGTGTGCTTTATTATTAGGTAAAGATTTTTGCTTAGGCGCAACTTTCTTGAAAGTTTGTAGTAGAAAAATAACTTGATGAAGTTCAACCTTGAGAGTGATAGGGAACAATACATGTAACGAACTTAGTTATCTAATAATGATGATTAAGTGCTTTTGTCTGTTGCCGTCTTAGTTACGCTTTACAAGTTTTATACCTCCTGGTCGGGCAACTTTCTACAGGCACATGGTGACTTGATTGCTTGTATCTGCGTTGGTATTTTCCCGAAGATGAGAGGATGATGCAGCACAACAACGGTAAGTATTTCCTTCAGTTATGAAACCAAGGTTATCAATCCAGTGGGAGAACCAAGCAACACTATGTAAACAACATCTGCACACAAATAACAAATACTTTCAACCCAACGCGTAAGCGGGGTTGTCAATCCCTCCTCGGTCTTGAGATAGATAAAATTGTATGAGATTTGATAAATAGATCTGACAAAAAACACAAAATAAAATAAATAAATAAAAAGTGCAGCAAGGTATTTTTGGGTTTTTGGAATAATGGTTCTGAAAATAATATGGTAGGAAATAGACCTGGGGGCCTTAGATTTCACTAGTGGCTTCTCTCGAGAATAGCATATGGTGGGTAAACAAATTACTGTTGGGCAATTGATAAAAAAGCAAATAATCATGACGATATCCAAGGCAATAATCATGTATATAGGCATGACGTCCAAGATTAATAGACGGACTCCTGCCTGCATCTACTACTATTACTCCACACATCGACCGCTATCCAGCATGCATCTAGTGTATTAAAGTTCGTGAAAAAACGGAGTAATGCAATAAGAACGATGACATAATGTAGACAAGATCTACTCATGTAGGAATAGACACCATCTTTTTATCCTTAATGGCAACGATACACGCGTGTCACTTCTCCTTTTGTCACTGAAATTGAGCACCGCAAGATCGAACCCATCACAAAGCACCTCTTCTCATTGCAAGAAAAATCAATCTAGTTGGCCAAACCAAACCAAAGTTTCAGAGAAGAAATACGAGGCTATAAAGATCATGCATAAAAAAGTTCAGAGAAGACTCAAATAATATTCATAGATAGAACTGATCATAAACTCGCAATTCATCGGATCCAAACAAACACACCGCAACAAGTCATTACATCAAATACATCTCCAAGAACATTGAAGAGAACATTGTATTGAAGATCAAAGAGAGAGAAGAAGCCATCTAGCTACTGCCTACGGACACGTAGGTGTGTGATAAATTACTCACGCATCATCGAAGGAGCACCAATGAGGATGATGAACCCCTCCATGATCGTTTCCCCCTCCGGCAAGGTGCCGGAAAAGGGCTCTAGATTGGATCTCATGGTTCTGGAACTTGCGGCGGCTGGAATTGTTTTTCGTCGACTCTTCTAGGGTTTCTGAAATATCTGGGTATTTATAGAGCTGAGAGGCAGTGAAAAAGATCACCATGGGCCCCACAAGGCACTAGGGCTCACCTGGGGCCTCTGGCGTGCCCTGGTGTCTTGTGGGCCCCACGGGCCTCCTCTGGGCTCCCTGGGTCCCTTCTGGGCAGAAAAAAATCTCCAAAAAGTTTCGCTGCGTTTAGACTCCGTTTGATATGGATATTCTGCGAAGTAACAACAAGCAAAAAAATAGCAACTGGCACTGGGCACTATATCAATAGGTTAGTCCCAAAATTGATATAAAGTTGCTAATAAATGAATGTAAAACATCCAATATTGATAATATAACAGCATGAAACAATCAAAAACTATAGATACCTTGGAGACGTACCAGCATCCCCAAGTGTCGGGGATGAACCCCGGGCAGGCAACGGAACCCTGATCCTTTTCAAAAACGTCAGGGCTAGCAACGCCCCTCAATCCGGCTTGTGCTTGGCCGGGTTCCACAACCCGGCGAAGTCCCTCAACCCGGCCAAGCCCGCTCGCGCATGCCGGCCGGTCCCAGCAAGTCAAGACTTCATCAACAAGCAAATGTCATCATAGTGCGTCCCTCAACCAGGCCACGGGCCAGCTCCCGTCCCGTCCAGGGCGTACCGAGGAACAAGTTCCCATGAAGAGATGAGCAAGGCAACAGTGGCCCACCTACCCCGCTGACCAGCAGGAGCATGGCAACAGTGGCCCACCTACCTCACTGTCCGGCAGGAGCGTGGCAACAGTGGCCCACCTACCCCGCTGACCAGGGCCGACATGGCTACAGTGCATCCCCCGTCCTTCTGACGCAAGCCGACGGTGACCAGGCGACGCACCACTGTAGCCGAGCTGGCTCAACCACTCTGTGACACATGACAAGATGGGCAACAGTGCCCTCTGGCGCACGGGGCCCGCGCCCGGAGAACCCGGCGAACCCTTGTACCCGGCGGGCCCCAGCACCGGCTTCTTAGACGCTAACATCCCGGCTCTGCGCCCATGTAACTTTACCATTGTAACCCTGGGGGGTTGACCTATAAAACCCCCCAGGAGGCCTCCATGCACGGGAGAGAGCACATACGACCAGATCACCCGTAGAATACACACAAGGAGAAGGAGCAGCCTATGCCCTGGCATGTCTTCCTCCCTCCCCAAAACAGCTCCAGGAGCAAGCTTATATCATCCACATATAAACCACACTCGGCAGGACTAGAGGTGTTATCTCTCCGGAGAGCCCCGAACCTGGGTATGTCTTACGTCTCTCGCTTGCTCATGCCGACCTCGCCTCTGGAGCCCACCGGTGCCCTCGAGCATGTCCCTCTCTTTAGCCATCCTTTGGCATCTTTCGTGCGCCCACCACGATAGTTGGCGCCCACCATGGGGCAGCTCGAGGTCCCGGCCGGAGACATGTTCCAGACGGGGCCCTTCATCGACCTTGGTGAGCACATTGCGCACTACGCGTTCCCCGCGCCTGGCGCGCGCATGGCTGGCTCCACCGACTCGCTCACCGCTTCCTTCGGCGCGCTGCGCATCTCCGACGCCTTCGCGGCCGATGAGTACCCTAGCGGGGTGCTCGACGTCACCGACTCGCCCGTCCCCCCCGGTGACTACGTCCCCGCCGAGGTGGCGGATCCCTGTGTCTGGGTGGAGGTGCTCGCCACCGACTCCGGCTCCACTTCGTCTAGCGCCGCGAAGAAGGCCGCTGCCGCCAGGGCCACAGCGGAGCGCGCCAGCACGCCCGATCCGCTGCGCGCCACGATGCAGAACCTCAGCATCCCCATCGCCACCGACGTCAACGCCACCAACGTCGCGGAGGCCCTGGCCCAGCTCGAGGAGGGACGCAAGCGCCTGCTGGACGAGGCCGCGACGCTCGCTGCTATGCAGCGTCGGTTGAAGTCCGCCCAGCGGGAACGCGACGCTGCGTACGGCTTCACGCCAGCCGCTGCCGAGCCCAGCCGGGTTGGCGAGGTGCAGAAACGTGGCGCCGCCATCGGCCGCGCGCTGGGCGCAATCCCACCCGTCTACGACACCCCCGTCAAGAACATGCGCGCCGCGCAAGCGGCCGCCGTCGGCTTGGAGCAGCTGCAGGGTGAGGAGCTGCAGGAGCGGCGCATGAACGAGCTTCTCGGCGCTGCGAACACGTAGCAAGACCGCCTCGACCGTCCCGCGGGATCCGTCTCGCGCCGCACCAAAGACACCGAGCAGCCGAACACGGCATCCTCGCCACCGCCCAGTGAAGCTCATTCTGGCTGTACCCGAACCCGACGCAATCGCGCCCCGACAACCGGAGATGACCTGGGCAACGAGCCGGCTCCAGGAGACCGGCGCCAGCCAGACCCTCCTGCGCGATCTGGCCGGCGCGCCCATCCGGCTTCTGCCGATCCGGTTCCCCATGGCCCGGTCGCAAGCCGGCTGGGTCCACGTGCCATCGACGATACCGACGCTCGCCATCGCCTCGATCAGCTCGCCCTCTCCCTCGAGCTGGAGGAAGACAACGCCGTCGGGCCGGCATGTTTCGGTCCGCGTATCTGGGATGAGCCCTTCCACAAAGGGTTCACGCTGCCCCACGACACCCCCAAGTACAACGGGACAGTCAAGCCGGAAGACTGGCTCATTGACTACACCACCGCCATCGGCATCGCAGGCGGCAACCGCCGCCTTGCCGTGCGCTACACCCCGCTCATGCTCCAAGGGTCGGCCCGCACGTGGTTGAACAGCTTGCTGGCCGGCAGCATCAACGCGTGGGTGGACTTCGAGCAAGCCTTCGTCCGCAACTTCACCGGCACCTACAAGCACCCGGACGCCCCAGCCAGCTCGCCATGTGTGTGCAGGGGCCGACGGAAACCAGCCGTGAATACCTCGCACACTGGACCGAGCTCCGGAACAGCTGCGAGGGCGTCCATGAGGTCTAGGCCATCCAGTACTTCGTGAGCGGCTGCCGGGATGGCACCCTCCTCAAGCACAAGCTCCTGCGCTCCGAGCCGACCACCATGGTCGCGCTCATGGTCACGACGGACAAGTACGCCACAGCCGACTCCACAATGAAGATCCAAGTGGTGCTGGATGAAGCCGGCAAGGCGTTGCCAGCATCCCCCTCCAAGCCGGCTGGCGAGAGCAGCAACCAGCAGAACCAGCAGAACAACAAGCGCAAGGCCGACCAGCAGGCCCCCCGCTATGACAATCGTCTCGTCGCGGCCGCCGAGCAGGCTCCCGCGGCCGAGCCGGCCGGCAAGCGCCGGCAAACCGGCAAGACGGCACGGCAACCCGCCATGAGTTTTGAAGAGATGCTCGACGCCCCCTGCAAGCACCACAGCGGCGCGAGGCCGTCCACGCACACGCTTCGGCAGTGCGCCATCACCAAGCGCATCATGAGGGGCGACATCCCGCCGCCTCCGGCTCCGGGTGCGGGGCAGCCGCCTCCTCCCCCTCCCCTGGCAAACGACGCGATGCGCGATGATGTCTTCCCCAACCAGAACGCAAACTACGTCGTCTTCACTAGCCTCGGCGACGACAAGCATAGCGAGCGCCTGCTCTGGCAGGAGGAGAACACCGTCGTCCCGGCCGTGCTGAAGTACATGCACTGGTCGAAACACCCGATCAGCTGGACCCGGGAGGACTACCCGGCCGTCATGCCGAACCTGGGTGGCTACGCCCTCGTCCTTGACACCACCATCGTTGCCGCCAAGCGCACTTGCAAATTCTCACGAGTCATCATCGTTGGCGGGAGCAACATCAATATCCTCTACCGCGACACCATGACCAAGCTCAGCATCAAGGCCAAGCACCTGGAGCCATCCCGGACGATGTTCCACTCTCGTGCTCCCCCATCGGTCGGATCCGGCTTGACGTCCTGTTTGGCACGAGCGACCATTTCCAGCGCGAACCTATCTGGTTCGAGGTGGTGGACCTGTCCAGCGCGTACCATGCGTTGCTGGGCTGGCATGCGCTCGCCAAGTTCATGGAGGTCCCCCACTACACCTACCTGAAGATGAAGGTGCCGAGTCCCAAGGGCCTCATCACTGTCGTCGGTGACTACAGAAAGTCTGTGGAGTGCGCTCAAGCCGGCGCCAAGCTGGCCGAGTCGCTGGTCATAGCCGAGGAGCGGCGCCAGCTCGACCGGATTGTGGCGCTAGCCAGCGAGGAGCCGACCGTGCGGCTTCGGCTAAGGAGCCGGCAGGCGAGGCCTCATTCCAGCCATCCAAGGAGACCAAGAAGGTCAAGCTGAACCCGGAAGACCATAGCTGCAGCAAGTGCATCGTTGTAGGCACCCGCCTCGACAGCAAATAGGAAGGCGAGCTCGTCGACTTCCTCCATGAGAATCGGGATATCTTTGCATGGACCCCAAAGTACATGCCGGGAATTCCGAGGAAGTACGCCAAGCACAAACTACACGTCCGCAAGGACGCCAAGCCTGTCCGCCAACCATTACGTCACTTTTCCGAAGAGAAGAGAAGAACCATCGGTGAAGAGGTCGCCAAGCTACTCGCGACTGGCTTCATCATGGAAGTGTTTCACCCCGAGTGGCTAGCCAACCCGGTCCTCGTCTTGAATAAGAACAACACCTGACGCATGTGCATAGACTACACCAGCCTGAACAAGGCCTGCCCCAAGGATCCTTTCGCTCTCCCGCGGATTGATCAAGTGATCGACTCCACCGCCGGCTGTGAGCTCCTGTCCTTCCTGGATGCTTACTCTGGCTATCATCAGATCAAGCTGGACCCGGCCGATGCCCTGAAAATGTCCTTCATCACGCCCTTTGGGGCGTATTGCTACATCACCATGTCGTTTGGCTTGAAGAACGCCGACGCCACCTTCCAGCGCTGCATGCAGAAATGCCTGCTGACGCAACTCGGCCGCAACATCCACATCTATGTGGACGACATCGTGGTGAAGACCAAGCAGCACCTCACGCTCCTTGACGACCTGAAGGAAACCTTCGCCAATCTGTGCGAGTACCAGATCAAGCTCAACCCGGAGAAGTGCGTCTTTGGCATACGGCCGGGAAGTTGCTCGGCTTCCTCGTCTCGAAGTGCGGCATTGAAGCAAACCCGGAGAAGATCAAGGCTATCGAGCGCATGCGCAAGCCAACCCGGCCACGTGATGTCCAGAAGTTCATCGGCTGCTTGGCCTCGGTCAGCTGGTTCCTCAATCGGCTGGGCGAGAGGGCTTGCCCCTATATCAGCTGATGTAGAAGACATCGCCGTTCGAATGGAACGACCAGGCAGATGAAGCGTTCCGGGATCTCAAGCGCATGCTCTCCACCGCACCCGTCCTGGCCGCGCCGGCCGATAAGGAGCCGTTGTTGCTATACATTGCCGCCACCTCGCGGTCGGTCAGCACGGTGCTGGTGGTCGAGCGACCAGAGAAGGGCAAGATCCAGTCCGTCCAGTGCCCGGTCTACTACCTGAGCGAGGTGCTTTTCGCCTCCAAGCAGAACTACCCGCACTACCAGAAGATGTGTTACGGCGTGTACCTTACCGCCAAGAAGCTGAAGTAGTACTTCCAAGAGCATGTCGTCACCGTGGTCAGCACGGCCCCCATTGGCGAGATCATGGGTTGCCGGGATGCCTCTGGCCGGGTTGCCAAATGGGCCATCGAGCTGGCCAGCCATACCATCCTCTACGAGCCCCGCACCACGATCAAGTCCCAGGCCTTGGCCGACTTCGAGTGGACGGAGACCCAGTACCTGCCGCCGCCGCCGAATTCGACGCACTGGCGCATGCGCTTCAACGGCTCCAAGATGCGCACCGGCTTGGGAGCCGGCATCGTGTTGTCTTCCCCGAAGGGCGACCGGCTGCGGTACGCACTCCAGATCCACTTCACCGCCTCCAACAACGTCGCTGAGTACGAAGCCCTTGTGCATGGCCTCCGGCTTGCCAAGAAAATCGGCGTCCGGCACATCCTATGCTATGGTGACTCGGATCTGGTGGTGCAGTAGTGTTCCGGCGAGTGGGACGCCCGGGATGCCAACATGGGCAGCTATCGCTTCCTGGTCCAGCAGCTTTCCGGTAATTTCGACGGCTACGAGTTCCTACACGTCCCGCGTGCGGAGAACGAAGCCGCTGACACGCTAGCCAAGATTGGCTCATCCCGGCAGGCCATACCGTTCGGTGTCTCCCTCGAGTACTTGCGCAAGCCGTCCGTCAAGCCGTCCGTCAAGCCGTCCGTCAAGCCGTCTCCGGATTCAGAGTCCATCTTCATCCCGGACAACCCTGCAGCGCCCCTCCCCAACCTGAACCCGGGGGCTGCCGGTTCAAGCTCGGGGGTTGCTGCCCCCAAGACAGTCCCGGGGGTTGCGGATCCCGGCCCGGGAACTGCTGATCCCGGCCCGGGGGCTGCCTTCTCGACCCCGGCGACCATCAACCCCGGCCCAGGGGCTGCTCAACCCGGCCTGGGGGCTGCTGTGCTCAACCCGGCCGCCGCTGTCCTTGACCCAGGGGCTGCCGCCTCCGGCTCGGGGGCTGCCGGCCCGGAACCCGTCCTGGCGGCCGTCTTCACCATGGTGACGGCTCCGTCATGGGCCCAGCCGATCCTGGCTTTCCTGGAGAGCGGAGCGCTCCCCATGGACGAGACCGAGGCCCGACAAGTGCAACGCCGGGTGTCCACCTACAGCATCATCAACAACGAGCTCGTCAAGCGCAGCGCGACGGGCGTGTTCCAGCGCTGCGTCGAGCAAGACAAGGGCATAGAGATACTCCTCGACATACATCAGGGCGAGTGCGGGCACCACGCCGCCTCCAGGTCCCTGGTGGCCAAGGCTTTTTGCCATGGTTTCTACTAGCTCACGGCCCTCAAAGATGCCGAGTCGCTTGTCCTCAAGTGCGAGGGTTGCCAACGCTTCAGCAAGCGCATCCACCAGCCAGTTTCAGCCCTGTAGACCATCCCGATCACCTGGCCCTTTGCGGTCTGGGGGCTCGACATGGTGGGACCCTTCAAAACCGCTCGGGGCGGCATGACGCACTTGCTGGTGGCGGTCGACAGGTTCACCAAGTGGATCGAAGCACGACCAATCAAGAAGCTGGGTGGGCCCACGGCCGTTCGGTTCATCAAAGACATCGCGGTATGCTACGGCGTCCCGCATAGCATCATCATGGACAACGGAACCAACTTCGCCAAAGGCGCTCTGGCACAATACTGCTCAGTCTCCGGCATCCGGCCTGACCTGGCCTCCGTCGCTCACCCTCAGTCCAATGGCCAGGTCGAGCGGGCTAACGGGCTGATCCTGTCCGGCATCAAGCCACGACTTGTCGAGCCCCTCATCCGCTCACCCAGCAACTGGATCGACGAGCTGCCGGCCGTCCTTTGGAGTCTCCGAACAATGCCAAACCGGTCGACCGGGTTCATCCCGTTCTTCCTCGTCTACGGAGCAGAAGCCGTCATCCCGGCCGACATCGAGTTCGACTCACCGCGAGTCGTAATGTACACAGAAGCCCAAGCCAAGGAAGCCCGCGAAGACGGCGTCGACTTGCTCGAAGAAGCATGCCTCTTGGCCCTTAGCCGATCCGCCATCTATCAGCAAGGCATGAGGCACTACCACAGCAAAAAGATCAAGCCCCTCGCGTTTCGCGAGGGAGACCTTGTCCTCCGGCTGGTCCAGCAGCAAGCCGACCAGCACAAGTTGGCCTCCCCATGGGAGGGCCCCTTCATCATCAGTAGAGCCCTATGTGACCGCAACGCCTACTACCTCATCGACGCTCGCAAGCCGAACAAGCGCAAGAGAGACACCGCCGGCGAAGAAACAAGCCGGCCCTGGAATGCAGAGCTCCTCCGCCCGTTTTACAGTTAGCTGTATGCACGTATGTATCGCTGCCTTTTGTACTTTAATGAAAGACAATGGGACCCCCGAACGATACTCGGGGGCTACCTTTTCCTATCAAGTTCTTGCGTCTCGCACATCCTTGTAAATTTTCTTAAACCCCCACAGCCGTGTTGTCACGCCCAACCCGGGGGCTCGGGGGCTAGCTGGCTTGACCGCAACCTGCTGTCCTCCTTGGGTGGACCTGCCACTTAACAATACATTCACCAATACACCCCAGTGGGTGGGTGGACCTGCCACTTAACAAAAGTACAAGAAAGATAAAACAGGGCGGCGTTAGGCGGTTCCCGCACCGGGTTGCGCAGCTGCCGGCTCCTCCGCGGTAGCCTCCAGGTTCACCGAGGCGCCGGTATCGTCCAACCCGGCCTCGTCACCTGCGTAGGCACCCGTCTCCTCGGAGCTGCCCGCCGGATCATCAAGCGCCAAGACGAAGTTGTCGGGCAGCACCACCCCGCCATCTTCGGTCCGCTCTACCTGGAACTCGTCATGCAATGCAAACAAGGCCAGGTAGCTGGCCCGTGCAGTGATCTGGCCCACCTCCGCCTGCAGCTGGGGCTCCGCGTCGGCTTGCTGGGCCGCCAGCTGGTCCAGGTTCAAGCCCGGATACCAAGACATGACAAACCTCAGCGCCAAGTCGGCACCGGCGCGAGCGGCGAAAACACGCCACGCATGAAGCCGCGTCGGTCCGGCTTCTAGCCAGCGCGCTAGCCGCGTGAAGGAGTTGGGCACGACCTCGCCCGGCCAGAGGGCCGCCGCCATGCCCAACCCGGCCTCGGAGAGCCTCGCCGTCTGCTCATCTTGGGCCTGCAGGCGGGTCTCCGCCGCGTGCATGATCTCCAGGAAGGACCAGGCGGCATGCGGATCATCTTCGGCGCCCGCGTCCGCCTAGGTCGACCGGTGGTTGCGCACGGCCTTGTCCGCCTTCTGTTGCGTTTCCGGGAAGTACTCTGTCGAAGCAGAGAAGCAAGACAGCCAGCCACAGAATAAACAAAGTCGGCTTCACAACCCGGTGAAACCAACAAGGAAACGCTTACTGGCGAATGCCTCATCCAAGTGCTGCGCTTCGCACAAGATACCGTGCTGCTTCAGGTCCCCGGCGCGGTCGCGCGCTTCAAGCGCCTTCTCCAGCTCGGTGCGCTGGTCGGCGGCCGCCTTCAGCTTGTCGTCCTTGGCGGCGGCCGCTTTCTTGTGCTCCTCCTTGAGGCGGAGGAGCTCCGCCTGGTGGGCCTCCGCCGCCTTGGTGGCCTCTGCCTTCAGGCGCTCCACCTCGGCCTGGAGCTGGCTCTTGTCACCGGCCAGCTGATCGCGCTGCTGGCCGGCTTCGGCGAGCGCCTGCTGGGCCTCCACCACCTTGGCGGCCTCCGCCTTCAGCTGCCCCACCTCGGCCCAGAGCTGGCCGACATCGACAACCGCCTAGTCACGCTGTTGGCCGGCTTCAACCAGCCGGGTTCGCAGGTCTGGCACCTCGGCCGCGGCAGCTGCGCGGCAAGGACTCAAAGTCAAGACGGCGGAAGAAAAGAAAAAGACACTTTAAGATTCGACCCAACTACTACGTAGTTGGCCCGAATCTCGGGGGCTACACCCAGTGGGTGCACTAGCGCGCCCCCACTAAGAGCACGCGAGACGTACCTTCAGTAAGGCAGAGCGCTTCCTCCTTGGCGGCAAGCTGCGTCGTGATATGCTGATGCTTCTCCAGAAGCCGGTTGTAGATGCCGACTCGGAGGGCATCCAGGTGCTGCAGAAAAACAAGAATTGGCATAAGAGACTCTTTTAAGATTCGACCCAACTACTACGTAGTTGGCTCGAACCTCGGGGGCTACACCCAGTGGGTGCGTTGGCGCGCCCCCACTAGCTGGCTGCAAAAGAAAAGCTAGAGGAGAAAAACTCATGATCACGGAGCGCTCCAGCTCCCGCGCCCGCTCCATCTCGGCCTGGGCAAAGGCCTGAACCCGGTCCGTGCACCCGCGAAGATGCTGGCGCACGGCGGCCATCGACGCCTCCTCCTGCGTCATCGGCCCGAAGACGGCTCGGCTGGACCCGGCCCGAACCTGCTGCAACCCGGCGGCAGGGGGGCCACCCGGCGCCGCTTGCGGCTGCCTGATCACCAAGGCATGCTCGCCGCCCGCTGCCTCCCCGCTGGCCGGCCTCAACTCTGGCGCACCAGCCGGTGTCCCCTCCGGCGCTCCGGCCGGCGTCCCCAGCGGCGTCCCGGCTAGCGTCATCTATGGTGCCCCTCCCGGGGCAGCCTCCCCTCCGCCGCCTCCTTCAACCTCCACCCGCTCGACCACATCATTGCGGTGTGGGGTGTCGTCGTCGATCTCCACGACCTCCCGGTCGTCCACCGCCATCTCCACCCGGCTGTCCGGGTCACGCCACTCCTCCATCGGTGGGACGACGACCGTTTTCGCCGGCTCCATGCCCGACAGCATCTCCGGCCATGCCGGCTCCGCGGCGGTCCTCTCCCTTGCCTCCGTGGCCCTGGCCCAGGTTTGGGCCAAGGCCGCCTCCAGCTCCTCCTCGGCCTTGTTTCGGGCCCGCCAGGCGCAGCACTCCGTGTCCGCCGGGTCCAGGCCAAGATCCTCCTCGACCGAGCCCTCGGGCAGATTGATGGCGCTGCTCCGGGTCCTTCGAAACGAGAAGCCGCCCCCAGACGCGGCGTCTGTCGCCGCCAACGCCAACTCTAGCGGCGTCCTGAATCCAACCAAAGAAAGCATGAGAAAGGAACAACTCGGCGGCATGCCGGAGTCAGCAAGGAAACATACCCGATCACCGTCAGGATGGCCTATCTCGTCGGTGCCGCCGGGACGATGCGGCGCCTCCTCTTGGCGTCCGGCTTCCCACCTGCGGCCGGGTCCGCTGTGCACTTTGCGGCCGGCTTCAGCCTCGGCACCGTGTCCCCCTTCCCGTGCGGCCGGTTTGCTGCGGCCGGCGCGCGGGACGACCAGGCCCCAACCGTCTTCTCCGGCCGCCTTGAGGGATCAACACCGCTGCCTCCTCCCCTTGGCGGCGCTGCACGACCGGCATGCGTCAGCACCTCCACGTCGTCATCCGACCAATCTCATCGGAGATCTAGATGCGGAGACTTACCCGCGCGGCGCGCCTCGCCGGCTTCGGCATCGGCCATCTCCGGGTTCTCGGCGAAGGACTCCGCCCCCTTCGAGCGGGCCTGCTCGGCAGCCAGTACCTGCGTCCTCGTCCCGTCACGCGTCTGCTGGATAGCGTTCAGCAGCACCTCCCGCGTCGCATCAGGACGAAGGAGAAGCTGAGACGTTGCGAAAAAAGATGACCAGGGACTCACCGCTGGCGCCGGGATCTCTGTGTTGTAGGGTGCCTTCCCAAAGTGCCAATCTGGGGCCAACCCGGTCTTGGAGATGTCATACACCTGTTCGGCCACCTGCTCCGGGTTCGGCCTCCCAGACGACATCCGGGTGGGATCCCGACGGTCGCCCATCAGGCCGATGATGTGCGCCCGGCGCTGCAGCGGCAGAACCCGGCGCGTGATGAAGGCGGCCACAAGGTCTGTCCCCTTGAGGCCCTCCTGCGTCGTCATCTCCCGAATTTGGTTGCACATGTTCAGCATCCCCTGCGGCAGGTTCTTGGGCATGTAGCCCTAGTTCATCTTGGCGAGCGGCCACTCGTTGGTGAACGGGGGCAAGTTGATGGCGTCGCCTCTGCCGCCGACGCGGCGAACATAGAAGAAGGAATTCTGCCACTTCTTGGCAGAATCCTCGATGGGCATCTTGGGGAACACCCCGTTCGGCCGGACCAAAACGACGGCGGCCCCGCAGTCAGACATAGCCCCGGCCTCCGGCCCCTGCTACTTGAGGAAGAAGAGGTGGCTCCAGAGATCCACATCTGGCTCCACCCCCAAATACCCCTCGCAGAGGGTGACGAAGCCTGAGAGCTGCAGCATGGCGTTGGCGCCTAGGTGGTACGGCTGCAGCCTGAAGAAGGAGAGAAAGGCGCGGAAGAAGGCGCTCACGGGGAGGCCGAGCCCGCGCTTGTCGTCCCGCGGCTGCGGCTCCACCTCCCATCCGGGCGCGTGAGCGGCCACCTCCTCCGCCGGCGGCAGGCGTCGGGTGTCGCGAAGATACTGAATATCCTCATCGGTGACGATGGAACCCTCCCATGAGCCTTTCGGCAGCGCCATCTACGGTGCTCGTCGAGGGTGTGAGAAGCGGAGGAGGAAAGAAGCTAGCGCGGCTGGTGGACGACTCGGGCCGCGTCTGGCGTTCTGATGGGCAGTGAAGCTCAAAGAGATGCGGAGAGGAAGGGAAGAAGGAGGAGGGGGCGTGCGCGTGAATGATTTTCGCCGCCCCCTCCCTCTGATTTATAACCGTGACAAGAATGTGGGGAAGTGGGATCGGTTGCGCCCACCCTTTCCACTCCCAAGCAGTGTGCAGGCACGATTCCCCCACTAATTAACTGCATCGAGAAGAGCAACCGTCCGCGGCCGCCACATTAAATCCCCGCGCGGGGCCGAGGGCGCGGCGTGGCGGGCCCCAGCCAGCTGTTACGTCCCGTCACGCGCGTGGCCTGGCAGTGCCTCCTCAGCTACTGCCCGCCACGTGGCACCCGCATCAGGTCATGGGACACGCGTCCCTTCCCCTTCAAGATTCGGCGGACTCCTCGGTTTCCCGCCCAGGCCGGGATGCCGCGATCTGGCTTCCGGAAGCAGGCACATAGTGGGTGTTGCCGGACCCGGCGGTCGCAAGCTTCATCAATACCAGCCACCTTCTCAGGGGGTGAAACAACGAAGGCCCCCTGCTTGAAGCGGGCGAGCCTTCATAGCTTCGGGGACTACTGTCGGGGGGATGAACCTCGGGCAGGCAACGGAACCCGGATCCTTTTCAAAAATGTCAGGGCTAGCAACGCCGCTCAATCCGGCTTGTCCTTGGCCGGGTTCCGCAACCGGGCCAAGCCCGCTGGCGCATGCCGGCCGGTCCCAGCAAGTAAAGACTTCATCAACAAGCAAACGCCATCATAGTGCGTCCCTCAACCCGGCCACGGGTCAGCTCCCGTCCCGTCCAGGGCGTACGGCAGAACAAGTTCCCATGAAGAGATTAGCAAGGCAACAGTGGCCCACCTACCCCGCTGACCGGTAGGAGCGTGGCAACAGTGGCCCACCTACCCTGCTAACCGACAGGAGCGTGGCAACAGTGGCCCACCTACCCCGCTGACCAGGGCCGGCATGGCTACAGTGCATCCCCCGTCCTGCTGATGCAAGCCGACGGCGACCAAGCGACGCGCCACTGTAGCCGAGCCGGCTCAACCACTCTATGACGCATGCCAAGATGGGGAACAGTGCCCTCTAGCGCACGGGGCCCGCGCCCGGAGAACCCGGCGAACCCTGGTACCCGGCGGGCCCTAGCACCGGCTTCTCAGACGCTGATATCCCGGCCCCGCGCCCATGTAACTTTACCATTGTAACTCTGGGGGGTTGACCTATAAAACCCCCCAGGAGGCCTCCATGCACGAGAGAGAGCACATACGATCAGATCACGCGTAGAATACACACAAGGAGAAGGAGCAACCTATGCCCTGGCCTGTCTTCCTCCCTCCCCAAAACAACTCCAGGAGCAAGCTTGTATCATCCACATATAAACCACACTCGGCAGGACTAGGGGTGTTATCTCTCCGGAGAGCCCCGAACCTGGGTATGTCTTGCGTCTCTCGCTCCCTCATGCCGACCTCGCCTCTGGAGCCCATCGGTACCCTCGAGCATGTCCCTCTCTTTAGCCATCCTTTGGCATCTGCCGTGCGCCCACCATGACACCAAGCTTAATTCCTGCTCATCCTCGAGTAGGTAAATGATAAAAACAGAATTTTTGATGTGGAAAGCTGCCTAACATGTTCATCACATAATCTTTTCTTTTGTCGCATGGACATTTGGACTTTTAGATGATTGAAAGCAATAGCCTATAATTGACATGAGGACATCAATACTCAAGCATTTCAACAAGCAACCATGTCTTCCAAAATATCAACACTAATGAAAGCTATCCCTAGCCCATCATGCTCAATTATTGATCCATTCATGAAACACACTCGAATATTAGCTACATTCAATGCACAAGTATGATCATAGTGCTTCCTAGCTGGTGCTTTATAAGAGAAGATGGAGACTTGAATAAAAATAAAAATTGCATAAAGTAAATAGATAGGCCCTTCGCAGAGGGAAGCAGAGATTTGTAGAGGTGCCAGAGCTCAAAGCTTAAATTGAGAGATAAAATATTTTGAGAGGCATGCGTTTCCCGTCAACGAAAATGACCGAGAATTCTCAATACTTTCCATGCTAGATACATCATAGGCGGTTCCCAAACATAAAATAAAGTTTATTCCTTTTTCCACCATTCTTTCA
The DNA here is from genome assembly GCA_011799875.1 of Thinopyrum elongatum. NCBI lineage: Eukaryota > Viridiplantae > Streptophyta > Magnoliopsida > Poales > Poaceae > Thinopyrum > Thinopyrum elongatum. The sequence continues at coordinate 369,992,646 of CM022303.1, forward strand.
CAATCCATGGCTAGCCGTATCCACGAGTGCCTTCCATACCAACTCTTTCCAAGGAATTTATTATTTGACAACATAAATAAAAAAATCATTTCGGGACTGGGCATCCCTATTATCTTGCCACACTCTCGTGCAATGACAAGTGAATAAACACTCATCTTGAGAATAACACATCTAGCATGGAAAATTTTGGCCACCCCATATGCCGCTTCATGAGCGGTACGGGCACACAAAATGGAAATTCATTTTGAAAATTAGAGTTGGCACATACAAATTTTACTTGGAACGGCATGGAAATACCGTATATAGGTAGGTATGGTGGACTCATTGGCACAACTTGGTTTAAGGAGTTTGGATGCACAAGTAGTATTCCCACTTAGTAGAAAGAAAGGCTAGCAAATAGATTGAGAAGCAACCAACCAAAAAACAAAAACTCTCATAAACGAGCATTAAACATAACTAATACCGAATAATGCACCACAAGTAGGATGTAATTTCATTGCATAACTATTGACTTCTGTGCTTGCATAGGGAATCACAAACCTTAACACCAATATTCTTACTAAAGCATAATTACTCACCAACATGACTCACATATTATTATCTTCATATCTCAAAACTATTACAAGGAATCAAGTTTATAATATCCAATTATCTTCATGAAAGTTTTTATTATATCCCTCTTGAATATCTATCACTTTGGGACTAGTTTAATATATTACCATTGCTTATGACAAGTCTCAAACAAATTTAAGTGAAGAACATGAGCATAAATAATTTTTCTCATCTCTCAAAATAATATAAGTGAAGCATGAGAGAATTTCTTCAAAAAATTACTAACTCTCAAATTGATCTAAGTGAAGCATGAGAGTATATTTCTTCAAAATTAAAACAGCACTGTGCTAAAAAAGATATAAGTGAAGCACTCGAGCAATTCCATAGCTCAAAAAATTTAAGTGAAACACACAGAGCAATTCTAACAAATCATAGCATCATTATGGCTCTCTCAAATAGGTGTGTCCAGCAAGGATAATTATGACAAACTAAAAAGCAAAGCAAGCAAAGACTCATATAATACAAAACGCTCCAAGCAAAACTCATGATATGTGACGAATAAAAATATAGCTCCAAGTAAAATTACCGATGGTTGTTAGAAGAAAGAGGGGATGCCTTTCGGGGCATCCCCAAGCTTCGTTGCTTGGTTATCCTTGAATATTACCTTGGGGTGCCATGGTGATACCCAAGCTTAGGCTCTTTTCACTTCTTATTCCTTCATCCATCGTGATCTCACCCAAAACTTGAAAACTTCAATCACAGAAAACTTAACAAAAACCTTCGTGAGATCCACTAGTATAAGAAAATCAGTCCTTACTTTAAGTACTATTGCAAACCCATTCATATTTTGTTATTGCATTATACCTATTGTATTCTAACTTTACCATGGCTAAACCCCCCGGTATAGTCCATAGATTCATAAAAATAAGCACACAATGCAACGAAAATAGAATCTGTCAAAAACAAAATAGTCTGTAAAGACTCGAATTTTACTCATACTTCTATAACTCCAAAATTTCTGAAAAATTAGGACAACGGAGGCAATTCATATATCAATCTTGTGTAAACAATTCAGAGTTTTTCGTTGCTCCAGTGATTTTTAACAATTCTGCTACTGGACGTAAAAGTTTCTGTTTTCCAACAAGATCAAATCAACTATCACCCAAAGCCATCCTAAAGGCATTACTTAGCACAAACACTAATTAAACATAAAAAACACAATCATAGCAAAGGCATAATTGTGTGAACACACAAAAACAAAAAGAAAAAGAAAAAATATTTTATTCATTGGGTTGTCTCCCAACAAGCGCTATCATTTCACGCCCCTAGCTAGGCATAATGCATAGATTCAAGTATTGTCATCTTTTGTTTTTGCTCCATAGGATGCCCTCATGATTCATTCATATGATGGCTTAATTTTAGTTCTAGGGAAGTGTTCCATACCCTTCTTTAGAGGAAACTAAAATTTAATATTCCCTTCTTTCATATCAATCACGGCACCAACAGTTCGCAAAAACGGTCTACCAAGTATTATAGGACAAGACGGATTGCAATTAATATCAAGCACAATAAAGTCTATGGGCACATAATTCATATTTGAAAGAATAAGAACATCATTAATTCTTCCCAAAGGCTTTTTAATAGTAGAATATGCCAAGTGCAAATTAAGAGAACATTCTTCAATATTGGTAAAACCAAGCAGACATAGAGATTACGGAATTGTGGAAACACTAGCACCTAAATCATATAAAGCATTGTACTCATAATTTTTTATCTTGACTTTAATGGTGGGTTCCCATTCATCATATAATTTTCTAGGAATTGAAATCTCTAACTCCAATTTTTCTTCTAAGGCTTTTAGCATGGCATCGACAATATGTTTAGTAAATCTTTATTTTGTTCATAGGCATTGGGTGAATTTATCATGGATTGCAACAAACAAAATATACTCAATCAAAGAACAACTATCATAATTAAAGTCTTTGTAATCCAAAAGAGTGGGCACATCACTAGTTAAAGTTTTGACCTCTCCAAACCCACTTTTATCAATTTTTTAAACAAGATTTTCACCCTTCGAATTATGGGGACGCCTTCTAGCTAAAGTTGACTCTTATTCAACCCCTTTTATAATCAATTTAATATTACTAAACAAGGAATCAATAGAAGAAACACCAATCATTTTAAGTTCTTCATCATTATGGTGAAAGCAATTGGTAGAAAACGCTCTTTCTAAAAATTCTCTTTTAGTTCTAAGCATAGCGGTTCTTTTCTTACTTTCATCCATGGAAACATATAAAGCTTTAATTGATTCATTGACATCAACCTTAGGTGAAAAAAATTTAATCTTGAGATTTTCTACATCATGGAAAATTCTATCAATGCTTCTAGACATATCATCAATCTTATTCAACTTTTCTTCTATCATAGTGTTGAAAACTTTTTGAGCATTGATAAATTCTTTAATATTACTCTCAAGATCAGAGGGCATCCTATTATTATTATAAGAAGAATTACCATAGGAATTTCCATAATTATTAGAGGAATATCCATGAAAAGGCCTAGGATTAAAATTACCTCTATAAGCATTGCTATTAAAATTGTTTCGCGAGACAAAATTCACATCTATGGAATCACTATTTTGCTCAATCAAAGTAGACATAGGCACATCATTAAGATCAATAGGCGCATTTTTACTAGCAACCAATTTCATAAGAGCATCAACTTTTTCACTCAAAGTACTAATTTCTTCAACCGAGTTAACTTTTTTACTAGTAGGTGCTCTTTCAGTATGACATTGTGAATAATTTGCCATAATATTATCAAGAAATTTAGTGGCTTCACCCAAAGTAATTTCCATAGAAGTACCACCCGCGGCGGAATCTAAAAGATTTCTAGAAACAAAATTCAATCCCGCATAATTTTTTTGTATAATCATCCAAAGATTTAAACCATGAATAGGACAATTTCATAGCATTAATTTCATTCTTTCCCAAGATTGCGCAACATGTTCATGCTCAAGTTGCTTAAAATTCATGATTTGATTTCTAAGGGAAATAATTTTCGTGGATGGAAAATACTTAGTAATAAAAGCATCTTTGCACTTATCCCAAGAATCAATACTATTGCGAGACAAAGTTGAAAACCAAATTTTTGCATGATCCCTCAAAGAGAAAGGAAATAATTTGAACTTCACAATATCATTGTCCACGTCTTTTTTCTTTTGCATATCACACAATTCTACGAAAGTGTTTAGATGGGACGCGGCATCCTGATTAGGAGTGCCAGAAAATTGCTCTTTCATAACAAGATTCAACAAGGCGGCATTAATATCATAAGACTCCGCATTGCGGCGGGAGGAGCAATCGGAGTACTAATAAAATCATTACTATTAGTATTAGAAAAATCACACAATTTGGAATTTTCTTGAGACATCATGACTACGCAAACAAGATCACACGCAAACAAAAGATCGAACAAGAAAAAGGCAAACAAAAAAGAAGGTAAATAAAAAGGCAAATATTTTTGTGAAGTGGGGGAGATGAAAACGAGAGGCAAATGGAAAATAAAGTAATTGCAAGGAGATGAGATTTGTGATTAGGAACCTGATAGATGTTGATGATGTCTCCCCGGCAATGGCGCCATAAATTCTTCTTGATTGCTTTTATCTGCGTTGGTATTTCTCCGAAGAGGAGAGGATGATGCAACACAACAATGGTAAGTATTTCCCTCAGTTGTGAAACCAAGGTTATCAATCCAGTAGCAGAACCAAGCAACACTATGTAAACAACACCTGCACACAAATAACAAATACTTGCAATCCAGCGCATAAGAGGGGTTGTCAATCCCTTCTCGGTATTGAGATAGATAAAATTGTATGAGATTTGATAAATAGATCTGTCAAAAACACAAAATAAAATAAATAAAGAAAAAGTGCAGCAAGGTATTTTTGGGTTTTTGGAATAATAGATATGAAAATAATATGATAGGAAATAGACCCGGGGGCCGTAGATTTCACTAGTGGCTTCTTTCGAGAAAATACCATACAGTGGATAAGCAAATTACTGTTGGGTAATTGATAGAAAAGCAAATAATCATGACGATATCCAAGGTAATGATCATGTATACATGCATCACATCCAAGATTAGTAGACCGACTCCTGCCTGCATCTACTATTGTTACTCCACACATCGACCGCTATCCAGCATGCATCTACTGTATTAAGTTCATGGAAATACAGAGTAATGCAATAAGAATGATGACATGATGTAGACAAGATCTATTCATGTAGGATTAGAACCCATCTTTTTATCCTTAATGGCAACGATACATGCATGTCACTTCTCCTTCTATCACTGAGATTGAGCACCGCAAGATCAAACCCATCACAAAGCACCTCTTCCCATTGCAAGAAAAATCAATCTAGTTGGCCAAACCAAACCAAAGTTGCGGAGAAGAAATACGAGGCTATAAAGATCATGCATAAAAGAGTTCAGAGAAGACTCAAATAATATTCATAGTTAGAACTGATCATAAACTCGCAATTCATCTGATCTAATTTGAGAATATAGTAGTAGCGAATCTTCTCATCATGAGCAAATAGGGTGGCTATATCATTTAAGTTAGTAAGATGTGCCACAACAGTTTCAGTTTCATATCCATGGAAAGGATCAGATTCAACCAAAGTAATTAACTCTGGTCGACAGGGAATTCATAATCCTTATCATCAACAAAGATAGGTGAAGTAGCAAACTTCGGATCACATTTCATTCTAGCATTCAAAGATTTTTCCTTCAGTTTGCATAATAATTTCTTAAGATCATATCTATCATTGCAAGCAATAAAATCTCTAGCTGTCTCCTCATCCATAACATAACCTTCAGGTATCTTAGGCAATTCGTATCTAGGAGAGCTAGGCCTAATAGGTGTTTCAAGATTTTTAGTTTCAAGTACTTCATCAGTTTCAATAATTTCATCAGTTTCAGCATTCTCAATATCTTTAGCTCTAGCAATTTGTTCATCAAGAAATTCACTTAGTGGCATATTATCCTCAAGCAAGGTACTGGCATCATCATGAGCATCATTCATAACAGAAGTAGCATCATCAATAACCTGCGACATATCAGGATTAATAGCATGTGGTGGTGTTGCAAGTCTACTCAAAACAGAAGGTGAATCAAGTGCAGAGTGTGATGGCAGTTCCTTACCTCCCCTCGTCCTAGAGGGAACGATCTTGGTTTTTGTATCCTTCAGATTCTTCATAGTGTTAAATAGATAATAATCCCAAGTGACTCAACAAACATAGCTATGCTCCCCGGCAATGGCGCCAAAAAAGGTCTTGATAACCCACAAATATAGGGGATCGCAACAGTTTTCGAGGGTAGAGTATTCAACCCAAATTTATAGATTCGACACAAGGGGAGCCAAAGAATATTTGTAAGTATTAGCAGTTGAGTCGTTAATTCAACCGCACCTAGAGATTAAATATCTGCAGCAAAGTGATCAGTAGCATAGTAATATACTAGTTTTGATAGCAGTGATAATAGTAGCAGTAACGGTAACAGTGATAGCATTGATTTTGTAGCAAGTGTAACAGTAGCAATAGCAATAGTAACTTAGCAAGAACAATATGTGGAAAATTCGTAGGCATTGGATCGGTGAATTCGTTGGATGATATTCATCATATAATAGTCATAACCTAGGGCGATACAAAACTAGCTCCGGTTCATAAATATAAGGTAGGCATGTATTCCGTAAATAGTCATAGGTGCTTATGGAAAGAACTTGCATGACATCTTTTGTCCTACCCTCCCGTGGCAGCGGGGTCCATAAGGAAACTAAGGGATATTAAGGCCTCCTTTTAATAGAGAACCAGAACAAAGCATTAACACATAGTGAATAAATGAACTCCTCAAACTACGGTCATCACCGGAAAGTATCCCGATTATTGTCACCCCGGGGTTTACAGATCATAGCACGCAATAGGTGAATATGACTTGCAAGATCGGATCTCGAACATAGATATAATGGTGAAAACATAAACGGTTCAGATCTGAAATCATGGCACTCGGGCCCTAGTGACAAGCATTAAGCATGGCAAAGTCATAACAACATCAATCTGAGAACATAGTGGATACTAGGGATCAAGCCCTAACGAAACTAACTCAATTACATGATGAATCTCATCCAACTCCTTACCGACCAGCGAGCCTAGGAAGGAATTACTCACTCTCGATGGGAAGCATCATGGAATTGGTGATGAAGGGGGGTTGGTGATGACGAAGACCGAAGATTCCCCTCTCCGGAGCCCCGAACGGGCTCCAGATCTGGCCTCCCAATGAAGAACAGGAGGTGGCGGCGGCTCCGTATCGTGAAACACGACAAAACTTTCTTCCTGATTTTTTTCTCCAAAAATAGGATTTTATAGCGTCGGAATTAGGGTCTGCAGGGCCACCAGGTGGGCACAACCCACCTGGGCGTGCCTGGACGGGGTGGCGCGCCCTGGTGGGTTGTGCTCAACCAAAGGCCCCCCTCCGGTGGTTCTTGGCTCCAGTATTTTTTATATATTCTGAAATAATTCTCCAAATTTTTTTGTTCCATTCCGAGAACTTTTATTTCTGCACAAAAACAACACCATGGTAGTTTTGCTGAAAACAGTGTCAGTCCGCGTTAGTTTCATTCAAATCATGCAAACTAGAGTCCAAAACAAGAGCAAAAGCATTAGGAAAAGTAGATACAATACTGGGGCACCTCCCCCAAGCTTGGCATAAGCCAAGGGGAGTGCCCATACCCATGTACGCAAGTCTCCTTCTTCGGAGGTGGTGGTACAATATTCTTGGCAATGATGCCCCTCAGGATGCGATTTTCCTCCTCGAGCTTATTGATTTGCTGTTTGAGATCCATAATCTCCTTATGTAGCTTTCCGGTGACAGTGAAAGCACCATCGACCCACAGATGCATCCTTGCTGTAGAGGAAGAAGCAACACTCTTTTTCAAGTTATTGTAAGATATAAATTTAGCACCGGGAGCTTTGTCCGAATTTGGGAGGACCGAATCATCTAGTTCCACACGCATGGTTCCAGGTTGAGGGAGAGAAGTGAATTCTTGATCCTCTTCCATGGCATCCACTCTTTTTAGGTCGGCTTCCATCTCTCCCTCCGTTGACCACCCAAAGGGATTAGCTTCGCTGTATGTTCTTGGGTCCGGTGTTGGGTGAGAGACCCGACTCTCCCCGACTGACTCTTGCGAAGACATCTTGCTCTAAATCTGCTGCAAAAATAGCTCAAAACAAGAACAAAGGATATTGTCGTAATACGGTGATCAAAACCTTCGGGAGATTATATAATGATTTTTTACCATGCAAAACAAGTATTCTGGGAGAAAACGGAGTCCGGAGGGCACAAGTGGTGGCCACAAGCTTGAGAGGCACGCCCCCCAGGCTTGTCGCCAGGTCGTGCACTTTTCGGACTACTTTTTATTTTCCTAATTTTTTAAATATTCCAAAACGGAGTAAAATTGCTTTTGGAAAACTTTTGGAGTCGGTTTACTTATCGTATCACATACCTATTCCTTTTTAGGGTTCTGGAGCGTTCTGGAAAGTTTCCTTTATATACTCCTCCGGTGTTATGGAATGAATAATATTAGTTTGAACATTTATGGGCATACTTGAGATATAATGTTTGATTCTTTGCCCATTCACCACCTTCGGGTTGTTGCCTTCGGCATTATTAATCTTGATGGCACCAGAACGATAAACTTCTTCGATAATGTAAGGACCTTCCCATTTGGAGAGAAGTTTTCCTGCAAAAAATCTTAAATGAGAATTATATAGCAAGACATGGTCACCTACATTAAATTCTCGCTTTTGTATTCTTTTGTCATGCCATCTTTTAACCTTTTCTTTAAACAACTTGGCATTTTCATAGGCTTGGGTTCTCCATTCATCAAGTGAGCTAATGTCAAATAACCTTTTCTCACCGGCAAGTTTGAAATCATAGTTGAGTTCTTTAATTGCCCAATAAGCTTTATGTTCTAATTCAAGAGGTAAGTTACATGCTTTTCCATAAACCATTTTATATGGAGACATACCCATAGGCTTTTTATAAGCAGTTCTATAAGCCCATAATGCATCATCGAGTTCTTAGACCAATTCTTCATAGATCTATTAATAGTCTTTTGCAAGATCAATTTTATTTCTCTATTACTTAATTCTACTTGACCACTAGACTGAGGATGATATGGAGATGCAATTCTATGGTTAACATCATACTTAGCAAGCAATTTACGGAAAGCACCATGAATAAAATGTGAACCACCATCAGTCATTAAATATCTAGGGACTCCAAACCTTGGGAAAATAACTTCTTTACGCATTTTAGTGGAGGTGTTATGATCAGCACTACTAGTTGGAATAGCTTCTACCCACTTAGTAACATAATCAACAACAACCAAAATATGTGTATACCCATTAGAGGAAGGAAAATGTCCCATATAATCAAATCCCCAAACATCAAATGGTTCAATAACAAGTGAATAATTCATAGGCATTTCCTGACGTCTACTAATGTTACCAATTCTTTGACATTCATCACAAGACAAGACAAACTTACGAGCATCTTTGAAAAGAGTAGGCCAATAAAAACCAGATTGTAATACCTTGTGTGCAGTCCTGTCTCCAGCATGGTGTCCTCCATAAGCCTTAGAGTGACACTTGCGTAGGATTTGTTCCTGTTCATGCTCAGGTACACAACGTCTAATAACACCATCCACTCCTTCTTTATAAAGGTGTGGGTCATCCCAGAAGTAATGTCTTAAATCATAGAAAAACCTTTTCTTTTTTTGGTATGGAAAACTAGGTGGTATAAATTTAGCAACAATGTAATTAGCGTAGTCTGCATACCATGGGGTACTACGAGAAGCATTTATGACAGCCAGTTGTTTATCAGGAAAGCTATCATCAATAGGTAGTGGGTCATCAAGAATATTTTCTAACCTAGACAAGTTGTCTGCTACGGGATTCTCAGCTCCTTTCCTATCAGTAATATGTAAATCAAATTCTTGTAGCAAGAGAACCCACCTAATGAGTCTAGGTTTAGCATCTTTCTTTTCCATAAGGTATTTAATAGCAGCATGATCAGTGTGAACAATTACTTTGGAATCAACAATGTAAGATCTAAATTTGTCACAAGTGAACACAATTGCTAAAAATTCTTTTTCAGTGGTAGCATAATTTCTTTGAGCACTGTCTAGAGTTTTGCTAGCATAATGGATAACATTTAATTCCTTATCAACTCTTTGTCCTAGAACAGCACCAACAACATAATCACTAGCATCACACATAATTTCAAAGGGTAGGTTCCAGTCAGGTGGTTGAACAATAGGTGCAGAGATTAAGGCTTTCTTAAGTATTTCAAATTCTTCTGCACAATCATCATAAAAAACGAATGAAACATCTTTTTGCAAGAGATTAGTAAGAGGTCTAGAAATCTTAGAGAAGTCTTTAATAAATCTTCTATAGAAACCAGCATGACCAAGGAAACTTCTTATACCTTTGATATCCTTGGGACACGTCATTTTTTGAATTGCATCGACCTTAGCTTTATCAACTTCAATACCTCTTTCAGAGATGTTATGCCCCAAGACAATACCTTCATTAACCATAAAGTGGCACTTCTCCCAATTCAAGACAAGATTAGTTTCTTCACATCTCTGCAAAACTCGATCAAGGTTGCCTAAGCAATCATCAAAATAAGTTCCGTATACGAAAAAATCATCCATGAAAACCTCAACAATCTTTTCTCAAAAGTGAGAGAATATAGCAATCATACATCTTTGAAAGGTAATAGGTGCATTGCATAAACCAAAAGGCATAAGTCTATAAGTAAAAGTACCAAAAGGGCATGTAAAAGTAGTTTTTTCTTGATCCTCTTGTGACATAGGTATTTGGGAAAAACCAGAGTATCCATCTAGAAAGCAGAAATATGTATGTTTTGATAGTATTTCTAGCATTTGATCAATGAAAGGCAGAGGATAATGATCTTTCTTAGTAGCTTTGTTTAGTTTTCTAAAATCAATTACCATTCTATAACCTGTAATAATTCTTTGTGGGATAAGTTCATTTTTATCATTAGGAACAACAGTATTACCTCCTTTCTTAGGGACACAATGAACAAGACTTACCCATCTACTATCAGCTATAGGATAGATTATACCTGCTTCCATAAGCTTTAATATTTCATTTCTTACCACTTCTTTCATCTTTGGATTTAACCGTTCCTGGTGATCAACAACTGGTTTAGCATCAGGTTCCATATTAATTTTATGCTGACATGGAGTGGGACAAATGCCCTTAAGATCATCAAGAGTATATCCAATAGCGGCACGGTGCTTCCTTAGAGTTTTCAATAATCTCTTTTCTTCATGCTCTGGAAGGTTAGCACTAATAATAACAGGATATATTTTCTTTTCATCAAGATAAGCATATTTCAAAGTATCAGGTAATTGTTTAAGCTCAAACACAGGATCACTCTGGGTGGAAGAGGATCTCCAGGAGTTTCAACAGGCAAGTTGTGTTTCAAAACAGGCATTTGTTTAAAGAATATCTCATCTATTTCATTTCTTTCATTCATATGCATATCATTTTCATGGTCTAGCAAATATTGTTCTAAAGGATCAGTAGGAGGCACGGCAATAGAAGAAAAACCAATAATTTCATCCTTACTAGGAATTTTTTATCACGGGGTTGTCTATGAAATTTGGAGAAATTAAACTCATGAGACACATCACCAAAACTTACACTAACAGTTTCTTTCTAACAATCTATCTTAGCATTAACAGTGTTTAAGAAAGGTCTACCAAATATAATGGGACAAAAATCATCTTGTGGGAAATCAAGAACTAGAAAATCAGTAGGGTATTTTATTTTCCCACATAAGACTTCAATATCTCTAACAATCCCAAGTGGTGTAATAGTGTCTCTATTAGCAAGCTTAATAGTAACATCAATATCTTCTATCTCAGCAGGTGCAATATCATTCATAATTTCTTGATATAAAGTAAACAGGATTGCACTCACACTAGCACCCAAATCACATAGGCCATGATAACAATGATCTCCTATTTTAACAAAGACAACATGCATGCCAACAATAGGTCTATGTTTATCTTTTTCATTGGGTTTAGCAATTCTAGTGGCTTTATCACAGAAATAAATAACATGCCCATCAATATTTTTAGCCAAGAGATCTTTAACCATAGCAACATTAGGTTCAACTTTAATTTGTTCAGAGGGTGTAGGAGTTCTTGTATAACTCTTACGAACCACAGCTGAAGCTTTAGCATGTTCTTTTATCCTAACAGGAAAAGGTGGTTTCTCAATATAAGCAATAGGAATAACAGGATCAACATTATAAGTGGTGGTTTCTACTCTAACTTCAATGGGTTCTACTATTTTTACTTCAATGGGAGGATGATATTTAAACCACTTCTCCTTAGGGAGATCAACATGAGTAGCAAATGATTCACAGAAATAAGCTACTATCTCAGAGTCAAGCCCATATTTAGTGCTAAAACTATGAAAAGCATCGGTATCCATAAAAGATTTAACACAATCAAACTCAAGCCTTATACCTGACTCCTTACCTTCGTTGAGCTCCCAATCTTCAGAGTTGCGTTTAATTCTTTCCAAAAGATCCCATCTGAATTCAATAGTCTTCTTCATAAAAGAACCAGTACAAGAAGTATCGACCATGGATTGATCATTACGAGAAAGCCTTGCATAAAAATTCTGAATAATAATTTCTCTTGAGAGCTCATGATTGGGGAATGAATATAACATTGACTTAAGCCTCCCCCAAGCTTGAGCGATACTTTATCCTTCACGAGGCCAAAACTTATATATCTAATTCCGACCACGATGAACCAGATGCATACGATAAAATTTCTGATGAAATTTCAATTTCAATCGGTTGTAATTCCAAGCTCCAATATCATCACATAGCCTATACCATGTCAATGCCTTTACCTTCAAAGATAAAGGGAAGACCTCCTTCTTGATTTCATCTCCAGGTAAACCTGCAAGCTTAAATAATCCACAAACTTCATCCACATAGATTAGATGCATATCGGGATGTAGTGTTACATCTCCTCCATAAGGATTAGCTAGCAGTTTCTATATCATACCCGAAGGAATTTCATAGTAAATATTTTAGGTAGGTGCAGTAGGTTGAGGAGAAAATCTTTGTTCTTCGGTCGAGGTGAAGATACCCCGAGCAAGCCCCTCAAAGGATTATTTTCCGTAGTGACAAGTGACAATAAATTTCAGCACGTAATATAAATGTTTCCTTACCAAATTCCACTCACCAAAGGCGCTTCACTCCACGGCAACGGTGCCAGAAAAGAGTCTTGATGACCCACAAGTATAGGGGATCAATCGTAGTCCTTTGAATAAGTAAGAGTGTCAAACCCAATGAGGAGCAGAAGGAAATGACAAGTGGTTTTTAGAAAGGTATTTTCTGCAGGCACTGAAATTATCGGTAACAGATAGTTTGGTAGTAAGATAATTCATAACGGGTAACAAGTAAAAAGTGTAACAAAGGTGCAGCAAGGTCGCCCAATCCTTTTTATAGCAAAGGATAAGCCTGAACGAACTCTTATATAAAGCAAAGCGCTCCCGAGGACACATGGGAGTTATTGTCAAGCTAGTTTTCATCATGCTCATATGATTCACGTTCGTTACTTTGATAATTTGATATGTGGGTGGACGGGTGCTTGGGTGCTGTCTGTCGGTGTTCTGGGAACCAGGGTACCCAGACTTGCCTGCCTGCGGCCCATGGCATGGCTTCCTCAACGGCCTGGTACGGCCCATCTCCAAGACCACCAAGAAAAGACCCTCGCGAGGGGCCAGGCCTCGCGAGGAGGACGACACCAAGACCTCCCGAGGGAGCGACCTCCCCAGGCGGCCTCCCGAGGAGCAGAGATTTCTATGCAGGTACCCCACCTCATGAGGCTGAGGTGACGTGATCCATGACGACCATGGCCAGGCGGGCGCCAGTGGGCGCAGAGGGGGCAGTTTCCTCTTTGGTGCTAAGGAGGCAAGGACAGGTGTGGGTTCTCGAGGAATCTCCCAAAGGTTTCCATTCCGGTGCTACAAGACCAAGACCATAGTCTCGGCCAGGCGGAGGTCATCGCTGAGCCCACCACTGCGTCATGACCAGAAGCTTTGCAGGCAAATACCACCTTTCATTAGGATTAGATGTACCACTTGTCCCCTTTCAAATTGGCCGTTGTGGGATCCCTTCTCGCCTAAGTTTCAAGGGAAGAGGACCAAGGCCACTATAAATATAGGTTAGCCACCACCATAGAAAGGGTCGACTCATTCTTACCCCCGAGCCCTCGTGAGGTTGTTCATCCTCTGTACTAGTTCATCCCCAGCCCCTCGTGAGGCCAATCCACCACAAAGCAGGAGTAGGGTATTACACCGCAAGGTGACCCGAACCTGGGTAAACTGTCGTGTTCATCTTCTTCCTTGTTCACGCTAGTTCAGCTAAGCTAGGCTGTAGGGCAACGGGCTCTAGGCTTGAGAGGTTGAGATCTTTGCACACGCCCCAGAGTTCGAACCTTCTTGGGTCTGCGGAGCCCTGAATCTGACATTTGGCGCGCCAGGTAGGGGCGTGTCAAAGTCTTTCTTCCACCGTTCGCTCCGCCTCCGTTTTGTCGCTCTCATGGCCGACGCTCGCCGTGTCCGTGCCGAGCGTCGGGCCGCTCGTGTCGCCCAGTCGGCACCCGTGGGCAATGGCGCTCCTCGCCGCTCTGCCTCCCTGGTGGCTAATGCTGCCACTGACCCTGCTGCTCGTGAGCAGCAGGATTCGTCGCTGCCACCTTCCGTGCGACGTGATGGCCGCACCGTAACTCCGTCACCCACTCCGGCCACGACATCGTCTTCCCATGCTCACCGCGGGCCGACAAACACGCGGGCTGCACTACTCATGGCACATGAGCTCCTGCGTTACCACCCGACCAACAACCTCTACGACAACAGGTTCGGCCGCATTGCCGAGCTCATCAGCACCGCTGGCGAGGCCCCCGCGCTGTCCTGCTAGCTCCTTCCCACGGCGTCCCAGGTGGGTGACATGGCTCACGACGCGCCTCCTCCTCCTCCTCTGTGCGGTGCCAACCCCGAGCCCAGGGACCCACCGCGCAGGGCGCCGATGCGCGATGAAGCAAGCTGCCAGGTGATCCAGCACCCACAAGCCGATGCGCGCGCGCTCCCGGCACCGCAGCGCCAGCACCAGGACCACGCGCCACCAGAGGTCGCAGTGCGCGGGCATCAAGATCAAGCTCCACCCATGCGGCCCGCACCTGTGAACGTGGCAGGCTGTCGTTGTCGGATTCAGGGCTCCACAGACCCAAGAAAGGTTCAAACTCTGGGGTGCGTGCGAAGAACTCAATCTCCCTAGCCTGCTGACCCGTCGATCTCACCGCCTAGCTCGATGAACAGGAAAGGAAAGGGACTCAACAGTTTACCTAGGTTCGGGCCACCTTGCGGTGTAAAACCCTACTCCTGCTTTGTGGTGGATTGGCCTCGAGGTGGGCTGAGGATGAACTAGTACAGAGGGAGAACAACCTCAGGAGGAGTGTTCTTGTGCTAGTGTGAGCTGGTGAGGATGATCTGGTTTTCGTCCCCCCGTCTATGGTGGTGGCCTAGCTATATTTATAGTGGCCTCGGTCCTCTTCCCCAAAAATGAAGGCGGGAAGGGATCCCACAACGGCCAAGTTTGAAGGGAGACAAGTAGTACATCTTATCCTGGCGAAAGGTGGTCTTCACCTACAAAGCTTCTGGTCGTGACGTCGTGGTGAGCTTGGCGATGACCTCCGTCCTGCCGTCCTGGTCTTGTAGCACGGGAATGGAAACCTTTGGCTGATTCCTTGGGACTCTGCGTCTGCGCTTGCTTCCTTAGCACCGAAGAGGAAACCTGCAGTACTGCGCCTGCTGGTGCCCGTCTGGCCTTGGTCGTCATGGCTTGCGTCATCTGAACCTCACGAGGTGGGGCTTGCATGGAAATCTCCGCTCCTCAGGAGCTGGCCTGGGAAAGCCACTCCCTCCGGAGGTCTTGGCGTCGTCCGCCTCGTGAGGCTTGGCCCCTCACGAGGGTCTTGTGTTGTTGATGCTGGAGAAGGGCCGTACCAGGCCACGGATGAAGCCACGCTGTGGGCCACAGGCAGGCAAGTCTGGGTACCCTGGTTCCCAGAACGCCGACAGTCGTGCTGTCACCCCGGAGCTGCGCCGTGTCATCTAGCCCGGCAAGTTCAAGCCGGATCTGCCTCCACGTTATGACGGCACCCCTGAGCCCGCGGAATTCCTCCAGCTCTACGCGCTGAGCATCGAAGCGGCAAACGGCGATGACAAGGTCATGGCGAACTGGTTCCCCATGGCCCTCAAGGACGGCGCGTGCTCTTGGCTCCTAATCCTCCCGGTGGGGTCGATCTCCTCCTGGGACGAACTTCACGAGCGTTTCATCGCCAACTTTCAGGGTACTCGCGACCGCGCTCCTGCAGTGGGTGACCTGCGGTGCGTGAAGCAGCAGCCGGGCGAGACCTTGCACAAGTACATACAACGCTTCATGAACGTCCGTCTCAGGATCCCGAAGGTGTCTAACGAAGCCATCATCTCGGCGTTCTCTGAAGGCGTCCGGGATGTCAATATGAAGGAGGAGCTCGCCATCAACGAAGATCTGTGCTCGGCCCTGGAGATGTTCAACCTGGCGAACAGATGCGCAAGGGCCGAGGAGGGCTGCCTCTCCCACCTGGAGCTTCCTAAGGCAGACCCCAAGGACAAGAAGGCCAAGGCTAAAGAGGCAAAGCGCAAGGGTCCCGCTGTACTTGCGGCTGAACCTGAGATGAGGCGCGGTCGTGACCACGGCGAGTCCTCCAGGGACAACCGCCCGTTCTGCATCTTCCACAACGTGCATAGCCACAACACCAACGACTACTAAGAGCTCAGGGCCCTCCGCGATGGGTGCCTTGGTCGCCACCCCGAGCGGCGGAGGCCGCTGGGACAACCGTCACCCCCGTCAGGACTGGCGTGACCAGCCTCGCGAGGACCGCTGACGCGACGAGCCTCGTGACGGGTTCTGGCGTGATCAGCCTCATGAGGCCCGTCCTCAGGGTAATGCTGGCCTTCCTTCGTTTCCACCGCCGCCAAGGAGGAACAACGACAACCGGCAGGACGACGGGGCTTCCAAGAACCTTGTGCCATCGCCTGCATCCTAGGTGGTGTGCAGGCCCCAGCCTCACAATGCATCTTCAAGCAGTTCGCTCGTGAGGTGAACGCGGCCCTCCCGAGGCTCGAGGCCGCGCGTCCCCTCAAGTGGTCATAGTGCGCCATCACTTTCGACTCCAAGGATCACCTCAAGTGCTCGGCCGCCGGAGGCGCGCTTCCCATGCTCTGCACACCCACCATCAGCAATGTCCTCGTCACCAAGACCCTCATTGACAGTGGCGCAGGGCTCAATGTCCTCTCCATTGAGACATTCGAGACACTCCAAGTGCCCTATGATAACCTCCTTCCGACCAAGCCTTTCTCAGGAGTGACTGACGGCTCCACCACCCCCTGGGGCAGATACGCCTCCCTATCACCTTTGACAACAGCAACAACTACCACACTGAGCTGATCGACTTCGACGTCGCCCATATCGGCCTCCCCTACAACGCCATCCTCGGGTATCCATCCCTCGTCAAGTTCATGGCGGCAACCCACCACGGCTATAATGTCCTCAAGATGCCAGGAAGTGGTGGCATCATCATGGTCGCCTGCGATGAGAAGGATGCGGTGTGCTCCCTCGAGCGCGCCTACCAAGCCGCGTCGGCTAACAACCCAGACAATGAGGGCGCCACCCTGTTTTCTGAGATCACACCCAAGAAGAAGAAGCAGCTCCTCAAGAAGCGCCAGGAGGCTGGTGCACCTGCCGACGACACTTTAGGCTCCGCACCCACTGCTGGAGCGCCCCTTCCTCCCGCATAGGAAGGCGCACCCAGCGCCACCCTCAGGACGGGCTTGGGGGTTACTGTCTGAAGAGCCTCTAACCTGACCAAGGCAACGAGGGAGGTGCTCGAGCACCACTTGGAGGCGTGCTTCGACGTGCGCCCGCACGAGCAAGGCGCACGGCGTGAGGCGCCAGGTGCGCGAGAGTTCATCGTCAAGGTGATCGAGGAGCTTTAGGAGGCAAGGGCCATGCATGGCGAGCGTCGCCCCGCACAGCCCCCCAGTGCAGCTGCAGCTCCTGATGTGGGCAGTGAGCTGCGTGTCTGCGTCAACATTCCAGGCCTCAACAGGGCTGCTTCGCAGGACCTCTTCTGGCCGTCGCGCATCAGCCGAAGTGGGGGCTACCCCTGCAGCTACGTCCGCATGCCATTTGGCCTACTGAACGTGGCTACCTTGTACCAGCGCTTCACGCAGGGTGCCATGGCGGCTCATGAGGCCAGGTGCCAGGCGGTCCTGTCGGAGGAAGTGTCGGACCCTCGCGAGCCCGGTGGGCCTCAGGAGCCGCCTGGCTCGTGAGGAGCAATTTCTGCAGCAAGTGTCTTCAGCTACCTTGAATCTCCTACAACGATGGTGCTAGGTGACTTTTTGGTTTGTTCAGATTAAGGGCGCCCCCGAGCTGCATCATCCTCGGGCTACTAGGGCCCGACCCCGCAGCTGTATCGTTTGTGCACATGTATCAGAACTAGCCTTGCATTTATGAATTTCCCAAGTATTTCAACTGCATGTCCGGTGCTTCGTCACCATGATGTCGCTGCACCCTTGCAAACCCGCCTGCGACCGCCTCATGATTAAGGACTGGCATGACGTCTGTCCTCGGGTCCATCCCTGCAGCGTTGTTAAAGCCAAGCGACCGAGCTCTGTCCCGCGGGCCAGCTACCATGCGCGTCACCTCCCGGGGTCTTGGTGCCTTGTTCTTGCATGAGCTAATTGCATGTAGGCGAGTAAGGGCGCGTGACCCAGTTTGTACGACCGCAGTTCGGCGCTTCGCCGTAGCGGGAGCCATGCGCCGGGTGTTCTTCTGTGGGATCGTTGCATGAGAAGACTTGGCACGGCGTTGTGCTCGGGTCCGTCCCTGCAGCATCGATAAAACCAATGGCTGAGCTCTGTCTGGCGGGCCGGCCCCGTTCACGTTACCTCCTGGGGTCATTGGTGACCGGCCTTCTCATGCGATAACCTCTGGAGGGGCATTCGGCGCAGGACCCCCCATCGCCCCAAAGATGTCAGAAGCGCGCTCCGCGCCGCAAAAATCAGGCGCAACCCGCTTTGAGGTAGGGCCTCGTGAGTCCTGCGCTGGCTCACGAGTGCCCAGGTACACCTCCTCCAGTTCTGCCGTGCTAGACACACGTACGAACGGGGCTGTACACGCCCCGGAGTCTCCCCCCGAGGGAACTCCCACCCACGCACCAGTGGAAGCCCCATGCTCCGCGCTGGCGGACGACACGGTCGAGGAGCGACTATGCCCACACACCAATGGAAGCCCCATGCTCCGCGCTGGCGGACGACACGGCTGAGGAGCGGCTATGCCCACGCCAAAGTGGAAGCACCATGCTCCGCGCTGGTGTACAAACAACCGAGGGCGCCCTCGTGGCCGCACCAACCTCAGGACAGCCTCTCGGCTCTTCGCCTGGTAACACCCCACAGCTTTCCCCTCGGGAGGTACGCGCGAGGGGGCTGGACACGGGGGCTGTGCCCAGGCCAAGCCTGGCACACTCCACCCTACCAGGTCCGGGTACCTAGTCTTCTCGCGCCCCTCCCAGGCGAAAGCTGGCGTGGAAAGGTATGGGGGATCCGGATTAACCTCAGCTCGCATGTCAAGGGGGACCTCCTGAGCACCGTGACTCAAGGGCCTCACTAGTCACTAGCCCCTCACCCCTTGGTGTCGTACTGGCGATCCGAACGCCCCAACGACGGTTGAGGTATGTGCGGGGCTGGGCCCTGCCAACGCAGAGCACAAAAAGCATACAAGAAGGAAACCAAGCACGAAAAGGAAATCGCAGAGCCCTAACAGTTATTACAAGCACAAGTGTTCCGCAAATTCAAACAGAAGTCTTACGCCTCCACGAGGCACGGTAAATGTTGCAGGAATAAAACTAGGAAGAAGCACCACCACCGCCTTGGCCATCGCCGCCACTCGCCCTGGTCGCTGGAAGCCCGTCGTCGATGTTGCTGCCACCATCATCACCGCCGCTGCCAACCTCCGCTGCCAGAGCCTCGGGACCGGGGACACAGAGGAACTTCTTCAGCAGCGCGTCCACGTGACCCTTCACGGCTTCCTCGACAGCAGCACGAGACTCAGGAGCAATCGAACAGATCACCGTGCTGAAGTCGAAGCCAGGGTCCTAAAGGAAGAGCTGGCCGAAGAAGCGCGTCGCGGCTGCGGAGAAGAGCGAGCGGCACTCCACCTCCAGGATGGAGTCCACTTTGGCGGCAGCACCCTTGAGCGCCTCCACGAGCTTGGGGAAGAGCCCCGCGAGGCCATCCTCGGGGGGTGCCAGCGGCTCCTCGTACCCTCCCCTGTAGATGAAGCGCAGTGCGTCGCGAGCCTTGAGCTCAAGGGAGAGGAAGGCGTCGCGTTCCACGGCTGCCTTCTTCTCAGCAACAACAAGGGACTTCTCCCTAGCCTCCAGTTGGGCCGCCGACTCGGAGACGTGTTCGGCGTGGGAGGCCTGAGCATCAGCCACCTCCTTCTTCAGTGTGGCTAGGCGGCCGCGCTCCGCGGCCTGGTTGGCAGCCACCTGTTTCAGCTTGGCATCGCGATCGGCGGCCTCCGCTTCACGGGCCTTCAGGTCCTCTTCCCGTTGCTGAAGCCATTGGGAGTGCGTGGCTTGCTCTTCCTAGAGGGCCTTCAGCTTGGACTCCGCCTCGGCGCGGCGCTCCTCGGTGGATGCAGCGTTGGCCAATGCTGCATCATGAGCATCCTTGGCTTCGACGACATTCTTCCTGCCTTCCGTGGTGGCGGCCTCGGCCTGGCCCCAGGCTGTCTTGGCAGACGTGTCGGCCTAGAGCCACCCTGAGACAAGCCCCAGGCGCTCCCTCAAGAGGCACCTATCCGCATCCTGGAGGTCGGCTCAGAGCCAACCCAGCGCAGCGTAGGCTTCGTCCAGGGCACCTGGCCTGATGAGAGGGCCGCAGTCCGCCAGCGCAAGGGCTTGGGGAAGAGGCAGCACCGGCGCGTCGGCTGGCGCCATCACTAGGGAAGCAGTGGGGAGGACGGCTTGGGGCACCGGAGGCTCTGAGCCCTCCTCGGGCACGGCAAGGGCAGATGGCTCCGCGGCTTGCTGGCACGCCGGAGCCGGCTCCTCCTGGGGCCGCATCACCACGTCGCGAGGGGCCTGCTCCATCGCGAGGGGACATGCGGCGGCCTCTTCCGCTTGTGCCGGAGGCGTCACGGCTGCGGCGAGAGGTGTCGCCTCCTGAGCCCCGGCTCCCTCCTTCCTCTTCTTCATCACAACGCCCATCCTGGTCATCAGGAGGGGAGCACTATGGGCACGGTGCTAATACATGCTAAACAAAAACAAGGTAAGGTACTTACAAGTCGGGAGCGATTCACGTCCTCTTCTTGTCCTTCTTGGCCAGGGCTGGGACACCCCTGCTTTTCCTTGTGGCGGCCTTGGTCGGGCTTGGGGAGTTGGCGGGGTGCTCTTCGGCCGGCCACGACACGGCACTGCCGCCTGGCAAGGCGGAGGCATCGCCCAGAGGGGACACGACCTGCAGGACCGCATCCGCTCCGACGGCCGAAGGGGTGCCCCTGGGAGGGGTGCTGCCCCGCTCTTCTTCGGGATCGCCTGGCCTAACCTTCGCAGGGTCCGGGGGGTGGCTCCGGACCTCGTGAGGACCCTGATGGAGCGTGGGGATTCCACGGTTGGGGGCTCATAGGTGTCGTCGTTGTCTGCAAGGCTGCGAAGGAGCTCGCTCTGAGACAAGGGGAGATCTCCGCCACATCGTCCTCGGTCATCTCCGAGTCCTCCTCACCCTCTTCGCCGACACTGGCACCGGGGAGTTGGGGCGCTCAGGCGACGCGAGCCCCAGCTTGTTGAAGACGGGCATGGCGGCGACCAACGCTTCCCTGTCAGCACGGCGGTACAGCGGAACATAGGCCTCCGGAAGGTCGCCCGGTTCACCCTCGAGCAGGATGTTCATGGCCTTGTCCAGCTCCTCGCCCGTCAAGCTCCCCGAGCGCAGCCTGATGTCGTCTGCCGTGCCCTAGAACCCCCACATGGGGTGTGTGTGTGCGATTGGAGCGGAGCAAGACGTTGCGTCAGGAACTCCTTCACGATCATGCCCCCCGTCAGCGCCCTGTCATCCATATCTGAGGTCATCTTCCTCAGGACAGACACCGCCCGGGGGTCGGAGAACTTCTCGTGGCTCCACCTCTCGAGCCGTTCGGGCAGCGCAGTTGGCAGCTCCAGCCGCTCATTGAGGCCCTTGGTGTCCATGAAGACCCAGCGGCGCCGAAAGCTTTCCACCTTCTTCCCGGCCCTCATGAGCATGTTGTTCTTGTGGACCACGACGAAGGACAAGCAGCCGGAGCTCTGGGTCGGATCATGCAGCCGTAGGGAGAAGAAGTGCCGGAGGAGTGGCACGGAGGGCCTCATGCCCATGAATGCCTCGCAGTAGAAGGCGAAGATGGACATGAGGAGGATGGAGTTGGGTTGAAAATGCAGGGCCTGGATCTGGTAGTGGTCGAGGACGGCGGTGAAGAACTCGGAGAGAGGGGGGACAAGCCCCACGAAGATGCTGTGGAGGAAGAAGGGGTAAACCGTCCGAGCCAGAGTCCGCTGCTCGGCGAAGCCAGCCAGGACCATGGTATCCTTCCACTCGTTCTCATAGCTCGCCGTGTACGGGAGCACGAGGGTGAGGTGCCCCTCCTCGGTGATGGAGGACGCGCTGACCGCCAGCGCAGGAGAGGGAGGAGAGCTTGTGGCTTGCGCCGCGGGCTTCAAATTCTTTGGGGCCATCTGCGAGGTCACCGGCGCCGGAGTTGGAGAAGGAGAAGGGGAAGCCGAGCTTGATCGGATCTGGAGCGGTCCTTGGAGGAGGAAAGGGGATCTGAAGCAAGGTGAGGAGGAGTAATGATGGCCTGGCGGTGTGAGCCAGCCTTTTGTTAGTCCGGACAGTTGCCGAGGCGATGTGGGGAGGCGGAAGGCGTCCGTGTCCCGTCATGCGCCACGCGTCGACCTGGCCCGCAGGATATTGTGGCCTGCGTCGCTTCACCCTTGCCCCTTGGCTTCGCCTCGAAGCCAGCCCGAGCGCGCCTTGGGCCCGGGGGCTACTGTCGGTGTTCTGGGAACCATGGTACCCAGACTTGCCTACCTGCGGCCCACAGCGTGGCTTCCTCAATGGCCTGGTACGGCCCATCTCCAAGACCACCAAGACAAGACCCTCACGAGGGGCCAGGCCTCCCGAGGGAGCGGCCTCCCTAGGCGGCCTCCCGAGGAGCGGAGATTTCTATGCAGGTACCCCACCTCATGAGGCTGAGGTGACATGATCCATGACGACGATGGCCAGGCGGGCGCCAGCGGGCGCAAAGGGGGCAGTTTCCTCTTTGGTGCTAAGGAGGCAAGGACAGGTGTGGGTTCTCGAGGAATCTCCCAAAGGTTTCCATTCCGGTGCTACAAGACCAAGACCACAGGCTCGGCCAGGCGGAGGTCATCGCCGAGCCCACCACTGCGTCACGACCAGAAGCTTTGTAGGCGAAGACCACCTTTCGTCAGGATTAGATGTACCACTTGTCCCCTTTCAAATTGGCCATTGTGGGATCCCTTCCCGCCTAAGTTTTGAGGGAAGAGGACCAAGGCCACTATAAATATAGGTTAGCCACCACCATAGAAGGGGTCGACTCATTCTCACCCCCGAGCCCTCGCGAGGTTGTTCATCCACTGTACTAGTTCATCCCCAGCCCCTCGTGAGGCCAATCCAGCACAAAGCAGGAGTAGGGTACTACAGCGCAAGGTGGCCTGAACCTGGGTAAACTGTCGTGTTCATCTTCTTCCTTGTTCACGTGAGTTCGGCTAAGCTAGGCTGTAGGGCGACGGGCTCTAGGCTTGAGAGGTTGAGATCTTCGCACACGCCCCAGAGTTTGAACCTTCTTGGGTCTGCGGAGCCCTGAATCCGACACTGTCCTTACTTGGACAAGCCTCCCACTTATGATTAACCCCTCTCACAAGCATCCGCAACTACGAAAGAAGAATTAAGAAAAATATAACCATAGCATGAAACATATGGATCCAAATCAGCCCCTTACGAAGCAACGCATAAACTTGGGTTTAAGCTTTTGTCACTCTAGCAACCCATCATCTACTTATTACTTCCCAATGCCTTCCCCTAGGCCCAAATCATGGTGAAGTGTTATGTAGTCGATGTTCACATAACACCACTAGAGGAAAGACAATATACATCTCATCAAAATATCGAACGAATACCAAATTCACATGATTACTTATAACAAGACTTCTCCCATGTCCTCAGGAACAAACGTAACTACTCACAAAGCATGCTCATGTTCAAGATCAGAGGGGTATTGAATATCATTAAGGATTTGAACATATGATCTTCCACTAAATAAACCAACTAGCATCAACAACAAAGAGTAATCAACACTACTAGCAACCCACAGGCACCAATCTGTGGTTCTGAGGCAAAGATTGAATACAAGAGATGAACTAGGGTTTGAGAGGAGATGGTGCTGGTAAAGATGTTGATGAAGATTGAACCTCACATGATGAGAGGATCGTTGGTGATGATGATGGCTTCGATTTCCCCCTGCTGGAGGGAAGTTTCCCCGGCAGAATTGCTCTGCCGGAGCCCTAGATTGCTTCTTCCCAGGTTCCGCCTCGAGACGGCAGCACTTCATCCCGAAAGCTTCCTTCTGATTTTTCTATGTCAAAACCCTCCATACAGCAGAATATGGGCACCAGGGGCTGGCCAGGGGGCCCACAAGCTCGGGAGGCGTGCCCTGGGGGGTAGGGCGCGCCCTTGAGGCTTGTGGCTACCTGGTGGGTCCCCCTCTATTGTTTCTTCGCCCAATATTTTTTATATATTTCAAAATAATTCCCCATGAAGTTTCAGGACATTTTGAGTTGTGCAGAATAGGTATCTCAGATTTGCTCCTTTCCGGTCCAGAATTCTAGCTGTCAGCATTCTCCCTCTTCATGTAAACCTTGTAAAATGAGAGAGAAAAGGCATAAGAATTGTATCATAAAGTGAAATAACAGCCCATAATGCAATAAATATCAACATAAAAACATGATGCAAAATGGACGTATCATCGCCCGCTAGACGGGACGGATACCAAGCCTGGCACGACAGGACCGATAGAGCCTGGGGGCAGCACCATGCTTGGATGACAGCCGATCTCCAGCACAACGTTGCCCAGGTCAGAGGCGCCGGTCACCCAATGTGTTTTACAGATGAGGTGATGCAACATCAGTTCCCCGAAGGGTTAAAACCCATACACATAGAGCAGTACGATGGGACAACCGACCCAACTGTGTGGATCGAAGATTTCCTTCTCCACATTCTTATGGACCAAGGAGATGACCTCCACGCCATTGAAATATCTGCCACTAAAGCTTAAAGGACCGGCAAGGCACTGGTTGAACAGCCTCCCCGAAAAATCCATTGGGAGCTGGGAGGAGCTCGAGGACGCCTTTAGAGCCAACTTTCAGGGCACCTATGTTTGGCCACTGGATGCTGATGACTTGAGCCATGTTGTTCAACAGCTCGGGGAGTCAGCCAGGCAATTTTGGAATTTGTTCTTGACTAAGAAGAACCAGATTGTCGATTGTTCAGATGCTGAGGCAATAGCCACATTCAAGCACAACATTCATGATGAGTGCTCACATGTCAACTTGGCCAAGATAAGCCGAGAACAATGTCATCCCTCACCTCTCTAATGATCCGCTTTTGCGCGAGCGAAGACAGTTGGTTATCTCGTAGAAGCAACCACCCAGACGATCCCGGCACCTCAGAGGTCTTAGACGGGAATGGGAAACATCGGGGCAACAAGAATAACAAGCGCTGACACAATGACAATGAAGCCGATGATGCGGTAGTAAATGCCGGGTTCAACAACTCAAAATCGGGACCATGGAAGAAGCCCTCTAAAGGAAACAGGGATGGCCTGACTGCGCTGGACAAAATCCTAGATAGGCCCTGCCAAATCCATGGCACTACAGACAAGCCCGCCTACCACACCAACCGTAACTGTTGGGTAATCAAACAGGCCGGCAAGCTTACAGCCGAGGAACAAAGCAAGGGTCCCCGCAGCGAGGACGACGACGAACCTCGCGGGCCAAACAATGGAGGCCAAAAGCAGTTCCTTCCCGAGGTAAAAACCGTGAACATGATCTATGTTACCCATATAACCAAGAAGGAGTGGAAGCGTGCACTTCGAGACATCTATGCCATAGAGCCGGTGGCCACGAAATACAATCCATGGTCGGCTTGTCCGATCACCTTCGACCGGAGAGACCATCCAACCATTATCCGTCATGGAGGAACGATGGCTCTGGTGCTTGACCCCATCGTGGATGGATACCACCTCACCAGGGTCCTTATGAACGGCGGCAGCAACCTCAATCTGATTTACTTGGATACAGTAAGGAAGATGGGAATCGATCCGTCAAGGATCAAACCTAGCAACACTACCTTTAAAGGAGTAATCCCAGGCGTGGAGGCACGTTGCTCGGGAACTGTCACCTTGGAAGTAGTTTTCGGCTCGCCCGACAACTTCCGAAGCGAAGATTTGATCTTTGACATTGCTCCTTTCCACTGCGGTTATCACACACTCCTTGACCGAACAATGTTCACTCGCTTTAACGCTGTCCCTCACTACACATATCTGAAGCTTAAGATGCCGAGGCCTAAGGGCATCATTACCGTTAACGGTAACACTGAATGCTCACTCCAAACTGAGGAACACACATCGGCTATGGCAGCCAAAATCCAGGCCGCCAATGAGGCATCGGAGCCAAACCACTATAAAGAGGCTGACGCACGCAAACGAGTCCGTGCCACAGTCCCAGTCCTGGAGTTTTCTCGAGCCCATCCCAAATATGGATACGCGCCCCACAGCACGGCCTTCCGAGCCGCAAAATACGTACCTCGAGTACACAATTTTGCGCTTAAAATTCCATGGGCAGTTGTGGGGACAAAAGATACAAGGGTCATGTGCTCGGCTCGACCAAGCCAAGGACAAAGATGTCCTCGGATCACACATCACCAACAGGCACCATTTAGGGCCTGACCAGCGTCAAGCTGATATCCTGCGGCGACTTCTCAACACCATCTTTCAAGGGCCCGCCCGCCGATGACTACCTCCTCCGCCTGCGGGAACTTCACAAAAGGGCAAAGGCGCAGACGTGCAATAGGGCGCAATAGGGACGTCAAACCACTCATAGAGGCCCTGTGTAAACCTTTCCTCTAACAAACTTCTTCCAAAGTATCTATAGCAGTTGCTTCAATAGTTCGGATTGTATGGTTGGATGTCATGAATTCAAAGGAAATAAAGACCAATTTTATGGTCATGCGACAGTCGTTTGTGTCGCATACTTCTTTCCGATTTTTCATGCCGAAGTAAACCAGTTTGATATACGTTTTTTAGATGCCATCGGCTAATAGACCGGGGCTCGACTATAAGTCGTACCCCAAGCATCATTCCGGCACGGTTTTCATTTCATGTGCTTGGCGTCTTGGATATTGCATTATATGAATCAATTCCAAATTATGTCTTGGGTCAATAGTTGGGTTGCCCGGCTCTTGTGTTTGCCCTCTTACGTTCCGCATTGTTCGGCTAGGAGGGCAAAGGGAGAACCACTGTGATTGTACTTCTAGCTCATCTGGTTAGGTACCTCAGTGGAGAAAGACGAAAACTGACCATCATAATAAGCGAGAACTGGTCGGCAACCCAATGACAAGTGTCAAACTAAGAATTGGTGGAGGTTATTCCGTGTCACACGAAGGGTTTGCTGTCACAGAAATGAAGTGATAATGGCATTAGTCTCGGGATACACGAATATCACGCTCATTGGGGGATAGTCACTAGCTCCCGCAGTCAAGCTCCTATGGCTAAGTGAAAGAACTAAAGCCGCATAGTCCGATTGCCTTGTTTTCCTTATACACTACCGCCTCCGGGCTCTGAGACGTCGGCTAAGGGATAAAGTGTTAAGGGAAAATATCCTTTGCAGTATCTGCAAAGGGGCAGAAGCCGATGACTGGTAACTTTCAGTTTAAAATGGTCGCACATGAGTCAAAATAAACAAACAAGACATTATATACAAGGCCAACCAGCCGCATCATAAAGCACAAAAGTTCCAACCTTTTTGGATAATAGAACATAAAGTCACTCATAAATTACATCTTTCGAGCACTGGGCCTCTATCACCCGAGCACCATCCATCACGATGGGAAAATACTGCTCGGGCCGCCTATGCTTCTTTCCAGGGGGCAGAGGTCCGGTGGCCATCTCGGTTGTCTTGATCTTCGAACAATGCACCATAGTCTTGCCAAAGGCTATCCAAGCTCCTTCAATGCATACGGAGCGCTTCCAGACATCAATCCGGGGCGTGGCGTCGCACAACCTTTGCACCAAGCTGAAGTAGCTTCTCGGCAGCGACTCCGAAGGCCACAACTTGACACAGAGGTCCTTCATTGCCAGCTCCGCCATACGATGCAACTTCATCAGCTGCTTCATCTGGTTGTTTAGGAGGGGAGGGTGTTCGGGCGCCTAAAACTGCGCCCAAAACAGCCTCTGCTCGGGGCGACCCTCCTGAGACGCGAAGTACCTGGCCACATCTGATGCACTCCTCGAGAGGTCCGTAAAAGCACCTGAGGAACGCCATACTCGCGTGAGCAAAGCGAACTTGTTACCACCAAAGACACTTTGCAGTAAGTACGGCTTACCATCTGCAATAAGATTGACTTGGCAGAGCTCCTCTCAGTGGCCTCGCGCCTCCGTCCGCGCTTCCTGGACCACCGACTTCAATGAGGTCAGCTTGGTGACTTGATCCTTACTTTTTTGCTCAAGGGCCTCACATTTCATGACGGCATCCTTGAGCTCTTGTTGCACCTCAGCCACTCTGGCCTCATGCCGGTGGCTCATGGTTTTCATCGTCGCTAGTTAGGTAGCCACCTATTCGGCCGCCGCCCTCTGCTGCACAGTCTTCTGCTGAGCTCTCCTTAGCTCATCCTTGAGGTTCTCAACCTCTGCGGCAACAACTGTAGTAATAACAGTGGCATCTCATTTAGTTTAACTGCGAAAACTTCAGTACCAAACGACTGCCATTAACAAGTTTAAGTTCGAACTTGCCTTGCACTTCGTCGAACCGCTTATTCAGCAGATCGAGCTCGTCATCGGAGCTCTTGAGCTTCCGAAGATGATGCCTACATATTCGGCTAAGCATATTAGGTTGCTGAGTATTCGATTTTCGATCCTCTGCCCGGCTTTCTTTCCAGCTAGAGTCTTGGGGGCTACTACCCACTTTTGCTATCATTTATATCCCTAAACTATTCGACCCCCGCACGAATTTTTCAAACTCATTCAGGGCCCGGGGGCTACTATATATGAGGTTGCATGATCATATAAGTGAAATTTTCTAAGGAAAAAGGGCATTACATGATTTACCTTCAAGCTTGTAGGAGTCTGCTGAAGGCCTCCTTCAGTCCGTTGTCCACGTACCAAAGACTTTGCAAAACCACGCCCATAAGAGCATAGTGCTCCTCGGCAATAGTGGAGTTGGTTAACGCCTCCTCCATCGCATCCGGCCACCCAGTCGGAATGCGCTCTATAGCGGGTGGGGGTGGCGGAGGTACCTCGGCTCCTCCCTCGGTGGAGGGCGGAATGGTTGGCTCCTGGTGCCTTAGCGGCTCTGGAACCACCTTGAGGGAAAGCTCGGGCTGACCGGGCTCCCCCTCTTTGTTCACCAGAGGGGTTTCCTCCTCCTGGTCTTTGGCGGCCTAGGTATTCACCTCGGCCATGACAGTGTCGCCTCCTCCTGTGCTGGGCCCAGGAGGGGTCCTCCTCGACAGGACCTCCTCGGCCTCCTCAACGACCGGGGGAAGCGAGCCGCGTGACTCGGTCCCGCTCTTCGCCAGCGCGGCCGGTGGAGAATCTCCCTCTAAGACTCGATCGGTAGGGAGATCGCGCGGCAGGGTACAATATTAAATGCAGGCACGCAATCAATAGCAAGACTTAGTTCGGCTAAGAAGACAAGAGTGTATCTTAAGATATATACCTTTGGGCCTGGGGATTGACCCTGGGGGTCCTCCAAGGAACCTCTTCAGAGGCTCTGGAGTCCTCGGCAGATGCCGAACCATCGTCGAGCAGGACTACCTTGGCCCGACATTGTCGTTTTCGGGCGGGAGGAGGCTGATCCTCCTCAATGTCTTCGGACGTCGCCCTCTTCTTTCTTCGGGAGGACTCACTGTCCTCCCCATCCTCTCCTTGCTCCTTCTTCTCCCCCTCGAGGGTAGAGGGGGCATGGATGTCCCCAGATCTAGTGTCTGGGGGTCCTCTGGGACGGAGGCCTTCTCTGGCCTCCTTATTCTCCTCTTTCTTCTTCTCCTTCTTCTCCGATGCCTTGTACGACTCCATGGCCAACATGGCCGTCAATAAGGCCGTCCTAGGGCCCTTGGGCAACCGGGCTGGGCTGTCGATCCGCTCCGTTTTCTTCAGCCAGCTCCGCGGATGCAAGAAAAGAGTATTAAATGCCTTGTCAAAAAGGAACATCCGAGCATAAGAGTGAAACTTCTAATACCTCGCGAGGGGGGTTGGCATCATCGAGGCCGCGGTCTTCCTCCTCGGCCGGCCAATCCTTCCGCGGCTTGAACAACACCTTCCACAGTTGGGCGTGGGAAGTGCGGTAGAAGCAGAGCACGATGGCAATGTCCTCGGGCTTGTAAGCCCACATGGGGGTGGTCCGATCTTGAAAGGGTAGGATGTGGTGATGGAGCATGATCTGAATCACATTGGTCAGCTCGATTCCTTCCTATATCATATTGGATATCCGGCCTTGCAGCGATGCCACCTCCTTGGTCGACCCCCAGTCAAGGCCTTTCTTGGTCCATGAAACTATCCTCGTGGGGGGGCCCGGATCTGAAGGCGGGGATCGCCGCCCAATCCATGTTTCGTGGCTCTTTGATATAGAACCACTCCTTCTGCCAAATCTTCATAGTTTCAATAAAAGTACCCTCCGGCCACTCAACCCGGGGGAGCTTGCTGACCATTTCCCCCCTCCCCGCAGTCTGCCTGCTGGCTGTCAACGATCTTCAGCTTGACATTGAACAGTTTCAGCCACATGCCTAAGTGTGGCCGGACCCGAAGAAAGGCCTCGCAGATGATGATGAAGGCCGAGATATGCAGAAAAGAATTCAGGGCAAGATCATGGAAGTCTAACACATAGAAGAACATCAGACCCCCGATGAAGGGGTGGAGGGAAAACCCAGTCCCCGGATGAAGTAAGGGAGGAATGCCACCCTCTCACTGGACCTTGGCGTGGGGACGACCTGGCTCACTTCGGGAGCACGGTGGGCAACGTCAGCAGGGAGATAGCCCGCGCTCTTCAGCTCCTGGATGGCGCTCTCAATGATGATGGAGGCCTCCCACTTGCCCTTTGACCCGGAGCCAGCCATGACCGGATTGAGGAAAGGGCTGGAGAGGTTCTTTGTCACAGCCCTAGAATATTGCTTGTAAATAGTTGCATCAGAGAGCATCATGCATCACGTTATTTTCAAGAAACTTGAATTGAGGAAAGTGGAAGCCTCAAAAATTTAATTAAAGGGCAAGAACCCTGAAAAAGCATTCAGTGAATCCAAAATGCCCTAAAAATAGTTTTGAGAATTTTGGCAGGAGTTATATATCAAACCAAAATTTTGGAACATTTTTATGGAATATTTTGGGCACTGAATTTAAATCACAATTGTATTTGAGTTTGAATTTATATTCATATATTTAGAATATAAATTCAAATACTTCTGAAATCAATTATGTGCATTTGGCTAGGTCCATATTTGTATCATAAAATATTTCAAAAACTTTTTGGCATTGTTTGAATTTGTCTGAATTCAAAACAGTGGCAGAAATAAATAAATAAAAAGAAAACAGAACAAAAAAATAAAACAGAGCAGAACCTTACCCGCTTACCTGGCCCAGGAGAGAATCGACCCAGCCCACCTGATGCCCCTGTCGTCTTCCTCCTTTAGCTAGTAGGCAGAGGGCCTGCGCCCGCGGCGCGTGCGCATGCGCAGCGCCACCTCCACCCTGCCTGCTTCTCCCCTCGACGGCCTAGACGCTCTGGAGGCGCCACGCTACCCCCAAACCCCCTCGTCCTCTCGGCGCTCACTTTCCCCTCCTCCGCTCTCTCCCTGCAGCGTGCCCCAGTGCCTTGCAGCGTGCCGCCCCTCGCCGACGTACCCACCGTGCTCCTCATGATGACCCGAAGTGCCCAGGAGCTCCGCCTCGACCACCTCTTCCTCCTCGCCGAGCCGCGTGGGTCGGGAAGCCCTGCTTCATCCTGAACGCCGCCGTCTACTTCCGCGGGATCCGGTGATCACCGTCGTCGCTCTGTCATCTGCAGGCCTTCTCCGAGCCCGCTGAGTACTTCAGTCAACGCGCTGTGAGCCCCCGGTCATTTTTCCTCTAACGCCGCGTCCTATTGCACATCGTAGCCATCGTGCTCATCGAGGCCGAAGCTTGCCTCCGCCCGAGCTCTTCGCCGGTGTCACTCCAGTGACCCTTTGGTCATGCTAGCATGTCCAACAGCTTTGTTAGCACGTGCAGCCGCCATAGATGCCAAGAAACGCACGCCTTGCTCACCGTAGTGACGAATCCATCGACGCCCGAGCTCCGGTCGCCGCTGCCTTTGACACCGCCATCGCCTCCAGCCACCCCACGGCCTCCCGCTTGCATAGCTAGATGCGCGCGAGCCTCAGCAGCGCGTAGATGCCCTCTGCCGCGTGAATGGTCGCTGGAGGACGGATCCCGACATCCTCCGCCGTCTCGGCTCGTCGCCGACGGCCTAATTCTGGCCTAACCGCCGTTTAGGATAGGTAATGACCATCCCTGGGTCACTGACATGTGGGCCCAGGGCTCTGCTATTTTTAGTTAAGTTTTTAGTTAAACTTAATTAACCCACGGACTCACTGACAGGTGGGGCCAGCCCCTGTTAAATTAGTTTAGTTTAACTTTTAAACTTAATTAGTCACTGAGAGACTGACACGCGGGACCCACCGATCAGTTTGACCTGGGCCACTCCATTGACCTGCTGACATCAGCATGGTGCCATGCAGATGTAGTAAATCATTTACTGGATTTGTTTTATTTCTAAATAACCAGGAAAATCCAGAAAATGATATAAACTTCTAAAAATCATATAAAATAATCTATAGCTCAGAATGAAATAATTTATATATGAAAAATGATCACAAAAATATGAAGAATCTGTTTATGCCATGATCATGCATGTTTGAACAAGTTAATCTCACTGAATAGGACAAATGATGATTAGGACAATTTGTGAAATAACATTTGGAGTTGGAATTTGATCTTGTTTGAATTCCACTTCAACTTAACTTGGATAAATATTGCATTAGGTGAATTCACTACCTTAACATGACATGACATGTCATTCATGTGAATGTGCATTGCATTGATTATGTTCCTTCTTTGCTAGTCGATGTTGTTCCCTGTTGATAGCCGATGTTTTCGATGTTATGATCGTTGTCACTGATGAAGAGCAGTGCTATCTTCAGAAGTTCCAGACAAGCAAACCCCCCTCACTACAAAAAAATACACTTCCGTGATGATACGTGTTTGTCATAGTAGGTCACGTTTTCTGTCATGCATGTACATCCATGACGATTTTATGATAGAATCAAGATAGTCATACCTGTGCTGTCGTAGAAGTGTTCCATGACAATACCAAAATTATCATCACGGAAGTGTCCACTTCCATGATGATAAATGGCGTGTCATAGAAGTGTTTTCGTCAAGGGTAACTGACATGTGGCATCCACCGTAACGGGTCGCCGTTAAGCTATCGGATTCCGGTTTGGATCTGATAACCCGTTAACAGCCCCAACCAATGGGGATTTTCCACGTGTAAATTTCTCATTCGCCGGAGGATACACGTGTCGGCTCAGCGTTGGGACAGATGTCATCCACTCATTATACGGGAGGCACCTATGATACGTTGGCATGTGGCAAGGCCCAACAGTGGCCCATTTAGGTGAAAGAGGCCGGCCCATATAGGGCCTACTTGTGTCTGGTCCATTTAAGCCCACGGCCCATAAGAGATGTGCCAATTTAGTCCGTCAACGGCCCGTTAACTATTTGACACCATTGCAGCCCATCGTCAGTTCGAGCCCGTTAACAGCCCACTATATATTTGGGCTCAATATCGGCCCCATGTGGTTTCGGCCTGTTAACGGCCCATTCAAGGGATGGGCCAATTTTCAGGATGTACGTCTTTCGACCTTTTAACGACCCATTTAAGTGTTGGGCCAATTTCCAGCCCGGTGTGTCTTTCAGCCCGTTAACGGCCCATAAATGAGTTGGGCCATTTGCAGTTGGACCTGAGTTTTGGCCTCTTAACGGCCCATGCTCTTCATGACCAATACCATCCCAGTTTCTCTTTCGGCCTGCTAAAGGCCCACAACACAGTTGGGCCATATAAAGTCCGACCTGACTTTCGGCCTCTTAGCGGCCCATGCTCTTCATGGTCCAGTACGAGCCCGCTATCTCTTTCGGCCTACTAAAGGCCCAAAATACAGTTGGGCCATATATAGCTCGACCTTAGTATCGGCCTGTTAACGGCCCGTGAAGTCGAATGGGCCCACTTATTACCCACTTCGATGTTGGCCTGTTAACGACCCGGGAGGTAACAGGGCTGAGCATTAAATGTTGGCTCGTTTCAATTATAGTGGCCCAATAGTGCTTTCGGCCTGGTTACAGCCCATTAACTTGATGGGCCCGCTAAAGTTCGAACATGTCAGTAGGCCCAATTAGATAACGTCGATTGCGGCCCAGCTATAATTTCAGCCCATTACGACGAGCAATTATGGACAGGACAAAAACCGATCAATCAAAGGCCTATGAGAATTTTGGCCCATGCAAGCCCATTAGGGAAGCCCATTAAGGGCAGTGGGCCGCTTCCTTCATATAGGGCCCATGACTGTTCGTGCTAACTAATAATTTCACTGCTTTTTTGCCTTCCTAGTGACCAGTTAGCTGGAATGCGAGGCGCGCTAAGCAAATGTACGGCATACAAGGAAAAATGTTGCACATCCAGCATATATTACAGGAAATTACATCCACTGGGCAATCAAAGATTGATGCCAGTGCAAATAAATGAGCAGAACTTAACGATCTACAACCTCACAATCTGCAACCTCAGCGCGGATGACGCCCATAAGCATGTGAGCAAGTTCTTCCTTCTTTGCTACACTGTCTCTGAAAACATTGATCAGTTGTTGTTGCGCAAGAATGTGCACCTCTGATTCCTCCATGATTTCCATGATTGCTTCAGCCAGTAATTCGTTCACAAACATACATTATTTCTGTTGGATTCGAGACAGAGGAAACTCAACAGATTCATATGGCGATTTTGGCAGGCCTGTATTATTGATAGTGGAGAGTGTCTCGACCACTGCATCATAACATAAATTAGGAGGGGAACCGAACAAATTAATCAAGAGTTATTGCCATATTACCTGGCCTAGATTTATTGGAAAGAAACAATGGGGTTGCCTTGGTGTTTTCAGAGTTTGTCTTCTTATCTTCAGCAGCCTGCACCAAATTAACACACTAGCATTGCTATCATTGGCCAGGTCAGATAATAGGAAAGCAACATTGACACAACGAACGTTTGGGCAACCAGACCACACCAGCCTACACCAAATTAACACAATATGGCACAGCTATCATCAGCCAGGTAAGGTAATAGGAAAGCAACATTGACACAATGAATGATTGGGTAGCCAGAACAGCACTACAATTTAGTAATGTGCATGATATGAGATAGTACACTCATGCAGCTCAGTATGCAAAACTACCAGGCAGTTTTCCTTACAA
The DNA here is from genome assembly GCA_011799875.1 of Thinopyrum elongatum. Lineage (NCBI taxonomy): Eukaryota > Viridiplantae > Streptophyta > Magnoliopsida > Poales > Poaceae > Thinopyrum > Thinopyrum elongatum. Next base: position 370,028,304 of record CM022303.1, read on the forward strand.
AAATCAACATTATCGCCTTTAATTATACATTTTGCTACAAGTAAATTTAGATAAGATAAAGGTTGGATTCATGCCGATTAACAAAATACATGCTGATGTAAAAATTTAGTGATATACAACAGGTACTTACATCAGCATTGGAGCACAGAGAATTCCCGCAAGATACTTTCCTCGAACATGATCCCAGTTTAGAAAGTCTTCTATCCTTTAAGCTTATTTTCTAAAAGAGAGATGGGTAAGAAACATGTAGAAAATATGATCTGAATGCTATAAAATTTCATGATGTGAGGATACGCACATGCTTTTTAGAATGGAGTTGACATATTTTTGCTGGACTGGAGTGGACTAGTTCTTTGGCCACTTGAATCTGCTTATTATCAATAGGAGTTGGGTTTCTCTGTGCTAGAGAAGTATTTATGAACACTGGAGTTGGTTTACTATCTCCTGGTGTTTCGATCTTTTGCAAAGACCTTGTTTGTAACCCTTCAGATTCTAACATAGCCATCTTCCCCTTGCATGCCTTATATAGAAGAATGGTGCTTCAGTTATAAAACATGCTACGACAGAGAGATGGAATAGGTACTGAAGAATAGAAAGGCATGACATATTGACATGTATTCCCTCCATCCGGAAATAAATGGATGTGTCTAGGCGTATTTCAGTTCTAGATACATCCATTTTTATCCATTTCTGTGACATGTAATCCGGACGGAGGGAGTATGATGTAAGAGCTAGGGATACGACAGGACAACAAAGTAAAAAAACACTAGTTGAATGTAAAATTGTATGATAGCGGAATACATACAGAAAAACACTAAGGCAGCATATGCGTGTATGATTGGGAAACTAAGATGGCATTGCAATAGACCACTAGAACAACACTTCAATGTAAAAAAAAACATGGTATGGTAGACAGATGAAGTACATACTGATGAATACCAATGCATAAGATATTCAGAAGCATGATGTCCAAACTAAGCAGATGGCATTGCGACAGAGTAGAATGACAGTACTTGAATTTGAAAACATGTTATCATGAATGGAATAGGTACTGAAAAACAGGAAGGCATGACATATTTACATGCATGATCAGCAGGCTAAGCACATGGCATTGCAACAGAGTAGATGCACTCCAGGACATTATATGCATGCTGTACCCATATCACGGGCCAAGTTAGAGCAAGGACCTTGTGGGGTGAATAGGATTCGGCATCTTTCTACAAGTCTTCTGAAGAACTGCCTTTACATGTTCCATCATATTGGGTATCATTGACGTCAAGTTTGTTGGCCGTTACATTGCTCCTTGAGGTTCTTGTGGATATATCAGTGTGTGCAATTATATCTGACATGCATGGAAGACAACTAGTAGTTAGATTTATGTAATGAGTGCCTGTAGGAGACGACATAAATAGTAGGACTGGGCTTAACTAGCAGCAACATGTCTCAAAAACTAAAGGGAGAACACAGATGAAAGCTACAGAATATGTATCGTTTGTACTCGAGATTAACTATATGGCACACAAAAGTATTAAACAACAACATAGGTAATACTAGAAGTGGTATAATCACCAGCATGTGGGATAACATTGGCTGATGGATGATAACTATGGAACAACGTTACCTAATAAGTCTCTTATCTGAACTATGGAACATGATTAACTCCTGAACAAGACTCTTAAGAGATCAACATGAATATACAGTGAAATGTGATAATCTATTTTCCATGCTTAGATGAATAACAAAACCATAAATGTTGCACACAAGTAAGATGAGGGTACAACCTATCTGGCCGCCATCCATAGGGGTGAGCATCATGTGCTGACTTGTCGTCCCCTGCTTTTATTTGTAAAGTCTCTATTCCTTGGTGTTCAAAGCCCAATTCCAAGAAATTATATCTTCTAGCAAGACATTCATCGAGCAAGCGGAAATTGCCCTACAGTTGTTGTGGCTGTCCATGTTGGGCACACATATTCGATGCAGGGAACTGTTGAGTGGGGACTATAGCTCCCTTCTGGTGTATGCTTCCCTTGTTGGAGCAGCTGTGGTGAGAAGGAAGATGGTGGGGCTGAAGATGCAGAAAACGCAAAATGTTAAGAACGACACCAATCTCTGATCTGAAGAAATACCCTAAGAGATCAAAAGTAAGGTACGAGAGTGGTCACACGTCTGTTGACTGAAAACTAAATGGAGTCACACGATTTTATTTTATTTTGGTACTGTCCAATCTACGCTGGATGGCTTGATGGCCGTCTTGTGCCTCCCGACTGACACTGTTCAGAATCTTCCCAGAAGATCCAGCGACCACCGGCAGAGCAGCCTGCCTCCGCCGTCCCTGGCGGCGAGAGCTCCAACCAAAACCCCGCTCCTTGCCCCACCGCACTGCCGTGGTTGCGTCGCCCCGGCTAATCCACAAAGACTCGCCATCATCCAGATCCAGCGGCGGCAGTACCTTCAACCCACGCAACTCTAAGATAGCCACCTAAGTGCTGCTTCCACGGCGAACTTGCGCCCCGCACCCTTACGTTAGACACCAGCCAACCGGCAGCCTAGGAGCTCCGCCGCCTCGAGGGTTGCTGCTTCCCATTGGGAATCGATTGGCCCAGAATAAAAATTCAGACAACTGATGCCTAAATAAAGTGATTTAAGATGAGTGTACGACCTATGTTGCGGCCCGGTGAAGTAGGCAGCTCTAGCTGCCGAGTCGGTGAGGCTGGCGCAATTGCAGTGGCTACTGGTGGCAGGAAAGCAGAGATGTCGCGATGGTCGATGGCTACGGGGAAGCAGCGTCGGGGCCCTGGACGCTTCCGAAGTTGGAGCCGCTCCGGCACCGTGCACAACGGTGGGGGTGAATCGGCTCCGGTACGGTTCACGCGGCCGTCGTCGAGGCAGCTCCGGCAACACTGAGTAAGAGGCACACGGCCCAGTGCATGATGGCAAACGGACAGCGTCTCCGACATTGGGGAGGAGGGCGGCGGTGAATTTGGTGCGGTGGGGGGCACCATGGAGGAGGGGCTGAGGTTTTGCGGCTGGGGAGAAGGGAGCTTCTGGGGAGAAGGTGATTTGGCGCCCACGATGTATGAATGGGGAATTGGGAGGGGGAACCATGTCTTACGGACGCATTTGTCTGAAATGTAGGGGGGAGTTACAGTTCTACCCCTGCCTTTAGGCTTCTGGGCTTGGGTCTGTGTACTGAGGGTCGGGGATAGTAGAGTAACTTTGCTTCTCCCAAATAGTGGGCGCGAGCGATTTTGGGTGAGGAGGGCGTGTTTTGAAATAGTTGGTGCGAGCGATTTCGGGCGAGGAGGGCGTGTTTTGAAATAGTGGGTGCGAGAGATTTCGGGCGAGGAGGGCGTGTTTTGAAATAGTGGGCACGAGCGATTTTGGGCGAGGAGGGCGTGTTTTGAAATAGTCGGCGTGAGCGATTTCGGGCGAGGAGAGGGTGTTTTGCCGCCCATGGTTTATGAATTATTCGGCACCTGTCATTTCGGCCGAGGAGAAGGCGCGCTTGGATGAAGTTACGAACCTACCCTCGATGTACAATGGGACAATTGATGCGTGTCCCACATAGGCTGGTAATTTTGCGTCTCCCATTTATTTGCTCGGGGCAAATTCCACCGAGAAGAGGGTATTTAGCGGTTCGTTCAAATTTTGGGAGAACGAGCATCCTCGTCTACCTTACCAAGTTGATTCGAATCAAATTGCGAAATATTAGCTTGCCACTTCTTTTTTAGATGGTGAGATGATGCTCGGGACTAATGTGTTTTTACATGCTCGTTGCTAACGATTTACTATATGACAAATAGTTGACCCACTCAAAAAGGGGAATCAAACCCAAAATGAAATATCTCAATTCAATGAAATAGCTCGTTCACCAGGTCAAAATAGTGAACTAAATCCAAAATTGAACACCTCAATTGAGTAGCATATTGTACTGTATTATAGTACTCCATGAACATGTTGAAAGTCAAATTAATGAACTTGTTTGATACGCATATCTCCGTTCATGTGTGGATTGCAGACAACATGTTCTCCAATTCAAATATTTGAATGCAATTTTATATCGAATCATGGTTTATATCAGTCTTTGATGCATAAACGCGACCTCCCCCTCTCCCGGACTCCTGTTCTCTCTCTCGCCGACAATCTTCAATTCTATCACACGCATCCAAACACAAACCTTGTCAGTCCCTCTCCCTCTCCCTCTCTCTCTCTCTCTCTCTGTGTGTGTGTGGGGGGGGGAGGGGGGTCTTTCTAGTTCGCATGCACACTCCATGTATAGGTCTCTCTGGCACACTATGTATGATTCTCTAGTCCAAGCTAAATATCTTGGGTGCACTCATCGTACGCACACAAATTACCTAGCTCATTGCCCGTAACTCTCTCACGCACCACTCTGCTGTCTCGGAGCTCTTCCCTCTCTCTCTCAAACTCTCCATCTCCCTGGGTCACACATACACATGCATATCTCACTCGCACTCTATAGACCCATCTAAAACTCTCTCTCTCTCTCCCTCATTCTCTCTCCATCTCACACGCACACACACACACACACAATCTCACGCCTAGCTAAGTATGATTGCCTCTCACTCAATTGTAGGCACACGCAGTCCCCCCTATGTATATGACTAATACTTAGTCTCCATCACAAACATGTGCATTGTCTCTTTCCCTCACTTGGTCTATCTCGATTTCTCTCGAGGCATCTTTCTATCGCACACACACCTCGTCCCTCGATCTTCCACCCATATAGTCTCCTCACGATCTCGAGGGGATCTCTCTATCACAAACACACCCTCTCTCCCTCCCCATGCGTCCATCTTCTCCATGCGTCCCTCTCGGCCTTTGTCCCTTGTTGGCCAGACCTCCATTGGACATGTGCTATAGGGGTGTCTCTCTCCGTTGCGAACAATCATGCACTAGCTATCTCCGTGTATCTCCTCACCTTGCTTTTCTATCTCGGAGATGCATGCGTGATATGTTTGCATAAGAAACAAACACACACACACACACTCTCTCTCTCTCTATTTTATCGTTTGTTGTCCCTCTCTCTTTCACACACACACTCTTTTTGCACACTCACTCATTCTCCTTCACACGCACTTGATCTCTCTCGACTTAGGCACTCTCTTCGGTCCATAGCATATAGATTTATTGAAAAGTCAAACATCACAAAGTTTGACCATGTACGTGGAGAAAAACGTTTACATCTAGAACGGCAAACATATATCATTAGATTCATCATGAGATGTAGTTTCGTATGATGTATCTTTGGTATTGTAGATATACATAATATTTGCGTAAACCTGGTCAAAATTTCCAAAGTTTGACTTCTAAAAAATTTATATGCACTGCATTATCGAACAAATGGAGTATCTCTTTCCCCCTCTCAGCTATCTGACGCACCACTCAGCCGTATCGGGGCTCCTCTATCACTCTCAAACTTTATATCTCCCTGGTTCACACATACACATATCTCGCTCACGCTACATAGACCCGTCTAACACTCTCCGCCCTTGTTCTCCCTCTATGTGACACGCACCCCCCCTAAGTACCATAACCCCTCACTCCATCATAGGCACACGCACTCCCCCCCTAAGTATGACTATCTCTCACTAGCCATCAGGAACACACGTATTGTCCACTTCCATCCATACGTCTATCTTGATATCTCTCGGGGTATCTTCTATCGCGCACACACCTTGTCACTCGATCTCCCACCCATGTAGTCCCATCACGATCTCCAGGGGATCTCTCTGTCACAAACATACACTCTCTCCTCCCCATGTCTGCATTTTCTTCATACGTCTCTCTCGACCTCTCTCCCTTGTTTGTCAGACCTCTCTTGGCCATGTGCTAGGGGTCTTTCTCTCTCGGTTGCAAACAACCACACACTATCTCCTCACCTTGCTTCCGCTGTCGAAGATGCATGTGTGATATGTTTGCATACGACACACATGCTTTTTCTCTACTTTATCGTGTGTTGTCCATGTCTCTTTCACACACGCACACACACTTTTTTCACTCACTCTTTCTATTTCACACACACTCTCTCTCTAGTTAGGTATTCTCTCACGTCCATAAACATATGGATGTTTTGAAAAGTCAAACCTTAGAAAAGTTTGACTAGGTATATGTGGAGAAAAACATTTACATCTGGAATGATCATTAGATTCATCACAACATGTACTTACTTCATACTATCATTTATCTTTGGTATTGTAGATATAAGTAATTTCTTTATAGACTTGGTCAAAGTTTCAAAAGTTTGACTTTAAAAAAATATAGGCACTACATTATCGAATGGAGGGAGTAGCACTTTCTCTCTCTCTCTACTATCTCTCACGGGCCTCCCCTCTCACTCGATCTCTCTATACCGAGGGATTATACGGTCACTGTGTCAGCGTATAGCTCCGTATATTGTTTAGTTGACCGGTCAACCAGTCCACATGTTGCCTTGTCATCTTGTGTTCTCTATCTTCGTGTGCTGACCCATGTGGCCGTGGGTGAAAATAAGTAAACTAGAGGCCCATCTGACACACGGTGAAGTAAACAAAGTTGAAACCACTCGCAGTAGCACCCCGCACGCTAGTAAATTGAGGGCACACTTCTTCTGCATGACGGACGCACTCGCGCAAACTTCACCACTCCGCGGCGGCTTGCACACAAGGACGCACTCGCGCACACCCAACACACAATACACACCAAGCACACGTGTACACCGGCGTTGCCGCCGGCTGAGATGGACGGTGAGGCAGCCAACAAGAGGAGGCGGCTCGAGCCAAAACCGCATCCGGCGAGCCTGGACTTCATCAGCAGCCTCCCCGACGACATGCTGCTCGTCATCATCGGCCTCCTCCCCACCAAATCTGCCGTGCGGACCACCCTGCTCTCCCTCAACCTCACCGTCGACAGTTGCCTCTGAGATGGGGATTGCAAACACATGGCCGCAGTCTCCAAGATCCTTTCATCGCACCTTGGGCCAGCCAGACGCCTTGACATCCGCATGTTCAGTACCAATTGCAAGGTCCAAGCCAAGTTCGATGAGTAGTTCTTATCCCTCGCCCTAGATCAGCTCGAGGAGCTCAGGTTTGAAGCTGGACGATGTCGCTCTCTGCCGTCGTCTGCGCTCCGCCTCACGCCAATGCTGCGCTGCGCCAGCTTCAGCTCCTGCTATTTTCCCCAGATTAATGCCGCGTCCGCCCTTCTTCTCCCTCAACTCAAGCAGCTCGACCACTTCGACGTTGGCATCTCGAAGAAGGCTATGGAGCACCTGCTCCGCAGCTGTACTGTGCTAGAGTACCTTCATCTTTGGCAGATCCACGGGTTCATTAGCCTCCACATCACCTCGATGAATCTCCGATGGATTTATGTGTCTTGCTGGCCCCACAACAGGACATCAATTGGGAAGAGATCACTCCAGCTGTTCCATGTTATGGTCATTGAGAATGCTTGTATCTGATCTAGAAGGTCAAACAAAAATCAGGGTCATTGACGCACCGAAATTGACCGCGTTGGTGTACTCGTCTGCCAAATTCTCCAAACTCTTTATTGGATCCGTAATCGTTCAGGTACAACACTCATCTTCTTCTCCGTCTTCTTGAAATTCACATTTTTAAATTTCTTCTTGATGTATTTACGACTGTCATCCAGAAAATGATTCCCACAAGCTTGACCCAGTCTGTGCGCACAGTGAAGATCTTGACAATAAAATCTATCGGCCCAATCTGGATCAAGTTGTTGGAGTCCTGACATGCTTTCCGTGGACGGAGAAGCTACTCATCGAGGTGAAACTTCTTTCCTATTAGTAAACGGTAATCACAACGTAGCTCAATTCTTTCACAATTTTCCCAAATTACAATGACAAGTGTAGTGTTCAAAACTGCATCTACGCACTGCACCGAAAGAAATGTTTTTAGTATTTTTTCTCACGTGATCACCTGCATCGTTTTTTTGTTGTACTACTAGTAGCCTAGGCTAGTCATAGTGGAAAGTAACTTAGACTAGTAACTCTGTGGTTAGCCTAAGAGCAAGTACTACCTCCGTCCTGGTTTACTCTTCGTATTTTGTAGTATCAAAATTTGACCATAGATTTAACCGACAAAATGTTAATGCATGTCACTAAAAATTATATCGTTGGATTCGTATTTGAACATAATTTAAAATGGTCTAATTTTTGGTGACATGCATTGGCATTTTCTTAGGTAAATCTATGGTCAAAATTTTACACTAAATACGAGGTAGTACAAAAGTGGGCTATAACGGCCCTCCACTATGTAGGCCAAAACACGTGCCAAATTCACTTCTGATGCATTTGTCATCGATGCCCCTCCATTGCTCACCTGGTGCCCCAATCTGGATCACCTACTTTGCTCCAGTGCCAAATTAACTCACGCAATGAAAAAACACTTGCGTGGGAGAGGGAGAGGACTGAGGCAATAAAACAACACTTGTTTGGGAGAGGGAGAGGCTGGTGTAGTTGGTTTGATTGATTTGTTTATACATGTGGGTCTGTGTGCACAGCGGTGCCAACTCTCTCACATCACTAGAGCGGTGCCAAAATCTTTTGATTTGACATCGATGCGTATTATGTGGCATACTTTTGAGAAATATGGCATCGGCCACATAGTGGAAGGCAACAAATGCCCAAGCTCTTCACGTGCTCCTAGGTAAATGAGAGGAAAGAGAAAGAGAGAGAGTGAAAAAATATCACTAGCCTTAGAGCCAACCCTATAGCCAACCCTATCGTATGAGCGAATGATATTGGTACCTCTTGATGACATGGCAATCTTATACAGCCAGCTGCTCTAATATGTTCTCTTCTTTTGCAGATAAAAAAAGACTCGAAAGTGAAAAATGTGCTGCACTATAACAATCTCATCGAATGCCTTGATCTCCATCTTACAGAAATTGATTTAATCGACTACCGAGGCAGCACATCTCAGATTAAATTGACCAGGTTCTTTGTTCTGGAGGCAAGTGTGCTCAAGGTAATGAGGTTTGGCGTTCTCTATCACAACAATGAATGGCGTGCTGATCACCGCAAGCGTCTAAGCCTAAATGGAAAAGTCTCCTCAGAAGCTGAATTTGTTTTTAAAACATCAAGTCGCCAGAGACTCAAAAATTTGTTTGCCCATTAGTGACTTGTCAGGGTGGTGGATTTTAGTTTGTACGATAATGCTGCATCCACCTAAAGTAACAAAAGTTCTTACGTAAACTTCCTAATAATTCCCTCTTCATAGGTGCAGCATTACTCCTAGCATTTGTAATATCAGTTTGAAACTTGTAATAGTACGACTATCCAGCACGAGGTAATATGTTACGATAAATGTTCGCATGCATAGGTGCGGCAATGATATACCCATTACTCGAGTACAATATTTATTATTACCAGCAAGAGGCCCATGCGTTGCACGGAACATCAAGATGCATTTATACGAGTTGTTTATCTTGTGGGAGATGAAGATGAATGAGGGAAGGCCTTAACTACAAATGTGGAGAGGGGTGCGGGTACCATTTTGCAAAATTGCCATAGTTTGCTTTCTATCCGTCAGATATAGATAGGACGTTCTATATTGCAGGATGGCAGCCACACCATCATCACCAACTCGGTTTTTTATAAGAGTTTCTCTATTTCTCTATACTACTTCTATAAAAACCTTTGAGTTGGTGATGATCGTGTGCCTGCCATCTTTCACCAATAGCCGTCGGATCTAGATCTGACGCATACAAAGCAAACTGCTGCAGTTTTGCAAAAAGATGCCCGCACTTGTTCCCTATTTACAAACAACTCCGTGTCTCTCACAATCAGCCTTATCTCTTCCCCACCACATCTAGAAGGCCATGGAACAATCTGGCGTGATGGCCGCTGCCGGCGCCGTCCACCCCCAATCTTGGTGTTCCGTGCAATGCACGGGCATCTTACTCGTATAAGAAAAGAGTACAGATACTCGTGGCAACGCACGGGAAATTATGTCGAACACGGCTAGTTGTAAGCAGGCTAGCTCTACAGCCATGATGATAGTGACTGCACATGGTGAGGCTGACTTTGGTATGCCAAACGCGGCGCCTACACTCAGGTGTCATCTCCGGCGCAGGGTCTTGTCACTTCACTGTGAGGAGCAACACGTAATAATTTGACCAACGGGTAGTACAGTACTACTACATTCGTAGTACTACTACTAGTCTAGCACCACCATATGGATTTAATAGTACTACCACGTCCGTCTAGATTTAGTATTTGATAAGCAATATCTAGTAATGCATGTCACAAAAAATATACTACTCCCTCTGTAAATAAATACATGGAGTATTGTTTTATTCGGTTTTGAACGTAGTTCCCGATGATATTACACACTCTCCCTTCCGGTAGATGGCTCAAATCTGAAGTCTCATCAATCAGACTACTATTGTACTCACCGAGCGGTCAGCTTGGTAAGCTACCAACAAAAAATTGCAATCAAAGACTACTATTGTACTCCCTCCGTACTAGTGCATTAGGCTGGTCATAATGGGAGTATCATAGGTAGTATCATGCATGCCAACTAGGCAAATTTGATGAGGTGGCATAGAATTAAATGAAGAAAGAGTGGGGTGAGTATCATATCATGATACCGTATCATATTAAATGTTGTGCTAATATGTGTCATGCATGGCAATAAATGAAGTTATCTATGATACTAACACATGATACTATGCACTACGGGTGTAGTATCATACACTAGTATCATATACATGATACTAGTATATGATACACACCATTACGACCAGCCTTAGTCATGTTACGAAAACCAAATAATCCCAAAACTTTTAGGCGCGGTGCATTAACTACCCACCTCGTTCCCTGTTTTTTGCCACGAAAAAAGAAATCACCCAATAGGAGACATGGGGTGACATTAATTACAAAATACTACTCCTACCTCCGTCCTGGTTTATTGGTCCCCTTAGTATTTTGTGCCAAATTTTGACCATAGATTTAACTAAAATAATAATAATGCATGTCACCAAAAAATGTATCATTGGATTCGTATTTGAACATAGTTTCCAATGATATTATTTTTGGTTACATGCATTAACATTTTATTAGTTAAATCAACTGTCAAAACTTGGCGCAAAATGCAAAGGGGACCAATAAGCCAGTAAACATCAAAGTTCTCTCATTTTGCCCCAACTTGGTCTCGGTGAGGTGACTATACTGCACCGGCACGGAGGGAGGGCCGATGAGTAGATGGCCAACACACACGTGAATGCAACGCAGTCTGCACTTCTCATATAAAGGCTCCCCGCCAGTCCAATCTACGAAATCCTACGCACCTACGCACCCTAACCAAGGGCAAGAGTGATCACTCCAATCGCAAGATCAGTTGACTAGAAGCTAGACCCATGGAGGCGATGAGCGCGAGCATCAGCTGGCTGTGCCAGATGGTCCATGACGCCGGCCTGCGGCCCGGCACCGAGGAACGTCTCTAGGTCGTGCTTGAGGCCGCCAGGGCGAGAGGCCTCTTGGACGACAGCTTCGTCTCCTTGTTCGATGAGGTCCTCGTCGGCTTCCTCGACAAGTTCACCGTCGTCAAGAAGCTCACGGACGACCTTGACGTATGCCTCCATCCCACGCGCCCAGGCTCTGCGATGCCCGCCAGCCTCAACGACCTCTATGGTGACAACCTCTTCGACGCACTGGTGGCCCTGCGACTGCCCGCCGTCAAGCCAGAGAAAGTCCACCTCGAGGTCACGCTCGCCACGCAGCGCCTGGCGCAGCAAGACACCATCGACATAATCACCCACGTCTATGTGCAAATCATCAAGAAGGACTACTACGTGCAAGAGGAGGACGATAGGATGCTGGCCTTCTTGGACCGCAGGGCAACCTTGGACGGCATTGTTCAGAAGCACGTTGAGGTCGCCGCCAATGCCATTGCTCCTCACACGTCGGTTGGTGACCCGGCGCACTAGGGCGTGAGGATGTCGTTGATGGATTCGTATGTATCTTTATCTTTCCGTCAATTCCACGTAGTAGTATATCGTACTAGTAATTATCTTACCTTTCGCATCAACTTCATAATTTTCGTACGTACTCCATGCATGAACTGCGCTAGAACCAAACTTCTCATTACACTAGGGAAAATTGTTATTTCTATCTATCGGTCGCACCATGGAGTAGAACCAAATTTTACAAGTTATAAGTTCAAAAGGAAAAGCCTGCCGTGTTCGCGTCGCACCCCACACGGTTGGTCCGGCACACCGCTCAAGGGGGAATGCGTGCTGTGTTGCATTTTCACTTACAAGTGGGATCGCAGTTGAGCAAACCGACTATCGGCAAACCCCCACCCCGCCCACCGCGTGATTGCTGAGTTAGAGAAAACAAGAGGGAGAAGAGATAGCTGTAGCATGGACTCCAAGAAAATTGGTGTCAGATGGGACTCGTGTGGGTGGCGTGTGCCGTACTACTAGACGTGAATGCTAGTTATGGCCCATGCCACCCCACTATATTGAGTTGCTGGTTATGTAGAGCGAACACATTATCTCTCTAGGATTACGGTACACCACTAGTATTACTCACATTGTCACAAAATTTCCTGGAGTCCGTGCTCAGCCCTCCTCTCTCTCTCTTCTCAGCTAGCCAGCAGACGCGCGGAGTGTGCCCATCGTCTGTTTGCTCACATGCGGTCCCACATGTTAGTGAAAACGCAAGACGACCCACTGAACCTGCACATCTTTCACCTCGATGTGCTGGTGATGAAAAACAAATCCAATAAAGATCTTTGATGGTCGCTTTTGGAGTTACTCAAGAGTAAGATTCTATTTATAGTTTAACCCAAGATGCACATCACGTGGCTTCAACTAGCACTCCATTTACTTGCATGACACGACCTGGTTGCTGGATGTCCCACGTGTCGGCAAAAGGAGGAAGAACTCAACCAAATCTCCTCCACATTTAGACCGGAGGAGTAGGAAACACGGCAAGCCCTGTGCCTACATCATACTACGTACAAGCCCACCTCACGCAGTCATGCCATCACCATATTTCTCGGCCTCCGTGCGACACCTAGCTCTAGTTGATGGTATAGTACAACTAGGACTAAATATTGCACTAGCATACTCCACTATTAGGTTGGCTCTATGTGATGTGGCAACTTCATATAACCGGATGGTGGCTATACTACTATGGTACTCACAGTCCAAGAAGTGACTCGAAAACCATTCATAAATTGAGTTTATGACATGAATATGCCAATGTACCATTCATTACATACAACAAGTCATCAACACACAACGACAACGAGGATACATGTTGGATTATAGATTATTTCCAACAAAACATTCTAGTAAGTACTAAAGTTTTTATCACACAACAAATAACAAGCAATGAAATGAACTTCAGCTCAACCAATCCTCGGCGTTGGAAACGCTTGCTTTGAACCATAAGCAAGCCTCTGTGAAGGGGAAGCTATTGTCAATATCGAGACCAAAGCATGACTCATCATCCAGGCTGAGGCGGCCTATATCAGGACGCATATTGTGAAAGCCAGGGTAGGGAACCATAGCAATGTCCGAGGTATAGATACAGTTGCTTCTCATGAACGGTAGTAACATTGTGCCAACATCAATTGGATCGCCTTTCACCATCATTGGATAGTTTTATCCAAGGAAGAGCGAGTTTTCTCCAAGACTATCAATACGGAACCAGGCAGAAGGTGCTGGCGCTAGCACACTAGTATCCATCCCGAATACCCTGCAACGGATGTTGGAATAGGTCCGAAGAGTGCGACCATGGGAGACAACACCTGCTTCCTTAGTAACACCAGCAGTGCCCTGTATACATACAAGAAGAGGTGATCCATCGGAATAAGTTGCCAGGCACCACTGAGTATGTAGGTCCTGCTCGTCCTCATGCTAGTGATCATCACCATCGTCATCTCCCCCTTGGTTATAATTTTTTTCAAGTATAGGTGGTGGAATGTTCACAGGACCTTGGAAACACAAGAAGGTTAATTAGTACGGGATACTAACTCGCATGCACGTGGATGAAACAATTCTAATTACGGTGGAAGACAACGTACCGAAACAATAAGGATTCCATGCAAAAACAGTGCCACGAGTGGTGGCAGCAAACACAAGACTCTCGTATTGAATTGCATCACAGTACTCATCCGTGTACACAAATTGATTTTTGAGCAATATCCATCGAGCGCGTGGAAGTAAGGATGGCAACAAGCTTGTCGAAGATAGCAACAACATGATAGTTCGTGTAATCCCAAGAGCAGTTGGGAACTCAACAAATTGCTATCTTCTGTAGACGACAGTCACCATGATCGTATTTGAACCTACGTAGATCATCTGTGTGCTCAACCTCAGGGCACTCTGAGATTTTTGGAAGTGGAACCCGGTGACGAGTGTACACATTCACAAGTTCCCACTCGCAGTTGTACCCAATATAAACAACCCGATCTCCATTTGCGCCTGCCCAGGCCTTACCCTTAAGCGATGGCATCTTAACATCACACGTATCATTATCAAGCGGCATCAACTTGCACAAGGCGAGGCTTCCGTCGTCCCCGTGCCAGCGAGCAGGGTCATGGTGAAGAAGATAGGGGAGATCAAATGGCTCCTGAACCCTTGGGTTCTTTGTAATGATGTTATTTGTTGAGTCGAGAATGGTCTTGAACGAACCTGCCATGCTAGCCGAGGTGATGACGCCGCACCGATCAATGAGTTCCTCCACCACGTCATCTTTGAGATCGGGGCAAGAATAACGGGGTCATTTCCGGCCTGTTCCCTCCATGGAGAAGATGATTAAACAATGACAGAAGGAAGGGTGAAGGCAAATGGAGGGAGGAAGAGCGTGCAACAATAGTTCCAAATCGAGAGGGAAAGGCGAAGAGGCGATGGACGGTTGCCACGATACAGGAAGAGGCGCCTCGGCCTACATAGACGTCCGTTCAGAAATTGTACAAAAGGACTCGCCGTCGTCTCACTGACATGTTGGAACGGGACCACATGTCAACGAAACATGGTGTGTCATTTCTCGTGCAAAATGCAATCTGGCCGCGTTGGCCCGAGGTGCCGCATTATTTCTCAACTTTATTTTTTAATGGCGTGTCGTTCAGTTTTGAAGCACGACTAACTGGTACTGTATGCAGAGAAAATATAAACTACTCTACCACTACTCCACCTCTAGTACTAGTATCAAAAAAGATATATAGGCTGGAGCTTCAGCGCTTGCTTGCTAAGGTCTGCGCACTTGGTTCTCACACTATCACCCTCTCTCCAGATCTAAAGAAGACGGTGGTGCCCCTCTCTCTCCCTCCTCACCGGTGGTCACAGATCCGCCGGGGAAGAAAAGGACATGCAGCGTTGACGCACTCGTCGTCGGCGAGCGAGGTCACCCACAGACGACAAGGCCGTCCTCTCAGACCTAGCACCCGCGCGGGATGGCCTCCGTCCCCAACCTCGCTGCCGTAGTGTGTGCGGAGGACAACGACCACGAGCGAAGCCACTTCCCGCCGACCCTCAGGTATGCTACCTCTTTTCGAACCATACCCTTGTTGTATTACCCCATCTGCCACGTCGCTGCATGTGGATCTTTTTCCACTCCACCATCTCCCCAATTTTCTATCCTCTGCTCTGCTGGTCACACAAATGAAAACCTTAATTTGCACTATTAAAGGAAACCCTACTTCATGCAGACTAATCCATGTCTGGGTTGAATAAGGAAAGGAAGGGAGAAAGTACTGTCGAAGAGACTAGGCATCAAACTCGCATCTAGGTTGAAAAGGGGAAAATCAGTAGCTAAGGAACGAGTCTCATGTCTCTTGGTTGAAAAAGGGTAGAAAGGCATGACAACGCAATAGAGAATGACCAGGTCGATCGGTTTGTTGTCCTCACATAGGAAAAAGGTGGCTAAAGAGAACAAAAATGGGACGTAATCCACATATGCTGCCTGGATATTTGTTGCTCTGGGCAACCATCCCTCCCTCACCACTCTATGCGTCTGTGGAGGTACATCGTACTGGTGCGCCCACTATCCGAATGGGCCTCCCATGCTCTTATTGCCACTTTTTTGCTGTTAGTATAACGCCAGCGGTAAAGTCAAGCAATGCTACTGCTAAAGTGATGCCACATTTAACTAATGTCGCACTCAGTCTAATGCCACCGATAAATTTAAGCAATGCCATTTAATGTCACTGGATTATTTCAGGGTTAGCTGTTGATTGTGGATGTATTAAAGATGTTTCAGCTACGGCATTCTAATGCTGTTGCACAGCCAGTATACCAACGATGAAACTTGTTACTACCTTCAGATTTTTGCACTGTTAATGCTTATAGATTACATACCGCACTTTCATGAGATAAGTCAATTTTTTTGTACAGTGTCACTAAAATGCCAAGGCGCTGATGTCATTTTATTTTGGTTAAACTGCACAAAAAATTATGAAGAGAAGAGGAAAGGTCAAGAGTGGGCACCTCCTCCTCCGGCTGTTTTCTTGATTCGGTTGATCAAGTTTTTATGTTTGATCGATTATCAAGATTGGGATAGCAATTTTTCATGTCCTCTCGAGTTCGAAATGATATTTACCTTGAAGATCATGGTTTGCAATTTTTTTATACTGTCATTAGTTAATAATGCTAGTTACCTTCAGACTTTTGTATTTGGTTTAATGTTGTTGCACAGCTAGTATACCAATGCTGAAACTTGTTACCTTTACATTTTGTATTGTTAATGCTTATAGAAATCTTCCAGTGCTAGCTTATGGAAATCTGTTCAGTAAAACCATTGTACTGTACCCCGTAATAAAAAAACTACTCTACTGTTGCACTAGCCACTGGATTAGTGTATATTTGTACTATTCGAATGGTGTTGCATTAGCATATGGACATATATAAGGTGTGGCAAGCTTTCCCAGATATGTGCTCAAGAAAACTACTACCTATTTTTCTAAATACTAGATGTTTGGGTACTTTAAATTGAACTGCGAAAACTTCTTATATTAAGGAACAGAGGGTGTAGAGTTCACTCAAATTATGCCGGTAAAGCTAGTCACACCTTTGTTAAAATTAATGTTCAGTATGTTATCGGAGGAGGTCTGCATGTTTGTCTCTAATGCCTGTCGATCACATACCTAACATCTTGATGTAATGGTAAGTCATTTCTTTTTGTATAGCGTCACTGAATTATCAAGGCGGTGATGGCATTTTATTTTAGTTGAACTGCACAAAATATGCTTAAAAGAAGAGGAAAGGTCAGGAATGGTTCAGTTTTTAAGAAAATACTATGTATGCCTTCCTGACATCAGCCGTTGTTGCCTTATTTATTCCTTCAAACAGGTGGTTAGAAACAGTCTTGCTACCTTTTCCCATTAAGAAATTGGAATGCTTATATTTGTGAGTCTATGCTTCAACTAGTGCCACTTTTATAGTAATCACACTTTCAATATCTGTGCAAACAGGGATGCTCGATTTTAGTGGAACTGCACAAAAAGTCCAAATGGTTCAACATTAGGAGCATGTTTTCTTCCAAACCGTTATATCCAATTGGTGGCACTATGAGCCGTTCATTACGAAGGTACATGGTTTGCTACTATCTTGCTACTCTTTTTGTACTGTCATTAGATAGTAATATTAGTGGTTTGCGTGTGAATTTATTGGCAGGGTGGGCCTACATTGGAGGTGCAAGACATGATTCAATGATTGGACGCTCAATTTCGGTTGTATTGATTTCACCTCTTCCATCACTGCGAACATGGATATCCTTGGTCTGATGAAGAATAGGCGCTATATTTCTGCTCTGTACCAGCAAATCAACTCAGTACGAAATTGTCCAGGGCAAAACATGACAGTATCAAATTGTCCAGTGCAAAACAGGACAGATGCTAGGCGGAAGAGACGTGTTTAAACCAAAAATACAAGGTGGCGTATATGTTTACTAGCTGCTTGATATTTGTGCAGATAGATGTCTGCCCATTGCTATTTGGCAAACAAACAAAGTGACCTCAATTTTGGTGGAACTGCACAAGAGAATAATATAGTCACTACATGCAGTGCCATTTGAAAATAGACACAGAAAGATTGGATAGTCACTTCATGGATTGCACAAAAGTAGTACTATACTATTTATTGGCCAACACTAGGTGCTTCATTGCTTTGGTCTTATTATACAATGGGCATCATTTTGCCTAAGTTAAAGTTTGTATTCCGAAAATAGTCTCGCCGTGTGATCGAGAGAAGACCAAATCATATTGCAGTGGATGTTCCTCCATCATGTGTGGTTCATTCTCATGGTTCCAGCTATTGGTGAAACCACTTACGTTTGCAAGAGGAATTGTAGACTTCACAAACAAATTTGTCTTTCACTCTGTACTGAATGTTGGCCCAGAGAAGCATCCATGTTAGTAGCAAGAACATATTTTTTTTCCAGATCTTTGCTTTTGGAGCTACATATTTGTATATGATCTGTGAATCATTGAGATGCATTAACATGTTGATCTTATGTATGGGAATCATACTAGTTGGTTGTGAATTTGGGCTACTAATGTGAACATATTACAATGCCAGGCCTGTGAGTCTCGTGTGAACATTTCGAATGGATCGGCTCTTACTACTGTGCACAACATGATCCTTATTTCTGTGTGCTCAATGTTTACAATTTACTAGCAGTTCCTTATTTCTGTTCGCTCAGTGTTTACAAGTTACTGATCGATCACTAGCTAGCCTGCTAATACACTCCTGGCAGTTTTAGTTGCGATGCAAGATCCGAAGGTGGCAGTTTTTTGAATAAAAATGCCTACCTCTGAAGAAACTGACATGCTGTTCTGAAGAAAATGCCATGCGAATCTGAAGAAACTGCCAGCAAAAACGTTCGCAAATGCCTTATCTCCCAGCGAACGTTCACTAGCTATTGCGATCCTACACGTACACTATCCAACCAACTCGATCCTACACAATTAATCAGTGGATCATGCACGTACCTCATCTGTATGAATCGAGCGCACTGGTTTGATCGTCATGCCGACGTGCGACCCAGCACGGACGGGATGCACCACTGACGGGACAGGATGGGACGGGATGGCACAGTCATAATTTCAGTTTTTCTAGTTTTCCACGGCAAGCTGGCGCGCTAAGCCATGCCTGCTTATGCATTGAATTCTGATGACCGTGATGACCGTCGCATTTCCTGTGACACGCTGGCTCACCTACCTTCCGCCTATAATTACTGGTTCTCGGCGTTCTCCGGTGGCACCATCACCCAACTCGCCCTATCCTCATAAGCCCCCACCGGCCTGACGTCGCTCGCCACTTGCCCTCGCTCTCGCCATGTCTGTCATGCCCTCGCCCGTCCGCAATAGGCGACGCTGGAGGCGGTCACCACTGGAACTAGTGTTCGGTTTTTCACCGGAAGGCAGACGGAGGGAGGAGGCATTCTATTGGTCTTTAGATGGCAATGCGGAGTATGAGGACTTGTTGGAGCGCGACCGCCTGGCGAAGGAGCAGCGTATCGCCGATTTGCGCCGTCAGCAGGGCATGGAGCAGCAGCGCACCGATGCTCTGAGTCGCAAGCAGAGTGCCCGCAACTGGGCCGACTACGTGGAGCCCGGCGCCCGGCAAATAGCCCTGTAGGCTGTCGGGCACGCACGCGTTTGCAACGCCGAATTTTACTACCAGCTCATCAAGTGGGTTTCCCGCTTAGAAGCCGAAGCTTCGGTGGACCACGTCGGCATGGAAAGGGCCAACGCGCGCGAGCAATGCGCCCTATCGCACCTCTGGCAAGTCCAAGGTGAGGAGGAGGACGTCGGTGCCGACGTTTAGCATGTACCGCACATGGTTGCCGGCATCGTCTAGTTAGCTAAGAGTAAGTTAGTACTTGTACACTACTAGAGTATTAGTGGGAGTAGATAGTTAACCTGGCTATGATGGTTGTCAACGTGGAAGTTCAGTACTCTATATTTGGATCAGACATGTTACTTTGCTCTGAATGTTGAACTTTCCGTTTGAACGTATGGAATGGGCTGTTATTTTTTTAAATGTGCTGTATTTGTCCGCCACGGGTTTAGAGGCTGACTTGTGGGCCTACTAGGTTGACACGTACACAATCAGGAGATGATTGTACGTGGAGAGGATGACAGCAGGGACCCACCAGGGTCATGGCAGTATGCAAGCAAGTGCCTCCTTATTTCAAGCCAAAAAAATGGTTCCTCATAATGGATTTCTGACATCTGGGTCCCATGCCATTGTCAACGTAGTCAATAAACGAGAGAATTGCACAACGAGCGGCTGACACCAGGGACCCAGCAGCTCGCCCAGTTTTTTTTGTTTTTGAGATGGAAGCAGCGTGTCAACTGGGCTGTGCGGGGCACTCTGGCCTGTCTAGCCAGCCTTTTATTTTATGTTTACCACAAGACCAGCCCAGTAGTTTTTTTTCTTTCTGAAAATGGCTAGCCCAGTTTTTTGTTCTTTTGCAGAATGCCCAACCGAGGCCTACTTGGTTTGTCAGCCCTGTTGGGCTACAAATCTTTCAAGATGAGGAGAGTTTCATTCGGCTTGCCCAGAAAATGAGCTATCAGTAATGAGAAATGGGCTGTACATTTTTAAAACACATCAAACCGGCAATTAGTTTCAAATTTCTTTTTTTATTTCAAGATTTTAAATTCCATTGATTTTTATGCGTGGACAATTATTTGGATTTTATATTGATATAAATTTATTTTTCAAATTAGTTTGAATGTGACTCGAAATTTCAGGATTAAAAACAGTTGGGACCGCACCGAAATATACAAAATTTCGTATAATTTTTTAACCGTGGCCACAATATGGGCTATAATGCTAACAAAAAGAATATGGGCTCCAAAAAAATTGTTAAGAATTAGCAAATGGGCTGTAAATTATTAGAAATAATGGCAGGTGGGCTGTATGATGTTTTCCACACATTTGAGGCTGACTTGTGCGCCTACTATAGGTTGACACGTACGCTTTCCTAAAAAAAAGATTGACGCACATGCAACGCCATGTCAACTTAGTCAACACATGAGAGCAGTGACTATTGGATGTCCATCCAACAGCCGTTGTGCTTCTTCAATCTCTGCTCTTCCTGCTCCAGTCGCTCAAACAAGCGCCGGCGGGACTGCCTGCTCCCTCCTCCCTCGGTCGGCTGTGCTGCCGCGCAGGCCTCACCGCCCCACCGTACTCCCATTGCTGGCCTAGCCATCCCTCTACTCACCCAGACCTCCTATTATTCTCCGGCGATGGCAACCTCACACTACAGCTGAAGCAGTAAACCCTCGTACTCCCCTCCGTGTGGGAAACAACTGCTGAGTCTTCCCCGGCTCCTGGTCATTCCCCTCCTAGGCCTCGCCGTCGTCCCCACCTTGGTGCTCTCGACGCGACGTGGTCAACATGGTCAAGGAATGACTTCCATCGGAAGAGGACTGTACGTGGAGATGCTGACAGCTGGGTCCACAACCGCAGCAAGGAAGTGCCTCCTTATTACGCGCAAAATAATGATTCCTGCACCTAACAGCGGGGACCCACCGGAAGGGCCTCTGTATTTCGCGAAAAAAACATTCCCCCCGCTACCAGCTCAGACCCACCAGCTATATCTTTGAACTCAAGGAAGTGCCTCCTTATTACGCAAAAAAATAAAAAATGAATACCCCAGCTGCTAGGTGGGACCCACCATATTTGAAGGCTGACTTGTGGGCCTACTAAGTTGACGCGGACGCAGGGCTTTGTCAACTTAGTCAATATAAACGATTCTAGCTGCGGTGACCGTACGATGTCCATCCAACGACTGTCGTGCTTCTTCAACCTCTGGTCTTCTTGCTCCAGCCGCCCAAACCATCGCGGGCCGTGCCGCCTGCTCATGCCTCCCGAGGCTGGCTGTGCTATCGCGTAGGCCTCACCGCCCCACCCTACTACCATCACTGGCCTAGCCATCCCTGTACTCACCCAGACCTCCTATTATCTTCGGCGACGGCAGCCTCACACTGCAGCCGAAGTAGTAAACCCTCATACTCCTCTCCGCGTGGGCATCCACTGCTGCGTCTTCCCTGGCTCCGCGTCGTCCCCTTCCTAGGCCTCGTCGTCGTCCACCGCCTTGGTGCTCTCAGCGCGGTGTGGTCAACGTGGTCAAGGAACGTCTTCCATCGGAAGAGGACTGTACGTGGAGAGGCTGACAGGTGGGTCCACGGCTGCAGCAAGGAAGTGCCACCTATTACGCGTAAAATAATTATTCCTCCACCAGACAGCAGGAACCCACCAGAAGGGACTCTGTATTTTGCGAAAAAATGTTTCCCCCTTGATAGATGGGACCCACTAGCTACAGCTTCGCACGCAAGGAAGTGCGTCCATACTACGGGCAAAAAAATGATTCTTCCCCCTGACAGCTAGACCCACCAGCTATATCTTCGCCCGCAAGGAAGTGCGTCCTTATCCTCCCTGACAGCTGGGACCCACCCGGTCGAAGCGTACGTAGAGTTGTCGCGAACGTGTATGTACATACTGGTCGATCAGTCTCTCTGCAGCGATGAACCGAGGCCGAGTAAGGAGCAGCACATGTCGTAGTAGAGGCGCGGACGTAGCATGTCACGCAGTCCCATCTATATCGTGTACACGTACGTATAGCCACGCTGCAAGAAAGTAAATACGGCTACGTATGTACATATGGGCGGGGTCTTGAATGCGTACAACGATGTTGTCCTGTTCATCGGCAGCCAACCGGCTGGGTCGCAACGGAGGAAACAGCGTCGTGTTCATCGGGAGGCAACAGAATATGTCGTGTTCATCGGGAGCCAACCGCTTGGATGGAACAGCCGAAACGAGGTCTGGCGTACCGCAGAATGGAGGAAACGGGCCTTCTGTTCGACCGCGTACGGTCAAAACGGGGTCCTGTTCATCGGGAAGGGTCTGGCGTACCGCAAAACGGAGGAAATGGACTTGTGTTGGAGTGACTACGGTCGAAACGGGGTCCTGTTGATCGGGAGGGGTGTGGCGTACCGCAAAACGGAGGAAAGGGACTTGTGTTGGAGCGCCTATGGTCGAAACGGGGTCCTGTTCATCCACCGTCTACTGCCTCGCTCCAGCCTCCACGGGCTACTGTTCATCCACCGTCGACCTCCTCCAGCCTCCACGGGCTACTGTTCATCCAGCCTCCACCGGCTGTTGTTCATAGAGCCTCCACGGGCTACTGTTCATCCAGCCTCCATCGGCTGCTGTTCATAGAGCCTCCACGGGGTCCTGTTCATCCACCCCAACCGGCTGGGGTGCGGCGGCCTCCTCGGGGTCCTGTTCATCCAGCGGCAACGGCCTACTACCACAGGGTCCTGTTCATCCAACCCCCACCGGGAACTATTCATCCACTGCCAACCAACCGGCTCGACTCACCACGTCTCACTCGTTCTACGTACCGCGCGCACGGTAGCAACGGTCACTGTTCATCGAGAGGCAACCCAACACCGGCTGACTACGTCTCGCACGGGGGCTCGATCGGCTTCAGTAAGCAGCAACACTGATTGATCGCTCGGTTCAGTTAGCAGCAGCAGCAAAGGAATCGCTCGGGTTCAGTCAGCAGCCAAGGGATCGATCGCTCGGGTTCAGTAACGTAGCTAGTGCAATCGCTCGGGTTCAGTAAGCGAACACCTTGCTCGGGTTCAGTTAGAGCCCAATGCCTCGCACACACGCGCATATAAATATGATAGAAAACGCGCAAACCTCCGTGCATCGCTCGGCCCCGACCACCCACCGTAATCGGGAACTCCCCGATATTTTCCTCGCCCTCGCTTCTACCACGATTTTTTCCGTCATGGATGGCCCAAAGAATGTCATGCAGCTGCGTCTCCAGCCCGCCCAGGACGAAAAGCCCATTTTCTATCATGATTTTTTGTCATAGAAGTAGGAGCCCACGACATCTATGATGATACCGGGTTTTGTCACAATTATCGTCATAAAAGTGTCATAAGTATGACAAAAAAATTTTGTTTGGCCCAAAATGTCATGGATGTGTCTTTTTTTTGTAGTACCTTGATCACTCCGATACAATCCCACTCTCTCGCTCCTGCTCTCTTTTACTGCATTAGGACAACAACGATTCAACTGTTACATGTTGCGGAAGTTGAACCCATTCCTCTGCATGACCTGTCTTGCCACAGTAAATAGTTGAAACCCACTAGCATGAGTAGGAGTTGTTTGAGCCATGATGTACCTACTCATTCATGCTTTCTTGTTATGCCTGCTATGCTTAGAGTTGTGTCAGGTCTGATTCATTTGGGATGGATTGGAATGGTGTTGAACATGTCCTACTGTTGAGAGCAAAGTGTGTGAACACGATTTGTTAAAGGTAGCGATGAGAGGCCATGTAGGAGTACATGGTGGGTTGTCTCATTGAAACCGTTCTCAGGAACTGAGTTCTGTGTTTGCGGTCCAAGATAGTTACTACCACACATTGGGTTCCGGTAACTCGACCCCTCTCAGCTTATTAATCACCTCGATCTCTGTCCAGGAGTTGCAACTAGTTTCTGGTGTTTGTAGGTAGTGCTATTTGTCTACCAAGTGGCACCTGGTACAGGTGGGCTTGGGACAGACTAGGCATAGTGGCACGGTGTACCAAGTGGCACCCGGATGGTGGGCTTGGGAACCCTGCTCACATCGTTTGGGGCCGTGATGGAAACTTCGGTCGGACTTCCTTTGCGGGTTTAGCCTCGGATAGGCGATAAACCTGGACTAGAGTCTTGTGTGGTTAGTCAGGTCGTGGCTGACACTCTCGCCAGGCTTCCGCTTGAAGGTTGCCGAGATACATGACGTGTACATGGCAGTAAGTGGCGAGAGCGTGTGTGAAGAAGTACACCCCTGCAGGGTTAACATGATCTATTCGAATAGCCGCGTCCTCGGATATGGACTACTTGGAAAGCTTATATGGTTCATAGATAACTGGAAGTCGATACTCTAAAATGCGCAAGATAAGTGTGAGTGCTATGGATGGCCTTCTCGTAGGGAGACGGGAGCGGATCCATAGTGGTGTATTGATTTGGTGAATATATGGACTCGTGTGCGCCACCTCAAAGAAAGTACTCGTAGTACAGGATAACCATCGAGTCAAAGCTGGTTTGCTGCAGTTAAACTCCACCACCCCTTTGTTGATATTGATGCATATGTAGTTAGGTTAGATGTAAGTCTTGCTGAGTACATTTGTACTCACGTTTGCTTAATTTATGTTTTGTAGAGGAGACTTCAGTCTCACTAGTAGTTCCACGTGGGCTTCGACATTAGCTTGGGAATCCCAAACAGAGGTCTGGTTCCTATGGAGGGTCTTGTAGATAGTCATGCTTTCTAGCCTTCTTCTTTTCAGATGTCTATACTCAGACATGTTTATGCTTCTGCTTGTTGCTTGTATGACTTGTATGTTGGGTCATGAGACCCATGTTTGTAATATCTGGCTCCTCGGAGCCTATGGAATAAATACTTTGAGTCGTAGAGTTTTGTTGTGATGCCATGTTGTATTTACACATATTGAGCATATTGTGTGTATGTTATTGAAATGCTTGGTATGTGTGGGATCCGACACCTAGTTGTTTATTCTTGGTAGCCTTCCTTATGGGGAAATGCCTCCTAGTGCTTCCACTGAGCCATGGTAGCTTGCTACTGCTCTGGAACACAGGGATTGACCGGCATGTGTCCTTCTTTTCTCTTGTGTCTGTCCCTTCATGGAATGTCACGCGGTGTCTACCGGAGTCCATATAGCTTGCTACAGCCCGGTTGCACTCGCTGCTGGCCGACACATGCATTGTTGGGTCATGTATGCCTGTCCCTGTAAGTTTGTGCCATTCTTGGGTTTACGACTAGTCATGTCGGTCCGGGTTCTCTGTCATATGAATGCTAGCGACACTATCATATACGTGAGCCAAAAGGCGCAAACGGTCCCGGCCTTGGTAAGGCTGCAGTCGTGGGAATACCGTGCGTGAGGCCACAAAGTGATATGATGTGTTACATGCTAGATCGGCGTGATTTAGGATCGGGGTCTCGACAGCTTTGGTATCAAAGCCTGACTGCCTGTAGGATTACCAAGCCAAACTGGTCGAAGTCAAGTCTAGAAATGCTTTAGTTATATAAGGGAATTGATTGTGGAAGGGAACGTAAGGCTCTTTTGACTCCTTTTCCTGTGTTGTTCTATTCTGAGTCACCCTCTTCTTTTCTACGAGGTTAAGAGACTAGGCTTTCTCATCTATCTATCAGGATGATGAGTTACTATGTTGGAGGCTTATAGGAAGGATGGATTCAAGTCTCAGTTCAGTTCCTAGTACTTTCGTGTGTTAAAAGTTGATCTCGGAACCTTGATATTGTGATGTTGAGTGGTTATGCCACCATTTTGCAGGATGTCTCAAAATCTTTTTTGAGCATTTACAACCGCTATGTTGTCCAAGTTGTCCCACGTTCCTACATAATCTGATGCATTTGCAAATCTTTCTCCCTGTTCCTGATGTTCCTTTTAGGCCAGATTAACCACACTAAATGGTGTGTTGAGGTACTGCGTTGCCTCGACATATATGTTGAAGTTATTAGGACACTAGGGTACCTTAGAGAACCACCTAGTAATATAGCCATGTTCTATGTTCTCAGTGTGATGATTCTGGCCACCATTCTCGAGAGCATATCGTGATGTTATTTAGTATGTAGGTATTCTATTTCTGGGTTCTTGAACCCAAGATTCACTCTACTTACTTCCTGCTGATAGTGTTTGCTAGTTACTTTAGGATAATAGTAACCTTTGTGATAGTCTTCGAGGTCCGTGGTACATCGTTCTTCCAATACCATGAACCAATATGGCAGAAGTTCTTTGAACCAAAAGATCACAACTAGAGTGCTCTTGATGAGTTCTCCATTCTACATTGTGACTCTACCAATCCTACCTTCAACATGGATTATCTGGAAGAAATATGTTGAGCCTTGTTCGACATACTAATCTATGCATCCACAACTCAGAAAACTATATGTTCCTTTGAGTTGTCCCTCTTTAGTTGTATTCTGACCTCCATCTATCAATTGATAGTCAGGAGTAGTAGTGCATTCGTGTTCATCGATGCCTATTATTCTTGTGGTCCGTCAAGCCATTCTATTCTAGAATGACTAGGAGAAACAAACTCCAGTACCTCATCCATTTCTAGGATCGGGTCAAAGTAGTTGTATTCCATAGATCAAAATGCCAATCCAACTTTTGTTCTGTTCTACCTTGGAGTGTTACCCTCTTTCATGTCAAGAATGTCATGAGAATTGCACAACCTCTTATGAATTCTTGACGTAGTGATACTTCTTGCCATCATCATTTATTTCTCGGTCTCCGTGTTGATTGTAACCGGAATGCCGACAAGTGAACTATGATGTGTGAAGTCAATACTCCTAGCAACCCTGTTGCTTGCTAGTTAATGGACGATAATTTCATTCTTAGCGTGCTGGTTATCGAATTATCATTCTAAGATCGATCGTGCTACCTAGTCCATATTTTTCTTGGTGCACTCTTCGATCAATAAGTTAGGATTGTGTCAATCCCTCCCTCTTTTGATCATATCGTCTTGTCCTGAAAAGCAAGATTGTTCTCGAGCTTAGTAGCATATCGGTGGTTCGTGATTTTCCGGATATCTTCTCGGAAGTATTACCAGGTTGTCCCCTGATCGTTATGTTGAGTTTGTGATCAAGTTTGTTTTCCCCTAAACAACCCTTCTCCAAGAATCTATGTTGGATACCCCTGAGCTAGTTGGTTAAGCTAAACAGCAACTTGGAGAGTTGGAAGATGAAAGCTTGTCCCACTTAGTTCATTGCCAAAGGGATATCCTTGTGTTTGTGTGTGTTGAAGCAAAATGAAATCTTCATCGATTGACCTTCGTGTTTAGTTGTTGGACTTATTGTCTTACCCAATCCTTTGATTTGAGTATGGGCTATCGTCAAATCAAAATTAGAACCAACGATTCTCGTAATGTTGTCTTACTCGTTCTTGATTCCTCGAGCATACACCATTATATATTTTGGGTCTCACCAATGCTATCATTTTTTCCACATAATTATGGAATTCCATCTATAATGGAAATCTCGATAAATTGTTGTTGAGCCCATTGACAACTTTTTCATCTTGTCCATGATTCATGTTGAACACCTAAGTTGGTGTTGGAAACTTGTGCTAGCATTTTCTTCGTGCTATCTCATGAAGAATATGTTTGGATGAAAGAAGAGACTTCCTCTAATTCACGTGCACTTGATGTAAGTTGCCGCCGTGGATCCGAGAAAGATTGTTTTTGCTTCATCTGGAATCATCCCAAGTCAGTCATGCACGTGCGAAGTATTCTATGGTTTGATAGGCTCACTACTTCCATTCGATAAGTATTCCCTAGCACCCCAAGCCACTGATTGATTTGTTCAAGGAGAAGAAGTTCCTTATTAAGAGCTAATCCAGACTTATGTAAGGAATTTTCTATCCTCAATGATGGTTCCCAACCAGAACTCGATAGTGTTTTGTCGTAAGATTTCCATGTGGACACGATTGTCATGGACATTCCGTTCACATGTATCTTACAATCCAGCTCATGTTTTGGAGCTTGCTATCGCAGTTCATTTCCTGAGACTCTCGCAACGACATCTCATTGATTTGTGTTACAAACTTTATTTTTCAGACATGCTGAGTCTGAAGCATCTTGTCACCAACCAGATCTGAATCTCACAGCAGATATGATGGTTGGAACATTCCTAAGATCTATGATATAGGTTCCAGTGAAGTGGACGCACCTAGCTGGAAGCACTATTATTGTAGTATCTTGATTAAGCCATTTGGTCACTCCCCATGAGGATTTCGCATGACTTATTTTAGAAGTTGATCCTTATGGATTTTGTGCTCCCGAAGTGTGACCTTTACTTGACGGCCATGTTGATGCTTTTAAGCATGACCATGGTAGCTAGTACATCAAGGAGAACATCAGAAGCGGAGTGCTAAATGTCTCTCAGTATATCATCTAGATTTTGTTTCCTTGGCCCAGTCAAGGTAAAATCTAAGAACGTGTTGGTCTTCCTTTGCATCTGCATCCTTCATCATTATTCATCATGGTAGTATGAGGTGTCACCAAGATCTTGGCATAGATGTTGGTCAAACTATGATGATTATGGAATGCTCAAGTTCTTGAGAGCACACTCAGGCACTAGGTTATATCCTCGGTATCAATTGGAATGTGCCTTCCATTTGCGGACTTTTCCTATAACTCTAGTTTCCTTTCCAAACTGAGTATGCCATTTCTTTGAACTCCTTCAAATGATCGTTTGTAAATCGCCTCAAGATGGTATGAAGAGTTTCAATGATCTGTGTATCAAAGGTAATTCTTGTTGCCACTTAAGGGAATAATTCTACGAGTCACCTTCCCTAAGGTGCCCCATTACGGAACCATGGCAATTAACTCCTCGCTACCTCGAAACCCATGCACCATCTTACCTAAGCGTAGAATTGTTGCTTACCAAATAGAACCCTCGTCATCTAATTTTCCCATCCCTCTCGATGTTTGTTTTGTGTCTCAGCTCAAGAGATGTTCAACGTCTCACTCCATGAGTTGATCTTGAGTTGCTTGATCTTCGAGAAGATCGATTCCTATAGAGTTTCTTTCTGTCATCATCGTGTGGGATGAAGATCTCGAAAGCAAAGACGTCAATGTCAACATGAATCATTGAATCAACATCTTCAAGAAGGGCAGTTGGATCACGAAGATCGTGTTAGCTTTGTGTCCCCTCTGTCTTCTTACCTCATGTCTTGAATCTCGGGACGAGATTCTTGTTTAGTGGGGGTGAGTTGTCACAGCCCTAGAATATTGCTTGTAAATAATTGCATCAGAGAGCATCATGCATCACGTTATTTTCAAGAAACTTGAATTGAGGAAAGTGGAAGCCTAAAAAGTTTAATCAAGGGGCAAGAACCCTGAAAATGCATTCAGTGAATCCAAAATGCCCTAAAAATAGTTTTGAGAATTTTGGCAG
The DNA here is from genome assembly GCA_011799875.1 of Thinopyrum elongatum. Classification (NCBI taxonomy): domain Eukaryota; kingdom Viridiplantae; phylum Streptophyta; class Magnoliopsida; order Poales; family Poaceae; genus Thinopyrum; species Thinopyrum elongatum. The sequence continues at coordinate 370,058,286 of CM022303.1, forward strand.
GAGTTATATATCAAACCAAAAATTTGGAACATTTTTATGGAATATTTTGGGCACTGAATTTAAATCACTATTGTATTTGAGTTTGAATTTATATTCATATATTTAGAATATAAATTCAAATACTTCTGAAATCAATTATGTGCATTTGGCTAGGTCAATATCTATATCATAAAATATTTCAGAAACTTTTTGGCATTGTTTGAATTTGTCTGAATTCAAAACAGTGGCAGAAAGAAATAAATAAAAAGAAAACAGAACAGAAAAATAGAACAGAGCAGAACCTTACCCGCTTACCTGGCCCAGGAGAGAATTGGCCTAGCCCACCTGGCGCCCCTGTCGTCTTCCTCGTTTAGCCAATAGGCAGAGGGCCTGTGCCTGTGCCCGCGGCGCGCGCGCACGCGCAGCGCCACCTCCACCCTTCCTGCTTTTCCCCTCGACGGCCTAGAAGCTCTGGAGGTGCCAAGCTACCCACTGAACCCCCTCGTCCTCTCCGCGCTCACTTTCCCCTCCTCTGCTCTCTCCCCGCAGCATGCCCGAGCTCCTCGCAGCGCACCACCCCTCACTTACGTACCCACCGTGCTCCTCACGATCACCCGAAGTGCCCAGGAGCTCTGCCTCGACCACCTATTCCTCCTCGCCGAGCCGCGCGGGTCAGGAAGCCCTGCTTCATCCTGAACGCCGCCGTCTTCTTCCGCGGGATCCGGTGATCACCGTCATCGCTCTGTCGTCTGCAGGCCTTCCCCGAGCCCGCCGAGTACTTCAATCGACACGTTGTGAGCCCTCGGTTATTTTTCCTCTAACACCGTGTCCTATTGCACACCGTAGCCGTCGTGCTCATCGAGGCCGAAGCTCGTCTCCGCCCAAGCTCATCGCCGGCATCACTCCGGTGACCCTTTGGTCATGCTAACATGTCCAACAGCCTTGTTAGCACGTGCAGCCGCCGTAGATGCCAAGAAACACATGCCTTGCTCACCGTAGCGACGAATCCATTGACGCCCGAGCTCCGGTCGCCGCTGCCTTTGACGCTGTCGTCACCTCCAGCCACCACATGGGCTCCCGCTTGCATAGCTAGATGCGCGCGAGCCTCAGCAGCGCGGAGATGCCCTCCGCCACGTGAATGGTCGCCGGAGGACGGATCCCGACGTCCTCCGCCGTCTCGGCTCATCGCCGGCGGCCTAACTCTGGCCTAACCGCCGTTTAGGATAGCTAATGACCATCCCTGGGTCACTGACATGTGGGCCCAGGGCTCTGCTAATTTTAGTTAAGTTTTTAGTTAACTTAATTAACCCACTGACTCACTGACATGTGGGGCCAGCCCCTGTTAAATTAGTTTAGTTTAACTTTTAAACTTAATTAGTGACTAAGAGACTGACACGCGGGAACAACCGGTCAGTTTGACCTGGGCCGCTCCATTGACCTCCTGACGTCAGCATGGTGCCATGCAGATGCAGTAAATCATTTACTAGATTTGTTTTATTTCTAAATAACCAGGAAAATCCAGAAAATGATATAAACTTCTAAAAATCATAGAAAATAATCTATAGCTCACAATGAAATAATTTATATATGAAAAATGATCAGAAAATATGAAGAATCTGTTTATGCCATGATCATGCATGTTTGAACAAGTTAATATCACTGAATAGGACAAATGATGATTAGGACAATTTGTGAAATAACATTTGGAGTTGGAATTTGATCTTGTTTGAATTCCACTTCAACTTAACTTGGATAAATATTGCATTAGGTGAATTCAGTACCTTAACATGACATGTCATTAATGTGAATGTGCATTACATTGATTGTGTTCCTTCTTTGCTAGTCGGTGTTGTTCCTTCTCGATAGCCGATGTTTTCGACGTTGTGATCGTTGTCACTGATGAAGAGCAGTGCTATCTTCAGAAGTTCCAGGAAAGCAAACCCCCCTTGATCACTCTGATACAATCCCACTCTCTCGCTCCTGCTCTCTTTTACTGCATTAGGACAACAACGATTCAACTGTTACATGTTGCGGTAGTTGAACCCATTCCTCTGCATGAACTGTCTTTGCCACAGTAAATAGTTGAAACCCACTAGCATGAGTAGGAGTTGTTTGAGCCATGATGTACCTACTCATTCATGCTTTCTTGTTATGCCTGCTATGCTTAGAGTTGTGTCAGGTCTGATTCATCCGGGATGGATTGGAATGGTGTTGAACATGTCCTACTGTTGAGAGCTAAGTGTGTGAACACGATTTGGTAAAGGTAGCGATGAGAGGCCATGTAGGAGTACATGGTGGGTTGTCTCATTGAAACCGTTCTCAGGAACTGAGTTCTGTGTTTGCGGTCCAAGACAGTTACTACCACACATTGGGTTCCGGTAACTCGACCCCTCTCGGCTTATTAATTGCCTCGATCTCTGTCCAGGAGTTACAACTAGTTTCTGGTGTTTGTAGGTTGTTCTATTTGTCTACCAAGTGGCACCCGGTACAGGTGGGCTTGGGACAGAGTAGGCACGATGGCACGGTGTACCAAGTGGCACTCGGATGGTGGGCTTGGGAACCCTGCTCACATCGTTTGGGGCCATGATGGAAACTTCGGCCGGACTTCCTTTGCGGGTTCAGCCTCGGATAGGCGATAAACCTGGACTAGAGTCTTGTGTGGTTAGTCAGGTCATGGCCGACACCCTCGCCAGGCTTCCGCTTGAAGGTTGCCGAGATACATGACATGTACATGGCGGTAAGTGGCGAGAGCGTGTGTGAAGAATTACACCCCTGCAGGGTTAACATGATCTATTCGAATAGCCGCGTCCTCGGATATGGACTACTTGGAAAGCTTATATGGTTCATAGATAACTGGAAGTGGATACTCTAAAATGCGCAAGATACGTGTGAGTGCTATGGATGTCCTTCTCGTAGGGAGACGGGAGCGGATCCATAGTGGTGTATTGATTTGGCGAGTATGTGGACTCGTGTGCGCCACCTCAAAGAAAGTACTCGTAGTACAGGATAACCATCGAGTCAAAGCTGGCTTGCTGCAGTTAAACTCCACCGCCCCTTTGTTGATACTGATGCATATGTAAGTCTTGCTGAGTACATTTGTACTCACGTTTGCTTAATTTATGTTTTGTAGAGGAGACTTCAGTCTCCCTAGTAGTTCCACGTGGGCTTTGACGTTAGCTTGGGAATCCCAGACAGAGGTCTGGTTCCTATGGAGGGTCTTGTAGATAGTCAGGCTTTCTAGCCTTCTTCTTTTCAGATGTCTGTACTCAGACATGTTTATGCTTCCGCTTGTTGCTTGTATGACTTGTATGTTGGGTCATGAGACCCATGTTTGTAATATCTGGCTCCTCGGAGCCTATGGAATAAATACTTTGAGTCGTAGAGTTTTGCTGTTATGCCATGTTGTATTTACACATATCGAGCATATTGTGTGTATGTTATTGAAATGCTTGGTATGTGTGGGATCCGACACCTAGTTGTTTATTCTTGGTAGCCTTACTTATGGGGAAATGCCTCCTAGTGCTTAGCCATGGTAGCTTGCTACTGCTCCGGAATGCATGGATTGACCGGCATGTGTCCTTCTTTGCTCCTGTGTCCGTCCCTTCGGGGAAATGTCACGTGGTGTCTACCGGAGTCTGGATAGCTTCCTACAGTGCGGTTGCACTCACTGTTGACTGACACGTCCATTGTTGGGTCATGTATGCCTGTCCCTGTAAGTTTGTGCCACCTTGGGTTTACGACTAGTCATGTCGGCCCGGATTCTCTGTCATATGGATGCTAGCGACACTAACATATACGTGAGCCAAAAGGCGCAAACGGTCCCGGCCTAGGTAAGGCTGCAACTGTGGGAATACCGTGCGTGAGGCCACAAAGTGATATGATGTGTTACATGCTAGATCGGTGTGATTTAGGATCGGGGTCCCGACATTCTTGGAAGAGAAAATGGATCTAGGCGTTGGAGCTCAGGAGTTGGGGAAAGTAGTGGCGCAGGAGGAAGCGAGAGCATGCGAAAGAAATGGAGGCCGCTCCCCTTTTATGGGCTGCCGTAAGGCCAAGGGTCCTTTTACTGCGCCGCAGACCTCGCCACTTCCCGATACAATTGTGCCTTTATGCGCGTATGGGATAGCCCAAATCATTGATCACATCCCTTCAAAACCGGACAGGATCTTCATGTTGATGGGACATGCCAATGAAGAAACCGCCTCGAACCACGAATTGAGCTTTCATAACTGGTTTGTGGTCATGGCGGGTCGTGACCCTTCGGAAAAAGTTGTCAGATGAGGGTACTGTTCACACTTGGGCGGCTGGCCTTCGTGGCTAAGTAACTTGCACGTGTCGAAAGCTATGTCATAATTCGGGAAGCATATGGCCGGACATGGCCGAACAATCCTCGAAGATTCGATCCAGGGCGGCTGCGGGCCTGATGCAAACACCACGAAAGGAAGGGAACCGGTCTGCAAAGCCTGAAATGTTCACATATACTTTGGCTTCGAAGACTAGTTCGGGGGGCTACTGAGGGTGCCCCTGACTAAGGGGTCCTCGGGCTGCCGGCCTATCTTTCATGGGCCAGATTGGTGGGCTGCTCGTGATTCAATAATGGAAGGCTGGACTACAGGCGACCCCGTGCTCCAGAAGGAACCCTCCGAAGACTTGGCGTATCCTCCAAGCCTAGTTAGCGTAACCGGCATGTTTTCCCCCGAATGGTAACCAACCATATGTAACCCTAGGCACTCTTGGTGTCTATATAAACCAGAGGGCTAGACCGTACAGAGGAAGAACCATTATCGCCATACTCACCTAGGGTTAGTTCATCCGATCTCGAGGTAGATCAACTTTGTAATTGTCATACAAACACATCAATACTACCAAGGAGGACGTAGGGTTTTACCTCCTCGAGAGGGCCCGAACCTGTGATAGGGGCGAGGGTCCCGATCTTTCGATGAGATGATAACTATCGATTTGGTGGAGATGACTTTGATGATCTGACTACAAACGTGCAACGACGTTGCGCCTTAGCGATCGCTAAATCAACTCTGAGAGGTTATTGACCACGCCGCAGCATGATCAACCTGGCCATGAAGGTCTATTCCTGCAAGCAATCGAAGAACAAGCAAGAATATGATAAAGCAATCTGAATATTGTGAATATAGATGAAGTGTTGATAAAAGTGGGGTTTCATAAGCGGTCTTGGCCTGGTCGTTGGACACAAATGAAGTACACGAAGTTGCAGCAATGGCTAACTTTTAACTAAATAAAACCCAAGTCTAAATGGTGCCTTAAGGGCTTTATTTATAGGGGAAAAGAGAGGGGATTTCGTCCACCCATGGCAAGGTGGGGCTAAAACACCTCCTAAGTCGTTTCCCCTACAATACGGACTCTAAAAATAGCCCAATGGGAGGTATTTCGAAAATACATGGGCCTAGCCCAGAACTAAGGTGACGCAACACCAATAATAAGCTATGGACAAAATCTATGAAAGACCATCTTGTATATTTTGTCCCTCTTCATGTATGTCATCATGGTGTCTTCAAAGTGCGGAAATATCCTCTAGAAACTCCATTCTTGTTCCCTTCGTGCTCGCCTTCATCACAGTGCTTGATCATGCAGTAATGTTCATCCTTCTTGTCCATGTTAGGCCCGTCAGCTATAATCAACACAAATGTATCCAAGTTAGGCAGCATCACATTCTCATGAACATTAGAAACATTAGCAAGAAATGAAAGTACATGATAATTTAACTAGCGTGCGCGAGCTCTAGTTATTAGTCCAATAGGTATATTAGTAGGGGTTGTCGGTGTAACTGTGGTAGCCATGTCCTCATCATCCTCCCCTTCTTGAAAACAAAGTCATCCTCGACGTTGCTTAATCTGAAATGTGGCTAACAAAAGAGACAAGGTGTACACGTTGTATATGTATATGTCATCCATTTTATTGATCTCAATTGTGGCACATGTGACACAGTTATACAAGGGCACCCTTCAAATGTTGTGAAATATAAAGCCAATATATTATCACAAGCAGTCAAAGGCATGAAAATATTGCAACTGAGTTTGGACATATAAGTGAAGCTCTTATTCATATCAAAACATTCACAATGCTTATCATTAAACCATCCCAACATTGGTCAATAAATTTTAGTTGTTTCAAAATTACATGGTACAACCTGCTTAAATAAGCAAACATGCAACAAGTTATTCGACACATAATCATCACCAAGATTGGAGGTCATATCAAAATGATTAAACATTGGCACAATTATTTTCAAACGTATTTGATCCAAATCGGAGTTATTCCCCGATTCACATGGTTCTTTCGTATAAACAGTTAATTCAATGGGTGCACTCAAAATTGTTGTTATTGCATTCATTTGATCACATGGTGAAGTCAAATCATTAACATAGTCCTCTAAAATAGGTGGTGTGATCAAAGTAGTGGGTAGCTCATCACATGCTGCATTTAAATTGACTAGGCATTCATCATACTCATGTGGAGGTGGAAGATTAATACCTTTTTCATTACCTCTTATGGTCAACTCAGATGATGTAGGCACTCTAGGTGGCGACAGGTCGCGTGGTGGAGGTGATATAGTGCTGACAACAACGGATGTTGTTGTCATAGGAGGCGCAATGGTGGAAGGAACAACCATCATAACTCTTGGAATTTGCACCATCCGCTTGTTTGTCTTCTCGGCAACATGTCTTATTATCTCCTGTTCAGCTTTGCAAGCAAGACGAAACAAATGGTCCATAGGATAACACTTTTCATGAATTAGTATCTCCTGAATTGATGAGGACATCAATACCATTGTTACACCCACAGCCCCTGCTGCTATACATACCGGACCAATTTCTAGAGCTCGCGCATGCCAATTGAATTACCAAGTACTTTTGTTTCTTGGTAACAATTCTAATGTTCATGAGAATATGATGCTGCCTAAATTGGATACATTTGTGTTGGTTACTAATGAAGGGCCTAGCATGGACAAGAGGGATGAACACTTGAGCAGAAACAAGCATGGAGATGAAGGCGCGCGCGAAGGGAACCAGAACGGCGTTTCTAGTGCAGATTTCAATACTTTGAAGCCTCCTTGATGACATACAAGGACATGGACGAAATATACAAGATGCCCTTTCATAAATTTCATCCATAACTTATAATAGGTGATGCGCCACGTTATTTTTGGGCCAGGCCCATGTAATTTCGTAATACTTAAGTATAGGCTGTTTGTAGAGTCCGTATGTGTGGGGAAACAAAGTTAGAGTTGGTTTTAGACCCCTCCTACAAGGGGTCAAGAAATTCCCCCTACTCATCCATATATACAACCGTTAGGGCGTCGTTTAGACTTTGGGTTTTGTTTAGATTAACAGTTCACCATAGCTGCAACTTCGCGTACTTCGTTTGTGTTCAACGACCAGACCAGGACGTCATAGAACCCCACCTTGATAAATAATGCTTTCATCTTATATTCACAATATCCAGATTGCAATCTTAGTTTCTTGCTTGTTCTTCATTTGCTTGCAAGAAATAGACCCTCGTTGTCAGGTTGATTGTGCTCCGGCATGGTCAATAACCTCTCAGAGTTGGTTTAGCGATTACTAAGGCACGACGTCCTCGCACGTTCGTAGTCGGATCGTCAAAGTCTACTCACCTGAAATGATATTCACCTTCTCATCGAAAGACGGGACACCTTTGCCTCTATCAAGTGGTATCAGATTTCCAGGTTGCTCGGCGAGATTTTCTAGTTTTCATAGTTTAGATCGAGTCTGTTCTTCATATCTACAGTCCAGGAAAAAGCCAAAAAAAATTAGGGTTAGTTCATCATATCCAAACGAGTCTGAGCCATTGCATAATCTTTTGTTTATTTGCTTTGTTGAATTTGCGGTTGCATCATCGTGTCGAGTTGCTGGCCTTAGCATCTAGTTCTTTAGAGTTTTGAGTTCTGTTCACAGGTTGTCACGCCGCCGCCGCATCAACTTCATCTCCGCTACCAAATACCACCACCACATATCCGCTGCCAATCAGAGTCCATATACGCCACCACATATCCACCGCCATCATGCCAATCCGAGTCCACCTCCAACATACATCCACCACGAGTCTGAGTTCCACCATATACATATCCGCCACCAGTCCGAGTTCCGCCAGATTCATCTCCGCCACCAATCCTAGTCCGAGTCTAGTATTTGTTCTTTTGTTTTCGATTTCCAGATCACGCCATACTATGAGTCGTGACCAAGTCGGACTTCCCAACTTCAGTGCCACCCGTACAAGAAATATAGTTCTAGTTTCAAAAAAAAGAGGGAAAATTCTGGCTAGGCAGTTTTTAGGCCATTTGTAGACTTTTTCGGAAAAAAATTGTTGCGGAGCAAAAAAAAAAGAGGAAAAAAGTGCAAAAAAGTGAAAAAAGGAAAAAAGAGAGAGATTCAGAGTGTGCTCCTCCCTTGTTTACGTGCAGTGTCGTGATTTTGTTAGTTCTCTAGGCTCGCATCTCTACGCGGTCTAGCCTAGGACTAGCACAGTACCATCGTTGAGCATTTATTCAACTTTGCATCTCTGAATTGATTATTGCTGACCTTTTTGCTACCATCTATTAAGCCGTCCCAGCTCCACATATATCTACTGGTGCGATTGACATGACCTGGTAATCGCTCTATCCAAGCTTTGAGAGTTTTGACTATAACGGTTGCCGATCATCACTTGCTGCTTGGTAAGAACTGGTAAGAATTTGAGATTCGCTTGACGGATTTGTGACTTTCCACAACACCACCGCCACTTCCTAGTAGTCTGTAAGGTCATATTCTTGTATGTTTTTCTTGCTGCTAACCATGCCAGGATCACAAGCGGATGAGCTGGACTGGGAGAGCATGACGAACAAGGAGCTCCATGATAAATTCCAGAAAATGTTGGGTCAACAGGTAGAAGACATGATGACCAGTTTTGGCAATGCATTAGCGAGGATTGATGACATTAAGAAGACAATTGACAACAAGTTGGATGCCAAGTTCGCTGAAGTGCTTGCGCGTCTACCTCCACCGGCTGCACAGCTGCAACAACAACAACAACAACAACCACCTCCACGTCGCGATCTAGCCCTTCATCGAGCGAGGCGTGTTCCTCTTGAGGAAGGACAAAATTCTGGTGCCGCCGCCGCTGCTACTACGGCCGAGGAGGAGACGTTTACTAGGGCGATTACAAGGATGAGGTTGATCAAAATCAGAACTACGTGCAACCACCAGCACCACCACTAGGTCGTCCACATGCATATAATCGCAACGGTAGGGCAACACCACCACCTCAAGTACGAGATCCTGACCATCGCCCTAAACTAAAATTGAATATTCCACCATTTGAGGGTAGATATGTTCCTAATATATATTTTACTTGGGAGTTAGAAACTGAACAACGTTTTACATGTTTATAATATCCCGAGGAGAGATGTGTTGCTGCTGCTGTCGGTGCAACAAACCTTTGCGTGTGTTGCCCGGACTGTACACAGGCACGACAGCAAGGAAGCAAGCTTCATCAAGACCAAGCCAGAGAGAAATAGCTCTTTGAGGAATCAAAGGGCGGATCAAGAAGACCAAGACAAGCCAAAACATCAAGATATCACTAAGGGAAAAACCTCCCTTGCCGGGCAGGCGAGCCTGGTCAGGTCGAGGCCACCCCAAGGGCAAGTCCCAAGACCTCCCCGGCAAGGGTTGTCGGGGTGCTGGCGACCTGCTATCCCGCCAAGGCTCCACCGCTCCACCTCACAGTGACACAAGTCACTTATCGGTGCGGTGTCGAGCCCCCAAGTGGTTAAGTGGCTGTCATTTGGCACGTGGCAGCCATTTCTGAGGAGGATCACACCTAAATGACACCCGTACAGGGGCGTGTCATGCAGGCAGACGAGAAGGTGGCTGGATGGCACGGGAAGGCTTGCTGGGCTGCATCCACAACGTGACACTAACCGGTGCATTTAATGCACCTTGTCATGTCTGCAGAGTTAGGTATGATAGCACTGTGGCTATCTAATCACTGGAGAATGACTATTTTTCCATTGTGGTAACCCCTTGACCTATAAAAGGAGGGCCGAGGCAACCTTAGAAAGAATTCAGACCCTTGTACGCTCATACACGTGTAGCTGCTCTCCCTGAGGCGACCTTGCCGGGCTTGAGCACTGCGTGTTCGTCACGGTCTTCCACCCAATCCACCAAAGCAGGAGTAGGGTTTTACACCTCACGGCGACCCGAACCTGGGTAAAAACTACCCGCGTCACCACTACTGTGTTGCTCTACGGCCTCCGCTCTTTGTGCAATGTGCCCTTCCCCCTTGCCGAACCACAAAGGGGCGGACGGCCGCATAGGTGATCGTGTCGAACCATGACATCTTTGGCACGCCAGGTAGGGGGAGCGCTTGTGCGAACCCGAGGACGTAAACAGCGTGTCAATCTTCATCGCCATTCTTCTTCGATGGCGGCGTCATCATCCATGGCGCCCAAGAAAAAGTCCAGCGCAGCAGCCCATCCTTCCACCTCGAAGGCCCCGTCGCATGCAGCCACTGATCCCATGGGTGCTGCGGTGGCGTCAGGGGACGTAGACACCGCAGGAAACATGAGCGGCGCAGGCGGCACCGCCACCATTGCCCCCACGGCTGAGGTGGGAGCAGGAGGCGCCAGAGGAGGACATCATCAACAGCAGCCTAGCGGTCTTGCTCCACAAGATGCGGGAGGGGAGAACATCCAATCTCCGCCTCTCCACCTCACTTGAGAACGCTGCCGCAGCGGTGGCGCCCGCTCCGGCGCAAACCGCGACCTCCTAGCTGCCGCTGCTGCGGGTGCAGCTATGAGGCACATGCCTTCCCCAGGGCAAGGCAATCAAGACGAAGCGTCGAACGGGGTCGCCAACCCCCAAGCGCGTCCTTCTCGTCATCGCGACTAGCTCACGACGACAAGAGCATGACGCCGCTACTACCGGTACCGCCAGGAGTCGGGCGATGTCGCGACCTGCGTCGTCGTCCATGCCAAGTACTGCTTTAGAAGCCATGGCGCGAGCCCAGCTCATGTTGAGATTCCCGCCAGCGGCCGATCAAATGGATGAATGGAGAGCCATGATTCAAAGTTTGTTTGGTTTCGCTGAGGTAGGGGGATCACAACGAGCGGGCTCGCCACGGCATCCGCAGGCAGCGACAATGGCCCGAGCCACTAGCCGTGCTGAAGGGGCCAACCTTACGGTGCAGTCCCCCCCACAACAGCCAGTGCAGGGGTCGCCGCCAGAGCCGCACAACCAAGAACATGACGAGGTGTCAATGGCTTCATCTGATCATCGAGCCCGTCGAGATCAGCGGCAGGTCCTGGAGGACAGGCGGAGGGAAGACGCGCGCATCACCATAGAACGGCGCCATGAAACCCACTGCCAGTCTGACACATGCAATGGCCCTAACATCGACGAGCCTGTGCCCGGTGGAGACGGATACCTGCCTTTCGAGGTTGGGTGTCTTGCCTTCACTCGCGAGCTGCGGCAAGTCCGTTGGTCAACTACCCGTACATTCAAGCTAGAGATACCAGAAAAATATGATGGAAGATTGAACCCGGCAGAGTTCTTGAGCATCTACACCATCGTTGTTCAAGCCGCTGGAGGAAGGGATGAAAAGGCATTCGCTAACTACTTCCCTTTGGCACTCAAGCCAAATGTGAGGTCGTGGCTGATGCACTTGCCGGAGAACTCCATCACGACTTGGGCTAACCTGTGCCACGAGTTTGTTGGTGCCTTCATGGGCAGCCATCAAGAACCAGGGTGGCCCAGCGATTTGCAGCTCCTTCCACAAAAGGAAGGGGAGAGTTTACGGAAGTGCATGCAGAGGTTCAGCCGGGTGCACAGGAACATTCCAGATATCCACCCGGCAGCTGTGATTGCCACGTTCCAGTCCAATGCACGCAACCGCATGATACGTTGCAAGATGAACGTCTGGTTGCCCAAGACTATGAACGAGCTTTACACCTTGGCGGAAAGTGTGCCCGTACGGAGGAGGGGAGACGTCTCCTTGGAGAAGAGGATGGCATCGACGTTGACTCAGAAGATGACGACGATGCCGCCAACCAGAAGAAGAAGAACAAGAAACGCAACAAGAAGCGCAAGGAGAAAGCAGTGCTGTCGGTCGAGAGGTCAGGCACCCCTAGTACCGGCAAGAAGGTCAAGACCGAAGTCCCCGGCAAGGAGGTTGCCGCGTGTGCCAACTGTCGGGAGGCTGCGGCGGCCGAGAAGGCTGGGAAGGCTGACGGGTCGTACTGCAAGATCCATCGAACCAAGGGCCATGATCTCCAAGAGTGTCATCAAGTTGAGCAGCTCATCAAGAAGCAGAAAGCTAAGTACGAGAAACATGACAAGGAGAGAGACCAAGATGGCATTGGCGGGAAGGGCCAAGGCGGCCGAGGAGGCCGCCCTGGAAAGGTCCATCAACATCAAGGGAAACCTGCTAAAGGCCATGAGAAGAAGGAATGTGGTGACGAAAGCGATGAAGGGGATGAAGAGGAAACCAGCGAGCAAGAGTTTCAGAAAGCCACTGACGCCCTGTGCATTGACGGGGGCACATCCTTGCACTCCTCTCACCGCCAGCTGGAACAATGGGCGCGTGAGGTCAATGCTGTGGAGCCAGCGGCGGACTCCCGGAAACCACTCAAATGGTCTCACACACCCATCATCTTTGACGAACAGGATCACCCTGACCGCACCACTGTGGTAGGGTGCTTGCCGTTGTTGGTTTCACCAACAATCCGCAACCTCAAGGTCACAAAGATGTTGGTTGACGGCGGGGCCGGGTTGAATCTGATTTCCCCCAAGGTGCTCAGCAAGCTACAGATAACAGATGAAGAGCTCAAGGTTACTGGCACGTTCCAAGGGATCAACCCTGGTAGGAGCCATCCAAAGGGGAAGATCACGCTGCCGGTGACATTTGGAGGAGAGTTGAACTATCGGATTGAGAAGACTGTGTTAGATGTGGTCGAGCTTCCGTTGCCATACAATGGGATACTTGGACGACCTGCCCTGGCAAAATTCATGGCGGCATCCCACTATGCCTACAACACCTTGAAGATGCCAGGACCGATGGACATTATTTCTATCCCATCAGACAAGAAGGACACAATTATATGTGTGGACAAGATGTATCGAGATGCGGTCACTGCAGAGGCCGCGGAAGCTGCAATCCCCGCCAAGGAAAACAAACAAAGAAGAAAAGCTAGCAAGGATACCGGCAAGGAATACGGGAAGCGCGCCTCTCTGGAGTACGCTGCACCTGTCGATGACTTGCTGGAGAGTTCCACTATCAAGAGATCCAAGGTTGTCGCACCCACTGTGAAGAAGGTCTCGGCAGGGCAGGTTGGCGCTGATGGTACATTCACTATCAGCACCACCCTTGATGACAAATAGGAAAGCGCGCTCGTTGCCTTCCTGCGGGCGAATGTTGACGTGTTTACTTGGCAACCATCTGACATCCCCGGTGTTCCCAGGGAGGTAATCAAGCACCACCTTGCTGTCTGCCCTCATGCCCAGCCCGTCAAGCAGAAGGTCCGGAAGCAAGCCTTGGAGCGACAGCAGTTCATTGCCGAGGAGATCAAGAAACATGAGGCAGCTGGTTTGGTCAGAGGAGTATTGCACCCAACATGGTTGGCAAATCCAGTAGTGGTGCGCTAGGTGAATGAGAAATGGAGGCTTTGCATAGATTTCACGGATCTGAATAAAGCATGCCCGAAGGACCCATTCCCCTTGCCGCACATCGACCAGATCGTGGATTCCACCTCCGGGTGAGATCTGCTTTCTTTCTTAGATGCCTACTCCGGGTACCACCAGATATTCATGTCCAAGGAGAACGAGGAGAAGACAGCGTTCATAACCCCCTGTGGCACGTACTACTTCGTGCCGATGCCTTTCGGGTTAAAGAGTGCTGGATCCACTTTTGCAAGAGCAATGCAGATAGGGTTTGAGTCTCAGCTACACAGGAATATTGAAGCTTACATGGATGGCATAGTGGTCAAGACCAAGGACAGATCAATGCTCATTTAGGACTTGGAAGAGACCTTTGCAAACCTGCGCAAGATCAACTTGAAGCTAAATCCAGAGAAGTGCGTGTTTGGCATTCCTTCAGGCAAGCTACTTGGCTTCTTTGTGTCTCACTGGGGGATAGAGGCCAATCCCGACAAGATCAGAGCGATCGAGCCGATTCAAGCACCCAAGATAGTCAAGGACGTGAGGCGTTTAACTGGATGTGTTGCCGCGCTGAGTAGGTTCATTTCCAAGTCTGCCGAGCGCGCCCTACCATTCTTCAAAATTTTGAAGAAGGCAGGTGTCGGTGCAACAAACCCTGGGTCTGTTGCCTAGATCATGCATAGGCCTAAAAGAGCAAGGTTGCAACATCCAAAGCGAGATCGAGTTGAAGAGATAGCTCTTTGAGAAATCAAAGGGCGGATCAAGAAGACCAAGACAAGCTAAATGAGCAAGACAACACTAAGGAGAAACCTCCCTTGCCGGGCAGGCGAGCCTGGCGAGGTCGAGGTCACCCCAAAGACAAGTCTCAAGACCGCCCCGGCAGGCCTGCCGGGTACGACGAAGGCAAACTACCCCGCCAAGGCTCCATCGCTCCACCTCACAGCGACACAAGTCATCGATCGGTGTGGTGTCAAGCCCCTAAGTGACTAAGTGGCTGTCATTTAGCACGTGGTAGCCACTTCCTATGGAAATCACCTCCAAATGACACCTGTCCAGAGACGTGTCAAGCAGACAGACGAGAAGGTGGCCGAACGGCCCGGCAAGGCTTGCCGGGCATGCCATGATGTGACACTAAGCGGCGCATTTAATGCCCTCTGCTCTGCCTGCAGAGTTAGGTATGATAGCATTGTTCTCTATCTAATCAGTACACAATGACTGATTTGCCACTGTGGTGACCCCTTGATCTATAAAAGGAGGGCCATGGCAACCATAGAAAGGATTCGGACCCCTTTACGTTCGTACGCGCGTAGCTATTCTCGTCCCGAGGCATTCTTGCCAGGGAAGAGCGCTGCGTTTCCACCACAGTGCACCATCAATCCACCAAAGTAGGAGTAGGGTTTTATGCCTCGCGACGGCCCGAACCTAGGTAAAACTGCCTGTGTGATCTCTGCCGTGCTGTGCTACGTTCTCTGCTCTTTGTGCAATGTGCTCACCCCCCCTGCCAAACCACAAGGGGCTGATGGCCCCATAGGTGGCAGTGGTTTCCCACAACATCTTTGGTGCGCCAGGTAGGGGGAAGCGCTTGCGCGAACCCGAGAAGCGTATGTAGTGCGTCATCATCTCCATCATCTTCATCATCTTCTTCATCAGCGGCTCCATCGTCCATGGCGCCCAAGAAGAAGCCCGGTACCGCAGCCCATCCGTCCACTTCGAAGGCCCTGTCGCATGCGGCCGCCGATGCCGTGGGGGCTACGGGGATGCACAGAGACGTGGACACTGTGGGGGACCTGGCTGGCGCAGGCGGCGTCGTCACCACCTCCCCTGCGGCCGAAATAAGGGCAGAAGGCACCGGGGAAGGATAGCACGAACAGCATCCGAGCGGCCACGCTCCATGAGGCACGGGCGAAGAGATCATTCCGTCTGCACCTCTCCGCCTGGCTGAAGGGCACAACCGCAGTGGTGGTACTCGCTCTGGGGCGAATCGCAACTCTCCGGCCGCTCCCGCTGCGGGCGCGGCCGTAGGCTTTGCGCCACCCCCGGAATGAGCTGACCCAGTCGCTGCGCCAAACGGGGCCGCTGGCCCTCAAGCGCGTCCACCTCGTCACCATGCCACCCTGGCGTCGGGCTCACGACGACGAGAACACGGTGCGGCTACTACCGGCACTATAAGGAGCCAGGCGACGCTACGGTCTACGTCGTCATCCATGCCAAGCACCGCTTCGGAGGCCATGGCGCAGGCCCAACTGCTGTTGAGATTTCTGCCGGCAGCTGATCAGATGGATGAGTGGAGAGCCACCATTCAAAGCCTGATTGGTTTCGCTAAGGCAGGAGGATCATAGCGAGCTGGCCCGCCACGGCCTCCCCAGGTGACAACAACGGCCCGCGCTGGTGGCCGTGCCGAAGGGGCACCCCCACGGTGCAGTCCCCTTCGTTGCAGCCTGCGCAGGGGCCATAGCCGGAGCCACGTGATCAAGAACCCGACGACATCTCAATGGCTTAATCCGACCCTCGAGCACGTCAAGGCCAATGGTGAGTCCTGGAGGACGGGCAAAGGGAAGGCGCGCGCGTCATCATCGAGCGACGCCGCGACACCCACCGCCAGTCCGATAGGCACAATGGCCCTGACGTCGACGAGCCCACTCTCGGTGAAGGTGGGTACCTACCTTTCGAGGTTGGGTGCCCCGCCTTCACTTGTGAGTTGCGACAAGTCCGTTGGCCATCTACCCTCACTTTCAAGCCAGAAATACCCGAGAAGTACGACGGGAAACTAAACCCGACAGAGTTCTTGAGCATCTACACCATCAATGTTCAAGCTACCGGGGGAAGAGATGAGAAGGTGTTCGCGAACTACTTCCCTTTGGCGCTCAAGCCAAATGTGAGGTCTTGGCTAATGCACCTGCCGGAGAACTCCATTTCGACCTGGGCTGACCTGGGCCATGAGTTTGTTGGCGCCTTCACGGGCGGCCGTCAAGAACCAAGGCGGCCCAGCGACTTGCAGCTCATCCCGCAGAAGGAAGGAGAGACCCTGCGGAAGTACATGCAGAGGTTCAGCCGAGTACAGAGGAACATTCTAGACATCCACCCAGCAGCTATGATAGCTGCGTTCCAGTCTAATGTGCGCAATCGTCGGATACGTTCCAAGATGAACTTTCGACTGGCCAAGACTGTGAAGGAGCTTTACACTCTAGTGGACAAGTGTGCTCGGGTAGAGGAGGGGAGGCGGCTCCCCGGTGAAGAGGATGGTGTCAATATCGACTCAGAGGATGACGACGAGGCCACCAGTCAGAAGAAAAAGAACAAGAAGCGCAACAAAAGGCGCAAGGATAAGGCAGTGATGACCGTTGAGGGATCGGGCGCGCCTAGTACCGGCAAGAAGGCCAAGACCAAAGTTCCCAGCAAGGAAGTTGCCGCGTGCACTGATTGCCGGGAAGCTGCGACTGCCGAGAAGGCTGGGAAAGGTGATGGGCCATACTGCAAGATCCATCGGACCAAGGGCCATGACCTCCAAGAGTGTCATCAGGTCGAGCAGCTCGTCAAGAAATAGAGGGCTGAATACGAGAAGCGCGACAAGGAGAAAGGTCAGGATGGCGCTGGCGGGAAGGGCCGAGGCGGCGGAGCAAGCCACCCCGGCAAGGATCCTCAGAATCAAGGGAAACTCGCCAGAGGCCGTAAGAAGGAGGATTGCAGTGATGAGAGTGATGGAGGAGATGAAGAGGAAACCAGCGAGCAGGAGTTCCAGAAAGCCACTGATGCCCTGTGCATTGACGGGGGTGCATCTCTGCACTCATCTCACCGCCAACTTAAATAGTGGGCGCGTGAAGTCAATGCCGTGGAGCCAGCGGCAGATTCTCGGAAGCCGCTCAAGTGGTCCCGCACGCCCATCATCTTTGATGAAGAGGATCACCCTGACCGCACCACTGCGGTAGGGTGCTTGCCATTGTTGGTCTCACCAACAATCCGCAACCTCAAGGTCACAAAGATGTTGGTTGACGGCGGGGCCGTGTTGAATCTGATTTCTCCAAACGTCATCAGCAAACTTCGGATTGCAGAGGAAGAGCTCAAGGTTACTGGCACGTTTCCAGGGATCAACCCCGACAGGAGTCGTCCTAAGGGGAAGATCACGCTACAGATAACGTTCGGGGGGGGGGGGGGAGTTAAACTACCGGACTGAGAAGATCGTATTTGATATGGTTGACCTCCCACTGCCGTACAATGGAATCCTTGGTCGCCCAGCCCTGGCCAAATTCATGGCGGCATCCCACTATGCCTACAATACCTTGAAGATGCCAGGGCCGATAGGCGTCATTTCCATTCCATCAGACCAGAAGGATGCAATCATTTGTGTGGACAAGATGTACCGGGAAGCAGTCGCGATAGAGGCCGCGGAAGCCAGTGTTCCCGCCAAGGAAAACAACAAGAAGAAGAGAGATAGCAAGGATGCCTGTAAGGAATCCAGGAAACGTGCCTCTTTGGAGTACGTTGCGCCCGTTGATGACGTGCCGGAGAGTTCCAATAGCAAGCGATCCAAGGCTATTGCACCCGCTGTGAAAAAGGTCCCGGCTGGGCTGGCTGGCGCTGATGGTACCTTCACTATCAGTACCACCCTCGATGACAAATAGGAAAGTGCGCTCTTTGCCTTCCTGCGGGCGAATATCGATGTGTTTGCCTGGCAACCATCTGATATCCCCGGTGTTCCCAGGGAGGTAATCGAGCACCACCTTGCTATCTGCCCACATGCCCGACCCGTCAAGCAGAAAGTCCAGAAGCAAGCTTTGGAGCGGCAGCAGTTCATTGCCGAGGAGATCAAGAAACTTGAGGCAGCTGGTCTGGTTAGAGGAGTACTGCATCCAACATGGTTAGCAAATCCTGTGGTGGTACGCAAGGCTAATTGGAAATGGAGGCTTTGTATAGATTTTACGGATCTAAACAAAGCATACCCGAAGGACCCATTTCCCTTGTCGCACATCGACCAGATTGTGGATTCCACCTCCGGGTGTGACTTGCTCTCTTTTCTGGATGCATACTCTGGATACCACCAGATCTTCATGTCCAAGGAAGACGAAGAGAAGACCGTGTTCATAACCCCATGTGGCACGTACTGCTTCGTACGGATGCCCTTCGGGTTGAAGAGCACCGGATCCACTTTTGCATGAGCAGTACAGATTGGCTTTGAGTCCCAGCTGCACAGAAACGTTGAAGCTTACATGGATGATATTGTGGTCAAGACCAAGGACAGATCAACCCTCATCCAGGATTTGGAAGAAACCTTTGCTAATCTGCATAAGATCAACTTGAAGCTGAACCCGGAGAAGTGCGTGTTTGGCGTCCCTTCCACCAAGCTACTTGGCTTCTTTGTGTCCCATCAGGGGATGAAGGCCAACCCCGACAAGATCAAGGCTCTCGAGTAGATTCAAGCACCCAAGACAGTTAAGGACGTGAGGCGTTTGACGGGATGTGTTGCTGCGCTGAGCAGGTTCATTTCCGAATCCATCAAGCGCGCCTTGCCGTTCTTCAAAGTCTTGAAGAAGGCAGGCCCCATGGAGTGGACCCCGGATGGCAGACGCCGCACTATAAGATTTGAAGACCTATCTGTCCTCTGTGCCCACTTTGGTCACTCCCAAACCACAAGAGCCGTTGCTGCTGTACTTAGCGGCAATCAATCAAGTGGTTATTGCAGCACTGGTGGCGCAGCGGGAAGTAGACGAAGTGGAAGCCATCATTGTCCCCTCTGGAGAAGAAAGTGAACCCGTCCCGGCAAGACCAGAGTCAGTCGAAAGCAAAGAAAGGCAGGGCAGTGGAAGCAGTTCTATGGTCGCAGCAAAGAAGAAGGTGGTGCAGTGCCTAGTTTATTTCGTTAGCTCCCTGTTACAGGGGGCTAGATCGAGGTACTCTGGCGTGCAAAAGTTAATTTTTGGCCTCATAATGGCCTCAAGGAAACTGTGCCACTACTTCCACGTCCACGAGATCACAGTTGTCACCCGCTTCCCCTTGCAACATATACTCCGAAACCCCGAAGCCACCGGCAGGATAGTAGAGTGGGCCTTGGAGTTGTCCAGTTTTGGTCTGAAGTTTGAGAGCACATCAACTATCCAGAGCAGAGCACTGGCAGAATTCATTGCAGAGTGGACGCCAACACCTGATGAAGAAGTGTTGGAGACAATCATCCCCGGCAAGGAAGCACCCCAAGAATGGATCATGTATTTTGATGGTGCCTTCTCCCTACAAGGTGCAGGAGCTGGTGTGCTTCTCGTTGCCCACACTGGGGAGCACCTGAAGTACATCATTCAGATGCATTTCCCCTGGGAGGAGGCTACCAACAATACTGCAGAGTATGAAGGGCTCCTTGCTGGGCTCAGGATTACGACAGAACTGGGAATTAAGAAGCTGATCATCCATGGAGATTCACGACTTGTGGTGAGACAAGTAAACAAGGATTACCACAGTCCATTGATGGAGGCATACATTGAGGAAGTGAGAAAGTTGGAGGAGCGCTTTGACGGATTGCAAACAGAGCACGTACCCCGTGTCGAAAACAACATCGCTGATCATCTGTCGAAGTGCGCTGCACAAAAACTCCCTGTGGAACTAGGGACTTTTGTTCTCCATCTGACTCAGCCCTCCGTATCCCCGGCAACAATGGCCAGAAAGAGGAGGAAACTGGACTCCGGCAAGCCTCTCCCGGTAGAGCCTCTCGTGGCCCCCAACAGAGAAGTTGGCGGGAACAACTACCCTTCGATCGCTGAGCTGCACCCTCCCACCGGACCACTGGTCCCTGCGGTCGAGGAATGCGCTCCCACGAATGAGGATGTGCCGCTAGTCCTCGTTGCCAATCCCCAGGCTCCAACTTGGGCGCGGCACATAGTCCATTTCCTCCAAACTGGAGAACTTCCCGAAGAGCAAGAAGAAGCTGAAAGAGTAGCCCGGAGGGCCAGTATGTATCAGTTCGTTGATGACGCACTATAAAGAAGAAGGCCCAACGGTGTGAAATTGAAGTGCATTTGCCGGGAAGAAGGAAAGGAATTGTTGGCAGAGATACACAAGGGTATGTGTGGCTCACACATTGGATCGAGGGCTCTGGATGGAAAAGCCTTCCGGCAAGGATTTTACTGGCCCACGGCCCTCCAAGATGCAGTTCAGTTGGTCACCAAATGTGAAGCCTGCCAGTTCCATTCGAAGAATATCCATCTGCCTGCCCAAGCTCTTCAGACAATCCCTTTGTCATGGCCGTTTTCGGTCTAGGGGCTCGACATCTTGGGCCCCTTCCCCCGTGCTACCGGGGGCTTTGAATTCTTGTTCGTTGCAATTGACAAGTTTACAAAGTGGCCGAAAGTAGAGCCCGTGAGAAGGTGACTGCTCAGTCAGCTATCAAGTTCTTGAAATGATTGGTGTGCCGCTTCAGGGTCCCTGCCCGAATCATCACCGACAATGGCACCCAATTCACGAGCCACGCCTTCATGCAATACGTTCATGCCCTTGGAAGCAAAATCTCATTCACCTCTGTTGCTCATCCAAGGAGCAACGGGTAAGCTGAGAGGGCGAATGCTGAAGTGTTGCGAGGACTCAAGACAAGAACATTTGATAAGCTGCAGAAGTGTCGGCGTACGACACCTATGGGATCCCAAGAGACCCCTTTACGATTCGGCAGGGGGAGAGGTATACGCAAAGAGCAGAACCAGTGATCGACGCGGGAAGTTTTTACCCAGGTTCGGGCCGCTAATCCGCGTAAAACCCTACTCCTGCTTTGTGTTCTTATTGATGTTCTTGAGCCCAACCTTCAGGAGCGCTTGCAGTGAACAGTACGTTCAAAGAGCTGCTACGCATGCAGAATGGGCCGGAAGTTCTCCTCCTCTGTAGCAGTTGCCTTGGGCCTCCTTTTATATGCTCAAAGGGGTCTCCACAGTGGCAAAATGTACATACATTGAGGTGTAAAGTAGCTACAGGGTATCATACCTAACCCCTGACGGACTAGGACAAGCGTATTTAATGCACCGTGAGGTGTCCGTTTAGGTGTCCTCACTTTCTTGGGGATGGAAAAAGGGGCCATCCCATCAGCACCGCTTAAGCTCTCCTCCACTGGCGCGTCGCCACACATCCAGGGAAGGAGCCAGAATGTCAGACCTGTTACTGTGCCGAAGCGGTGGCACAGTGGCGGAATCTCGCCAGGCACCAAGCCTTGCCGGGCGCCAAGCCTTGCTGGGAACCAAGCCTTGCCGGGCGCCGAGCCTTGCCGGGCTCCACGGGCCATCCCGGCAAGGATCTTGCCGGGGAAGCTGGCCTTCGATTTCCAGCTTTGCTTATCTGCTGATCCTCAGATCTCTGACTTGATGATTTCCTTGATGGCTTGAATCAACCTCGAATTGTTCCTGGCAAGCCTTGCCGCGAGGATGGCTACAACTGCCCGTGCACAAGTACGGGGTACTAGTGGCCCAATACTTAGTACACCGACAGGAGCCCCCGGGCCTAGGCCATACACGAGTGCGAGGCGTTGTTGGGCTAGGCCCAAACAGTGCACGGGCACGCGTGGCAGGGGATTAACTGCTCATAAATATGTCGTTTTACTGTGCCCCCCACTACGCGCACGGAGCGCGCGACGTGGGAAGCGTGCCAAAAAGGCTGCAAACTATCTTGCGCCTATAGAGGCGCATTCATATTGGGGAATAAACAAGGCGGCCCCGCTCCTTCCCCATAAAAAGGAGAAGTCGCAGAGGCGCAAACCTATTTACCCCCCTCTCCTTCTCAATCTGGCCATCGCCATCGCCTTCCTCTTCTCGAGCTCGGAGCGAAACCTTTTCCTCTTCCGCCCGCTGGTCCCGCGCTCGCTCCGCCCCCAGCTTCCGTCCTCATAGTCGCCATGCCGCCCAAGGCCAGCAAAGGCAAGGGCAAGGACAAGGAGGTGAAAGCCGAAGTTCCGGAGAGCGAACTGGTGAAGATGCGGAAGAGGCTCATCGTCTTCCCTCCAACGCTCGATGCCGAAGCTTTGAAGGGGCGATACCAATGCATGTGGGCGAAGGGAACGCAAGCTCACCCCGCCACACGCGTAATCCCAGGTGCTTGCTCCAAAGGTGGATCAGACAGATACCCCTTCTTCACTGCATATTTCTATTGCGGGCTCTGTCCACCCTTTTCCGATTTCTTCAACGACATCATGTACACATACGGCTTCCGCCTTCTTGATTTCACGCCGAATGCAGTACTTTGCATGTCTATCTTTGCCCATCTCTGTGAGAATTTCGCTGGCGTGATCCCCAATTCTGCTCTTTTCCGCCATTATTTCTACCCTCGTATCCAAAAAGGAGAGGCTCTCTCTGGATCTACTGCCTGGATTCCAAGGGCTTGGAACAAAGAGATATACCCAGAGGGAGTTTATCGCGAAAAATGGGACGAGTGGCGGGCCGAATGGTGCTGGATCCAGGAAGTAGATCCTCATCCTTTTTGTCATCCCCGGCAACAGAAGGTGGTCCGCGGCAAGGATTGGGGCGATCTCGCTGTGGAAGACGAGAGGCTCACAATCGCCACTACCAGGATCCTTCGCTTAAAGGCTGCCGGGCTGACGATGGAGATGACCGGCTTCGACTTTCTCCGCCGCCGCATCGCCCCTCTGCAGAACAGGGGAAGGCCAGTCTGGGAGTACAAGAACGCGGCAGATGTCATGAGACTGCGCCCCGGGCTGAACAACAATCTGACCACCATGCAGCTTGGCGCTCTCCGCCAAAACTTATTCCAGCGCGAAGACAAGCACCAGCTGCCGGCAAGGATTATCCCCTTGTGCAACAACTCTGCCTTGGGGTCAATCATTGCCTTCTTGCCGATGTTCAACGCCCACGGCCTCGACCCGACCTGGGCCAAGCCAAGCGAGGAGGAAGCGCAGAAATTCTTTGACAGCTTGACGGAGAGGCCTGTTCGGAAAGAGTCAGATTTCATCCGAGCCACCACCGACCAAGAAGTAGCTTACATTGCTACTAGGGTGGAAGAGGCAAATCTTGCCGCAGAGGCCGGCAGCGTCGGCTTCACAGAGTGGGAAGCTAGCAACGCAGAGGTGGTAGTGGAGGTGAAGCCTGCCGGGGAGGTCGAGGTTGCCGGGGAGGAGAGCAGCGCAGCCGCTGAAAGCTCGTCCGGCGAGGACTCGGTCGAAGAAGAAGAGACGCGAGAAGAGCCCCCACCCCCGAAGAAGAAGGCGAAGCGTGTTCTTCGGAAGGCTGCGTCTGGCATCCCGGCAAGCCAGCCTTCTTCGAGCGGCGAAGCCCCCGGCAAGAAAGTGGCCGGCAAGACTAGACCGCGGCAGGGGGCTCGTCAACAGCCTGCACGGCGCGCGAGGCCCACACCAGCGGCCACAGCTGGGGCGGCAGGAGGGTCTCGTGCCACCGCACCGGAAGCTACCCCGGCGCCTGCCAGAGCCAAGCGGCCTAGGACTCCTCCTCCGCCTCCCCACTCAGACACCGCAACGGAGGTCGACTTCGACATCTCCGGCTTTAGTCCAGAGCGAGAGGAAGAAGAGTAAGTACTTTGCCACAGCTTTTACCTTCCAATCTTGCATCAATCTTTACTGACTTGCTTGTATTGTTTCTGCAGTGACACAGAAACCTTGCTGGAGAGGATGGCGAAGAGGTCAAGGACTTCTACGGGCGACGAGCCCCCGGCAGGCTCCACTAGCGTGCCAGAAACCATCATTGTGAGCCCGGAGTCTAGTCCTCAACCCAGCCCCCAGCACAGCCCCCAGCGTGAGTTCATTGTTCTTTTTCCATTGGCGGGTGCCGAGGTTTTCATTCTTGCCTACTGATATCTTTGGGTTCGCAGGAGAAGAACGGCAACAAGGAGAAGACATTCCCATTGTGCCTCCTTCATCGACCGCTCCGCCGACAAGCACATCCCCGGCAAGAGATCCTGCCGACGAGCCCATCCTAACTGAAGGGGAGCCGGCAAGCGCGGACTCCGGCGACACGCCCCCGGCAACCGGAGTTGCCGGGAGGGGTGAAGCCACCTCCCGACGGCCCGACGCAGGTACTCGATTGCCTCAGAGTGCTTGTTATTCTTTTTCTCTTATCTCCCTGTCTTCGGTCACTTCAAACTTCAACCTTGATCTTATTCTGTTTCCCTCCTTCGCCCTTCAGAGTTCCCTGTGATGGAACACATGGACGTCAACGTCGTGATCGAGGAGACCGCCAGGGATGCTGCCGCCGAAGCAGACAGGATCGGTGCCAGCGAGGCCACCAAGGATGACATTGTCGAGGCTGGTGGTGCTCTTGACGGGGAGGCCGCCAAGACAGCACAAGAGGAAACCGCCGAAGAACCTGCTGAAGGGGGCGACAGGGAGGCTGAGGACCGTACTGATAGCATTCCTGCC
This sequence comes from Thinopyrum elongatum, assembly GCA_011799875.1. Lineage (NCBI taxonomy): Eukaryota > Viridiplantae > Streptophyta > Magnoliopsida > Poales > Poaceae > Thinopyrum > Thinopyrum elongatum. Next base: position 370,083,288 of record CM022303.1, read on the forward strand.
ACAGGAGCGCCAGGCGCTACACCGGCCACAGAGCCCCCTGTCACTGATGAGGCGGCCACTAAAGACCAGCCATCAACATCTGAAGGCCCCTCATCTAGCAAGTACCTCAAGGTTGGCGAGAACCTGTTCATCAACTTGCCGGGGACGGCAAGCGCTGGGGCACCAGCCGAAGGAGAAATTTTCGAAGAAATCATCGCTGCTGCCGGGCTTGAAGTTGTCGACGATCCCAGCACTGGCAGCGGCAAATCTGAAGAGGATCAGCTCCTTCAGGCCATGGGTGAGAACTTCCGCAAACTCCAGGCTCTCCATCGCGCCCGGAAAGACAAAGCGGACTCCAGAATGGCAGTTGTTGAGGCGGCCGAAGTAGATTTCCAAAGGCGCGTCGCACAAATGCAGATCTGGCACACCGAGGCCCTTCAAGAGTTGGTTGCCGGCCGGGAACAAGTGAGCCAGCAGTGGAACGAGATCCTCCTGAAGCAATCAGACATGGAGAAGGCGCATGATGAAGCTGTTCAAAGGATTGCTGCCGAAGATGCACTCCTGACGGGGCGCCGTGTTTCTCTTGATGCTCACGAGGAAGATCTCACTGCTCGTGAGCAGGCGCTCGCCGCCAAGCTTCGCAGCAAGGATGAAGATATTAAAAATCTTGTCGCGCGGCGGACCCAGGAGCTGGAGCGAAAACATAAGGAGGCGCTCGAAGCTCTAACTGCAAGTCACGCCGGCAAGCTCAAGGAGGCCGTTGATGCTGCCGAAGCTGCAGAGGCCGCCAAGAACAAGCTGAACGACAGAGTGAAGAGGCTGGAAACAGATCTCGAAGAGCACGGCAAGGAACTCTCGACGCTCAAGGGGGACAGGGAAAAAACCCTCCACTCCTTGGCGGAGATGCAAGTTGCCTTGTCCGACAAGACCAAGCAGCTCTCCTCTGCGGCTGATAATATTGCGGTTCTGGAGCTGAAGCTGACCACGCTGCAGAAGTCTCTCGAGGCCGGCAAGGCCCGTGAGAAGGCTCTACTCAAGGATCTCCAAGGAGAGAGGAACCTGCTCAAGAGCGCCGCCGCTGCCCAAAACGAGTATGAGAAGGGAGTGGAGATCTGGACTGGCCGTCTCATCGCCACCGCGGAGAAGCTTACCGCGGAACTGTCAACCATGGGCTTGCCGAACTTCAAGTACTCTTCCGAGGAAAGAATATCTCCAAGTGCCAGGTTGACGATGTTCTTTGAAAGTATCATTAACGCGTTGAGGGTGCTCCAGTCCAGTCGGGCGACCCAACTAGCGAACGAGACTCGCCGGCTTTGCCGGGCCGTCCTCTGCAAGGTGCTCATCAAGGTGGTGCACAGCAACCCCGGCATCGATCTCTCCAACGCGCTCGGCCATCTGCCAAAAGACGCAAATGTTGAGGCGCTTGAAGAGTGCATCGCGCCCATCCTTGAGAAGGTGGACTCCATCAAAAGGATCGAAGGCCAGCGCAGGGATTGAGTGCTTCCCCCTTTTCTTGCCGTCATTATTCCATGTAAAAGACAATCAAGTCTCAAATTAGAATTGCGGCAACTCATGGATGTAATACAATTTGACTATGTTTAGGCTCATGCTTGCTACTTTCCTTGTCTGATTCCTTTATGTATGGAGTTCATCCTATGCTTACTGAAAAACTTGCCGGCGTGCAACCTGCCGCGAGCGCTGGGTGCGGGACTTCAGTAGCCTGCCGGAGGCGCAGCGGCCGGCAAGACTCCTTGGCGTTCTCAATGCAGCCACTTAAATTATTGAGCGGACTCGAAACAAAATAAGGGCGCGACCGATTACAACAAGGGTTCCTTCGCGTGCAGATTTTCCATACAAGAGTCGGAATCATCCAAGGAAATAACTTGGTAATAAAAGAAAAACTTGCTGTGAGTTTTTAGGACTTAGCTTTCGGTCTTTGTTCTTCCTCCGGCAAGTGTCGATTCCGAACGTCACCAACTGGTATTCATATCTCCCTTCCCCCCCGGCAAATGTGCACGCGAGGAATCCTTCTGTCTTTTGAGAAAAAGAAAGAAGAGAAAATAAAGGCATGAAACCTTGGCGGTTCGTTAGAACTTACCGGGATCAGGTGTCATACAACATCTTAGATAAACATGCATATATATAAATATGAACATGGGAATCAATAAGGGAATGTACAACACTTAAATTTATTCATCTATGCTTAGGGTCTGCGCCTGGCTTTGTACAAAGGATCACATGCCTTGCCGGCAAGACTTGTAAAAAAAGGTGGTTGCCGGGATCCCCCGGCAACCGCGCCTTATGGGTAGAACTTGCGAAGATGTTCGATATTCCAGGAATTACTCACTGGAATGCCATCTTCGGTCTCCAGGCGGACAGCGCCAGGCCTGGTGACTCGTACTACCCGATAAGGGCCTTCCCACATTGGCGTCAACTTGTTTGAATTCTTGGCGGACTGAATCCGTCGAAGAACAAGGTCGCCTTCCTCAAGGCTTCGGGCATGAACTTTGCGGCTATGATAGCGGCGCAAAGCTTGCTGGTAGCGTGCAGCTCGCACAGCAGCCTGAAGACGATTCTCCTCAAGGAGCACAGCGTCATCTTGCCGCAGTTGCTCTTGCTCAAGCTCATCATAAGCGAGCACTCGAGGTGATCCGTATATGAGTTCCGTGGGGAGAACTGCTTCCGCTCCGTAGACTAGAGCGAAGGGTGTCTGGCCGGTGGCTCGATTTGGTGTCATTCTGATTGACCAAAGAACCACCGGCAACTCATCAATCCAGCGTCTTCCGCACTTTTTCAGCCTGTCGAAGGTTCTGGTCCTGAGACCGCGCAGCACTTCAGCATTGGCCCTCTCCGCTTGGCCGTTGCTTCTTGGGTGAGCAACAGAGGCAAAACAAATCTTGCCGCCAAGGTCTTGGACGTACTGCATGAAGGTGCGACTTGTGAACTGCTTGCCGTTGTCGGTGATGATCCTGTTGGGCACACCGAAACGACAAACAATTCCCTTGAAGAACTTGACAGCTGACTGCGCTGTCACCCTCCTCACTGCTTCTACCTCCGGCCACTTTGTGAACTTGTCGATAGCAACATACAAGTACTCAAAGCCCCCGATAGCACGGGGGAAAGGGCCCAATATGTCGAGCCCCCAGACCGAAAATGGCCAGGAGAGAGGGATTGTTTGAAGAGCTTGAGCTGGCTGGTGTAATTTCTTTGAATGAAACTGGCACGCTTCACACTTGGTTACTAGTGCAGTTGCATCTTGGAGAGCGGTAGGCCAAAAGAAACCTTGCCGGAATTCTTTCCCGGCAAGCGCTCTTGACCCTATGTGAGAACCACATATGCCCCCATGTATCTCTGCCAACAGCTCTAGTCCATCCTCCCGAGGAATGCACTTCAATTTCACACCGTTTGGTCTCTTTCTGTACAGGACGTCATCGACGAACTTGTACATAACAGACCGACGGGCTACTCTCTCCGCTTCTTCCTGTTCCTCAGGGAGTTCACCTGTCTGAAGGAAATGGACGATGGGCTGCGCCCATGCTGGAGCCTGAGGCTCGATAGCTAGGACTAAAGGCATCTCCTCCGCCGGGGGAACATTTGTCTCGACAGCAAAGGCCTGAGGCCCTGCCGGAGCCTGTTGTTCCCCGACAGGCGTGTCGATCCCGGCAACTTCCTTGCCAGCGGCTCCGGGGAGCTCTGCTGGGAAGTACTGGCCAGAGTTCAACTTTCTTTTCTTTTCTTGCCGCATCGATGGTGCCACGGATGGTTGAGTCAATTGGAGCACAAAAGTTCCTGGTTCCACAGGCAACTTGAGGGCAGCACGCTTTGACAGGTCGTCAGCAACACTGTTCTCGGCACGAGGAACGTGCTCCATTTGCAGACCGTCAAAGTGCTCTTCCATTTTTCTCACTTCATCTACGTAGGCCTGCATCAATGGGCTTTGATAACTCTTGTTAACTTGCCTGACGACAAGTTGTGAATCGCCTTTGATGACGAGCTTTTTGATACCAAGGTCCGCTGCGATCCTGAGACCGGCAAGCAAACCCTCGTATTCTGCAGTGTTGTTGGTCGAACTCTCCCGGGGAAAGTGCATTTGGACTACGTACTTGAGGTGCTCTCCGGTGGGTGCAACAAGCAGCACGCCAGCACCGGCGCCTTGCAGCGAGAAAGCCCCGTCAAAGTACATAACCCATTGCTGATCGATTTCCTTGCCGGGGAGAGTTATTTCTTGAACTTCTTCGTCTGGCGTTGGGGTCCATTCTGCAATGAATTCTGCCAAGGCCCTGCTCTGGATCATCGAAGTGCTTTCAAACTTAAGGCCAAAGCTGGACAATTCCAACGCCCACTCCACAATCCTGCCGGTTGCCTCCGGATTTTGCAAAATCCGTTGCAACGGAAAGCGAGTGACGACGGTGATCTCATGTGCTTGAAAATAATGGCGCAGCTTTCTCGAGGCCATAAGGAGGCCGAAAAGCAACTTCTGCACACCAGAATATCTTGACCTAGCTCCTTGTAAAAGAGAGCTAACAAAATAAACTGGGCGCTGCACCACCTTCTTCTTCTGCGCGGGTTCTTCTGTTTGCGCAGATCCTGTCTTGCCGGGGAAGATCTTGCCGCGTCATTTGGCGGTCCTGCCGTTGACGTTGCTTCCTCATCAGCTTCTCTCTGCGCCACTAGCGCAGCGCTAACCACTTGATTTGTTGCTGCCAGATACAGCAGCAATGGCTCTTGTGGTTTAGGCGTGACTAGCGTCGGCTGAGAGGAAAGGTATTTCTTCAAATCTTGCAGCGCAGCCTCCGCCTCCGGAGTCCAGTTCATTGGACCTGCCTTCTTCAAAATTTTGAAGAAGGGCAGGGCGCGCTCAGCAGATTTGGAAATAAACCTGCTTAGAGCAGCAACACAGCCGGCAAGACGACGCACATCCTTGACGCGTCTCGGCGCTTCAATTTGCTCAATAGCTTTGATCTTGTCGGGGTTCGCTTCGATTCCCCGGCAAGATACAAAGAATCCGAGGAGCTTGCCAGAAGGAACACCGAACACGCACTTCTCAGGATTGAGCTTCAAATTGATCTTGCGCAAGTTTGCAAATGTTTCTTCTAAGTCTTGAATGAGCGTTGCTTTATCTTTGGTTTTGACCACTATATCATCCATATACGCCTCCATATTTCTATGGAGTTGTGGCTCAAAACCAATCTGGATTGCTCTGGCAAATGTTGAACCAGCACTTTTCAACCTGAAAGGCATTCGTATGAAACAATACGTACCACATGGGGTGATAAAGGCGGTCTTCTCTTCATCTTCTTTTGCCATAAAAATCTGATGATACCCTGAATAGGCATCAAGGAAGGACAGGAGATCACAACCAGCGATGGCATCCATAATCTGGTCGATGCACGGCAAGGGAAAAGGATCATTTGGACAAGCTTTATTGATATCTGTATAATCGATACGAAGCCTCCATTTCCCATTCGCTTTCCGCACTACAACCGGATTGGCCAACCAGGTTGGATGAAGCACTCCTTTGACCAGTCCTGCCGCCTCCAGCTTCTTAATTTCTTCGGCAATGAATTCTTGCCGCTCCAAGGCCTGCTTCCTGACCCTTTGCTTGACGGGCCGCGCATGAGGACAGACAGCAAGGTGGTGCTCAATTACCTTCCTGGGAACACCGGGGATGGCAGACGGTTGCCATGCAAACACGTCGACATTCGCCCGCAGGAAAGCAACGAGCGTGCTTTCCTATTTGTCATCTAGGGTGGAACTTATGGTGAAAGTTCCCCCCGTTCCGTCCTCCCTGGCAGGCACCTTCTTGGTTTCCGGCGGAGCAGCCTTGGACTTCTTGTTCTCGACGGAAGCGCAGCATTCCGAGGAGGTGCGCTTGCCGGAGTTCACGCCAAGGTTCCTGCCGGTCTTCTTCTTCCCCCCAGGAGTTTCAGCGGCAGGAGCAGATGCCTTGACGGCAGGTGCTGCAACTGCTTCCCGGTAAAGTTGATCGGCACAGATGAGCGCATCCTTCTTATCAGAATGGATAGTGATGACGCTCAACGGCCCAGGCATCTTCAAGACGTTGTACGCGTAGTGTGATGCCGCCATAAACTTAGCCAGCGCTGGCCAACCAAGGATACCATTGTATGACATGGGGATCTTGGCGACATCAAACACCACCTTTTCGGTCCTGAAGTTAAGCTCGCTGCCAAATGTTACCGACAGCGTGATCTTGCCCTTAGGCTAGGTTCTTCCCGGGTTGACCCCTTGAAACGTACCCGTTTCCTCGAGGTCCTCGTCGGGAATCTGAAGCCTTCTGAGCACATCCGGTGAGATTAAATTTAGGCCAGCCCCGCCGTCAACTAACATCTTCGTCACCTTGAGGTTGCGAATTGTTGGCGAGACCAACAACGGCAAATACCCGACCGCAGTTGTGCGATCAGGGTGATCTTCGGCGTCGAAGATGATAGGCGTGCTGGACCACTTCAGGGGCCTACACGCATCGGGGGATGGCTCTGCCGCATTGACCTCCCGCACCCACTGTTTGAGTTGGCGGTGGGAGGAATGCAGCGAGGCACCCCCATCAATGCACATGGCCTCCGTAGCCTTCTGGAATTCTTGCTCACTTGATTGATCCTCTTCCTCATCATCATCTCCTTCTTTATCTCGGCCCCGAGCAGGCCGATCCTTTTGCTGCTTGGCCTTGCCGCGGCGACCTCCCCGGCCACCGCGTTTCTTGCCGGACCCCTCAGCACCATCTTGGGCCTTCTCCTTATCTCGCCCCTCGTATTCGGCCTTCTGCTTCTCGGCGAGCTGCTCGACTTGCCGGCAGTTCTGGAGATCGTGGCCCTTGGTGCGATGGATCTTGCAATACTGCTTGCCGGAGTTCTCCGACTTGTCGGCAGCCGCCAAGGCTTGACAGGAAGGGCACCCGGCAAGATCCTTGCCGGGGTCACCAACCTTGGCCTTCTTGGCGGCGCCGGGGTTGCCGGATTCCTCGACAGCAAGCACGGCCTTGGCTCCGCATTTCCTGTTCCGCCGCCGGCCTTTCCTTGACGGGGCCGCGGCGTCTTCTTCTTCGGACTCGCCCGCCGCGCCAACAGCCTCACCGGGGAGTTTCCTCCCCTCTTCAGCTCGAGCGCACTTATCGGCCAGAGCGTAAAGCTCGGCGATACTCCTGACTTTGTTCATTACCAGCTCTTCCCGCATTCTGCGGTTACGCACATTCTGGTGAAACGCGCTAATGACAGCGGCAGGATGAACGTCGGGAATATTGTACTGCACTCGGCTGAACCTCTGCATAAACTTGCGCAGGGACTCGCCCTCCTTCTAAGGGATGATGTGCAAATCGCTCTCTTGGCCAGGAGCTTGGTGGCCTCCAACGAAGGCGCCAACAAACTGATGGCACAAATCTGACCAGGAGGAAATAGAATTCTCCGGCAGATGCATCAACCACGACCTGACGTTGGGCTTGAGCACCAACGGGAAGTAGTTGGCAAGTATCTTGTCATCTCGACCCCCGGCAGCCTGCACCGCAATGGTGTAGATGCTCAGGAACTCCGAGGGATGGGTCTTTCCGTCATACTTCTCCGGGACCTCCGGCTTGAAGGTTCGGGAATTGGGCCACCGGACTTGCCGCAGCTCACGGGTAAACGCTGGAGTCCCTACCTCATAAGGCAAGTCTCCTACGTCCCCTCGCGCAGGCTCGTCAACAGCCGGCCCCACGCGCTTATCAGACTGATAGCGTGCTTCCCGTCGTCGCTCGATGGTAGTTCGAGCGTCCTCCTTGCCTCGCTCCTGGAGAACTTGACGCTGATCGCGGCGCATCCGTGGATCGGACGACACCGTGGAAACTTCTTCATGGCGGTCAACTTGCTGAGTTGTCGGCCGCCGCTGGTGCCGCGGAGGGGAGTGCACTGTAGTTGTACCACCTCCAGTTTTCTCTACATCGGCTCGTGCCGGATCGATGGGCCTCCGCTGCGAGGGCCCTGCCTCTTGCGGTCCATCTTTGTTGGCGAAGCCGATGAGGCTCTGGATGGTAGCTCGCCACTCCTCCATCTTCTCCGGGGCAGTAGGAAAATCGAGGAGCAGCTGCGCACGTGCCAAGGCTTCCGCTGGCGTAGGTGGCAGCGACAAGTGCGAGGTACGTGAGGTGCTCTGACTCCTAACCAAGTTAGAAGGAGCACCATCACGGTCACGCGACCGTGCGCCACCTCCGCCGGTAGCTCGGTGTGCATGCTGGTCCCGCGCATCTTGGGATCTATGCGCAGAAACCTTTTCATGGGGATGCCCTGAACCACCAGCGCCATGACGTCGCTCATCATGCACGACCTGGATAGGTCATGACGCTTGGGCCGGCATGGGAGCTCCAGCAGGCGCCCTTCGATCTCTCGAATTCGTTGTGCCACCCGTAGGCAACACAGCGCCATCCCTAGATCCAGCGGCGTGCAGGTTACCACTGCCACTGCGAATGATGCCGCTTGCCTAGCTCGGATCACCAGAACGCCGCGGGGGTTCTAGTCCTCTTCCTTCTGCACCCACGCCATCGCCAGTACGCGAAGGCGTAGGCAAAACGGACCCGGACGGTTGCGCTGTCGCAGCGCTCTTCTTCTTGGGTGGCATGATGATGAAGATGATGAAGAAACTAAGGCGCCGATCACCAGATCAGGTTCACGCAACCTTCAATCCCCCTACCTGGCGCGCCAAAGATATCGGCGTACGACACCTATGGGATCCCAAGAGACCCCTTTACGATTCGGCGGGGGGAGAGGTATACGCAAAGAGCAGAACCAGTGATCGACGCGTGAATTTTTTACCCAGGTTCGGGCCGCTAATCCGCGTAAAACCCTACTCCTGCTTTGTGTTCTTATTGATGTTCTTGAGCCCAACCTTCAGGAGCGCTTGCAGTGAACAGTACGTTCAAAGAGCTGCTACGCATGCAGAATGGGCCGGAAGTTCTCCTCCTCTATAGCAGTTGCCTTGGGCCTCCTTTTATATGCTCAAAGGGGTCTCCACAGTGGCAAAATGTACATACATTGAGGTGTAAAGTAGCTACAGGGTATCATACCTAACCCCTGACGGACTAGGACAAGCGTATTTAATGCACCATGAGGTGTCCGTTTAGGTGTCCTCACTTTCTTGGGGATGGAAAAAGGGACCATCCCATCAGCACCGCTTAAGCTCTCCTCCACTGGCGCGTCGCCACGCATCCAGGGAAGGAGCCAGAATGTCAGACCTGTTACTGTGCCGAAGCGGTGGCACAGTGGCGGAATCTCGCCAGGCACCAAGCCTTGCCGGGCGCCAGGCCTTGCCGGGCGCCAAGCCTTGCCGGGCGCCGAGCCTTGCCGGGCTCCACGGGCCATCCCGGCAAGGATCTTGCCGGGGAAGCTGGCCTTCGATTTCCAGCTTTGCTTATCTGCTGATCCTCAGATCTCTGACTTGATGATTTCCTTGATGGCTTGAATCAACCTCGAATTGTTCTCGGCAAGCCTTGCCGCGAGGATGGCTACAACTGCCCGTGCACAAGTACGGGGTACTAGTGGCCCAATACTTAGTACACCGACAAGAAGTGTGGCAGGCGATGGATCGACGAGTTGCTGGTGGTTCTTTGGTCCCTCAGAATGACACCAAATCGAGCTACGAGGCAGACTCCCTTCTCCGTAGTCTATGGGGCAGAAGCAGTTATCCCCACGGAACTCATTTACGGGTCACCTCGAGTGCTTGCCTATGATGAAGTGGCGCAAGAATAGCACCGGCGTGACAACGCTGTGGTACTCGAGGAGAACCGTCTCCGGGCTGCTACGCGTGCTGCACGCTACCAGCAAGCACTGCGTCGCTATCACAGCCACAGGGTTCATGCCCGGAGTTTTGAGGAAGGCGACATTGTCCTTAGGCGCGTTTAGTCCACCAAGGGCACAAACAAGTTGACGCCAAAGTGGGAAGGCCCTTACCGGGTAGTATGAGTCACCAGACCTGGCGCAGTCCGCCTGGAGACCGGAGATGGCATTCAATTGCAAAACTCATGGAACACTGAGCATCTCCGTAAATTCTACCCGTAAGGTGCGGCTGTCGGGCCCTGCCTGACAGCCACCCTTTTATGCAGGCCTTGCCGATGTTGCATGTAACCCCTTGTACAAAGCCAGGCGCAGACCTTGAGCAACAGAGAAATAAACGAAGTGCTGGGGTCCCCCCGAAACTTGCATGCATGCATAAGCATATCATGAGCATAGCATGATCATGTAGATAAGATCGCACACGACATCATTTTCATCTGCACTAAGTTGCAGGGTTCTTGCCGTGGACTTGGTCCTGAAGAAAAGAAATGAAGACGAACCTACATGACGATCCCCGACAAGCCAAACAGGTAAGTTTTATCTCTTATCCATACGTGTTCTGTGAAGAGAAACTTGTGCATATGAAAACCTCGCCACCTTTGAAACCTAGGTGCTCCCATCCCTTGACTCAAACATTGATTCGGTCAGGATGGTTGTAGTGGCCTTTGGCGGAAAAGATTTGGCGGGGGGCTTGTCCCTCCCGGTGGTTTGTGTCCGGCAGGCCTGGCCCCGCGGCAACGAACTGAGGATACTGGTAGGATAGCCTGCCGGGGAAAATTTGTTTACTTTAATGTATAGAGGCATTTCACCTCTGCATGGATATGTTACATGCACAAGTACCCGGCAAGGCTTGTCTTTTTCATTAATATGCTGATTAACAAGTACAAATCTTACAAAACACAAACATGGGTGAAGAAGATTACATAATTTAGACTAAAGTTTGGCAAATGCCTACATATTTTAGATTGAAAAAACATAAGTGCCCCGTAATCCCTTTCTTGTCCCTCTCCTCCTAGGCACTGTGGTGGAAGAGGAAGAGGGAAAAAGGAGTGCCTGAGCAGATGCCCAACCAGATCCCATCAGGACCTGCCGGGCGCAGCCTAACAAGATCGAGAGTGGCGAGGCTGCGAAGGAGAGGAGCAGAAGGAGCAGCTCAGCGGTGCCCTGGTAACCACCCCCAGGACCAGTCAGAAGCCCCAGCATGAGCGCCGACGGAAAAAACCGTCGGAGCCCAGCTGGAAGACTGCTGGAGGAGGCGAAGGCACCAAGAGAGCGACCCCCTCCCCGGCAGCCAAGAGGCCGGTGATGATCATGCCGGGGAGGGAGGGGAAGAGCGGAAAGATGAGGCAGCAGGTCGGCAATACGAGACGAAGGCGCCGGTGCCATCGTACTCCGACCTGACGCCCTGCCACCCGCCTTCTCCGTCTTCCCTCGTTCTTTCTTCATCACCACCACTCCAGGAGGACGCTGGCCCCTCGAGCCGTCGCCTCCCCCGGAGAAGCTGCGGGCGACGACGGTGTCCGAGACGCGCAAGGTGCATCGCTCCCCACCTTGGGGGCAAGAAGATGCCGCCGTCTTCGACATTCACCCCAACTTCACCAAAGGGGGCAGTGCTGGGATTACCAAAGGACCCGAGCGCTGCACCCCAGGCAGACGCCGGAAGCCCTGGGGGCCCTGGCGTCAGGACAAGAGGTCGCGGTGACTCACAGCAAGGCCTAGCGCTCCCCGCCAGATGGCCGACCCGAGCAGAGGAGACAAGCACGCCCCCATAGTGGAAAAGCTTGGCATCTCCTATGCTGCGAGTGGCTCGACATCCACATCCCTTTCGGCCCTGGACCAGGCTCACTCCCCAGGCACCTACACAAGCATTCGGCGTCATCAACTCCAAGTTTGAGCCCGCGGCCTGGCCCCGGCCTCTCCCTCTCAACATTGCAAGAAGAAAGAAGGAAATGGGGAGAAGAGGTGCGTGGATGAGCACTCCCGCTTCCCCTCGCTCCCCTTTTATATAGGCGGGCTGGGGGCTGGGAGCTGATCCCTTGACAGGTAACCGCCGTCCTCTTCCACCAATCCAAGAAGGCCGGGCCCCTGCCCTGACGCTCTCCCACACCACGTGCCTTCGTTACCTATCCCACTCAATGCATGCAGCATACGTGGCCAAGGATAAGGGCGTGGTGGGAAGAGTGAATTGGCAGTTACTCACCCGTGCGTTAAAGTCATTCACGGGCCATTACAAGGATGGCCCCACCACAATTGGCGTTAGTGACGCGTGGGAGAACTGGAAACTGACCTGGGTTCAGGTTAATGAAGAAGCAAAGAAGATCTCAAAGGACAAGTAACTTCTACCCTTTTGCCTATGCACTGGATAGGGCCTACCGCGACGACGCCCAGCAGCGCGTTTGGGCCAGGCCCGGGGGCTCCTGTCGGTGCAACGAACCCTGGGTTTGTTGCCCAGACCATGCATAGGCCTAAAAGAGCAAAGTTGCAACATCCAAAGCGAGATCGAGTTGAAGAGATAGCTCTTTGATAAATCAAAGGGTAGATCAAGAAGACCAAGACAAGCTAAATGAGCAAGACACCACTAAGGAGAAACCTCCCTTACCGGGCAGGCGAGCCTGGCGAGGTCGAGGTCACCCCGAAGGCAAGTCTCAAGACTGCCTCGGCAGGCCTGCCGAGCACGACGAAGGCAAACTACCCCGCCAAGTCTCCACCGCTCCACCTCACAGCGACGCAAGTCATCGGTCGGTGCGGTGTCAAGCCCCCAAGTGACTAAGTGGCTGTCATTAAGCACGTGGCAGCCACTTCGTATGGAAATCACCTCCAAATGACACCTGTCCAGAGACGTGTCAAGCAGACAGACGAGAAGGTGGCCGAACGGCCCGACAAGGCTTGCCGGGCATGCCATGATGTGACACTAAGCGGCGCATTTAATGCGCTCTGCTCTGCCTACAGATTTAGCTATGATAGCGCTGTTCGCTATCTAATCAGTACACAATGACTGATTTGCCACTTTGGTGACCCCTTGATCTATAAAAGGAGGGCCATGGCAACCATAGAAAGGATTCGGACCCATGTACGTTCGTATGCGCGTAGCTGCTCTCGTCCAGAGGTATCCTTGCCGGGCAAGAGCGCTGTGTTTCCACCACAATCAACCATCAATCCACCAAAGCAGGAGTAAGGTTTTATGCCTCGCGGTGGCCCGAACCTGGGTAAAACTGCCCATGTGATCTCTGCCGTGCTGTGCTACGTTCTCCGCTCATTATACAATGTGCTCATCCCCCTGCCGAACCACAAGGGGCTGATGGCACCATAGGTGGCCGTGGTTTCCCACGACAGCAGGGCCCGTAATGTGGACCCCGGAGGCAGAAGCAGCGCTGCAGGACTTAAAAACCTACCTTTCCTCAGTTCGCACCCTGGTCACTCCTAAACCACAAGAGCCGTTGCTGCTGTATTTGGCAGCAACCAATCAAGTGGTTAGTGCAGCACTGGTCGCACAACGAGAAGTGGAAGATGGAGCAGCTGCAGCTACTATCCTCGCCGGAGAAGGAAGTGAACCAGTCCCTGCAAGGCTGAGCGCATATCAAGAGAAGGAAGAGCAGAGAAGTGAAGGCAACCCTAAGACTACGGCAAGGAAGAAGGTGGTGCAGCGGCCAATTTACTTTGATAGCTCCCTGTTGCAGGGGGCTAGGTGAAGGTACTCTGGCATGCAAAAGTTGATCTTTGGCCTCGTCATGGCCTCAAGGAAACTGCGCCACTACTTCCAAGCCCACGAGATCATAGTTGTCACCCGATTCCCCTTGTGACGCATACTGAGGAATCCAGAGGCCACTGGCAGAATAGTGGAATGGGCTTTGGAGTTATCAATCTTTGGTTTGAAGTTTGAGAGCACATCAACCATTCAGAGCAGAGCACTGGCAGAGTTTATTGCGGAGTGGACGCCTACCCCAGATGAAGAGGCATTGGAAACGGTTATCCCCGGCAAGGAAGCACCCCAAGAATGGATCATGTACTTTGATGGTGCCTTCTCACTATAAGGTGCAGGAGCTGGCGTGCTCCTCGTCGCACCCACTGGAGAGCACCTCAAGTATTTGATCCAGATGCATTTCCCCGGGAGAAGGCAACTAACAACACTGCAGAGTATGAAGGACTCCTTGCCGGGCTCAGAATCGTGACGGAGTTGGGAATTAAGAAGTTGATCATACGAGGAGACTCACAGCTCGTGGTGAGGCAAGTGAACAAGGATTATCAGAGTCCATTGATGGAGGCATACATGGAGGAAGTGAGAAAGCTGGAGGAGCGCTTTGACGGATTGCAAACAGAGCACGTACCCCGTGCGGAAAACATCATTGCTGATCATCTGTCAAAGTGCGCAGCGCAAAAGCTTCTTGTGGAACCAGGGACTTTTGTTCTTCACCTGACTCAACCCTCTGTATCCCTGGCAACAATGGCCAGAAAGAGGAGGAAACTAGACTACAGCAAGCCTCTCCCAACAGAGCTTCCTAAAGCCCCCGACAAAGAGGTTGGCGGGAACAACTCCACTTAGCTTGGTGAGCAGCACCCTCCCACCAAACTACCAGTCCTTGCGGTTGAGGCATGCGCTCCCACGAACGAGGAGGTGCCACTGATCCTTGTTGTCGAGCCTCAGGCTCCAACTTGGGCACGACACATAGTCCATTACCTCCAAATAGGAGAACTTCCCGAAGAGCAAGAAGAAGCTGAAAGAGTAGCCCGGAGAGCCAGTATGTATCAGTTCATCGATGACACACTATACAGAAAGAGGCCCAACGGTGTGAAATTAAAGTGCATTTGTCGGGAAGAGGGGAAGGAACTGTAGGCAGAGATGCACGGAGGCATGTGCGGCTCTCATATTGGATCAAGGGCCTTGGGTGGAAAGGCTTTCCGGCAAGGTTTCTACTGGCCCACGGCCCTCCAAGATACAATCGAGCTAGTCACCAGATGTGAAGCCTGCCAGTTCCACTCCAAGAATATCCATCAACCTACTCAAGCTCTCCAGACGATCCCTTTGTCATGGCCCTTTTCGGTCTGGGGGCTCGACATCTTGGGCCCCTCCCCCCATGCTACCGGGGGCTTTGAGTTCTTGTACGTCGCCATCGACAAGTTCTCAAAGTGGCCGGAGGTGGAGCCTGTGAGGAAGGTGACCGCACAGTCAGCTATCTAGTTTCTGAAAGGACTGGTGTGCCACTTCGGAGTACCCGCCAGAGTCATCACTGACAACGGCACCCAGTTCAAGAGCCGCGCCTTCATGCAGTACGTTCAAGCCCTCGGAAGCAAGGTTTCATTCGCCTCTGTTGCTCATCCCAGAAGCAATGGACAAGCTGAGAGGGCAAACACTGAAGTGCTGCGAGGACTCAAGACAAGAACATTTGATAAGCTGAGAAAGTGCGGAAGGCGCTGGATCGGCGAGCTGCTGGTGGTTCTTTGGTCCCTCTGTACGACACCAAATCGAGCTACCGGCCAGACTCCCTTCTCCCTAGTCTATGGGGCAGAAGCAGTGATCCCCACGGAACTCATATACGGGTCACCTCGAGTATTTGCCTATGATGAAGTAGAGCAAGAGCAGCACCGGCATGACGATGCCATGCTCCTCGAGGAGAACCATCTCCGGGCTGTTAAGCGTGATGCACGCTATCAGCAAGCCCTGCGCCACTATCACAGCCGTAGGGTTCACCCCCGGAGTCTTGAGGAAGGCGACCTTGTCCTTAGGCGCGTTTAGTCCACCAAGGGTGCAAACAAGTTGACGCCGAAGTGGGAAGGCCCTTACCGGTTGGTACGAGTCACCAAACCTGGCGCAATCCGTCTGGAGACTGGAGATGGCATTCAATTGCAAAACTCATGGAATATTGAGCATCTCCGTAAGTTCTACCCGTAAGGCACAGTTGTCGAGCCCTGCCCGGTAGCCACCCTTTTGTACAAGCCTTGCCGATGTTGCATGTAACACTTTATACAAAGCCAGGCACAGACCCTGAGCAGCAGATAAATAAACGAAGCGCTGGGGGCCCCAAAAACTTGCATGCATACATAGCATAACATGAGCATGGCATGATCATGTAGATAAGGTCATATGTAGCTCTGTTTTCATCTGCACTAAATTGCAGGGCTCTTGCCGTGGACTCGGTCCCGAAGAGAAGAAATGGAAACAAGCCTACATACCGGTCCTTGACAAGCCAAACAGATAAGTTCTTTCTTATCCATACATGTTCTGTAATAAAAAACTTGTGCATACAGAAACCTCGTCGCTTTTGAAGCATGGGTGATCCCATCCTTTGACCCGAACGTTGCTTCGATCAAGGTGGTTGTAGTGGCCTTTGACAGAGAAGGTTCAATAGGAGGTTGGTCCCTTTTCATAGTTTCGAGCCTGGCAGGCCAAGCCCTGCGGCAACGAACGAAGGGCACCGGCAGGATAGCTTGCTGGAGAGAACTTGTTTACTTATACGTATAGAGGCATTCCACCTCTGCATGGACGTAATACATGCACAAGTACCCGGCAAGGCTTGTCTTTTTCATTAATATGTGGATAAACAAGTATAGATCTTACAGAGCACAAACATGGATAAAGAAGATTACATATTTAAGACTAAAGTTTGGCAAGTGCCTGCTTATTTTAGACTAAAAAAAGAGAAGTGCCCCGTGATCCCTTTCTTGTCCTTCTCCTCCTAGGAACTACAGTGGGAGGCAAAAAGGGCAAAAGGAGTGCCTGGGCAGAAGCCCAGCCTGACCCCGTCAAGGCCCACAGGGAGCAGCCTGACAAGATCGAGAGGGCACGGGTGAAGGTGATGGATGGGGAGAGCGACTAGGCGACGCCCTGGTCACCGCCATCAGGGCCAGTAGGACTCGGCAGGGCGAACGAAGCCGGAGCCCGCGAGAAAGCCTGCCGGGGTCCAGTTGGAAGACTGATGGAGGAGGCGAAGGCACCACCCGCACCCGACAAATCATCTTGCCGGGGGGAGATGCAGGTGCAGATGATGGTGCCGCCGACTAACGGTGACGGTGCAGCTGGTGTTCAGCCAGAGTCGGAGCCGTCGTCCTCCCCACCGGCTCCGCCGTCATCACCGTCACTATCCTCCTCATCGCTATCGCTCGAGGAGGAGCTTTCATCATCATTCGAGCTCTCCGCGCAGCAACCTAAGCGAGCACCCGAGCGTCCAAAGACTTTGATGGAGAGCAGGGTGGCGTCCATTAACTTGAAATGGAGGATGTGCCCGACCACCAAGCTATGGGCGTGAGCAAAAGTCTTCCAGCCACGCTGGAGAAGCATGACATGAGGAGCGGGGAACTCCACGTCTGCCCGGATGCAGCCGTTACAGTAGCCCCTCATGTGCAGCCTCAACCCCGGCGGCTGCTTAATCTCCATCACCCTTGCAAATGGAGTAGGAAGCCGAAGACGGCTGCGCGGGGGCCCTCGCAGCTTGACGATGAACTCAAGAGGCTGGTTCATGATGTGGCCTTCATTGGGGTCCTGAGCAGTCGGGGGAGGTGCGATCAAAGCACCGCCTCGTCCTCCTCGACCCCGAGCACCACAGCGACCATGTCCTCATCATCTCATGACGGGTTCTGCTCCCGCGTCCCCAACAGGAGGAGGAAGGCGCTGTTGAGCAGAAGCCCTCGTCGCCGCTACCGGAGTGCCACTATGACCACTCCCCCTCACCATGATGGAAAAGCAATGCCAGAAGGAAGGATGAAGAGATAGGTGTGAGCCAGCACCTTGCCCATGTTCCCTTTTTATAGGCGAACGGGGCCGGGGGCTGGCTCCTCACCAAGGGGCCAACCGCCCCGCTCTGCCAATTCGACTCCTCCGCACCACCAACGGCTCGTGGAGACCAACCCTATACGCCAATCCGTGGTGCCTGGCTTTCTGCCATGACACACATTTTCGTGCTCCCCGTGTCCGCCACCAACCTTGCGCAATGCATGCAGCATACTTGGCAGAAACGCCAGAAGCGGAGAAGCTAGTGGAATGGCCATTACCACTCTGTGAATGTGGGACGTGGGTAGCCACTGATCGTGGCTTAAAACTCCCCCATAACATCTAGCACGATGCGCAAAGACCGGAAACTGACTCAAGCACAGATTATTGAAGAAGCAAGGAAAATATCAAGGAAGAGAAGAATATTAGCACAAGACCCCTGCTTGTGTACCTGATAGGGCCTACTCCAACGATGCTCAGCAACACGTTTAGACAAGGCCCAGGGGCTCCTGTCGGTGCAACAAACCTTTGCGTGTGTTGCCCGGGCCGTACACAGGCACGGCAGCAAGGAAGAAAGCTTCACCAAGACCAAGCCATAGAGAAATAGCTCTTTGAGGAATCAAAGGGCGGATCAAGAAGACCATGACTAGCCAAAACAACAAGATATCACTAAGGGAAAACCTCCCTTGCCGGGCAGGCGAGCCTGGTCAGGTCGAGGCCACCCCAAGGGCAAGTCCCAAGACCTCCCCGGCAAGAGTTGCCGGGGTGCTGGCGACCTGCTATCCCGCCAAGGCTCCACCGCTCCACCTCACAGTGACGCAAGTCACTTATCGGTGCGGTGTCGAGCCCCCAAGTGGTTAAGTGGCTGTCATTTGGCACGTGGTAGCCATTTCTGTGGAGGATCACACCTAAATGACACCCGTCCATGGGCGTGTCATGCAGGCAGACGACAAGGTGGCTGGATGGCACGACAAGGCTTGCCGGGCTGCATCCATGACGTGACACTAAGCGGTGCATTTAATGCACCTTGCCCTGTTTGCAGAGTTAGGTATGATAGCACTGTGGCTATCTAATCACTGGAGAATGACTATTTTGCCATTGTGGTAACCCCTTGACCTATAAAAGGTGGGCCGAGGCAACCTTAGAAAGGATTCAGACCCTTGTACACTCATACGCGCGTAGCTGCTCTCCCTGAGGCGACCTTGCCGGGCTTGAGCGCCGCGTGTTCGTCATAGTCTTCCACCCAATCCACCAAAGCAGGAGTAGGGTTTTACGCCTCGCGATGGCCCGAACCTGGGTAAAAACTACCCGCGTCACCATTGCCGTGCTGCTCTACGGCCTCCACTCTTTGTGCAATGCGCCCTTCCCCCTTGCCGAACCACAAAGGGCCCGACGGCCCCATAGGTGATCGTGTCGGACCACGACAGCTGCTCTCTGTGTATTCACTAGTTTTGCTTGTGTGTGGTGGTCTGAACATCATAGATTATATCCGAATAATATCCCAACTACTTGGGCTGCTTTGAAAGCCGCTATGCGTACTCGTTGGGTTCCACCATATTATCAACGTGAATTACTACAAAAATTGCAGCATTTAAGAGAAGGAAAAAATTCTGTAGAAGAATATTATCAGGAATTACAAACTGGCATGATTAGATGTGGTATTGTTGAGGATAATGAAGCTATGCTTGCATGTTTTATGGGTGGATTAAATAGAGAGATTCAGACCATTTTAGAGTATAAGGAGTATAACAATATCACTCGTTTATTCCATCTTGCTTGCAAAGCTGAACGTGAAGTGCAGGATCGACAGGCATTGGCGCGGACTAACTTTTCTGCAGGTCGACCTTCATCATGGACACTGCATGCATCCTCTACTTCCACACATTTGCTGCACCGGCACCTCCGTCAGCTGCCATCTCTAGCCATGATACAAGAAAGCAGGTACAACCACCACTATCTGCGAAGAGCACACCTGTCGGGCCTGCATAGAGATCTTCTTCATCCATGGCATCAATAGGGCGAACACATGATATTATTTGTCGTTGTTGTAAGGGAAGAGGTCATTATGTGAGAGAATGCAAATCTCAGCATGTGATGATTGCTACTGAGGATGGTGGGTATGAGTCCGCTAGTGACTATGATGAGGAGACTTTGGCTCTTATTACAAGTGAAGAACACGGTGGAGATGATTCTGAACATGAAACGCAATACATGGCTGCTGAAGATGCTGACATGTATGAAAGTTTAGTTGCTCAACGTTGTTGGTGCAACAAACCCTGGGTCTGTTGCCTAGACCGTGCACAGGCCTAAAAGAGCAAGGTTGCAACATCCAAAGCGAGATCGATTTGAAGAGATAGCTCTTTGAGAAATCAAAGGGCGGATCAAGAAGACCAAGACAAGCTAAATGAGCAAGATACCACTAAGGAGAAACCTCCCTTGCCGGGCAGGCGAGCCTGGCGAGGTCGGGGTCACCCCGAAGACAAGTCTCAAGACCGCCTCGGCAGGCCTGCCGGGCATGACGAAGGCAAACTACCCCGCCAAGGCTCCACCGCTCCACCTCACAGCGACGCAAGTCATCGATCGGTGCGGTGTCAAGCCCCCAAGTGACTAAGTGGCTGTCATTTAGAACGTGGCAGCCACTTCCTATGGAAATCACCTCCAGATGACACCCGTCCAGAGACGTGTTAGGAAGACAGACGAGAAGGTGGCCGAACGGCCCGACAAGGCTTGCCGGGCATGCCAGGATGTGACACTAAGCGGCGCATTTAATGTGCTCTGCTCTGCCTGCAGAGTTATGTATGATAGCACTGTTCGCTATCTAATCAGTATACAATGACTGATTTGCCACTGTGGTGACCCCTTGATCTATAAAAGGAGGGCCATGGCAACCGTAGAAAGGATTCGGACCCCTGTACATTCGTACGCGCGTAGCTGCTCTCGCCCCGAGGCATCCTTGCCGGGCAAGAGCGCTGCGTTTCCACCACAATCCACCAAAGCAGGAGTAGAGTTTTACGCCCCGCGGTGGCCCGAACCTGGGTAAAACTACCCGTGTGATCTCTGCCGTACTGTGGTACGTTCTCCGCTCTTTGTGCAATGTGCTCATCCCCCCTGCCGAACCACAAGGGGCTGATGGCCCCATAGGCGGCCGTGGTTTCCCACGACATCTTTGGCGCGCCAGGTAGGGGGAAGCGCTTGCGCGAACCCGAGAAGCATGCGCAACGCATCATCATCTTCTTCATCGACGACTCCATTGTCTATGGCGCCCAAGAAGAAGCCCGGTGCCGCAGCCCATCCGTCCACTTCGAAGGCCCCGTCGCACGCAGCCGCTGATGCCGCGGGGGCTACGGGGGCGCATGGAGACGTGGACGCTGTGGGGGACGTGGCCGGCGCAGGCGGCATCGTCACCACCTCCCCTGCGGCCGAAACAAGGGCAAAAGGCACCGGGGAAGGACAGCACCAACAGCATCCCAGCGGCCACACTCCACGAGGCACAAGTGGAGAGATCATTCTGTCTGCACCTCTCGGCCCGGCTTAAGGGCACAGCCGCAATGGTGGCACTCACTCTGGGGTGAATCGCAACTCTCCGGCCCCTCCCGCTGCGGGCGCGGCCGCAGGGTTTGCGCCACCCCCGAAACGAGCTGACCCAGTCGCTGCGCCAAATGGGGCCGCTGGCCCTCAAGCACCTCCACCTCGTCACCACGCCACCCTGGCGACGGGCTCACGACGACGAGAAAATGGCGCGGCTACTACCGGCACCATAAGGAGCCAGGCGGCGCTATGGTCTACCTCGTCATCCATGCCAAGCACCGCTTTGGAGGCCATGGCGTGGGCCAAGCTGCTGTTGAGATTTCCGCCGGTAGCTGATCAGATGGATGAGTGGAGAGCCACCATTCAAAGCCTGATTTGTTTCACCGAGGAGGGAGGATCACAGCGAGCTGGCCCACCACGGCCTTCCCAGGTGACAACAATGGCCCGCGCTGTTGGCCGTGCCGAAGGGCCCCCCCCACGGTGCAGTCCCCTCCGCGGCAGCCTGTGCAGGGGCCATAGCCAGAGCCACGCGATCGAGAACCCGACGACGTCTCGATGGCTTCGTCCGACCCTCGAGCGCGTCAAGGCCAACGGCGAGTCCTGGAGGACGGGCAAAGGGAAGGCGCGCGCGTCATCATCGAGCGACGCCGCGACACCCACCGCCAGTCCGATAGGCACAATGGCCCTGACGTCGACGAGCCCGCTCTCGGTGAAGGTGGGTACCTACCTTTCGAGGTTGGGTGCCCCGCCTTCACTTGTGAGTTGCGACAAGTCCGTTGGCCATCTACCCGCACTTTCAAGCCAGAAATACCAGAGAAGTACGACAGGAAACTAAACCCGGCAGAGTTCTTGAGCATCTACACCATCAATGTTTAAGCTACCGGGGGAAGAGACGAGAAGGTGTTCGCGAACTACTTCCCTTTGGCGCTCAAGCCAAATGTGAGGTCTTGGCTAATGCACCTGCCGGAGAACTCCATTTCGACCTGGGCTGACCTGTGCCCTGAGTTTGTTGGCGCCTTCATGGGCGGCCATCAAGAACCAGGGTGGCCCAGCGACTTGCAGCTCCTCCCGCAGAAGGAAGGAGAGACCCTGCGGAAGTACATGCAGAGGTTCAACTGAGTACACAGGAACATTCCAGACATCCACCCGGCATCTGTGATAGCTGCGTTCCAGTCCAACGTGCGGAATCGTCAGATACGTTCCAAGATGAACGTTCGACTGCCCAAGACTGTGAAGGAGCTTACACTCTAGTGGACAAGTGTGCTCGGGTAGAGGAGGGGAGGCGGCTCCCCAGTGAAGAGGATGGCATCGACATCAACTCAGAGGATGACGACGAGGCCACCAGTCAGAAGAAGAAGAACAAGAAGCGCAACAAAAGGCGCAAGGATAAGGCAGTGATGACCGTTGAGGGATCGGGCGCGCCTAGTACCGGCAAGAAGGCCAAGACCAAAGTTCCCGGCAAGGAAGTTGCCGCATGCCGGGAAGCTGTGGCTGTCGAGAAGGCTGGGAAAGGTGATGGGCCATACTGGTCGAGCAGCTCGTCAAGAAGCAGAGGGCTGAATACGAGAAGCGTGACAAGGAGTAAGGTCAGGATGGCGCTGGCGGGAAGGGCCAAGACGGCGGAGCAAGCTGCCCCGGCAAGGCTCCTCAGAAACAAGGAAAACCCGCCAGAGGCCGTAAGAAGGAGGATTGCAGTGATGAGAGTGATGGAGGAGATGAAGAGGAAACTAGCGAGCATGAGTTCCAGAAAGCCACTGATGCCCTGTGCATTGACGGGGGTGCATGTCTGCACTCCTCTCATCGCCAACTTAAACAGTGGGCACGTGAAGTCAATGCCGTGGAGCCAGCGGCAGATTCTCGGAAGCCGCTCAAGTGGTCCCGCACGCCCATCATCTTTGACGAAGAGGATCACCTTGACCGCACCACTGCGGTAGGGTGCTTGCCGTTGTTGGCCTCACCAACAATCTGCAACCTCAAGGTCACAAAGATGTTGTTTGACGGCAGGGCCGGGTTGAATCTAATTTCTCCAAAGGTCATCAGCAAACTTCAGATTGCAGAGGAAGAGCTCAAGGTTACTAGCACGTTTCAAGGGATCAACCCAGGCAGGAGTCGTCCTAAGGGGAAGATCACGCTACCGGTAACGTTCGGGGGTGAGTTAAACTATTGGACTGAGAAGATCGTATTTGATGTGGTTGACCTCCCCCTGCCGTACAATGGAATCCTTGGTCGCCCAGCCCTGGCCAAATTCATGGCTGCATCCCACTATGCCTACAATACCTTGAAGGTGCCAGAGCCGATAGGCGTCATTTCCATTCCGTCAGACAAGAAGGATGCAATCATTTGTGTGGACAAGATGTACCAGGAAGCAGTCGTGGTAGAGGCCGCGGAAGCCAGTGTTCTCGCCAAGGAAAACAACAAGAAGAAGAGAGATAGCAAGGATGCCTGCAAGGAATCCAGGAAACGTGTCTCTTCGGAGTACGTTGCGCCCGTTGATGACGTGCCGGAGGGTTCCAATAGCAAGTGACCCAAGGCTGCTGCACCCACTGTGAAAAAGGTCCCGACAGGGCTGGCTGGCGCTGATGGTACCTTCACTATCAGTGCCACCCTCGATGAAAAATAGGAAAGCACGCTCGTTGCCTTCCTGCGGGCGAATATCGATGTGTTTTCCTGGCAACCATCTGATATCCCCGGTGTTCCCAGGGAGGTAATCGAGCACCACCTTGCTGTCTGCCCACATGCCTGACCCATCAAGCAGAAGGTCCGGAAGCAAGCTTTGGAGCGGCAGCAGTTCATTGCCGAGGAGATCAAGAAACTTGAGGCAGCTGGTCTGGTCAGAGGAGTACTACATCCAACATGGTTAGCAAATCCTGTGGTGGTACGCAAGGCTAATGGGAAATGGAGGCTTTGCATAGATTTTACGGATCTGAACAAGGCATGCCCGAAGGACCCATTTCCCTTGCCGTGCATTGACCAGATTGTGGATTCCACCTCCGGGTGTGACTTGCTATCTTTTCTGGATGCATACTCCGAATACCACCAGATCTTCATGTCCAAGGAAGACGAAGAGAAGACCGCATTCATAACCCCATGTGGCACGTACTGCTTTGTACGGATGCCCTTCGGGTTGAAGAGCGCCGGATCCACTTTTGCAAGAGCAGTACAGATTGGCTTTGAGTCCCAGCTGCATAGAAATGTTGAAGCGTACATGGATGATATTGTGGTCAAGACCAAGGATAGATCAACCCTCATCCAGGATTTGGAAGAAACCTTTGCTAATCTGCGTAAGATCAACTTGAAGCTGAACCTGGAGAAGTGCGTGTTTGGCGTCCCTTCGGGCAAGCTACTTGGCTTCTTTGTGTCCCATCGGGGGATAGAGGCCAACCCCGACAAGATCAAGGCTATCGAGCAGATTCAAGCACCCAAGACAGTTAAGGACGTGAGGCGTTTGACAGGATGTGTTGCTTCGCTGAGTCGGTTCATTTTTGAATCCGCCTAGCGTGCCTTGCCGTTCTTCAAAATCTTGAAGAAGGCAGGCCCCATGGAGTGGACCCCGGATGGCAGACGCCGCTCTACAAGATTTGAAGACCTATCTCTCCTCTGTGCCCACTTTGGTCGCTCCGAAACCACAAGAGCCGTTGCTGCCGTACTTAGCGGCAACCAATCAAGTGGTTAGTGTAGCACTGGTGGCGTAGCAGGAAGTAGACGAAGCGGCAGCCATCATCGTCCCCTCTGGAGTAGAAAGTGAACCCGTCCCGACAAGACCATAGTCAGTCCAAAGCGAAGAAAGGCAGGGCAGTGGAAGCAGTTCTATGGTCACGGCAAAGAAGAAGGTGGTGCAATGCCCAGTGTATTTCGTCAGCTCCATGTTACTGGGGGCTAGATCGAGGTACTCTAGCATGCAAAAGTTAATTTTTGGCCTCATCATGGCCTCAAGGAAACTGCGCCACTACTTCCAAGCCCACGAGATCACGGTTGTCACCCGCTTCCCCTTGCAACATATACTCTGAAACCCCGAAGCCATCAGCAGGATAGTAGAGTGGGCCTTGGAGTTGTCCAGTTTTGGTCTGAAGTTTGAGAGCACGTCAACTATCCAGAGCAGAGCACTGGCAGAATTCATTGCAGAGTGGACACCAACACCTGATGAAGAAGTGTTGGAGACAGTCATCCCCGGCAAGGAAGCAACCCAAGAATGGATCATGTATTTTGATGGTGCCTTCTCTCTACAAGGTGCAGGAGCTGGCGTGCTTCTCATTGCCCCCACTGGGGAGCACCTGAAGTATGTCGTTCAGTTGCATTTCCCCTGGGAGGAGGCTACCAACAATACTGCAGAGTATGAAGGGCTCCTTGCCGGGCTCAGGATTGCGACAGAACTGGGAATCAAGAAGCTGATCATCTGCGGAGATTCACAACTTGTGGTGAGACAAGTAAACAAGGATTACCAAAGTCCATTGATGGAGGCATACATTGAGGAAGTGAGAAAGCTGGAGGAGCGCTTTGACGGATTGCAAATAGAGCACGTACCCCGTGCGAAAAACAGCATCACTAATCATCTGTCGAAGTGCGCTGCGCAAAAACTCCCTGTGGAACCAGGGACTTTTGTTCTCCATCTAACTCAGCCCTTTGTATCCCCGGCAACAATGGCCAGATAGAGGAGGAAACTGGACTCCGGCAAGCCTCTCCCGGCAGAGCCTCCCGAGGCCCCCGGCAGAGAACTTGGCGGGAACAACTCCCCTTCGATCGCTGAGCTGCACCCTCCCGCCGGGCCATTGGTCCCTGCGGTCGAGGAATGCGCTCCCACGAATGAGGAGGTGCCGCTAGTCCTCATTGCCGAGCCCCAGGCTCCAACTTGGGCGCGGCACATAGTCCATTCCCTCCAAACTGGAGAACTTCCCGAAGAGCAAGAAGAAGCTAAAAGAGTAGCCCAGAGGGCTAGTATGTATCAGTTCGTTGATGACGCACTATACAGAAGAAGGCTCAACGGTGTGAAATTGAAGTGCATTTGTCGGGAAGAAGGAAAGGAACTGTTGGCAGAGATACACAAGGGTATGTGTGGCTCACACATTGGATCGAGGGCTCTGGTTGGAAAAGCCTTCCGGCAAGGATTTTACTGGCCCACGGCCCTCCAAGATGCAGTTGAGTTGGTCACCAAATGTGAAGCCTGCCAGTTTCATTCGAAGAATATCCATCTGCCTGCCCAAGCTCTTCAGACAATCCCTTTGTCATGGTCATTTTCGGTCTGGGGGCTCGACATCTTGGGCCCCTTCCCCCGTGCTACTGGGGGCTTTGAATTCTTGTTCGTTGCAATCGACAAGTTTACAAAGTGGCCGAAAGTAGAGCCCGTGAGAAAGGTGACTGCTCAATCAGCTATCAAGTTCTTGAAAGGATTGGTGTGCCGCTTCGGGGTCCCTGCCCGAATCATCACCGACAATGGCACCCAATTCACGAGCCACGCCTTCATGCAATACGTTCATGCCCTCGGAAGCAAAATCTCATTCGCCTCTGTTGCTCATCCAAGGAGCAAAGGGCAAGCTGAGAGGGCGAACGCTGAAGTGTTGCGAGAAATCAAGACAAGAACATTTGATAAGCTACAGAAGTGTGGCAGGCGATGGATCGATGAGCTGCCGGTGGTTCTTTGGTCCCTCAGAATGACACCAAATCGAGCTATCGGGAGACTCCCTTCTCCCTAGTCTATGGGGCAGAAGCAGTTATCCCCACGGAACTCATTTACGGGTCACCTCAAGTGCTTGCCGACGATGAAGTGGCGCAAGAACAGCACCGGTGTGACGATGCTGTGCTACTCGAGGAGAACCGTCTCCGGGCTGCTACGCGTGCTGCACGCTACCAGCAAGCTCTGCATCGCTATCACAGCTGCAGGGTTCATGCCCAGAGTTTTGAGGAAGGCGACATTGTCCTTAGGCGCGTTTTGTCCATCAAGGGCACAAACAAGTTGACGCCGAAGTGGGAAGGCCCTTACCGGGTAGTATGAGTCACCAGACCTGGCGTAATCCATCTGGAGACCGGAGATGACATTCAATTGCAAAACTCATGGAACATTGAGCCTCTCCGTAAGTTCTACCCGTAAGGCGCGGCTGTCGGGCCCTGCTCGGCAGCCACCCTTTTGTACAGGCCTTGCCGATGTTCCATGTAACCCCTTGTACAAAGCCAGGTGCAGACCCTGAGCAACATGGAAATAAATGAAGCGTTGGGGGGCCCCCAAAACTTGCATGAATGCATAAGCATATCATGAGCATAGCAAGATCATGTAGATAAGATCGCACATGGCATCGTTTTCATCTGTGCTAAGTTACAGGGTTCTTGCCGTGGACTCGGTCCTAAAGAGAAGAAATGAAGACAAACCTACGTGACGATCCCCGACAAGCCAAACAGATAAGTTTTATCTCTTATCCATACGTGTTCTGTGAAGAGAAACTTGTGCATATGAAAACCTCGCCACCTTTGAAACCTAGGTGCTCCCATCCCTTGACTCGAACATTGCTTCGGTCAGGATGGTTGTAGTGGCCTTTGGCGGAAAAGATTTGGCGGGGGGCTGGTCCCTCCTTGTGGTTTGTGCCTGGCAGGCCTAGCCCTGTGGCAACGAACTGAGGATACCGGTAGGATAGCCTGCCGGGGAAAACTTGTTTACTTTAATGTATAGAGGCATTTCACCTCTGCATGGATATGTTACATGCACAAGTACCCGGCAAGGCTTGTCTTTTTCATTAATATGCTGATTAACGAGTACAAATCTTACAGAACACAAACATGGGTAAAGAAAATTACATAATTTAGACTAAAGTTTGGCAAATGCCTACATATTTTAGATTGAAAAAAGATAAGTGCCCCATAATCCCTTTCTTGTCCCTCTCCTCCTAGGCACTGCGGTGGAAGAGGAAGAGGGCAAAAGGAGTGCCTGAGCAGATGCCCAACCCGATCCCATCAGGACCTGCCAGGCGTAGCCTGACAAGATCGAGAGTGGCGAGGCTGCGAAGGAGAGGAGCGGAAGGAGCAGCTCGGCGGTGCCCTGGTCACCACCCCCAGGACCAGTCAGAAGCCCCAGCACGAGCGCCGACGGAAAAAATCGTCGGAGCCCAGCTGGAAGACTGCTGGAGGAGGCGAAGGCACCAAGAGAGCAACCCCCTCCCCAGCAGCCAAGAGGCCGGTGATGATGGTGCCTGGGAGGGAGGGGAAGAGCGGAGAGACGAGGCAGCAGGTCGGCAATATGAGAGGAAGACGTCAGTGCCATCGTACTCTGATCTGACGCCCTGCCACCTGCCTTCTGCGTCTTCCCTCATTCTTTCTTCATCACCACCACTCTAGGAGGACGCCGGCCCCTCGAGCCATCGCCTCCCCCGGAGAAGCTGTGCGCGACGATGGCTTCCGAGACGCGCAAGGAGCATCGCTCCCCACCTTGGAGGGCAGGAAGATGCCGCCGTCTTCGACATTCGCCCCGACTTCACCAAAGGGGGCAGTGCTGGGATTACCAAAGGACCCAAGTGCTGCACCCCAGGCAGACACCGGAAGCCCTGGGGGCCCCAGCGTCAGGACAAGAGGCCGCGGTGACTCATGGCAAGGCCTAGCGCTCCCTGCCAGACGGCCGATCCGAGCAGAGGAGACAAGCATGCCCCCATAGTGGAAAAGCTTGGCATCTCCTGCGCTATGAGTGGCTCGACAGCCACATCCCTTTCGGCCCCGGACCAGACTCACTCCCCAGGCACCTACACAAGCATTCAGCGTCATCAACTCCAAGCTCGAGCCTAGGGCCTGGCCCCGGCCTCTCCGTCTCAACATTGCAAGAAGAAAGAAGGAAATGGGGAGAAGAGGTGCGTGGATGAGCACTCCCGCTTCCCCTCGCTCCCTTTTTATATAGGCGGGCTGGGGGCTGGGAGCTGATCCCTCGACGGGTAACTGCCGTCCTCTTCCACCAATCCAAGAAGGCTGGGCCCCTTCCCTGACGCTCTCCCACACCACGCGCCTCCGTTACCTACCCCACTCAATGCATGCAGCATACGTGGCCAAGCATAAGGGCGTGGTGGTAAGAGTGAATTGGCAGTTACTCACCCGTGCGTTAAAGTAATTCACGGGCCATTACAAGGATGGCCCCACCACAATTGGCGTTACGCGACACGCGGGAGAACCAGAAACTGACCTGGGCTCAGGTTAATGAAGAAGCAAAGAAGATCTCAAAGGACAAGCAACTTCTACCCTTTTGCATGTGCACTGGATAGGGCTACCCCGACGACACCCGATAGCGCATTCGGGCCAGGCCCGGGGGCTCCTGTCCGTGCAACAAACCCTGGGTCTGTTGGCCAGACCGTGCACATGCCTAAAAGAGCAAGGTTGCTACATCCAAAGCGAGATCGAGTTGAAGAGATAGCTCTTTGAGAAATCAAAGGGAGGATCAAGAAGACCAAGACAAGCTAAATGAGCAAGACACCACTA
Source organism: Thinopyrum elongatum (assembly GCA_011799875.1). Taxonomy (NCBI): domain Eukaryota; kingdom Viridiplantae; phylum Streptophyta; class Magnoliopsida; order Poales; family Poaceae; genus Thinopyrum; species Thinopyrum elongatum. Next base: position 370,112,748 of record CM022303.1, read on the forward strand.
AGGAGAAACCTCGCTTGCCGGGCAGGCAAGCCTGGCGAGGTCGAGGTCACCCCGAAGACAAGTCTCAAGACCGCCCCGGCAGGCCTGCCGGGCACGACAAAGGCAAACTACCCCGCCAAGGCTCCACCACTCCACCTCACAGCGACGCAAGTCATCGATCGGTGCGGTGTCAAGCCCTCAAGTGACTAAGTGGCTATCATTTAGAACGTGGCAGCCACTTCCTATGGAAATCACCTCCAGATGACACCCGTCCAGAGACGTGTCAGGAAGACAGACGAGAAGGTGGCCGAACGGCCCGGCAAGGCTTGCCGGGCATGCCATGATGTGACACTAAGTGGCGCATTTAATGTGCTCTGCTCTGCCTGCAGAGTTAGGTATGATAGCAGTGTTTGCTATCTAATCAGTACACAATGACTGATTTGCCACTGTGGTGACCCTTTGATCTATAAAAGGAGGGCCATGGCAACCATAGAAAGGATTTGTACCCCTGTACATTCGTACGCGTGTAGCTGCTCTCGTCCTGAGGCATCCTTTCTGGGTAAGAGCGCTGCATTTCCACCACAATCCACCATCAATCCACGAAAGTAGGAGTAGGGTTTTACGCCTCACGGCGGCCCAAACCTGGGTAAAACTGCCCGTGTGATCTCTGTCATGCTGTGCTACATTCTCCTCTCTTTGTGCAATGTGCTCATCCCCCTACCAACCACAAGGGGCTGATGGCCCCATAGGTGGCCGAGGTTTCCCACGACAAACGTGTTTTGAGTGTGCAGATCACTCAAGCTGAGCAAAATCAGAGTCATAATTTGTTCCATACAAAGGGAGTTGTGAAGGAGCGTTCTATCGCGTCATCATAGATGGAGGGAGCTGCAACAACTTGGCTAGCATGGAGATGGTGGAGAAGCTATCTCTCACCACAAGACCACATCCACATCCTTACTACATCCAATGGTTCAACAACAGCGGCAAGGTTAAGGTAACACGTACTGTTCGTGTGCATTTTAGTATCGCTACATATGCTGATTATGTTGATTGTGATGTGGTACCCATGCAAGCATGTTCCTTATTACTTGGTAGACCATGGCAATTCAATAAGAATTCTATACACCATGGTAGAAACAATTAGTATACTCTTGTTCATAAGGATAAACATATTACTTTGCTTCCTATGACTCCTGATTCCATTTTGAAAGATGATATTAATCGAGCTAGTAAAGCAAAATAGGAGCAAAATAAGAGTGAAAAATCAGATAGTGGCAAAAGAATTGAGCAACAAATGAAACCTAATAATAGACCATCTAGTGTTGCTTCTAAAATTAAATTGAAAAGTGGATGTTTACTTGCCACCAAATCTGATATTGATGATCTAGTTTGCAGCAAATCTGTTTGCGATGCTTTTGTGTGCAAAGAGACATTATTTTCATTCGAGGATGTGCCTTCCTCTTTGCCTCTTGCCATCACTAACATTTTGCAGGAGTTTGCTGACGTCTTTCCACAAGACGTGCCACCGGGATTACCACCTCTTCGAGGGATTGAGCATCAGATTGACTTAATTCCTGGTGCATCGCTACCCAACCATGCACCATACCGTACCAATCCAGAGGAGACGAAGGAGATTATGCATCAAGTCCAGGAGCTACTCGACAAAGGTTATATAAGTGAATCCCTTAGTCCTTCTGCTGTTCCTATTATTCTAGTGCCGAAAAAGGATAGTACATCGCGTATGTGTGTTGATTGTAGAGGCATTAATAATATTACTATTCGTTATCGTCATCCTATTCCTAGGTTAGATGATATGCTTGATGAATTGAGTGGCTCTACAATATTCTCCAAAGTTGATTTGCGTAGTGGATACCATCAAATTCGTATGAAATTGGGGGATGAATGGAAAACAACATTTAAAACTAAGTTTGGATTATATGAGTGGTTAGTCATGCCTTTTGGGTTAACTCATGCACCTAGTACTTTCATGAGATTAATGAACGATGTTTTATGTGCTTTCATTGGACGATTTGTGGTAGTCTATTTTGATGATATACTGATTTATAGCAGATCTTTGGACGAACATTTGGAACATTTACGTGCTGTTTTTATTGCTCTACGTGATGCACGTTTGTTTGGTAACCTTGGGAAGTGCACCTTTTGCACCGATCGAGTACATTTTCTTGGCTATGTTGTTACTCCACAGAGAATTGGAGTTGATAAAGCCAAGATTGAAGCTATTGAGAGTTGGTCGCAGCCCAAAATGGTCACACAAGTGAGGAGTTTTCTTGGACTCCCTGGTTTCTATAGGCATTTTGTGAGAGATTTCAGCACCATTGCTGCACCTCTCAATGAGCTTACAAAGAAGTATGTGCCTTTTGTTTGGGGTACCACACAGGAAGAAGCCTTCACGGCATTGAATGATAAGTTGACACATGCTCCTTTACTCCAACTTCCTGATTTTAATAAGACCTTTGAGCTTGAATGTGATGCTAGTGGAATTGGATTAGGCGGTGTGTTAATACAAGATGGCAAACCTGTTGCATACTTTTCTAAAAAATTGAGTGGGCCTAGTCTGAACTATTGTACTTATGATAAAAAATTATATGCTCTTGTTCGGACCTTAGAAACATGGCAACATTATTTATGGCCCAAAGAATTTGTTATACATTCTGATCATGAATCTTTGAAACACATTAAAAGTCAAGAAGAACTGAACTATGGACATGCTAAATGGGTTGAATTCATTAAGGCTTTCCCTTATGTCATTAAACACAAGAAGGGTATAGAAAATGTTATTGCTGATGCCTTGTCTTGTCGTTATACTATGCTTTCACAACTTGACTTTAAAATATTTGGTTTGGAGACCATCAAAGATCAATATGTGCATGATGCCGAGTTTAAAGATGTATTGCAGAATTGTAAAGACGGGAGAACATGGAACAAGTTCGTTGTTAATGATGGATTTTTGTTTCGTGCTAACAAGCTATGCATTCCAGCTCGCTCCGTTCGTCTTTTGTTGTTGCAGGAGGCGCATGGAGGAGTATTAATGGGACACTTTGGCGTCAAGAAGATGGAGGACGTACTTGCTACACTTTTCTTTTGGCCAAAGATGAGACGGGATGTTGAGCGTTTTGTTGCTCGCTGCACTACATGTCAAAAAGCTAAGTCGCGACCCAATCCTCATGGTTTATATATGCCTTTGCCTGTACCTAGTGTTCCATGGGAGGATATATCTATGGACTTTGTTTTAGGTTTACCTCGAACAAAGAAGGGGAGGGATAGCATATTTGTTGTCGTGGATAGATTTTTGAAAATGGCACACTTTATAACATGTCATAAAAGCGAGGGTGCTACTAATGTTGCTGATTTGTTCTTTCGTGAAATTATTCGCTTGCATGGTGTGCCAAATACAATTGTTTCAGATCATAATACTAAGTTTCTTGGCCACTTTTGGAGATGTTTATGGCCTAAGTTGGGGACTAAACTGCTTTTTAGTACTACATGTCATCCCCAAACTGATGGACAAACTGAAGTAGTCAATAGAACATTGTCTACTATGCTTAGGGCTGTTTTGAAGAATAGCAGGAAAATGTGGGAAGAATGCTTGCCTCATATTGAATTTGCTTATAATCGTTCATTGCATTCTACTACTAAGATGTGCCCTTTTGAAGTCATGTATGGTTTCCTACCTCGTGCACCTATTGATTTGTTGCCTCTTCCATCTTCGGAGAAGGTTAATTTTGATGCTAAACAATGTGCTGAATTGATCTTAAAAATGCATGAGTTAACTAAGGAGAACATTGAGCACATGAATGCTAAATATAAACTTGTTGGAGATAAGGGTAGAAAACATGTTGTGTTTGCACCTGGAGATCTTGTTTGTTTACATTTGTGTAAGGATAGGTTTCCTGATTTGCGCAAATCAAAGCTAATGCCACGTGCTGATGGTCCTTTTAAGGTGTCAGAGAAAATAAATGAAAATGCATATAAACTTGAGCTGCCTGCAGATTTTGGGGTCAGCCCCACTTTTAACATTCCAGATTTGAAGCCTTATTTGGGTGAGGAAGATGAGCTTTCGTCGAGGACGACTTCATTTCAAGAAGGGGAGGATGATGAGGACATCCATACCATTGTTACACCCACAACCCCTGCTACTATACATACTGGACCAATTACTAGAGCTCGCGCACGCCATTGAATTACCAGGTACTCTCATTTCTTTATAACAATTCTAATGTTCATGAGAATATGATGCTGCCTAAATTGGATATATTTGTGTTGATTACTAATGAAGGGCCTAGCCTGAGGGATGAACACTGGAGCAGAAACAAGCATGGAGATGAAGGCGCGCGCGAAGGGAACCAGAACGGTGTTTCTAGTGCATATTTCAGTACTTTGAAGCCTCCTTGATGACATACAAGGACATGGACAAAATATACAAGATGCCCGATGTAGGGTGGAACCCCAGGGGCCGATCTTTCATGATTTGGAGGGGATCCCACGAACACGAGGGGAAACACGAGGGAAATCATGAGAGGAACACTCAAGAACAAGTCCAATCACACATCCACTAGGCAATCAAACACATAAGATCCACAAGGGTACATGAACAACAAAGAGAAAGATACAAGGTAGAGTTCATCCCAAATCCAAAGGAGATGAGGTCTTGATGATCCTTCCCTAGATGGGGTCTTGAATCCACTAGGGATCTTCTCACATGGAGGTCTTGATCTCCATGGGAGTGGTCTCTCTCTCTCTCTCTCTCTCTCTCTCTCTCTCTCAAGAGGAGGAGGTAGGAGCAAAGCTCACATACAAATGAGCTATCATATTTGCTACCCTAATTCGGAGCTAGGAGACGAGTATTTATAGTCCAAGGGGTAAGTTGGGGATACATGGGTCGAAACCCCTTTCACTGCACACAGGCAGGCTGGTAGTACCGGTCATGGGAGCTGTTGTATCGCTTAGAGCTCTTGTACTGGTTCCTAGAGCTGTTCCCGGAAGTCATTAGCGGTTGTACTGGTGGTTGGACCAGTTGTACCGGTCTTACTGCAGCTGGGGGAAAAACGGGGGCGGTACCGGTCTTGTGCCGCTCGATTACAGAAGCTGGATCGGTAGTTGGGCGGTGGTCGAGTGGTTGTACCAGTGGGGCGGTAGTTCACCGGTAGTTGGGCGGTTGTACATCTATCTCTGCGCGGGAAGATTCCTCTTCTTCCTTCTCTTCCATGCTTCCCTCACGGATGGTGTAGTTGTACACTTGCGCTCACACTCCTCCTCGTCGTCTGTGGTGTTCCGACAATACCTATGTATGAACACAAGGGGAGCGTCAAGTAGTATACCATCCTCGAAGGGGTCAAGTGAACACACGTAAAGGAGATGATTCACCTTTGTGTATGTGAAGTAGATGTCGCATGTGTCATTTGCCGAATGGACTCTTGACATGGTGATGTCCGTAGGATGCTCCGCATCATCCCCTACCCCTTGGGAAAGATTCGACCTCAGATCAAAAATAAAATCACCATGGGAAAGAGATGGCGTCGCCGTGTAGATGTGGACATTCACCAAGTATTCATAACCTTCAAGCTCGAAATGGGCACTCTCCAATGTCGCACCGTCTGGTGATTCCCTCAAAAGGAGCAAGTACAACAAACACTTGGAAAAACAAATGTGGTTACTGTTAGTGCAAAACCAAGCATTCAAGTAGTGATTCACTCAACAAGTGTCGTCATCAAGTGTAGCATATGGTGTGAAATAGGATTGTGGCATGGCATATAAGCACGTAATGTGAGAAAAATCAAGGACATCATGGAAACAAGCATGTAAATGTGAGGTAGTGATGCAAATATGTGGGACAAGCAAACAAGCATTTACCTCAAGGTCATAACAAGCATGCATCAAGTGTTCAACAAATGGTCTATGGTAATCATATGAATCATTCACAACACCAAAGACGATGATATGTCTAAACACATGGGTGAAGTGCCATACAATCCAAGCATAACGTTCATAGGGTGTAGTCAAGATAGTGTGGCACTCAACACAAAAGAAAGAGCAATTGTTCATCATGTGTATGGCAATCAAGGCAAGCATGTAGCAATCAATGAGACATGGCATATGTGAAGAAATGACATTGTTGCAACCAAGCATATGATAGGAGCAAGTAATCCAAGAATTGGATGCAACACACAAGGTATATATGTCATGAGACATGGCAATGTGGCAATGATAAGTCGAAGCAAGATCTCTAGCATGTGTGCAATATGTCAAGGTGTAAGCAACACATGAAGTAGGATCCATTATATTCATGCTCATGATTTGGGGGTTCTCAAAAGAGAAGGATATCACCTTGAAAGCATGTCCTCGTGCGTCCTTCACAATGCCGATGCACAAGCAAGTGCGATATACACTACTGGAATCAGGGTCTTTGCCATCTGCCAGCTCTTTGCCGTCTGCCAGCTGATGGCAAAGAGGCTGTTTGCCGTCTGTCTTGCCAAAGCAGACGGCAAAGAACCAGCGGATGGCAAAGAGGGTCTTTGCCATCTGCCACTTCTTTGCCGTCTGCTGGCAGACGGCAAACAGTTCTTTGCCGTCGGCTAGCAGACGGCAAAGACCAAAGTGGGCCCCACGGGGTACTGCACTGCCTAGGTCACACGGGCCACTTCTTTACCATCTGCTGGCAGACGGCGAAGACGTAAGGGGGGCCCACAGTGTCACGGCGGGGGCGTGCTAACGGTCACCCTCTTTGCCGTCTGCTGGCAGACGGCAAAGAATTCTTTGCCGTCTGCCAGCAGACGGCAAAGAAAAAAAATTTAAAAAAAAGCAGACGGCAAACGGGGGGCTTAATTTTCGCCCCCCGCCCCGCGCCTATCTCTCCCCCGCGCCCCGCGCCTCTCTCTCTCTAAATTCTCTCTCTCTTCTCCGCAGCCCGCCGCCGGCCCTCCACCCCGCAGCCCGCCGCCGCCCCCTCCTCCCCGCCGCGCCCGCCCCGGCCTGGTGGCCGTCCCACCTCCACCTCTCGTTCCCCCCTCTCTCTCGCCCCAACCCACCCCGCCCCAACCAGCTGCCGCCCGACCACCGCCGCCGCCACGCCACCGGCCCGGCGACCCTGCTCGCCGCGCCGCGCCCGCCCCCGGCCCCGCCGGCCGTCCCCACCTCCGGCCCCGGCCGCCCACCCCCGCCTCCGGCCACGGCGGCCCCGCGCGCGTCCGGCCTAGGCCCCAGCCGCCGCGCCCGCCCCCTCCTCCGGCCCCGGCGGCCCCGCCCGCCTCCGGCCCCCGCCGTCGAGCCCGCCCCTGACCCCCGCCGTGCCTCGCCTCCGGCCGACCGCCCCTGCCCGCCCGACTTCGTGTCCGCGCCGCGGCCTCCCTTCCAAGGCCGGCGAGGGCGGGCCTTGCTGCTCTAGCCCCGGCCCTGGCACCCACACCCACGACGCCCCGACGGCGGCCCCGGCTCCGCCTGACTCCGCCTGACGCCACATTGCCGGAGTTTGCTCTGGCCGTCTTCTCTGGTGAGCTCTCCTCTCCTCTTTGTCTTCTCTGGTGGATGGAAGAATGGATGGATGCACTGGTGAATGGATGTGATTGTCTCTATAGAATTTGTCATGCCGTTCAATGTCTGTACATAGAAACACATAGATGTGTGGACAAGTGAATGGATCGATAGATGGATGTATTTATCTGTACAGAGAACAATCGATCAATAGATGGATGTATTTCTCTGTACATTGTACATTGCTCTGGTAGGAGTAGTTGATTTAGGTAGATGATTTGCTAAAAAATATTTTTGGCCCTGCTATGTGCTAATCGATAAACGTTGTACATGGAGAAAGTTCAATGAACACCCAGTTTCTGTTGTATGTGATGTGATGACCTAATTGTTTTTTCACTCGGTGGAATTTATAGAATTTGTGGTGTTGCGTATCCGTTGAGTGATTATTGACATCGGAGCTGTTGGTCCTCGATCGTCCCCCTGCTGACCGACTACATCCTCTACATCCGAGGGTGAGCTACATCATGATGCTCTTTTTTATGTCACTAGATTTAATTATCACGTCAAGTCGCGTAACCTAGGCGTCTCCCGTCCGAAAGGGTCGCATCGATAAATATGCATTCAATATAAACCCCGACACCCCGACACCCCGACCCCGACACCCCGGCACCACACCCCGACACCACGACACCCAGACACGACACCCCCGACACCCCGACCCCGACCCGACACCCCGACACCACGCCACCCAGACACGACACCCCCGACACCACGCCACCCAGACATGACACCCCCGACCCCCGACACCTCTTCGGCCTCCTGTTGACCGAAAAGGTGCTCTTCGGCCTTCCAGAGGCTGACGGGGTCATATATTTGTGAATTATGAGTTAGGAAGTATATTTCCCGATTTTGCTAAGAAAAAAATCATATATATTTGTGTTGATCGGGTGGATTTAAATGTGCAGTTCTTTCGTTGCTGCGAGGGTCTGGTGTTCGATGACCTCCCCGTGTGTTCGACGAGCTCCGCCCCTGCGTTCGTGGGTGAGCACAAATGACATCTCCTCCTCCCCCCTTCATTTGCTCTGTTCCGGTCCTCGTGCTGATGAAACTTGCTAGCTGTAGGTGTCAATCATCAGTATGCGTGACCACTATGCGTCTCCCGTTCGAAAGGGTTACATCTATAAATATGCATGCATTTACATATTTATAACCGTGATTCTTTCGAATTGTCCAACGTTATCCATGGACAGCCCGAGTATGTGTAGATTGGGTTCGTTTTCCCATATGCTCTGCTCCAGATCCGATGCAGAATTTCGTCAGTGCCTCCCTGTTGTTCTCTGGGTACACATCCTCTCTGCTTATTGCCGAGACGTGTATCAGGAGAACAGCGGGGAGGTGCTGCCGAAATTTTGCATCGGATCCGGAGCAGAGCATGGGAAAACGAACCCAATCTACACATACTCGGGTGGGATTAGGACCTATCTTTACCTACTAGCATCTAGGTTGCATGGACGTAATAAAACTGACAAACTCTATTAACTGATGAATATGGTTTGCTGAATTATGTATGTATTTCTTATGTGTCCAGTAGCTAGGCAAGATGAGTGATCGTGCGTGGATGTACACCGGTCACACTAGTCAGAAAGACATGACCCATGAATGGATGAGAAAAACCAAGGGGTTTGTGAGAGCCGCATTTGCAAATGGACAGGAAACAACCTGGTGCCCCTTTGTCCACTGCGACAACTTTCATAAGAAGTCAGAGTTAGAAATGATCAAACACCTGCAGAAGTTGGGTTTCACGCCTAATTATACAGTCTGGACATTTCATGGTGAGTCTGCCCAACATGCCAGAGCTGAGGAGGGCCGTCATCGCACCGACGAGCATGGTACCGGGATGGAAGACATGGTGGAAGACTTTGATGATGCTCGAGATTCGGACGATGAGATGGAGGAATCTGCAAAGGCCTTCAATGATATGTTGGAGTCTTCAAAACGTCCTCTCCACGAGCACACTGAGCTTTGTCAGCTGGATGCCATCGCACAAGTAATGGCTCTGAAGGCTCAATTCAACTTGGGCAGAGAATGCTACGACGCGATGATGACACTATTTGGACGCTTTCTACCCAAAGGCCATTTAATGCCTGCAAACCTGTACCAGTCGGACAAAATCCTCCGTGTACTTAAGATGCCCTATGAGAAGATAGATGCCTATGAGAAAGGATGTGCCTTATTTAGGCTTGAGTATGCGGACTTGAAGTATTGTCCCGTTTGCCAGTCTTCCAGGTATGTTGAGGTAGACAACGGTATGGGTGAGAAGAGTCAGACAAAAATCCCAGTTAATGTTCTTCGGTATATGCCAATCATACCAAGACTTCAACGTCTTTTCATGGTCGAAGAGACGGCCAGACAGATGACATGGCACAAATTGGGCAAAAGAACCGAACTAGATGCAGATGGGGAGCCGATGTTGGTACACACATCAGACGCTTTTGCGTGGAAGCGCTTCGATGCAATACATCATGCTAAAGCGGCAGATCCAAGGCATCCTCGAATCGCCATAAGCACAGATGGGTTCAATGTGTTTGGTATGATGGCAGCCCAATACAATTGTTGGCCTGTATTTGTCATTCCACTCAATCTCCCCCCCGGACAGATTATGCAAAGAAAGAACATTTTCCTGACATTGATAATTCCGGGGCCCAACTATCCAGGGAAGAATATGAATGTGTACATGCAGCCGCTTAAGGATGAACTGCAAGAAGCTTGGGATAATGGGATCAAGACATACGACGCCGCTACAAAAAAAAACTTCCTAATGCGTGCATGGTACATGTACTCGATGCATGACTTGCCGGCGTATGCGCTATTCGTTGGCTGGTGTGTGCATGGAAGGTTCCCATGCCCCACATGCAAGGCAGCTCTTGAGTTTCGTTGGCTGCAGGCGGGTGGCAAGTTTTCTTGCTTCGACATGCATAGACAGTTCCTGGATCCTCGCCATAAGTTCAGGAAAGACAAGAAGAACTTCATCAAAGGTAGAGTTGTCAAAAACTCTGCACCACCTGCGTTGACACGCCAACAGACCCTGGATCAGTTAAACTCTCTCGAGCCGGATCCGGAGCGTCCAGGGTATTTCAAGGGGTATAATTCCGAACACGCCTGGACACACAAGACATGCTTGTGGGATCTGCCTTACTTCAAAGACCTCCTTTGCCCACACAACATCGACGTGATGCACACAGAAAAGAATGTCGGTGAGGCCCTCTTTGGTACATTGTTCGGCATAGAGGGGAAAACAAAGGATAATCCTAAGGCTAGAGTCGATCAGCAGGCTCTATGTGATAGACCGCTACAAAACATGCGACAACCGAAAGGAAAGAAGAACTGGACGAAGCCAAAGGCATGGTTCAATCTTGGAAGGCCAGTTATGAGGGAAATACTCCTGTGGGTGAAAAAGGAGTTGATGTTCCCCGATGGGTATGCAGCGAATCTAAAGAGGGGAGCGAGCCTTGAAAAATTGAAAATATTTGGTCTCAAGAGTCATGATTGGCACATATGGCTTGAGCGGGTAATGCCGGTGATGTTGCGTGGCTTTATCCCTGAGGATGAATGGCTAGTACTGGCAGAGCTGAGCTATTTCTTCCATGTTCTTTGTGCGAAAGAACTATCGCCTGGCTTGCTAGAAGAACTGGAAGAGTTGGCGCCGGAGTTGATCTGCAAGTTAGAGAGGATCTTTCCACCTGGCTTCTTTAATCCAATGCAGCATTTGATTTTGCATCTCCCGACCGAGGCACGATTGGGGGGGCCCGTGCAGAATCGTTGGTGCTACGCAACTGAGAGGATGCAGAAGACGCTTCAAGAAAAATGTAAAAATAAACATCGAATTGAAGCATCGATGGCCGAGGCATTCATTACTGAGGAGGCGGCAAACTTCGTGACAGCACACTACGAAGCCAAAAATCGTCATTTGCATAATCCGAAGCCTCGGTACAATGCTGGCGACCCTAAAAAGGGTGGATCCAACCTCAGCCTATTCAAAGGGAAGCTCGCACCAGCCGGTGCTTATACTCCCTTATCGTTGGATGTCGACGAATGGCGGACCATTACGTTGTATATCTTGAACAACCTAACAGAAGTGCGGCCGTACATCGAGTAAGTTCTCGGTACATTGTTTCGCAACCTCTAATTCCTTTGAACTGCTCTTATTCCCGAATATTTGATACAGTTGATACGTAGCCGAATTCTCGTATGGAGCGGTGATCCAAAAGGATTCCGTTAAAGAGTATGAGCTTCTGGCAATGTATGGAGGCGGCTATCCCGGTTTCATCTCTTGGTTCAAACAAACGGTAATTTTCATTAGACCATTTCATTTCTTCTTCTAATTTCCGGCTAATGCAACAATCCTTTCGTATTAAACTTGTAGGCTAGTTCAGAGTCTATGGACGCCGAATTGAGACAAGTCGCTAATGGTTTTGACTATAAGGTCCGTTCATTTGACAAATACGACATCAACGGGTATCGCTTTCGTACCTATGGCAAAGAGCTATCTATGGCCGACCGAAAGTCTACAAATTGTTGTGTCTCTGCTATTGGCGAAGGAGATACCGAGTATTATGGAAGAGTTGAAGCAATTTATGAACTTCTATTCTATGGTGCCAACCCACCGAACGTCGTAGTCTTCAAATGTTATTGGTTCCAGCCGAAGGAGACTAGAAGGACTCATGAACATCTAGGGCTAGTCGAAATCAAACAAAGCACCCATTTGGATGTTCCCGATGTCTATATTACGGCTCAACAGGCGACCCAAGTTTTCTATCTACCGTGGGCCTGCCAAAGTGATCCAAATCTGAATGGTTGGGATGTCGTTTATGATGTGCCGCCACATGTTAGACCACCTCCCCCCAATGAAGAGGATTATGAACCTCACATTTACCCAGACACATATGAAGGAGAATTCTTCCAAGAAACACGTCTTTCCAAAAAACGTTTCAAGAACCGCTCTACTTCACCCCAGCACATTGAAGTAGACAGCGGCAGTGAATCCGAGCCTGAGCCGGAACAAGAAGAGCCGGAACAAGAAGAGGTTACTGCTACGGATGACCTATCAATGCTTGACCGATTACGTACAGGAGGCCTTCCACATGTTGATGCATTTATTGATGATGATGAGCACGTCATTACTGATAGTGATGATGATGATGCATTTATTGACCCCGAAGCATATATAAACGATGATGATGATGCATTTATTAATGATGACGATGAAGATTAATATTACAGTTCATGTCAGGTATTCAATTATTATTACGTACATATATATTATTAATTAGTTCATGTTAGGTATTCAATTTTTTATTATGTTCATGATGATGATACACTAAAATTATATACATATTATTCATGTCAGGTATTCATTCTTTTTATGTTGTACTAATTTCGTTTACTCTTTGTCATTGCAGGTGCTGACAGATGGTGGGTGCGGGTCGAGAGCGCTCCGAGGCTCCTTCCTCGGCGCGTGGTGGGAGGGGTAGTTCCATTCCACCCCAGAGCCTCCGGAGAGCGCTGGATCTCGGTATGCATACACCACCGGCGGTCGCTTCTTCTTCGGCCAGGAGAGGTCGGGGGGGGGGGGGAAGAAGGCTCCTAGAGGTGGACGTGGCGGCGGGCGAGGTAGGAAGGCTGCTGCTACACCTTCCTCGCCGCCACCCCCAGCTGATTCACCCGACCATAGGAGTGCTCCGTCTGAGATGGAGCCACCTGAGGTGGAGCCGTCTCGGACTCCGGTCCACGAGCCTCGGGGCGACGAGCCTTTGGCAGACGTGCCTACGGCCGACGAGCCTCGAGCTGACGAGCGTCGGGCCGCCGAGCCTTCGTCCCGCGAGACTCCATCCCACGAGACTCCGGAGCTCAGCAGGGATCACGCTGAGTCGCAGCAGAACCCTTTGGAGGACTCGCCGGAGTCGAGTGGCCGTGCTGAGGGTGGCTATAGCTCTGATAGCTATAGCGAGGGTGAGTGGGTTGAGGGGCGCAAAGTCTACCAGCGTGGTGGTACAAAGCTCCTTGACACCCCGGCGACCCCCGACCAGAGGTGGTTGATTGCGCCTAGCGGGGAGAAGTAAGTGCATTTACTCTTTTTTAACCTTTTGTCTTCACGTTTCTTCGAATATCTAATGTGTTGGCCTTGTCATACTGCAGGTCTTGGACACACGAGCCGAATGTCCGCAAGCCCAACAGTGTCCTTGGTGTGATTTGTTGCCATAGCTTCCCGGGATGGGTCACGTTGCCCGGTGAGGGCCGGGTTCGAGAGCTAGGAATGACCTGGGAGCACTACTTGGCTGCCCCGGCCCCGCCGGGGCATAGGATCGGCGATGTCGAGTGCCACACGGTCGCCGACATTGTGATCCAGACGTTTTGGGTAATTTCTCCTTTGCCGTCTACATTGTGTTTTCTTCTTTGATTGGCAACCCTAGTGATTGTACTAATCCGTGTTTTCTTGTTTGATTGCAGACCTTCTACAGGTGTGCTGAGGGACAGGAGGAGGCCGCGGCTTGGGTTATCGACACCGAGTGCAGGCGCCTACTTCAAAACTTTCGGCACGAGGCTCGGACGCAGGCTGTTCGAGACTACTTCGCCTCGGCTGGTATTAGGAGGAAAAAAGGGAAGTGCCGCATCAAGTATCTAAGTAAGGAGAAGTACGTGAAGGTAATTACCTATTCTTAAGGCCTTGTACTTAGTTTCCTTGATTTGATTCGTAGACATAGCGCTCAAATTTCTCTTGCTTAACTTAGGTGCCCCCGAGATGGTGTGCGGATAGGATGGACTGTTGGGAGGCGTTGGTGGAAGAGTGGTGCACTCCCGAATGGCGCTCCGTCCATGACATTGCAAAGAACAAGCGTGCCCAAATGAAAGGTGTCCCACACCATCTAGGCAGCGTCAACCTACGTCAGTTCGGGGAAAACTAGGTATGTGGTTTGATTCATGATTCATGCAAATTCATTCTTCATGCTAGCTTGAGCCCTTAACTAATACTCTGTTCCTCTCTTTTAGGCGCGACACAACAAGGCTCCAGTGCCAGAGCTGTTCGACCTCTATGCCATGTCCAATACTGCCTCGTACAAGAAGGCCAAGGCATTCTCTGAGTCTGACCTCGATGATCCAGAGAAATTCACCAACCCCACCTCCCACCACAAGCTTGTGATGTACAGAGACTAGGGGAAGGCGAGGAAAGGGCCGGACTTTAACCCGAGCCAACCTCTTGATCCAGAGCTGGTGATGATATCTGGTGGCGGGAGGTCCCATGGCTCGTTAGCCATTGGGAATGGACTGATACATTGTAGTAGCACTCTCCCGCAGATCAAGAAGCGCCAGACCAGCTCCGATCCTGAGATATTGCCTCGTGCACGGCCAGTGGAGCTCTAATTCAAGGTTAGTTATACGGAATCAGATACCTTTCCTCCATTACATTGTGTGTGCGGCCGTCGATTATTACAATGCTAACGGGTGGTGTTGCAGGCTGCTATTGAGGCAGAGAGAGCGAAGACCCAGGCTGCTATTGAGGAAGAGAGAGCGAACACGCAGGCGCTTCTAGCAGAGTGGGACCAGCAGACGGCTAAGCTGTTGGAGGAGGGGAGGAACCGGAACATGATGGCTACCCGGGCCCTATACGAGATGTTCGCGGTAATTTTCTTTTGCATGTTAGCCAAATCATGCACGTAATGTTCCTTAAATTAGTATCTAATATGACTGACTCATCAAAACCAAATGTACAGACCATGTGCGAGAAGACCAGCACGACTCCTCCGGCGATGCCAGACATTGTTCTGGCGGGCACGGTGAGTTTCATTTGAATGGTCATTAGTTACTAGTCTTCACATTTGAGTTGCATCATGCTAACGATACATTGGAAATGATCTTTGGTACAGCATAACTCCCGACAAGCATCGACCGATGCTTCTCCATCTGCCACTGGCGTGACCGGTCCTACAGCTACACCTCCTTGATGACGGTAAGTTTTCCCAAGTGTTTGCTTAACAAATGCATACTTATCTTAAGAAATGACCTAGTCGTGTGCCTTTGGTAGCCTTCCATACAGGGAAATGCCTCCTAGTGCTTCCACTGAGCCATGGTAGTTCGCTACTGCTCCGGAACACATGGATTGACCGGCATGTGTCCTTCTTTGCTCCTGTGTCTGTCCCTACGGGGAAATGTCACGCGGTGTATCACCGAAGTCCTTGTAGCTTGCTACGACTTGGTTGCACTCGCTGATGACCGACACGTGCATTGCTGGGTCATGTATGCCTGTCCCTGTACGTTTGTGCCACCTTGGTTCTATGACTAGTCATGTCGGCCCGGGTTCTCTGCCATATGGATACTAGCGACATAATCATATACTTAGCATTTTTTCCTCCAAAATGACTCAATATGCTTAGCTAGCTCAAAAATGACATAATAAGCTTAATTAGCTCAAAAATGACCTATTTAACCTAGGATAGCTGTAAAATGACCTATACTTAGCATTTATTCCTCCAAAATGACTTAATATGCTCCAAAATGACTTAATATGCTCCAAAATGACCTATACTTAGCTTATTTACTTCATTTATGACATACTTAGCCTATTTAGGTCAAAAATGGCCTATTTAACTAGGTTAGCTCTAAAATGACACAAGTAAGCAATAAGAAGAAGAAAAAGAAAGAGAAGAAAAATTCTGCTTCTTTTTCTTCTTCTTCTTCTTCTAGTCTTCTTCTAACTTTCTTCTTTCCCATTTTGTAGATTTGCTTTAGATCACGGAAGCTTGCGTTGGAGTCTACTCTTCTCCTTGTCCTTCCTTTTTGTTTTGATTTTGTAGGATGAACAATTTGAAACTTGCTACGTATATGTCACACCCTAGTTAGTTCATGCATTAGAGTGTTGCATCATGTTTAAACTTTTCCAGAAACTTGAAATGGGGATGATAGAACCCCCAGCACCCCCCTGGAAACAACTAGGGTTTACTAAAATCTTTTTCAATGAACCTGAAATGCCCTTCTAAAATGTTCATCATCTTTGCCTTGGTCTAGAACCTCTGACAAAAATGGTGCACAATTTTCTAGGACATCATTGGGTCATTGAATTAAATCATATGTTACTTGCATTTGGGCATTTAAATGCTAGTAAATATTTTAAATGTCCAAATAATCCCAAACTGAAATGTTCCATGTTGGATATACTCTATACAGTGGGCATGAGCAGTTTGGTGATTTTTGAAATTGCCTAGGTATTTTTAGAAAAGCCACAAAGTTGCAGAAAAATAGAAAACAGGAATTAAAAGAGAAAGAGAGAGAACTTACCTGGCACCCCAACCGGCCCACCACTGTAGCAGCCCAGCTGGGCAAAGTCAGCCCAGCCCACCACCGCAGCTCCTCTGTCGCCTTCCTCCTCGCGCCAGTAGGCACGGGCGCGTGCCCGACGCGCGCGCACCGCCGTGCGGCCACCTCCTCCCTCCCTGCCTGCCCGGCTCCTCCCCGACGCGGCTGACGACGCCACGTACATCGCCCCGACCCCCTGGATCTCTCTCACTCTCCCTGGACCTCTTCCCCCTCCTCTGCTCTCTCTCCCGTGCAGCCCGAGCGGAGCTCGTCGCCACCGCTCGCCGTTGCCGCACCCAGAGCCTCCCCCTCGGCCACTCGACGTGCTCCAGAGCTCCGCCACGACCTCTTCTTCGTCCCCTTCCAGCTACACATCGCCGGGCGCCCTGCCTCACCGTCACCACCGTCTTCTTCCTTCTCGGGTCGCCGAGATCGCCATCGCTGTTCGTCGTCACCAGCGCTTCCCTGAGCCACCCAGCTGCACCAGATGAACCGACGTGAGCACCTGCGCCTTTCCCCTCGCTCCCCGCAGTCTAACTCGCCCTCTAGCGCTAGCGCTGCCGCGCCCGAGAGCTCGCTGCCGCCGTCCATGGCGCCGCCGCAGCCACAGCTGCTGCCACCCGCATCCGAGCTCATCAGCGCGTTCGTTGCGGCCCCAGGAGCCGAACGCACCCGCCTGCAGCCCCTGCCGTGCCCTGTAGCGTCAAACCCGCACGCCACCGAACTCCGGCCGCCGCCGCGAGCTCTGCTCCGGCGAGCTCAGGCCACCCCGCATCCTCCCGTCACCTCCCCTGGATGCGGGCAAGCAAGGGCTATGCCCTGGTGCCCTCAGCGCGCTAAGCCGACGCTTCTAGCGCAAATCCGGCGCGCCCCGCCGTGTTCTGTGGTCGCCGCCGGCTGAACTCCGGCGTGCTGACGTGGCAACGTCATTAGTGGCTAATGACCCACTAACTAACCCCCTGGCTCGCTGACATGCGGGCCCCACTGCCTAACTAACCATCTAACAAAAATAGTTTAAGTTTAATCTAAACACAGTGGCCCCACGCATCGGCGTTGACCTCGCTGACATGGCCGTTGACCGGACCCACCTGTCTGTGACACTAAGTGTCACTGTGTCACTGACCAGTGGGTCCCACTGGTCAGGTTTGACCTGGACCGTGCCCCGCTGACCTGCTGACGTCACAGTGACATAGTGCTGACGCAGTAAATCATTTTCTGGATTAAATTTAATTCAGGAAATCCCAGAAAATGCCCAAAACTTCAAAAATTCATAGAAATTAATCTGTAACTCCAAATGCAAAGATTTATACATATTTTTGGATCAGAAAAATCCAATCTTTCCATCTGCACCATTTTCATGCATGTTTGAACAAGTTAACCTCACTGAATAGGTCAATTCATGATTATGGAATAAATAGTAATTAGTTTTGGAGTTGGAATTTGCTATAGGTTTGAATTCCACTTCAATGAATATGACTAACTGCTGCACTAGGTCAATTCAGTACTTTAATATGACATATCATTCATATGAATGTGCATCACATTGATTGTGGTTCCTCTTGTGTTTGCCGGTGGTTGCTCCCTCTCAGTAGACGTGGTTCCGACGACGTGTTCAATGACACCGATGAAGAACTATATTATCTTCAGAAGTGCCAGGCAAGCAAAACCCCCTTGTTTATCCCGATACAAACCCACTCTCTCGCTTCTGCTCTCTTTTAGTGCATTAGGACAACAACGATTTGTTACATGCTGCGGTAGTTGAACCCCTTTCCTCTGCATGACCTGTCATTGCCACAGTAAATAGATGAAACCCACTAGCATGAGTAGGAGTTGTTTGGGCCCTGATGTGCCTACTCATCTATGCTTGTTTGTCATGCCTGCTACTGCTTAGAGTCGAGTCAGGTCTGATTCATCGGGGATGATTCAGAGGTGTGTGAACATGTCCTGCTGTTGAGAGCTAAGTGTGTGAACACGATTTGGTAATGGTAGCGGTGAGAGGCCATGTAGGAGTACATGGTGGGTTGTCTCATTGAAACCGTCCTCAGGAACTGAGTTCTGTGTTTGTGATCCATGAACAGCTACTACCACACGTTGGGTCCTGAAATATGACCCCGCTCGACTTATTAACCGCCCCTGTCCTCTGTCCAGGAGTTGCAACTAGTTTCTGGTGTTTGTAGGATATGTGTTGGGGGCCGTGCGTAGCGCTGACCCTAGGGGTGGGCTATGTTGCGGTAGATACACCGTGGCACGGTGTACCGGGTCGCCCGTTTGGTGTCTCGGGAACCCTGCACACATCGTTTGGGGCCGTTGAGGACACCCCGGCCGGATTTCCTTGCGGATGGAACCCGAATAGGCGATAAACCTGGACTAGAGACTTGTGTGGTTAGTTAGGTCGTGGTCTACACCCACGTCGGCTTTCGCTTGAAGTCTGCCGAGCACATGTCGTGTGCAGACGCTAAGTGGTGGAAACATGTGTGAAGAAGTACACCCCTGCAGGGTTATAAATGATCTATTCGAATAGCCGTGTCCGCGGTAAAGGACTTCTGGGTTGCCTGTACAGTTCATAGACAAGTGAAAGTGGATCTCTAAAACTCGCAAGATAAGCGTGAGTGCCATGGATGGCGTTCTCGTAGGGAGACGGGAGCGGATCCATAGTGGTGTATTGATATGGTGAATATGTGGACTCGTGTGCGCCACCTCAAAAGAGTTACCAGCATTCGTAGTTCAGGATAGCCACTGAGTCAAAGCTGGCTTGCTGCAGTTAAACTCCACCACCCTCTTTGTTGATACCGATGCATTTGTAGATAGTTCTGATGTAAGTCTTGCTGGGTACCTTTGTACTCACGTTTGCCTATTTTATGTTTTGCAGAGAGACTTCAGTCTCGCTAGTAGTTCCACATGGACTTCGACGTTTAGCTTGTTACCTCAGCTACGATCTTGTGCCCTCGGCAGGATCTGGTAGATAGTCGGGCTTCTCAGCCTTTCTCATTTGTAGATGTCTGTGCTCAGACATGATAGGCTTCCGCATGTGCTTTGACTTGTATGCTCTGAATGTTGGGTCATGAGACCCATGTTTGTAATACTTGGCTCCTCGGAGCCTAATGAATAAATACTCTGAGTCGTAGAGTCTTGTTGTGATGCCATGTTGTATTTGCCCATATCCAGCATATTGTGTGTATGATTGAAATGCTTGGTATGTGTGGGATCCGACAACCTAGTTGTTTATCCTTGGTAGCCTCTCTTATGGGGAAATGTAGTCTGGTGCTTCCACTAAGCCTTGGTAGTCCGCTACAGCCCGGTTTATCGGAGTCCTGTTAGCTTGCTACTGCTCCGGAACACTTAGACTGGCCGGCATGTGTCCTTCCTCGATCCTGTGTCTGTCCCTTCGGGGAAATGTCACGCGGTGTCTTTCGGAGTCCTGTTAGCCTACTACAGCCCGGATCCCCGGAGTCCTGCTAGCCCAGTTGCTACAGCCCGAATTCACTCGCTGATGACCGACACGTTCGTCGCTGGGTCATGTATGCCTGTCCCCGTAAGTTAGCGCCACTTTGGATTCACGACTAGTCATGTCGGCCCGGGTTCTCTGTCATATGGATGCTAGCGACACTATCATATATGTGAGCCAAAAGGCGCAAACGGTCCCGGGCCATGGTAAGGCGACACCCGTGGGAATACCGTGCGTGAGGCCGCAAAGTGATATGAGGTGTTACCGGTTAGATCGATGTGACTTGGAATCGGGGTCCTGACAGCTTTGGTATCAGAGCCTGACTGCCTGCAGGATTACCAAGCCAAACTGGTCGAAGTTGAGTCTAGAAATGCTTTAGTTATATAAGGGAATTGATTGTGGAAGGGAACGTAAGGCTCTTTTTACTCCTTTACCTTATGCCCTTCTGATCTGAGTCAACCTCTTCTTTTCTACGGGGTTTAAGAACTAGGCTTCTCATCCTTCTATCAGGATCACGTGTTACTAATCCGTAGTAACTTATAGGATTGTTGGTTTCAAGCCTCTGTTCTGTTCCTACTAATTTTGTGTGTTGCTAGTTGATCTCAGAACCTTGATATTGTGTTGCTAAGTGGTTATGCCACCCTTTTGCAGGATGTCTCAAATCTTTTTGAGCATTTTCAGCCGTTATGCTGTCCGAGTCATCCCAGGTTTCCAAACAATCTGATGCATTTGCAAAATCCTTTCCCTCTGTTTCCGCGCCCCTTTGGGCCAGTTTAAGCACACTAACGGTCTGTTGAGGTACTCCATTGCCTTGACATATGTGTTGGAGCTAGTATTATGACCCTAGGCATCCTAGAGAACCACCAAGTAATCTAGTAATGCTTTATATTCCTAGTGTGATGATTCTGGCCGTCATTCTCGAAAGCATCCCGCGATGTTATTTAGTTGGTAGGCATTCTATTCCTGGGTTTCTGAACCCGAGATTCACCCTACTTCATGTTGTTAGTGTTCGCTAGTTCCTTTAGGATATTAGTAACCTTGCGACAGTCCTCGAGGTCCGTGGTATTTCCTTCTTCCAAATACCATGAACCATTAAGGCAGAAGTTCTTTGAACCAAAAAAATCACAACCAGAGTGCTCTTGATGAGTTCTTCATTCTACATTGTGAATCTGCCAGTCCTACCTTTCTGCATGGATTATCTGGAAGAAATATGTTGAACTTGTTTGACATACTAAATCTATGCATCTGCAACTCAGAAAACCATATGTTCTTTTGAGTTGTCTCTCTTTAGTTGTATTCTGACCTCTGTCTATCATTTGATAGTCAGGACTAGTTGTGCATTCGTGTTATCGATGCTTATTATTCTTGTGGTCCGTCAAGCCGTTCTATTACGGAATGACTAGGAGAAACAAACTCCAGTACCTCATCCATATCTAGGATTGGGTCAAAGCGGTTGTATTCCGCAGATCAAAATGCCAATCCAGCTTTTGTTCTGTTCTACCCCGGAGTATTACCATCTTTATATCAAGAATATCATGGGAATTGCACACCATCCTATGAACTCTTGGTACAGTGGTACTTCTCGCCATCATTATTCATTTCTCAGTCTCCGTGTTATTGTAACCGGAATACCGACAAGTGAATCGTGATGTGTGAAAGCAATACTCCTAGCAACTGCGTTGCTTGGTAGTTAAAGGACATTATTCTCATCCTTGGTGTGTTGGTTATTGAATCACCATCCTAGGACTGATCGTGCTACCTAGTCCATTTTTGTTGGTGCACTCTTCGATCGATGAGTTAGGATTGTGTCAATCCATCACTCTCTTGATCACATCGTCTTGCCCTGAAAAGCAAGATTGTTCTCGAGCTTAGTTACATATCGGTGGTTCGTGACTTTCCGAATATCTTCTCGGAAGTGCCACCAGGTTGTCACCTGATCGCTATGTTGAGCTCGTGATCAAGTTGGTTTCTTGTAAACCACCCTTTCTCCAAGAATCTGTGTCGGATACCCTGAGCTAGTTGGTTAAGCTAAACAACAACTTGGAGAGCTGGAAGATGAGAGCTTGTCTGACTCAGTTCATTCCTAAGGGATATCCTCGTGTGTGTGTGTTGAAGAAAGATGATACCTTCATTGATTGATCCTTGTGATCAATTGTTGGACCTATTATCTTATCCAAACATTGATTTGGGTATGGGCTATCATCAAATCAAATCAGAACCAACGATGTTCGTAATGTTGTCTTATCCGTGGTTGTTTCCTCGGGCATACACCATTATATCTTTTGGTCTGACCCATGCTATCATCTTGTTCACATAATCATGTAACCCCATCTTATGGGAATCTTGATAAATTGTTGTTGAGCCCATCGACAACATCCTTATCTTGTCCATGATTCATGTTGAACATTTAAGTTAGTATTGGAAACTTATGTAAGCATTTCTTCATGCTAGCTCATGGAGCATATGTTTGGATGAAAGAAGTGACTTCCTCTAATTCATGTGCATTCGATGCAAGTTGCCGCAGTGAATTCGAGAAAGTTTGTTTTGCCTCCTCTGGAATCATCCCAAGTTAGTCATGCACGTGCAAAGTGCTCTATGGTTTGATAGGTTGGCCACCTCCACTCCATATGTGTTCCTAGCACACAAAGCCACTGACTGATTTGTTCTAGGAAAAGGAGTTAAGTGCTAATCCATGGTAGTGCACAAGACTTCGATATCCTCGATGATGGTTCCCCACCTGAACTCTGTAGTGTTTTATTATAAGGCTACTATGTGGTCATGCTTGTCTGGGACAACATGTTCACATGTGTGTAGCAGAACCAGCTCATGTTTTGGAGCTTACTACCGTAGTCCATTTCCTGAGAATCTTGCAACGTCATCTCGCCGATTTGTGTTGCAATCCTTTCTTTCAGACATGATGAGTCTGGAATATCCTAACACCAACCAGATCTGAATCTCAGGCAGATATGATGGTTGGAGCGTTTCTCAAGAACTGTAATATCGGTCTCTCTGAAACTCGGTAAAGTGGATGTCTTGGCCGACACACCTAGCCGGAAGATCTATCATTGTAGTATCTTTGATTGAGCTATTTAACCAACTTCTCCATGAGGATTTAGTGCAACTTATTCTAGAAGTTGATCCTTAGGGGTCCTTGTGCTCTCGGTTTCCTCGATTATGCTAGAACCATTCAACAGTGTAATCACTCTCGTCTGTTGAGTTTCTCCCCAGTTACTAAGAATCATTCCCAGCATTTTCATTTTGTTCCAGCTTGCACCGCCATTGTACCATCCTTATATGGACTACCCTTCTCACAATTACTGATCAGGATCATCTTCAAGGTAGTTCTACCACGGATTCCACCCATTTCCGATGATAAGCAAAATCATCCCTTGTGTTGTCTTCAACAAGGTAATCCACATCATCCATACTAGTCCAAGTATGCCATTCTACCGAACTCCTCCAAACGATCGCTCGAGATTTGCCTTAGGCTGGTATAGAGAGTCTCAATGATCTCTATATCAAAAGTAATTCTTTTTGCCACTTAAGGTAATAAGTCAACGAGTCATTTTTCCTGAGGTGTCTCGTTATGGTATCATGGCAACTCAAATCCTCGCTACGTTGACAACCGTTCACCACCTTCTTAAGTGTGGAATTGTTGTCTACCTAGTGAACCTCCGTCATCTGTTTCACTCCATCCCTCTAGATGTATGCTTCGTGTCTCAGCTCGAGAGATGTTGCTATGTCTCATTCCGTGATTTGATCCTGAGTTGTTCGATCTTGGAGGAGATCGATCCTTCTAGAGTTTTTTTTCCTTTCCTCTCGTTGTCATGTTGGTTGGAGTTCTCGGAGCAAGACATCGAGACAAAGATGGTGATCGAATCAACGTTCTTATGAGATGCAACCTGGATTGTGAAGATTGTGTTAGTTTGCGTTCCCCCTTCATCTTACCCTACGCTTGAATCTCGGGACGAGATTCTTTTGAGTGGGGGTGAGTTGTCACACCCTAGTTAGTTCATGCATTAGAGTGTTGCATCATGTTTAAACTTTTCCAGAAACTTGAAACGGGGATGATAGAACCCCCAGCACCCCCTGGAAACAACTAGGGTTTACTAAAATCTTTTTCAATGAACCTGAAATGCCCTTCTAAAATGTTCATCATCTTTGCCTTGGTCTAGAACCTCTGACAAAAATGGTGCACAATTTTCTAGGACATCATTGGGTCATTGAATTAAATCATATGTTACTTGCATTTGGGCATTTAAATGCTAGTAAATATTTTAAATGTCCAAATAATCCCAAACTGAAATGTTCCATGTTGGATATACTCTATACAGTGGGCATGAGCAGTTTGGTGATTTTTGAAATTGCCTAGGTATTTTTAGAAAAGCCACAAAGTTGCAGAAAAATAGAAAACAGGAATTAAAAGAGAAAGAGAGAGAACTTACCTGGCACCCCAACCGGCCCACCACCGTAGCAGCCCAGCTGGGCAAAGTCAGCCCAGCCCACCACCGCAGCTCCTCTGTCGCCTTCCTCCTCGCGCCAGTAGGCACAGGCGCGTGCCCGATGCGCGCGCACCGCCGTGCGGCCACCTCCTCCCTCCCTGCCTGCCTGGCTCCTCCCCGACGCGGCTGACGACGCCACGTACATCGCCCCGACCCCCTGGATCTCTCTCACTCTCCCTGGACCTCTTCCCCCTCCTCTGCTCTCTCTCCCGCGCAGCCCGAGCGGAGCTCGTCGCCACCGCTCGCCGTTGCCGCACCCAGAGCCTCCCCCTCGGCCGCTCGACGTGCTCTAGAGCTCCGCCACGACCTCTTCTTCGTCCCCTTCCAGCTACACGTCGCCGGGCGCCCTGCCTCGCCGTCACCACCGTCTTCTTCCTTCTTGGGTCGCCGAGATCGCCATCGCCGTTCGTCGTCACCAGCGCTTCCCTGAGCCACCCAGCTGCACCAGAAGAACCGACGTGAGCACCTGCGCCTTTCCCCTCTCTCCCCGCAGTCTAACTCGCCCTCTAGCGCTAGCGCTGCCGCGCCCGAGAGCTCGCTGCCACCATCCATGGCGCCGCCGCGGCCACAGCTGCTGCCACCCGCATCCGAGCTCATCAGCGCGTTTGTTGCAGCCCCAGGAGCCGAACGCACCCGCCTGCAGCCCCTGCCGTGCCCCGTAGCGTCAAACCCGCACGCCACCGAACTCCGGCCGCCGCCGCGAGCTCTGCTCCGGCGAGCTCAGGCCACCCCGCGTCCTCCCGTCACCTCCCTTGGATGCGGGCAAGCAAGGGCTATGCCCTGGTGCCCTCAGCGCGCTAAGCCGACGCTTCTAGCGCAAATCCGGCGCGCCCCGCCGTGTTCTGTGGTCGCCGCCGGCTGAACTCCGGCATGCTGACGTGGCAACGTCATTAGTGGCTAATGACCCACTAACTAACCCCCTGGCTCGCTGACATGCGGGCCCCACTGCCTAACTAACCATCTAACAAAAATAGTTTAAGTTTAATCTAAACACAGTGGCCCCACGCATCGGCGTTGACCTCGCTGACATGGCCGTTGACCGGACCCACCTGTCTGTGACACTAAGTGTCACTGTGTCACTGACCAGTGGGTCCCACTGGTCAGGTTTGACCTGGACCGTGCCCCGCTGACCTGCTGACGTCACAGTGACATAGTGCTGACGCAGTAAATCATTTTCTGGATTAAATTTAATTCAGGAAATCCCAGAAAATGCCCAAAACTTCAAAAATTCATAGAAATTAATCTGTAACTCCAAATGCAAAGATTTATACATATTTTTGGATCAGAAAAATCCAATCTTTCCATCTGCACCATTTTCATGCATGTTTGAACAAGTTAACCTCACTGAATAGGTCAATTCATGATTATGGAATAAATAGTAATTAGTTTTGGAGTTGGAATTTGCTATAGGTTTGAATTCCACTTCAATGAATATGACTAACTGCTGCACTAGGTCAATTCAGTACTTTAATATGACATATCATTCATATGAATGTGCATCACATTGATTGTGGTTCCTCTTGTGTTTGCCGGTGGTTGCTCCCTCTCAGTAGACGTGGTTCCGACGACGTGTTCAATGACACCGATGAAGAACTATATTATCTTCAGAAGTGCCAGGCAAGCAAAACCCCCTTGTTTATCCCGATACAAACCCACTCTCTCGCTTCTGCTCTCTTTTAGTGCATTAGGACAACAACGATTTGTTACATGCTGCGGTAGTTGAACCCCTTTCCTCTGCATGACCTGTCATTGCCACAGTAAATAGATGAAACCCACTAGCATGAGTAGGAGTTGTTTGGGCCCTGATGTGCCTACTCATCTATGCTTGTTTGTCATGCCTGCTACTGCTTAGAGTCGAGTCAGGTCTGATTCATCGGGGATGATTCAGAGGTGTGTGAACATGTCCTGCTGTTGAGAGCTAAGTGTGTGAACACGATTTGGTAATGGTAGCGGTGAGAGGCCATGTAGGAGTACATGGTGGGTTGTCTCATTGAAACCGTCCTCAGGAACTGAGTTCTGTGTTTGTGATCCATGAACAGCTACTACCACACGTTGGGCCCTGAAATATGACCCCGCTCGACTTATTAACCGCCCCTGTCCTCTGTCCAGGAGTTGCAACTAGTTTCTGGTGTTTGTAGGATATGTGTTGGGGGCCGTGCGTAGCGCTGACCCTAGGGGTGGGCTATGTTGCGGTAGATACACCGTGGCACGGTGTACCGGGTCGCCCGTTTGGTGTCTCGGGAACCCTGCACACATCGTTTGGGGCCGTTGAGGACACCCCGGCCAGATTTCCTTGCGGATGGAACCCGAATAGGCGATAAACCTGGACTAGAGACTTGTGTGGTTAGTTAGGTCGTGGTCTACACCCACGTCGGCTTTCGCTTGAAGTCTGCCGAGCACATGTCGTGTGCAGACGCTAAGTGGTGGAAACATGTGTGAAGAAGTACACCCCTGCAGGGTTATAAATGATCTATTCGAATAGCCGTGTCCGCGGTAAAGGACTTCTGGGTTGCCTGTACAGTTCATAGACAAGTGAAAGTGGATCTCTAAAACTCGCAAGATAAGCGTGAGTGCCATGGATGGCGTTCTCGTAGGGAGACGGGAGCGGATCCATAGTGGTGTATTGATATGGTGAATATGTGGACTCGTGTGCGCCACCTCAAAAGAGTTACCAGCATTCGTAGTTCAGGATAGCCACTGAGTCAAAGCTGGCTTGCTGCAGTTAAACTCCACCACCCTCTTTGTTGATACCGATGCATTTGTAGATAGTTCTGATGTAAGTCTTGCTGGGTACATTTGTACTCACGTTTGCCTATTTTATGTTTTGCAGAGAGACTTCAGTCTCGCTAGTAGTTCCACGTGGACTTCGACGTTTAGCTTGTTACCTCAGCTACGATCTTGTGCCCTCGGCAGGATCTGGTAGATAGTCGGGCTTCTCAGCCCTTTTCATTTGTAGATGTCTGTGCTCAGACATGATAGGCTTCCGCATGTGCTTTGACTTGTATGCTCTGAATGTTGGGTCATGAGACCCATGTTTGTAATACTTGGCTCCTCGGAGCCTAATGAATAAATACTCTGAGTCGTAGAGTCTTGTTGTGATGCCATGTTGTATTTGCCCATATCCAGCATATTGTGTGTAT
The DNA here is from genome assembly GCA_011799875.1 of Thinopyrum elongatum. Lineage (NCBI taxonomy): Eukaryota > Viridiplantae > Streptophyta > Magnoliopsida > Poales > Poaceae > Thinopyrum > Thinopyrum elongatum. The sequence goes on from CM022303.1 coordinate 370,140,650, forward strand.
GATTGAAATGCTTGGTATGTGTGGGATCCGACAACCTAGTTGTTTATCCTTGGTAGCCTCTCTTATGGGGAAATGTAGTCTGGTGCTTCCACTAAGCCTTGGTAGTCCGCTACAGCCCGGTTTACCAGAGTCCTGTTAGCTTGCTACTGCTCCGGAACACTTAGACTGGCCGGCATGTGTCCTTCCTCGATCCTGTGTCTGTCCCTTCGGGGAAATGTCACGCGGTGTCTTTCGGAGTCCTGTTAGCCTGCTACAGCCCAGATCCCCGGAGTCCTGCTAGCCCAGTTGCTACAGCCCGAATTCACTCGCTGATGACCGACACGTTCGTCGCTGGGTCATGTATGCCTGTCCCCGTAAGTTAGCGCCACTTAGGATTCACGACTAGTCATGTCGGCCCGGGTTCTCTGTCATATGGATGCTAGCGACACTATCATATACGTGAGCCAAAAGGCGCAAACGGTCCCGGGCCATGGTAAGGCGACACCCGTGGGAATACCGTGCGTGAGGCCGTAAAGTGATATGAGGTGTTACCGGTTAGATCGATGTGACTTGGAATCAAGGTCCTGACAGTATATGTATGGATGGATGGTGGCTATATTGTATATGGACCTTTTGCTTAATTGTTGGATATGTTGGACTTTTCATTTGGTGTATATATGTGTTGGATGATGATATATGTGTTGGATATGTTGGATGATCCATATGGCAGGGATATGTTGGCTATATGTACTTGTTGAAATATTTTGAAATGAATATATATATATATATATCTGTGAAATTGATTGAATTTAAGAAAAAACAGGGGCTATATAGCCAATTTGCCGTCTGCTAGCAGACGGCAAACAAGCCACGTGGCAGCAGCCTGTTCAACCTGGGCTGGCCTATTTGGCCTCTTTGCCGTCTGCTAGCAGACGACAAAGAAGCAAACGTCTTTGCCATCTGCTAGCAGACGGCAAAGAAACAGAGGTCTTTGCCATCTGCCAGCAGATGGCAAAGAAGAAAGGTCTTTGCCATCTACTAGCAGACGGCAAAGAAGCAGAGGTCTTTGCCATCTGCCAGCAGACGACAAAGAAGCAAAGGTCTTTGCCGTCTGCTGGCAGACGGCAAAGAGCGCCGTTAGCCCCCTAACGGGGCTGTCACCTTTTTTGTGCCGTCCACAAGCTTTGCCGTCTGCTAGCAGACGGCAAAGAACTTTCCCTCTTTGCCGTCCGCCAGCAGACGGCAAAGCGGCCTTTACCGGCAGCAGTTCAGCCAGAGTGTTTGCCGTCTGCTGGCAGATGGCAAAGTCTTTGCCGTCCGCCAAACATGCCTTTGCCGTCTGCTATGGCAGACGGCAAAGCAGCTGATTCCAGTAGTGGTAGAAGCGAGTCGGTCGCAAGTGGTTCGCTCTCAAGAGCTCGAATGGTCAACTCATGGGAAGTGGAAGTTGACACCAAGTCGAAGGATCCTACACATGCACAAAAGAAAGCAAACAACGTATGTGCATGGTAGATAAACACATCATCCATCCTGATGGTTCTCTCATCTTGCACATAACCATTAGAAGCACAAGTGCATGAATAATATGATGCAACAATGGCGATATTCATGGCACTAGGTATATGGCGCAAACAAGTAAGGCAAGCATGCTTCACAAGGAATATGTCAAAATCTCCAAATATATGCGAGAATGCTATGGGGACAATTTCATTAGCAAGACTAAAATCATTATTGCACTCAATGCATCACAAATCATCTAGCATGAGAGAGGCAACATATGGAGATATATGACAAGAAGCAATAGCAATCATGTGCAAAGCATGGCAATGGTTGTCATCAACCACATGGAATGAGCAAGTATGAATCATGGGTGATGCAACATAAGCAAGCATGTCAATCATGTCGTGCAAACTAGTAGAGCGAAGATGCAACACACTAGAGGAAATCATGGCAATCATGTCATGTGAGCAAATAGTAGGCATAGGCAATGCACATGACATAACGCAAGCATGAACACAAAGCAAGATCATAGTATCATCATAGGAATGGGTCATAATTGGGACATGGCAATAACAAGCAATATCTCCACCAAGCTTGCAAATACACATACAAGTACTAGAATCATGGATCATGTGAGATGCAAAGCATGGGTCACCAAAGCATGTCATCCAAATGGGAATGAGCATATCATGCAAAGTGAACATGGCAAGATGGTCATAAAATATGTAATGGACAATAACCCATAGCCATGTGAGGGCCATGTAGAAGAAATGCGCGAAGTCATTGCACAATGGAAATGGTGTGAAAACCAATCCATAGGATCCCAAGTCATCAGTGCTCTCTAGAGCTCGTTTCGTCAACTCATGGGATTGTGAGGTTGACAAGTATTCATGGGTACCTACACAAAAGAGACACAAACCAAAGAAAGTGTGTGCGTGGTAAATGTACACATCATCCATCATGATGTGTATGTGCACGTGTGAGTTAACACAAGATAAGCAATGCTCAAAGAAATTTGACGCATGGTATAAGAACATGTCATCCATCATGAAAGAATAGTTATTATGTGTGACACGATGGGGAGGCAAATTGAGCATACAAGTATATGGCACATCAATATCATTTTTATTCATGGGGAGCATACGGTGCATACAATTATTAGGATCATGCAATGGATGGGATGGATCAAAATCTCCTAACATGTATGAGGAAACTATGGGGGTCTCCTCATGAGTAATAGCGGAAGCATAATATGGAGAATATTGAAAACATGGCAAACAATGCATGTCCGAAGCTTGGTGGCCATGGCATGGCATATGAGATAAATGATGCAAAGGGAGCATATCAATATCATCACAAGAGAAACAAATGCCAATAACCATGGGCTTTTCATCTATGCCATAAGTGCAAATTGGGTTTATTTTAATGGCATATGCATAGTTACTACGAAGAGATCACAAATTTGACATATTGTTGATCTCATACATAGCATATGACAAGTCAAGCGTATTGTCAAACATGATGTGACCAAGAGAATTATCACAAGAAATCCTATGCAACATGGCATCAAAACTAAGAGACCCCACATGGCAATCATCAAACTCATCTTAATATGGGTAAATCATCGCATGGGGAAGTCACACTAGCATGAAGCATGGCAATAGGTGGATCAACATCATGCAAGCAATCAATGTCAAGATAGTCCACTAGTGGGACAAGAGCACCACCTTCACCTATGTTACCTTTGTTATTCCACTCATGTGGTGTAGGTGATGTGGCAAAGAACAAATCGTGGTCATCATCATCAATTTGATGGAACCATGTGGGGGGTGCATCATATTCCACCATGGCCATCGTCTTGTCCAAAGGAAGGACGAAGTTGTCGAGAATCGGCGCGTCATCATATATGGGACCTAGCACCAAATGAGAAGACACAATAGAGGTAGAGGTTAAGTCGTTAGAGTTCAAAATGTCCTCACATGACCTATCAACTATCACACTCTCTCTATGTGGTAGCTCACTCACTCCCTCAAAATAGGTGCACTCAAAGTCACATATGGTGGAGTCACTTGTCTCACTCAAGTGGTGGGAGTTGTGGCTCTCCTCACATGGCAATTGGGGCAACTCATCATATATGGGGCTAGTGGTGAAGTCACTCTCACTCTCAATATGGTGGCAAAATTCATTCAAGTCATCATACATCGCCGTGGTCAAAGGGAAAATCCCGTGCTCAACCATCTCGTCCCCGTCGCGGTGGATGAAAGCCGAAGATGGCACATCATCACTCTCACCTCATAAGATGGAAGCATCATCCTTGCTCGTCACCATGTCGCTCGCCTCCAAAGCATGTTCCTTGAGAGACTCCATAGTCGTAGTCGTCGCCACGCAGTCTTCAAAAGGAGACATGGTAGACTTGGCATCATCAATGCCACAAAGAGGGATGGCGGTGAAGTCGAACTTGGGAGCATCATCTTGGAGCTCATCGGGCTTGGACATCTTGGTGGTACTATCCTCATGCTCGTTGTCGTGGAGCTTGGTCGTCGAGAAGTGTGCTTGGGGTGGAGAAGCCTTGGACTTCATGAGTTCTTGTTCCGCCTTGAGATCACCAATGTAGTTGTCGTCAAGGAACTTGTAGTTCTCGAGGAAGATCGTCTTGTAGATGTCGTTGTTCAATCCCATAATGAAGTGGAACTTCATCGAAATGGGGTCGCGCACGCCGGCTCATCGCAAGGCTTTCTTCCTCTCCTTGAAGTACTCGTTGATGGACTTGGATCCTTGGATGGTGTTCTCTAATTGGAGTTGAAGATGTTCCATGTACGTGGAAGGCAAAAACTCTCGTCGCATAGCTCTCTTCATCTTGGGCCAACTCATGTTGAAACTCTTGGAAGGTGTGTGAAGCCACCATGTCGAAGCATAGTCATGGAAGTTTCTTGTGATGCACTTCACTTGATCTTCGGAGGGAACTTGATGTAGCTTGAGGTAGTCTTCCATCTTGCGCTCCCACTCGAGATACTCCTCGGGGTCTTGAGTCCCATAGAAAGGAAGCTCGTGGTCGGTTTCGAGGTCGTAGTAGCTCGTGGAAGTCGCGGACTTGAGCTTGGGGAGCTTCTCTTGAGCATAATCTTGAGGTGCTTGTTGGTGAAGATGCCGCATGTCCAAAGGCGAAGATGCCTTGAAGTCGCTTGGCAAAGATGCCAAGGTAGATGGTGAAGTCGTAGAGCGGTGGTTGGTGTTGAGCTCTTGACCTTCACGTTCTTTGCCGGTGATGGTGTCGATGCTGATGTGACCTTGCCGGAGATGGTAGCTTGGAAGCATTTGCACTTGAGCGTCGTCTAGAAGATGAGGGAGACCACTTGCTGGCCTTGATGAGGGCCTTGAGCTCCTCCATTTGAGCATCCATCTTGGCGTCAAAGAAGTTTTTCATGGCGTCGAACTTGTTGTTGTTGGTGTAGACCAAAGTAGATGTGCTTTGCCTATCCATCACAAGACTCGAGTAGAGGTGAGTAGGAAATGAGATAAACAATACCAAGCTACCTTTTCCTAAAGTTGAGGATGTGTCCCGTTTCACTCAATGTGAAATGAAAGAATAGTGGAATTAGTACCGAACTTGCTCACTCACACCTACAAAGTAAAGCTTATGGAGTAGCTTGGTGAGGATAGTGGCACAAAAATTTGATGCAATTGTTAGTAAGAGTCAATAATGTTGAAAGAGATTCACAAATTCGCAAGTGAAACAAGTAGACCAATAGCAATGAATGGCACACGGAAACACACACACGGATAGATAAATAGGGTCGTGCAACCAAGGAATGAGCACAAAATGTGGAATCCACGGAAAATGCTCGTGCTGCACAACTCAAGAGAGACGCTAGCACGATAGCTCAACAGGCGGATACGACACTTGTGCACAACCTATAAGATGCAAAATGTATCAACTTTCTATCCCAAGTATGCTATGTATGTATGGTTCCTGGTGTTTCTCACACGATGATCCAAGATGATCAATGATGGTATATGATATATAATGTGGCGATGCTATGGCTATTGCTTACAAGCTCTTTGTTTCTCTTTGCTTAAAAGCTTATTCTTTTTTTTTTATGTCCACTATGCGAAATGCACAAACAAAGATAGCAATTGTGTATATGCGGGAACAATCTTGTGACACAAGAGATGATATGGTATGTATGCAATGGAAGGTGCAAATCACTAATGTGCACAAGTAACATTGCCGGCAATACTCAAATGGCTAGTCTTGATAGGCAAGTTACGCAAAATGGCTCGGGGTTAACAATACTATGGCAAGAAGAATGTACAATGATGGGATACCACGATACCAATATGATATACAGGTTACCGTTCTTGTTTACGGTTAGGGTGTCAAAATGGTGAAGGTGGTCGATGTCGAATCCTTGGCGAAGTTGAGCGGCGGTGTTGTCGATGTTGAGTCATTCCTAGTTAGCTGAAACACCCTAGGAAACAGAAAAACCGCAAACTCAAAGTCTCCAAAGGCAAATGTCAAATGGTGGTAGTGAAAAGTGGTGGTGGTTTTGTGGAAGCTATGGTGGTGGTTGATGAAGAAGGAACTGTCCCTAAGTAGCCGAAACACCTTAGGAGACTCAAATCACTACTCAAGCAACCACAAATGCTATTGCAAGCAAAAAGGGTTAGGTTGCGGAAGGCTATGGTGGTAATGCAGATGGTGTGGTGAAGGACCTAGGCAAATATGCCTAAGTTCCAAAAATTTGATGGAGTCAAATGATTCTAGAAGTATTTTTGTGGGATGGGGGATGTCAATAGCTACAAAACGAGCTAAAGATTGTCAAAATCGGACTCCGGATGAATTAGTTATGGACAAAACGGTCAATCAGCCAAAGCTGAAACTCGGAGGGGCGGTTGTACCGCTTGCGAGGGTGGTTGTACCGCTCTTGGAGCATCCCAGGGTTCCAGTTTTGTGGTGGCGAAAGTATCAGGTGACAGGGGAGCGGTTCTACCGCCTTGGGGGCGGTTGTATTGCTTTTCTCGGGAAAATTCTCAGATCTGGGTACGGGATGGACTTGGGGCGGACCAAACTCAAAATTTTGGTGCCAAATCGAAGGAGAAAAATAAATTTGGGATGGAGTTTGTGGTGGGGAAGGTGGGGGAAAGATAGATCTACTCAAAACACAATGAATCCATGGATCAAAATCAACAAAATCTCATCAAACCAACAAATCACAAAAAAAATTGGTATGGCTCTTTTTGTGGGGATTTTTTTAATTGGACAAAAACACAGAAAACCAGGCTAGAAAGTGGGGGTAGGGACTCCAAATTCGTGATCAACGTGGCTCATGATACCAAGATGATGTTGGGTGGAACCCTAGGGGCCGATCTTTCATGATTTGGAGGGGATCCCACGAAGAACACGAAGAACACGAGGGAAATCACAAGAGGAACACTCAAGAACAAGTCCAATCACACATCCACTAGACAATCAAACACATAAGATCCACAAGGGTACATGAACAACAAAGAGAAAGATACAAGGTAGAGTTCATCCCAAATCCAAAGGAAATGGGGTCTTGATGATCCTTCCCTAGATGGGTCTTCAATCCACTAGGGATCTTCTCACATGGAGGTGTTGATCTCCATGGGAGTGGTCTCTCTCTCTCTCAAGAGGAGGAGGTAGGAGCAAAGCTCACATACAAATGAGTTATCATATTTGCTACCCTAATTCAGAGCTAGGAGACGAGTATTTATAGTCCAAGGGGTAAGTTTGGGATACATGGGTCAAAACCCCTTTCACTGTGCACAGGCAGGCCGGTAGTACCGGTCATGGGAGCGGTTGTACCGCTTGGAGCTCTTGTACTGGTTCCTTGAGGTGTTCCCGGAAGTCATTAGCAGTTGTACCGGTGGTTGGACCGGTTGTACCAGTCTTACTGCAGCTTGGGGGAAACTGGGGCGGTACCTGTCTTATGTTGCTCGATTACAGAAGCTGGACTGGTAGTTGGGCGGTGGTCGAGCGGTTGTACCGGTGGGACGGTAGTTGATCGGTAGTTGGGCAGTTGTACCTCTATCTCTACGCAGGAAGATTCCTCTTCTTCCTTCTCTTCCGTGCTTCCCTCACGGATGGTGTAGTTGTACACTTGCGCTCACACTCCTCCTCATCGTCTGTGGTGTTCCGACAATACCTATGTATGCACACGAGAGGAGTGTCAAGTAGTATATCATCCTCGAAGGGGTCAAGTGAACATGCGTAAAGGAGATGATTCACTTTTGTGTATGTGAAGTAGATGTCGCATGTGTCACTTGCCGAACGGACTCTTGACATGGTGATGTCCGTAGGATGCTCCGCATCATGCCCTTTCATAAATTTCATCCATATCTTATAATAGGTGCCGAGCCACCTTATTTTTGGGCCAGGCCCATGTAATTTCAAAATACTTAAGTATAGCCTGTTTTTAGAGTCCGTATGTGTGGGGAAACAAAGTTAGGGTTGGTTTCGGACCCCTCCTACAAGGGGTCACGAAATTCCCCCTACTCCTCCATATATACAACCCTTAGGGCATCGTTTAGACTTTGGGTTTTGTTTAGATTAAAAGTTCGCCATAGCTACAACTTCGCGTACTTCGTTTGTGTTCAACGACCAGACTAAGACGTCACAGAACCCCACCTTGATCAATAAAGCTTTCATCTTATATTCGCAATATCCAGATTGTAATCTCAGTTTCTTGCTTGTTCTTTGTTTGCTTGCAGGAAATAGACCCTCATGGTCAGGTTGATCGTGCTCCGACATGGTCAATAACCTCTTGGAGTTGGTTTAGCGATTGCTAAGGCGCGACGTCCTCGCATGTTCATAGTCGGATCGTCAAAGTCTACTCCTCTGAAACGATATTCACCTTCTCATTGAAAGATGGGACACCTTTGCCTCTATCATGAATGTCACTGTTTAATCCTCCCGAAAATCTATCCATAAAATCTTCTTCACTTTCTTCTAAAGAGGAATGCAACAAGGTAGTTTGTAAATCATCATAATATTTTGTTACGGTGTCACTACCTTGTTTTAAATGTTGCAACTTTTTAATCATGTCACGAGTATAATAAGCAGGGACAAAAGTATGTCGCATGGCAAGTTTCAAATCATCCCAAGTAGTAGGTATATAATCAGGGTGTAACCGACAATATTCGCTCCACCAATCTGAAGCATAACCAGTGAATGAACCAACGCGACCTTAACTTTTCTACGTTCATCATATTTATGGGAAGCAAATATATTATTTATGTCGAACTCCCATTCAATATATAAAGCAGGTCTAAAGCGGCCATTAAATGGTGGTACAGAAACATTAACCTGATCATGTGCATTTGGATATTTATGCACCTCTTGTGACGGTTGTGGTATTTGCTTAGGTGGTGGCACGTCTCCCACGATCGAGAAAGCCCAGACTCTGGATCTTGTCATGATTAGTAGAAACAAGAAACAAAATCCAATAATGTTATTCCTATGAACTACTGGGATGTTGTGGCAAAACGCTCACAGTATAGCAAATATCAAAGTCTTACAAGTTCTTACCATGCAGCAGGTGTGTCCGGCAACCAGTGGTGTCAAATAACTCCAGAAGTTGGGTAAAGCGATTGCCAGGTGAATGTATATATGCACGGTGTAAAAATATGAGGAGCTGGGTTGGCTTTATATATGTGAAAAATGTTACAACCATGTTAATTAATGCAAGCTGAAAATTCGTTTAAAATGGTCGAGTGCTGGTCCTAGTCTAGACCGTGAGACGCGAGCCTAAAACACAAGTGAAATTCACGTGCAGACTCAAGATGCAACAAAGTTTATGAGCGATGCAACAACCAGAAAGTACTAGCACTATTATATCTCCAAATACTTTGTGCGTGGCTGCTCTCTCTTTGCTTTTTTTATTCCGCCGACCTCTTTTTTTTTTTCAACTAAAGAACAAACGGATCTGAGAATCAAACCTGCCTTCACCAAAAAAAAAAAACTGCACGCAGGAGTCCTTCAAAAACTACTACCAATCGGATCAGAGTTTTTTTCCTATCTCTCAAGCATTGACGTGGAGTACTACTCCCAAACTCCCTCCCACATTTTTTTCAACCTTGTCAAATAGATCTACAATCCTTTCTTTTAGTATGTGGCACAAGCAAGCAAAAATATCTAGACTTTCCAAAAAATAACTGTTGATCAAACTTTCCAAACCAACTAGTTTCCTTTGTGGCAAAATAACATGCAGAATAACTTGGAAACCGAATCAATCAGAATGTCAGTTTTTTTTCAATTCCCAAACGTGAAATATTCCCTTCCAAACTCTCTCTCTTGCCTTTTCTTTCCTCTTTCTCTCACGCTGGATCAATCAATTCTAAAAGAACCAAATTCCCTATGCTACATGAAAGCCTTTCCAAACAAAGAGATCAAATCGTGCCAACCAATCTTTAATTCCTTCCAATCTCTCTCTCTTCCCCTTTGCCCGTACCAAACTTACCCTTTTTCCTGCTTGTTATTTTTGGGCAAGGTTCACAATTTTTTTTAGTTCGGGTCAGCCCAAGTGCACCGATCAGATCTCACCCCCTATTTTTTAAGCCGATCCAAACCCGCCAATCATAGAAAGATGCACTGGTGGCTTTCTATTTAACTTCAACCATTTCCTTCCTTCTTGATTTCCACAAACACGGGGATTACCAAAGAGAGCAGCACTTGCCTTTTTCTTTATTGCGGTCAATCCCTACTTTCCTTCTATCTCTTTCCAAAAGAGAAAAAAAAATCTACACGACTTGTTTATTTCCCTTAGGAAACGAAACCAAATCAGCCAACTAGTACTTAGCACAATTCTTTCCTTTGTGACCTCCAACGTGAGGAGCAAGTTCCAAGGCACAAATCAGATTTCCTTCTCTCTATTATTTAAACATGCATGCGTGTGGATCTCTCCTAACCCAAAACACTTTCCTTTTTATTCTCTTCTTTCCAATTGCTCACGTGATCTCCTCCCAATCAAGATTGGTACAAAAAATTTCAATCTCTTCGTTTGATCTCTAAAATTTTGTTTGGTTGATCCAAAGTCCAACTTAAGTATTTTTTTAGGATCTGTTCTCAAATTTTCTCTCCACAAGATGAATGATGCTTCAAGACGGCGATGAACGACGGCAGCGGATGGATGGCGGCAGCGGCGGTGGAAAAAAATGAGTGACAACGGAAAATGATGAACTGGATAATTGTGTTGGCGAAAGCGGCATGAACAAAACGTAACTAGAACTCGAAACTCTAAAAGACTAGACATCAAAACCAACAACTCGACACACGATGCAACCGAAATTTCAACAAAACAAAAACTAAGTGGTAATGGCGAAAAGGCTCAGACTGTCTGGGACACGGATGAACTAATCTATAATTTTTGTGTGGCTTTTTCTTGGACTCTAGGTATGAAGAACAGATGCAATCTAGACTACGAAAAACTAGAAAATCTCACTGAGCAACCTGAAAACTGATACCACTTGATAGAGACGAGGGTCCCGATCTTTTGATGAGATGATAACTATCGATTTGGTGGAGATGACTTTGACGATCCGACTACAAACGTGCACGACGTTGCGCCTTGTCAATCGCTAAACCAACTCCGAGAGGTTATTGACCACGCCGGAGCACGATCAACGTGACCACGAAGGTCTATTCCTGCAAGCAATCGAAGAGCAAGCAAGAATATGATAAATCATTCTGAATATTGCGAATATATATGAAGTGTTGATAAAAGTGGGGTTCTACAAGCGGTCTTGGTCTGGTCGTTGGACACACACGAAGTACACAAAATTTATAAAAGGCCATCTTATATATTTTGTCCATCTTCCTGATGTCATCATGGTGGCTTCAAAGTGCGGGAATCTCCACTGTCTCCTCCATTCTTGTTCTCTTTGCACGCGCCTTCATCTCCATGCTTGATCATGCTCCAATGTTCATCCTTCTTGTCCATGCTAAGCCCTTCAATTGTAAGCAACACAAATGTATCTAAGTTATGTAGCATCATATTCTCATGAACATTAGAAACATTACCAAGAAACGAAAGTACCTGATAATTTAACTGGTGTGCATGAGCTCTATTAATTGGTCCAATAGGTATAGTAGCAGGGGTTATGGGTGTAACTATGGTAGCCATGTCCTCATCAACCTGGGTAAACACTGTCTCTGCGTTCCCTGTTACCCATCGATTCAAGATCCACAACTCGGGACCCCCTACCCGAGATCTGCCGGTTTTGACACCGACAATGGTTGCATGCAATGCCTCTCTCAGGTCACTCAGCTCCAGCCCGTGGAGATGAAGATTTAGTTGGTGTCAGGGAGCAAATGGTGGGGTCACACCTATTTTGCAGGAAGCCAGGGACAAAGAAGCAGAGGAAGGCGAACATCTGTGAGTCACACCTGTTTCTATTCTCTCACTCGTACTTCTTCCCCTCTTCCTGTCTCTTTCCACTAGGGTGGAGGGTGGATTGCTGTTGTTTTGTGCCATGCCACACTAGCATGTCACTATAGATATTTGATTGTTTGCATGTGCAACTTCATGAGTTAGTGCTTTCAATTTCAACATGTTATATGATTTATGTTCTTATGACATGTATACTTCTATGTAGATTTCCTTTCATGGTATAATTGGAATTGGAGCGTCAAGAAAGATTTCTATACGAAGAATCAAGAAAAAATTGATTGGTCATTTATTGCGAGGTTCACGTTTCCTATTATCAAGTTTGTTTATGTAGTATCACCAAAGGTTAGTAACTTTCTCTAATATATTTTGATAGATTAAAAAAGACACACTGCTTGCTGGTGTCTGTTTGAATCTAGCACCTTTCTTAGTAAGATGAAGCATGCTTCTATATGCACTTAAGAGACATATAGTGATTAATAATACTTTAAGCATACTAACAAAATAATTATGTCTTCTCAAAATAACATGGCCAAAGAAAGCTTATCCCTACAAAATCATATAGTCTGGCTATGCTCCATCTTCATCACACAAAATATTCAAATCATGCACAACCCCGATGACAAGCCAAGCAATTGTTTCATACTTTTGATGTTCTCAAACCTTTTCAACTTTCACGCAATACATGAGCGTGAGCCATGGACATAGCACTATAGGTGGAATAGACGGTGGTTGTGGAGAAGACAAAAAGAAGGAGATAGTCTCACATCAACTAGGCGTATCAACGGGCTATGTAGATGCCATTAATAGATATCAATGTGAGTGAGTAGGGATTGCCATGCAACGGATGCACTAGAGCTATAAGTTTATGAAAGCTCAAAAAGAAAACTAAGTGAGAGCGCATCCAACTTGCTTGCTCATGAAGACCTAGGGCGTTTTGAGGAATCCCATCGTTGGAATATACAAACCAAGTTCTATAATGAAAATTCCCACTAGTATATGAAAGTGGTATCATAGGAGACTCTCTATCATGAAGATCGTGGTGCTACTTTGAAGCACAAGTGTGGCAAAAGGATAGTAACATTATCCATTCTCTCTTTCTCTCTCTCTTTTTTTTGGGCCTTCTCTTTTTTTATTTGGCCTTTTCTCTTTTTTTTTATTTCCTCACATGGGACAATGCTCTAATAATGAAGATCATCACACTTTTATTTACTTTACAACTCAAAAATTATAACTCGATACTTAGAATAAAATATGACTCCATATGAATGCCCCCGGCAGTGTACCGGGATGTGCAATGAATCAAGAGCGACATATATAAAAAATGATGAACGGTGGCTTTGCCACAAATACGATGTCAACTACATGATCATGCATAGTAATATGACAATGATGAAGCGTGCCATAATAAACGGAACGGTGGAAAGTTGCATGGCAATATATCTCGGAATGACTATGGAAATGCCATAATAGGTAGGTATGGTGGCTGTTTTGAGGAAGGTATATGGTGGGTTTATGGTACCGGCGAAAGTTGCGCGGTACAAGAGAGGCTAGTAATGGCGGAAAGGTGAGAGTGCGTATAATCCATGGACTCAACATTAGTCATAAAGAATTCACATACTTATTGCAAAAATCTATTAGTCAATGAAACAAAGTACTACGTGCATGCTCCTAGGGGGATAGATTGGTAGGAAAAGACCATCGCTCGTCCTCGACCGCCACTCATAAGGAAGACAATCAAAAAATATCTCATGCTCCAACTTCGTTACATAACGGTTCACCATACGTGCATGCTACGGGACTCACAAACCTTAACACAAGTATTTCTCAAATTCACAACTACTTACTATCATGACTCTAATATCACCATCTTCATATCTCAAAACAATCATAAGGAATCAAACTTCTCATAGTATTCAATGCACTTTATATGAAAGTTTTTATTATATCCCTCTTTGATGCCTATCATATTAGGACTAAATTTATAACCAAAGCAAATTACCATGCTGTTTTAAAGACTCTCAAAATAATATAAGTGAAGTGCGAGAGTTCATCAATTTATATAAAATAAAACCACCGCCGTGCTCTAAAAAGATATAAGTGAAGCACTAGAGCAATTTTGCCTAGCTCAAAAGATATAAGTGAAGCACATAGAGTATTCTAACAAATCACGATTCATGCGTGTCTCTCTCAAAATGTGTGTACAGCAAGGATGATTGTGGTAAACTAAAAATTAAAGACTCAAGTCATACAAGACGCTCCAAGCAAAACACATATCATGTGGTGAATAAAAATATAGCCTCAAGTAAAGTTACCTTTAGATGAAGACGAAAGAGGGGATGCCTTCCGGGGCATCCCCAAGCTTAGGCTCTTGGTTGTACTTGAATATTACCTTGGGGTGCCTTGGGCATCCCCAAGCTTAGGCTCTTGCCACTCCTTATTCCATAGTCCATCAAATCCTTACCCAAAGCTTGAAAACTTCACAACACAAAACTCAACAGAAAATCTCGTAAGCTCCGTTAGTATAAGAAAATAAATCACCACTTTTGGTACTGTTGTGAACTCATTATTTATTTGTATTGGTGTAATATCTACTGTATTCCAACTTTTCCATGGTTCATACCCCCCAATACTAGCCATAGATGCACCAAAATAAGCAAACAACACATAGAAAACAGAATCTGTCAAAAACAGAACAGTCTGCGGAGATCTGAATTGTTCTAATACTTCTGTAACTCCAAAAATTATGAAATATTAGTACAACAGAGGAAATTCGAGTATCAATCTCTTATAAAACATTCAGGGTTTTATAACGCTCCAGTGAATTATTAAAATTATGGGACTGGACACAAAAGTTTCTGTTTTTCAGCAAGATCAAATCAACTATCACCATAAGCCATCCCAAAGGTCTTACTTGGCACAAACACTAATTAAAACATAAAACCACATCTAACCAGAGGCTAGATGAATTATTTATTGAAAAAAAGAAAGGAAAAATATTGGGCTGTCTCCCAACAAGCGCTTTTCTTTAAAGCCTTTTAGCTAGGCGTTGATAATTTTGATGATGCTCACATGAAAGATAGCAATTGAAACACGAAAAGAGCATCATGTAGCATATGAAAAACACATCTAAGTCTAACATACTTCCTATGCATAGGCATCTTATAGGCAAACAAATTATCAAGAAAAGCAAAAACTAGCATATGCAAGGAAGAAGAAAGAAACAATAGCAATCTCAACATAACGAGAGGCAATTTAGTGACATGGAAATTTCTACATCCATATTTTCCTCTCTCATAATATTTACATGTAGGATCATAAGCAAATTCAACAAAATAGCTATCACATAACATATTCTCAACACTCTTCAAATATGTGGGATTAGCATTAACTAAAGTCATGACCTCTCCAAACCCACTTTTATAAAACAATTCATAAGATTGAATATTCTCCAAATATGTGTGATCTAAAGTTGACACTCTTCCAAAGCCACTTTCAATATTATTGCAAACATTATTATCAATCTCATATTCATCATGGGGCTTAAATAAAATTTTAAGATCATAAGAAGAATCACCCCAATCATGATCATTGCAACAAGTAGTAGACATAACAAAATTAGCATCCCCAAGCTTAGGGTTTTGCATATTTTTAGCACAATTGACATTAATAGAATTTATAATAACATCATTGCAATCATGCTTTTCATTGAAGGAGCTATCGTGAATCACTTTATAATTTCCTTCTTTCAACACTTCATCAAAATTTTCAGATTCACGAATTTCAAGCAAAACCTCATAAAGATAATCTAGTGCACTCAACTCACTAGCAATTGGTTCATCATAATTGGATCCTTTAAAAAGATTAGCAAGTGGTTGAGGATCCATATCAATAGATTTTTAGCAAGCGAAGATGCAAGCAAAAAGAAGGCACATGGTAACACAAGCAAACAAAAGAGATAACGAGAAAAAGGCAAACGAAAAGGAGTGCGAATAAAAAAGGCAAATCTTTTCGAAAATCGTTTTAGAAGTGGGGGAGAGGAAAATGAGAGGCGAAGGGCGAATAATGTAATGCGAGGGATGAGAGTTTATGATGGGTACTTGGTATGTCTCGGCTTGGCGTAGATCTCCCCGGCAACGGCGCCAGAAATTCTTCCTGCTACCTCTTGAGCTTGCGTTGGTTTTTCCCTTGAAGAGGAAAGGGTGATGCAGCAAAGTAGAGTAAGTATTTCCCTCAGCTTTTGAGAACCAAGGTATCAATCCAGTAGGAGACAACGCGCAAGCCACCGAATACCTGCACAAACAGACACCAACTTGCACCCAATGCGATAAAGGGGTTGTCAATCCCTTCACGGTTATTTACAAAGTGAGATCTGATATAGATGGATAAATGGTAAAGTAATGTTTTTGGTATTTTTGGTTTATGGAACGGAAAGTAAAAGATTGCAAAGAAAGTAAATAGGAAACTAAAATTGTAGATCGGAAACTTATATGATGGAAAATAGACCCGGGGGCCATAGGTTTCACTAGAGGCTTCTCTCAAGATAGAAAATATTACGGTGGGAGAACAAATTACTGTCGAGCAATTGATAGAAAAGTGCAAAGTTATGACGATATCTAAAGCAATGATCATGAATATAGGCATCACGTACGTATCAAGTAGACCCTCCTGCCTGCATCTACTACTATTACTCCACACATCGACAGACTCCTGCCTGCATCTAGAGTATTAAGTTCATAAGAACAGAGTAACGCATTAAGTAAGATGAGATGATGTAGCGGGATAAACTCAAGCAATATGATGAAAACCCCATCTTGTTATCCTCGATGGCAACAATACAATACATGCCTTGCTGCCCCTACTGTCACTAGGAAAGGACACCGCAAGATTGAACCCAAAGCTAAACACTTCTCCTATTGCAAGAAAAACCAATCTAGTTGGCCAAACCAAATCGATAGTTCAAAGAGACTTGCAAAGATATCAAATCATGCATAAAAGAATTCAGAGAAGATTCAAATAATATTCATAGATAAGCTGATCATAAATCCACAATTCATCGAATCTCGGCAAACACACCGCAAAAAAGTATTACATCGAATAGATCTCCAAGAACATCGAGGAGAACTTTGTATTGAGAATCAAAGAGAGAGAAGAAGCCATCTAGTTACTAGCTATGGACCCGTAAGTCTGTGGTAAACTACTCACGCTTCATCGGAGAGGCAATGGTGTTGATGTAGAAGCCCTCTGTGATCGAATCCCCCTCCGACAGGACGCCGGAAAAGGCCCCTAGATGGGATCTTATGGGTACAGAAGGTTGCGGCGGTGGAAAAGTGGTTTCGTGGCTCTCCTGATAGGTTTTGGGATATTTGAGAATATATAGGCGGAAGAAATACGTCGGCAGAGTCACGAGGGGCCCACAAGGGTGGGGGGCGCGCCCTACCCCCCTGGGCGTGCCTCCCGACCTTGTGGCCACCTCGTGGCTTTCCTGACGTGCACTCAAAGCCCTCTGGATGTCTTCTGGTCCAAGAAAAATTATCGCGAAAGTTTCATTCCGTTTGGACTCCGTTTGGTATTCCTTTTCTGCGAAACTCTAAAACAAGGAAAAAATAGGAACTGGCACTGGGCTCTAGGTTAATAGGTTAGTCCCAAAAATCATATAAAATAGCATATTAATGCGTATAAAACATCCAAAACAGATAATATAATAGCATGGAACAATAAAAAATTATAGATACGTTGGAGACGTATCAATGCCTGTCTGTGGTGGGCTTGTCACTGGCTCGGACAGTGCCTTGAGTAGCTATTTGGCTTCTGGTGGTCCCGGGATGGTGGTTCATGTAAAAAATATCTTTCCTTATCTTAATAAAGACTGACTTCGGCCTTTTCAATACAAGCTAGACACCATAAGCAACATGCAACCACATATGACACCGCGAAGTTAAAGCAAGCACCTGGGATGGTGGTTCATGGCGAGCGAGATCATCAACTCCAGAGCTACGTTTACCGTCTCCATCTGCTGACACTGCACCCTTTATAGCGCCGAAACATGTCTTGCCTAAGCACGAAGAAAGCTGGAGTGACTTCTCTCTTTTATTTCGTGCTTTTATCAACCGGTTGGCAGAGGCTGAAATACCCATGCATAAAAAAATAATAGTGAGAGTATGGGTGAAGTGTGTGCAAAACTAGTGCACTGTAAAAGTAGCAGATAGCAGGTGGCTGAAAAATAAATGACAGGAGACATATGATAGCTCTACAACATTGCATCGCAAACAAAATTAGATTCTACTCCGTATGATTTTGTAATATATGAGCATAGGGATGGCTGGGAAATGCAGGTACTCCTCCAGCACACCACCGCATGTGGTCCTATCAAAATAACAGTCAACTGAAAATAAATAGGTCCGTCGAGTTTTTTATGAACCGTCCGATCTACAAGGAACGGGCAGATGGCCTTCGTCTATCTCCCGCCAGTCACTGTTGACGATCTTTCTCGAACCGCCAGCGACCACCGGCCCAGACCCCTGCCTCCGTCGCCCCGCCCTCCCCTCGACCTCACACCACCGCCGTGCTTGGCAGCGCCCCCCGGCCATCCCTTTAAGACCAGTCGACCTCTAGATCGGGTGCTAGGAGCTCCTAGGCCCCACACACCCCTAAGATAAACACCGAGGCACTGCTTCCCCAGCGTAACAGGCGGACTAGCGCCTGTTACGACGGGGAATGCTTCCTTTAATTGGGAATCAACTGACCAGAAATTGAAATCCAGGGGGGCGACAGACCTCTAGCTAATGTGAAATAGTATATGAGGAGAAACCTTGTGCATCGCGAGTTACTAGGAACATCTAGTACTAGGAAGAAGGTGTAGGAAGAAGCGGTCAACTAGTGTCTTTTGTGGGATGAATACCGTGCAAGCAGTCACGTAAGATTTGCACGAATAAGAGAAGAGGAGTACCAGTTCCGGTTGCCAGTGCTGTGCCCTCCTTATTTCACGGCGATGCTCTTCTTTTTACTGGGGGAACCGATGTTTTGGAGGAGGGTGGAGCCTTGGACAAACCCATGGCCAAATTGTTGACTGTGTTGCGGTGGCCATCTCTCGGCGGACGGGAAGCAGATCCGAGGCAGCGAAGGACGGCATAGCGGGAATAGCTCCGGTGCGGTGGACGATGGCGATGTTGGAGCGGCAATGGTGAGGCGCAGGACGGTGTGGTTGAACTGGCTCGGGTACGGTGCACATCGGTGTACTGGAGGCAGCTCGGCCTCGGCTTCAACTACTAGCCGTGGAGGGTGTTGTGGTTGCGGTTGCGGTGGACGACGACTGGGTTTCGGCTCCGGCGTGATGGAGGAGGGCGGCGGTTGATGGGTGGGATGGGGTGGCGGACGGAGGTGTTGGGGAACGTTGCATGGGAAACAAAAAAATTTCTACGCATACGCAATATCTATCCATGGAGACGCATAGCAACGAGAGGGGGAGAGTGTGTCTACATACCCTCGCAGGCCGTAAGCGGAAGCGTTTGACAACGCGGTTGATGTAGTCGAATTTTCTTCGCGATCCAACCGATCGAGTACCGAACGTACGGCACCTCCGCGTTCAGCACACGTTCAGCTCGGTGACGTCCTCCGCCTTCTTGATCCAGCAAGATGGCGAGGTAGTGGATGAGTTCTGGTAGCACGGCGCTGTGGTGATGGTGATGGTGAAGCTATCTCCGCAGGGCTTCGCCTAAGCACTATGAAAATATGGCCGGGGGTGTAAATGGTGGAGGGGGGCGCCGCACACGGCTAAGACAATGTTATGTTTTGTGCTAGGAGCCCCCTCCCACATATATATAGGTGGGGGGTGGAGGGAGGAGTCAGGAAGTGCTCCCAAGTAGGCCAAATCCTACTTGGGGTCTTCCTTGAAGTGGCGCCCCCCTTTCCTTATTTGGAGTGCGGGAGGAAGGAAGGAGGAGGTGGCGCCCCCTTTCCTTTCTCTCCTGAGGAGGGAAATGCAGGAGGGGCCATCCCTCCCCTTTCCTTCCCCTAGGGCTGGCCTACCAAGGGAAGGGGCACACCAGCCACCTTGTGGGCTGGTCTATCCCCCCCTTTGGCCCATAAGGCCCATACACTTGCCGGGGGTGCCCGGAACCCCTTCCGGTGACCCGATGAGTACCCGGTGCACTCCGAAACTATTCCGGTGTCCGAATACCATCGTCCTATATATCAATCTTTACCTCTCGACAATTTTGAGACTCCTCGTCATGTCCGTGATCTCATCCGAGACTCGGAACAACATTCGGTGACCAAATCATATAACTCATATAACACTATATCGTCAACGAACATTAAGCGTGCGGACCCTACGAGTTCGAGAACTATATAGACATAACCGAGACACCTCTCCGGTCAATAACTAATAGCGGAACCTGGATGCCCATATTAGCTCCTACATATTCTACAAAGATCTTTTATCGGTCGAACCGTTATGACAACATACGTAATTCCCTTTGTCCATCGGTATGTTACTTGCCCGAGATTCGATCGTCGGTATCTTCATACCTAGTTCAATCTCGTTACCAGCAAGTCTCTTTACTCATTCCATAATAAATCACCTGGTAACTAACTCCTTAGTTATTTGCTTGCAAGCTTATGATGTGTATTACGGAGAGGGCCTAGAGATACCTCTCCGATACTCAGAGTGACAAATCCTAATCTCGATCTATGCCAACTCAATAAACACCTTCGGAGATACCTGTAGAGCATCTTTCTAATACCGAGTTACGTTGTGACGTTTGATAGCACACAAGGTATTCCTCCGGTATCCGGGAGTTGCATAATCTCATAGTTGAAGGAATATGTATTTGACATGAAGAAAGCAATAGCAGTAAACTGAACGATCATTATGCTAACCTAACGGATGGGTCTTGTCCATCACATCATTCTCCTAATGATGTGATCCCGTTATCAAATGACAACACATGTCTATGGTTAGGAAACCTTAACCATCTTTGATCAACGAGCTAGTCTAGTAGATTCTTACTAGGGACACAGTATTTGTTTATGTATTCACACATGTATTTAAGTTTCCGATCAATACAATTCTAGCATGAATAATGAACCTTTATCATGAATAAGGAAATATAAAATAACAACTTTATTATTTCCTCTAGGGCATATTTCCTTCAGTCTCCCACTTGCACTAGAGTCAATAATCTAGTTCACACCGCCATGTGATTAACACCCATAGTTCACATCGCCATGTGACTAACACCCAAAGAGTTTACCAGAGTCAATAATCTAGTTCACATCGCCATGTGATTAACACCAAAAGAGTACTTAAGGTATGATCATGTTTTGCTTGTGAGAGAGGTTTAGTCAACGGGTCTGCCACATTCAGATCCGTATGTATTTTGCAAGTGTCTATGTCGACAATGCTCTGCATGGAGCTACTCTAGCTAATTGCTCCCACTTTCAATATGTATCCAGATTGAGACTCAGAGTCATCTGAATCGGTGTTAAAGGTTGCATTGACGTAACACTTTACGACGAACTCTTTATCACCTCCATAACCGAGAAATATTTTCATAGTCCTCTTAGGTAACTAAGGATAATTTTGACCGCTGTCCAGTGATCTACTCCTAGATCACTATTGTACCCCCTTGCCAAACTCATGGCAAGGCACACAATAGGTCTGGTACACAACATGGCATACTTTATAGAACCTATGACTGAAGCATAGGGAATGACTTTCATTCTCTCTCTATATTCTGCCGTGGTCGGGTTTTGAGTCTTACTCAACTTTACACCTTGTTACACAGGCAAGAACCCTTTCTTTGACTGATCCATTTTGAACTTCTTCAAAATTTTATCAAGGTATGTGCTTTGTGAAAGTCCTATTAAGCGTCTCGATCTATCTCTTTAGATCTTGATGCCCAATATATAAGCAGCTTCACCGAGGTCTTTCATTGAAAAATTCTTATTCAAGTATCCTTTTATGCTATCCAAAAATTCTATATCATTTCCAATCAAGAATATGTCATCCACATATAATATCAGAAATGCTACAGAGCTCCCACTCACTTTCTTGTAAATACAGGCTTCACCGTAAGTCTGTATAAAACCATATGCTTTGATCACCTCATCAAAGCATATATTCCAACTCCGAGATGCTTGCACTAGTCCATAGATGGATTGCTGGAGCTTGCACACTTTGTTAGCACCTTTAGGATCGACAAAACCTCTCGGTTGCATCATATACAACTCTTCTTTAAGAAATCCATTAAGGAATGCAGTTTTGACATCCATTTGCCAGATTTCATAATTATAAAATGCGACAATTGCTAACATGATTCGGACAGACTTAAGCATCGCTACGGGTGAGAAAGTCTCATCGTAGTCAACTCCTTGAACTTGTCGAAAACCTTTCGTGGCAAGTTGAGCTTTGTAGACAGTAACATTACCATCAGTGTCAGTCTTCTTCTTGAATATCCATTTATTCTCAATGGCTTGCCGATCATCGGGCAAGTCCACCAAAGTCCATACTTTGTTTCATACATGGATCCTATCTCAGATTTCATGGCCTCAAGCCGGAATCTGGGCTCATCATAGCTTCTTCATAGTTCGTAGGTTCGCCTTGGTCTAGTAACATGACTTCCAGGACAGGATTACCGTACCACTCTCGTGCGGATCATGCTCTAGTCGACCTACGAGGTTCAGTAGCAACTTGATCTAAAGTTTCATGATCATTATCATTTGCTTCCTCTCTAGTTGGTGTAGGCATCATGGGAATGGTTTTCTGTGATATGCTACTCTCCGATTCGAGAGAAGGTACAATTACCTCATCAAGTTCTACTTTCCTGCCACTCACTTCTTTCGAGAGAAACTCCTTTTCTAGAAAGGTTCCATTCTTGGCAACAAAGATCTTGCCTTCAGATCTGTGGTAGAAAGTGTACCCAATTGTTTCCTTAGGGTATCCTACGAACACGCACTTCTCCGATTTGGGTTCGAGCTTATCAGGCTGAAGCCTCTTGACATAAGTGTCGCAACCCCAAACTTTAAGAAACGACAGCTTAGGTTTCTTGCCAAACCACAGTTCATATGGTGTCGTCTCAACGGATTTAGACAGTGCCCTATTTAACGTGAATGCAGCTGTCTCTAATGCATAACCCCAAAACGATAGTGGTAAATCAGTAAGAGACATCATAGATCGCACCATATCTAATAAAGTACAGTCACGACATTCGGACACACCATTACGCTGTGGTGTTCCAGGTGGCGTGAGTTGTGAAACAATTCCACATTGTTTTAAATGAAGGCCAAACTCGTAACTCAAATATTTGCCTTCGCGATCAGATCATAGAAACTTTATTTTCTTGTTACGATGATTCTCCACTTCACTCTGAAATTCTTTGAACTTTTCAAATGTTTCAGACTTTTGTTTTATCAAGTAGATATACCCATACCTACTCAAATCATCTGTGAAGGTCAGAAAATAACGATACCCGCCGCGTGCCTCAACACTCATTGGACCGCATACATTGGTATGCATTATTTCCAATAAGTCATTAGCTCGCTCCATTGTTCCGGAGAATGGAGTTTTAGTCATCTTGCCCATGAGGCATGGTTCGCAAGTATCAAATGATTCATAATTAAGTGACTCCAAAAGTCCATCTGCATGGAGTTTCTTCATGAGCTTTACACCAATATGACCTAAACGGCAGTGCCACAAGTATGTTGCACTATCATTATCAACTTTGCATCTTTTGGCATTAATATTATGAATATGTGTATCACTACGATCGAGATTCAATAAACCATTCATATTTGGTGTATGACCATTGAAGGTTTTATTCATGTAAACAGAACACCAATTATTCTCTAACTTAAATGAATAACCGTATTGCAATGAACATAATCTAATCATATTCATGCTCAACGCAAACACCAAATAACATTTATTTAGGTTCAACACTAATCCCGAAGGTAGAGGGAGTGTGCGATGGTGATCATATCAACCTTGGAATCACTTCCAACACACATCATCACCTCGCACGTAACTAGTCTCTGTTTATTCTGCAACTCCTGTTTCGAGTTACTAATCTTAGCAACTGAACCGGTATCGAATACCCAGGTGCTACTACGAACACTAGTAAGGTACACATCAATAACATGTATATCAAATATACTTTTGTTCACTTTGCCATCCTACTTATCCGCCAAGTATTTGGGGCAGTTCCACTTCCAGTGACCATTTCCTTTGCAGTAGAAGCACTCAATTTCAGGTTTGGGTCTAGCTTTGGGCTTCTTCATGGGAGCGACAACTTGCTTGCCATTCTTCTTGAAGTTCCCTTTCTTTCCCTCGCCCCTTTTCTTGAAACTAGTGGTCTTGTTAACCATCAACACTTGATGCTCTTTCTTGATTTCTACCTTTGCCGATTTCAGCATCGCGAAGAGCTCGGGAATCGTTTTTGTCATCCCTTGCATATTATAGTTCATCATGAAGTTCTAGTAGCTTGGTGATAGTGACTAGAGAACGCTGTCAATCACTATCTTATCTGGAAGATTAACTCACACTTGATTCAAGCGATTGTAGTACCCAGACATTCTGAGTACATGGTCACTGGCTGAGCTACTCTCCTCCATCTTGTAGGCAAAGTACTTGTCAGAGGTCTCATACCTCTCAACATGGGCATAAGTCTAAAATACCAAATTCAGCTCTTGGAACATCTCATACGTTCCATGGCGTTCAAAACGTCTTTGAAGCCCCAATTCTAAGCCGTAAAGCATGGTGCACTAAACTATCAAGCAGTCAACATATCAAGCTTGTCAAACGTTCATAACGTCTGCATCAGCTCCTGCAACAGGTCTGTCACCTAGCGCTGCATCAAGGACATAATTCTTCTGTGCAGCAATGAGGATAATCCTCAGATCACGGACCCAGTCCGCATTATTGCTACCGTCATCTTTCAACTTAGTTTTCTCTAGGAACATATCAAAAATAGGGGAGCTATATCGCGAGCTATTGATCTACAACATAGATATGCAAAACTATTAAGACTAAGTTCATAATAAATTTAAGTTCAATTAATCAAATTACTAATGAACTCCAACTTAAATAAACATCCCTCAAGTTATCTAAGTGATACATGATCCAAATCAACTAACCCATGTCCGATCATCACGTGAGATGGGGTAGTCATCAATGGTGAACATCTCTTTGTTAATCATATCTACTATATGACTCACGTTCGACCTTTCGGTCTCTAGTGTTCCGAGACCATGTCTGTACATGCTAGGCTCGTCAAGTTTAACCCAAGTATTCTGCATGTGCAAAATTTTCTTACACCCGTTGTATGTGAACGTATAGTCTATCACACCCGATCATCATGTGGTGCTCGAAACGACAAACTTTGGCAACGGTGCATAATCAGGGAGACCACTTTTATCTTGAAATTAAGTGAAGGGATCATCTTATAATGCTACTGTTGTTCTAAGAAAAATAAGATACATAAAGTATAAACATCACATGCAATCAAAATATGTGACATGATATGGCCATCATCATCTTGTGCTTTTGATCTCCATCTCCAAAGCATCGGCATGATCTCCATCGTCACCGGCTCGACACCTTGATCTCCATCGTTGTGTTGGTGTCATCTCGCCAACTATTGCTTCTACAACTATTGCTAACGCATAGCGATAAAGTAAAGCAATTACATGGCGTTTGCACTTCATATAATAAAGAGACTACCCTAAGGCTCTTGCCGGTTGTCGATATTACAAAACATGATCATCTCATACAACAATATATATCACATCACGTCTTGACCATATCACATCACAACATGCCCTGCAAAAACAAGTTAGATGTCCTCTACTTTGTTGTTGCAAGTTTTACGTGGTTGCTACGGGCTTCTAGCAAGAACCGTTCTTACCTACGGCAAAAACCACAACGGTGATTCATCAAGTTTGCTGTTTTAACCTTCTTCAAGGACCGGCCGTAGTCAAATTCGATTCAACTAAAGTAGGAGAAACAGACACCCACCAGCCACCTTTATGCAAAACAAGTTGCATGTCAGTCGGTGGAACCGGTCTCATGTACGTGGACATGTAAGGTTGGTATGGGCCGCTTCATCCCACAATACCGCCGAATCAAAATAAGACGTTGGTGGTAAGCAGTATGACTATCACGGCCCACAACTCTTTTTGTTCTACTCGTGCATATCATCTACACATACACCTGGCTCGGATGCCACTGTTGGGGAACGTTGCATGAAAAACAAAAAGTTTTCTATGCACACGCAAGATCTATCCATGGAGATGCATAGCAACGATAGGGGGAAAGTGTGTCTACGTACCCTCGTAGACCGTAAGCGGCAGCGTTTGACAATGCGGTTGCTGTAGTCGAACTTTCTTCGCGATCCAACCGATCGAGTACTGAACGTACGACACCTTCGCGTTCAGCACACGTTCAGCTCGGTGACGTCCTCCGCCTTCTTGATCCAGCAAGACGGCGAGCTAGTGGATGAGTTCTGGCAGCACGACGGCGTGGTGACTACGATGGTGAAGCTATCTCCGCAGGGCTTCGCCTAAGAACTATGAAAATATGACCGGGGGTGTAAACGGTGGAGGGGGGTGCCGCACACGGCTAAGACAATGTTATGTTCTGTGCTAGGTGCCCCCTCCCACATATATAAAGGTGGGAGGTGGAGGGAGCAGTCAGGAGGTGCCCCCAAGTAGGCTAACTCCTACTTGGGGTCTTCCCTCAAGTGGCGCCCCCTTTCCTTATTTGGAGTGCGAGAGGAAGGAAGGAGGAGGTGGCGCCCCCCCTTTCCTTTCTCTCCTTAGGAGAGAAAGGCGGGAGGGGCCACCCCTCCCCTTTCCTTCCAATAGGGCCGGCCTGCCAAGGGAAGGGGTGCACCAGCCCCCTTGTGGGCTGGTCTGTCTCCCCTTTGGCCCATAAGGCCCATACACTTGCCGGGGGTGCCCGGAACCCCTTTCGGTGACCCGATGAGTACCCGGTGCACTCTGAAACTATTCCGGT
Source organism: Thinopyrum elongatum (assembly GCA_011799875.1). Classification (NCBI taxonomy): domain Eukaryota; kingdom Viridiplantae; phylum Streptophyta; class Magnoliopsida; order Poales; family Poaceae; genus Thinopyrum; species Thinopyrum elongatum. The sequence continues at coordinate 370,167,548 of CM022303.1, forward strand.
GTCCGAATACCATCGTCCTATATATCAATCTTCACCTCTCAACCATTTCAAGACTCCTCGTCATGTCCGTGATCTCATCCGGGACTCCAAACAACATTCGGTCACCAAATCATATAACTCATATAACACTATATCATCAACGAACGTTAAGCGTGTGGACCCTACGGGTTCGAGAACTATGTAGACATGACCGAGACACCTCTCTGGTCAATAACTAATAGCGGAACCTGGATGCCCATATTGGCTCCTACATATTTTACGAAGATCTTTTATCGGTCGAACCGTTATGACAACATACGTAATTCCCTTTGTCCATCGGTATGTTACTTGCCTGAGATTCAATCAACGGTGTCGGTGTACTAAGTATTGGGCCATTAGTACCCCGTACTTGTGCACAGGCAGTTGCAGCCATACTCGCGGCAAGGCTTGTCGGGGAATAGTTCGATGTTGGTGTACTAAGTATTGGGCCATTAGTACCCCGTACTTGTGCACGGCCAGTTGCAGCCATACTCGTGGCAAGGCTTGTCGGGGAACAGTTCGAGGTTGACTCAGGCCACCAAAGAAATCGTCAAGTCAAAGATCTGAGGATCAGCAGATAAGAAGAGCTGGAATCCGAAGGCCAGCTTCCCCAGCAAGATCTTGCCGGGGTGGCCAGCGAAGCCCGGCAAGATTCGGCGCCCGGCAAGATTCAGCACCCGGCAAGATTTTGTTGCTGTGCCACCGCTCTGGCACAGCAACAAACCCGACATTCTGGGTCCTTCTTTGGATGCGTGGCGATGCGCCAGTGGAGGAGAGCTTAAGCGGTGCTGATGGGATGGCCCTTTTTTCCATCCCCAAGAAAGTGAGGACACCTAGACGGACACCTCACGGTGCATTAAATGCGTTCGTCCTAATCCGTTAGGGGTTAGGTATGATGACCCTGCAGCTACTTTACACCTCAATGTATGTACATTTTGCCACTGTGGTGACCCCTTGGTGATATAAAAGGAGGCCCAAGGCAACTGCTACAGGGGGGAGGATCTTCTGGCCCATTCTGCATGCGTAGCTGCTCTTTGAACGTACTGTTCACTGCGAGCGCTCCTGGAGCCTGGGCTCAAGAACACAGGTAATAAAACAAGGCAGGAGTAGGGTTTTACGCTGATCAACGGACCGAACCTGGGTAAAATCGCCCCGCGTCGATCATTGGTTCTGCTCTTTGCGCATACCTCTCCCCCCGCCGAATCGTAAAGGGATTCTCCGAGGGTCCCATAGGTGTCGCACGCCGACATCTTTGGCGCGCCAGGTAGGGGGATTGTAGGTTGTGTGAACCTGATCCAGTGATCGGCGCCTTAGTTTCTTCATCATCTTCATCATCATGCCACCCAAGAAGAAGAGCGCTGCGACGGCCAACCATCCACGTCTGTTTTGCCTGTGCCTTCGCATACGGGCGATGGCGTGGGTGTAGAAGGAAGAGGATTAGAGCCTCCACGGCGTTCCGGTGATCCAAGCCAGGCGAGCGGCGTCGTTCGCAGTGGCAGCGGCAACCCACATGCCGCTGGATCCAGAGACGGAGCTGTGTTGCCTACGGGTGGTACAACAAATTCCAGAGATCGGAGGACGCCTTCTGGAGCTCCCGCGCCGGCGCAAGCGTCACGGCCTACACAGGTCGTGCACGACGAGCGACGTCATGGCGCTGGTGGTTCAGGGCGTCCCCATGAAAAGATTTCTGTGCATCGATCCCAAGATGCGCGGGCCCAGCATGCACACCGAGCTGCCAGCAGAGGTGGCGCGCGGTCGCGCGACCGTGACGGTGCTCCTTCTAACATGGCTAGGAGTCAGAGCACCTCACGTACCTCGCACCTGTCGCCGCCGCCTACACCAGCGGAAGCCTTGGCACATGCGCAGCTACTCCTCGATTTCCCTCCTGCTCCGGAGAAGATGGAGGAGTGGCGAGCTACTATCCAGAGCCTTATCGGCTTCGCCAACAAAGATGGGCCACAAGAGGCAGGGCCCTCACAGCGAAGGCCCGTCGATCTGGCGTGAGCCGATGTGGAGAAAACCGGAGGTGGTGCAACCACGGTGCACTCCCCTCCACGACACCAGCGGCGGGCGACAACCCAGCAGGTCGATCGCCGCGATGATGATTCCACGGCGTCGTCCGATCCACGGATGCGCCGCGACCAGCGTCAAGTTCTCCAGGAACGAGGCAAAGAGGACGCTCGAACTACCATCGAGCGGCGACGGGAAGCGCGCTATCAGTCTGATAAGCGCGCAGGGCCGGCTGTCGACGAGCCTGCGCCGGGGGACGCAGGAGACTTGCCTTACGAGGTAGGGACTCCAGCGTTTACCCGTGAGCTGCGGCAAGTCCAGTGGCCCAATTCCCGAACCTTCAAGCCAGAGGTCCCGGAGAAATATGATGGCAAGACTCATCCCTCGGAGTTCCTGAGCATCTACACCATTGCGGTGCAGGCTGCCGGGGGCCGAGATGACAAGATACTTGCCAACTACTTCCCGTTGATGCTCAAACCCAACGTCAGGTCATGGTTGATGCATCTGCCGGAGAATTCTATTTCTTCTTGGTCAGATCTGTGCTATTAGTTTGTTGGTGCCTTTGTTGGAGGCCACCAAGCTCCTGCCCAAGAGAGTGATTTGCATATCATCCCTCAGAAGGAGGGCGAATCCTTGCACAAGTTTATCCAGAGATTCAGCCGGGTGCAGTACAATATTCCTGACGTTCACCCTGCCGCTGTTGTTAGCGCGTTTCATCAGAACGTGCGTAACCACAAAATGCGGGAAGAGTTGGCAATGAACAAAGTCAGGAGTATCGCCGAGCTTTACACTTTGGCCGACAAATGCGCTCGAGCTGAAGAGGGGAGGAAACTCCCTGGCGAGGCTGTTGGTGCGGGGGGGCGAATCGGAAGATGAAGACGCTGCGACCCCGTCAAGGAAAGGCCGGCGGCGGAACAAGAAACGCAGAGGCAAGGCCGTGCTTGCTGTCAAGGAATCCGGCAATCTCGGCGCCGCCAAGAAGGCCAAGGTTGACGACCCCGGCAAGGAACTTGCCGGGTGCTCTTCCTGTCAGGCCTTGGCGGCGGCCGGCAAGTCGGAAAGCTCCGGCAAGCAGTATTGCAAGATCCATCGCACCAAGGGCCACGATCTCCAAAACTGCCGGCAAGTTGAACAGCTTGCCGAGAAACAGAGGGCTGAGTATGAAAGGCGAGATAAGGAGAAGGCCCATGATGGTGCTGACGGATCCGGCAAGAAGCGCGGTGGCCGAGGCAGTCGCCGCGGAAAGGCCAAGCAACAGAGGGAGAGGCCCGCTCGAGGCCGAGACAAGGAAGAAGATGATGACGAAGAAGACGATGAGTCCAGTGAGCAAGAATTCCAGAAAGCTACAGAGGCCATGTGTATCGATGGGGGCGCCTCGTTGCATTCTTCTCACCATCGACTCAAACAGTGGGTGCGGGAAGTCAATGCAACAGAGCCGTCACCAGATGCATGTAAGCCCCTGAAGTGGTCCAACACGCCTATCATTTTCGATGCCGAGGATCACCCTGATCACACAACCGCGGTCGGGTGCTTGCCATTGTTGGTCTCACCAACAATCCGCAACCTCAAGGTGACGAAAATGCTGGTTGACGGTGGGGCCGGGCTGAACCTAATTTCACCAGATGTGCTCAAGAGGCTCCAAATTCCTGATGAAGATCTCTAAGAAACGGGCACATTTCAAGGGGTCAATCCAGGAAGAACCCAGCCAAAGGGCAAGATTATGCTACCGGTGACATTTGGTAGCGAGCTCAACTACAGGACCGAGAAGGTAGTGTTTGATGTCACCAAGATCCCTATGTCATACAATGGGATCCTTGGTCGGCTAGCGTTGGCTAAGTTCATGGCGGCATCACACTACGCGTATAATGTTTTGAAGATGCCCGGGCCGTTGAGTGTCATTACTATCCATTCCGATAAGAAGGATGCGCTCATCTGTGCCGACCAACTCTACCGGGAAGCAGTTGCAGCACCTGCCGTCAAGGCATCTGCTCCTGCCGCTGGAACTCTCGGGGGGAAGAAGAAGACCAGCGAGAATCTTGGCGTGAACTCCGGTAAGCTCGCCTCCTCGGAGTGCTGCGCTTCCGTCGAGGATGCACCAGAGAGTTCCACCGGCAAGAACAAGAAATCCAAGGCTGCTCCACCAGAGACCAAGAAGGTGCCCGTCAGGGAGGATGGACGGGAGGAACTTTCACCATAAGTTCCACCCTAGATGACAAATAGAAAAGCGCGCTCGTTGCCTTCCTGCGGGCGAATGTCGACGTGTTTGCATGGCAACCGTCTGACATCCCCGGTGTTCCCAGGGAGGTAATTGAGCACCACCTTGCTGTCTGTCCTCACGCGCGGCCCGTCATGCAGAGAGTCAGGAAGCAAGCCTTGGAGCAGCAAGAATTCATTGCCGAGGAAATCAGAAAGTTAGAGGCGGCAGGATTGGTCAGAGGAGTGCTTCACCCAACCTGGTTGGCCAATCCGGTTGTAGTGCGCAAGGCGAATGGGAAATGGAGGCTGTGTATCGATTATACAGATATCAATAAAGCCTGTCCAAAAGATCCCTTTCCCTTGCCGCGCATCAACCAGATTGTGGATTCCACCGCTGGTTGTGATCTCCTGTCCTTCCTTGATGCCTACTCAGGGTATCATCAGATCTTCATGGCGAAAGAAGATGAAGAAAAGACCGCATTTATCACCCCATGTGGTACGTATTGTTTTATATGAATGCCTTTCGGGTTGAAAAGTGCTGGTTCTACATTTGCGAGAGCGGTCCAAATCGGTTTTGAGCCTCAACTCCATAGAAATATGGAGGCTTACATGGATGACATAGTGGTCAAAACCAAGGACAAGGCGACGCTCATACAAGATTTAGAAGAAACATTTGCAAATCTGCGCAAGATCAACTTAAAGCTCAATCCTGAGAAGTGCGTGTTCGGTGTTCCTTCCGGCAAGCTCCTCGGATTCTTTGTATCTTGTCGGGGAATCGAAGCGAACCCCGACAAGATCAAAGCTATTGAGCAGATTGAAGCGCCAAGACGCATCAAGGATGTCCGTCGTCTTGCCGGCTGTGTTGCTGCTCTAAGCAGGTTTATTTCCAAATCTGCTGAGCGCGCCCTGCCCTTTTTCAAAATTTTGAAGAAGGCAGGTCCAATGAAATGGACTCCGGAGGCGGAGGCTGCGCTGCAAGATTTGAAGAAATACCTTTCTTCTCAGCCGACGCTAGTCGCGCCTAAACCATGAGAGCCGTTGCTACTATATTTGGCAGCAACAAATCAAGTGGTTAGTGCTGCGTTAGTGGCGCAGAGAGAAGTTGATGAGGAAGCAACACCAGCGGCATGACCGTCAGGTGACGCGGCAGGATCTTCCCTGGCAAGGGTTGATCTCGGCAAGACAAGATCTGTGCAGTCAGAAGAATCATTGCAGAAGAAAAAGGTGGTGCAATGCCCAATTTATTTTGTTAGCTCTCTTTTACAAGGAGCTAGGTCAAGAGATTCTGGTGTGTAGAAGTTGCTTTTCGGCCTCATTATGGCCTCGAGGAAGCTACGCCATTATTTTCAAGCGCATGAAGTCACCGTCGTAACTCGCTTTCCGTTGCAACGGATTTTGCGAAATCCAGAAGCAACCGGCAGGATTGTGGAGTGGGCGTTGGAGTTGTCAAGCTTTGGTCTCAAGTTTGAAAGCACTTCGACAATTCAGAGCAGGGCCTTGGTAGAGTTCATTGCGGAATGGACCCCAATGCCAGACGAGGAGGTTCAAGAAACAATTCTCCCCAGCAAGGAAATTGACCAGCAATGGGTTATGTACTTTGACGGGGCTTTTTCGCTGCAAGGCGCCGGTTCTGGCGTGCTACTTGTCGCACCCACCAAAGAGCACCTCAAGTACGTAGTCCAAATGCATTTTCCCCGGGAGAGTTCGACGAACAACACTGCGGAGTACGAGGGCTTGCTTGCCGGTCTCAGGATCGCGGCAGACCTTGGTATCAAGAAGCTCGTCATCAGAGGCGATTCACAGCTTGTCGTCAGGCAAGTTAATAAGAGTTATCAGAGTCCATTGATGCAATCCTATGTGGATGAAGTGAGAAAAATGGAAGAGCACTTTGACAGTCTCCAAATGAAGCACATCCCTCGTGCCGAGAACAGTATTGCTGACGACCTGTCAAAGCGCGCTGCCCTCAAGTTGCCTGTGGAACCAGGAACTTTTGTGCTCCATTTGACTCAACCATCTGTGGCGCCATCAATGCGACAAGAAAAGAGAAGAAAGTTGAACACTGGACAGTACTTTCCGGCAGAGCTCCCGGGAGCCGCCGGCAAGGAACTTGCCGGGATCAACGACAAACCTGCCGCGGAACGACAGGCTCCGGCGGAACCTCACACTTTCGCCGTCGAGACAAATGTTCCCCCGGCGGAGGAGATGCCTTTAGTCCTAGCTGTCGAGCCCCAGGCTCCAGCATGGGCACAACACATTGTCCATTTCCTTCAAACAGGAGAACTTTCGGAGGAACAGGAAGAAGCGGAAAGAGAAGCCCGTCGGTCTGTTATGTACAAGTTCGTCGATGACGTCCTGTACAGAAAGAGACCAAACGGTGTGAAATAGAAGTGCATTCCTCGGGAGGATGGACTAGAGCTGTTGGCAGAAATACATGGAGGCATATGTGGCTCTCACATAGGATCAAGAGCACTTGTCGGGAAAGCATTCCGGCAATGTTTCTTTTGGCCCACCGCTCTCCAGGATGCAACTGCACTAGTAACTAAGTGTGAAGCGTGCCAGTTTCATTCGAAGAAATCGCATCAACCAGCTCAAGCTCTTCAGACAATCCCTCTCTCCTAGCCATTTTCGGTCTGGGGGCTCGACATACTGGGCCCTTTCCCCCGTGCTACCGGGGGCTTTGAGTACTTGTACGTTGCTATCAACAAGTTCACAAAGTGGCCGGAGGTGGAAGCAGTGAGGAAGGTGACAGCACAATCAGCCGTCAAGTTCTTTAAAGTGATAGTTTACCGTTTCGGTGTGCCCAACAGGATCATCACCAACAATGGCACGCAATTCACAAGTCGCACCTTCATGCAGTACGTCCAAGACCTTGGCGGCAAAATTTGTTTTGCCTCTGTTGCTCACCCGAGAAGCAACGGCCAAGCGGAGAGGGCCAATGCTGAAGTGCTGCACGGTCTCAGGACCAGAACCTTTGACTGGCTGAAAAAGTGCGGAAGACGCTGGATTGATGAGTTGCCGGCGGTTCTTTGGTCAATCAGAACGACACCAAATCGAGCCACTGGCCAGACACCCTTCGCTCTGGTCTACGGAGCGGAAGCAGTTCTCCCCATGGAACTCACGTACGGATCACCTCGAGTGCTCGCTTATGATGAGCTTAAGCAAGAGCAGCTGCGGCAAGATGACGCTGTGCTCCTTGAGGAGAATCGTCTTCAGGCTGCTGTGTGAGCTGCACGCTACCAGCAAGCTTTGCGCCGCTACCATAGCCGTAAAGTTCATGCCCGATGCCTTGAGGAAGGCGACCTTGTTCTTCGACGGATTTAGTCCGCCAAGAATTCAAACAAGTTGACGCCGAAGTGGGAAGGCCCTTATCGGGTAGTACGAGTCACCAGGCTCGGCGTTGTCCGCCTGGAGACCGAAGATGGCGTTCCAGTGAGCAATTCTTGGAATATCGAACATCTTCGCAAGTTCTACCCATAAGGCGCGGTTGCCAGGGGCTCCCGGCAACCACCCTTTTGTACAAGTCTTGCCGGCAAGGCATATAATCCTTTGTACAAAGCCAGGCGCAGACCCTGAGCACAGATGAATAAATTTAAGTGTTGTGCATTTCCTTTTTGATTTCCATGTTCATATATATATGCATGTGTGTCTAAGATGTTGTATGACACCTACTCCCGGTAAGTTCTAACGAACCGCCAAGGTTTCATATCTTTATTTTCTCTTCTTTCTTTTTCTCAAAAGACAGAAGCATTCCTCGCGTGCACATTTGCCGGGGGGGGGGGGGGGGGGGGGAAGGGAGATATGAGTACCAGTTGGCGACGTTCAGAATTGATGCTTGCCGGAGGAAGGACAGCGACAGAAAGCTAAGTTCTAAAACTTAGAACAAGTTTCCTTTATTGCAAAGTTATTTCCTTGGACGATTTCGACTTTTGTATGGAAAATCTGCATGCGAAGGAACCCTTGCTGTAATGGGTTGCGCCCTTATTTTGTTTCGAGTCCACTCAACAATTTAAGTGGCTGCACTGAGAACGCCAAGGAGTCTTGCTGGCCGCTGCGCCTCCAGCAGGCTGCTGAAGTCCCGCACCCAGCGCTCGTGGCAGGTTGCGCGCCGGCAAGTTTTTCAGTAAGCGTAGGGTGAACTCCATACATAAAGGAATCAGACAAGGGAGATAGCATGCATGTACCCAAACATAAGCAAGTTATATTACATTAATAAGTTGCCACAGTTCTAACTTAAGACTTAATTGTCTTTGGCATGGAATGACGACAGCAAGAAGAGGTGGAGCAGTTAATCTCTGCGCTGGCCTTCAACCCTTTTGATTGAATCCACCTTCTCAAGGATAGGCGCGACAAGCTCTTCAAGTGCCTCGAGATTTGCGTCCTTTGGCAGGTGGCCAAGCACGTTGGAGAGGTCGATGCCAGGATTATTATGCACCACCTTGATAAGTACCTTGCGGAGGACGGCCCGGCAAAGCCGGCGGGACTCGTTTGCCAATTGGGTCGCCCGGTTAGACTGAAGCAACTTCAGGGCATCAATTATGCTTTCGAAGAACATCGTCAACCTGGCACTCGAAGATATCCTTTCCTCGGAAGAATACCTAAAGTTCGACAAGCCCATGGTTGACAGTTCTGCCGTGAGCATCTCCGCAGCATCGATGAGACGTCCAGTCCAGATTTTCACCCCCTTTTCGTAATCAACTTGGGCGGCGGCAGCGCTCTTGAGCAGGTTCCTCTCTTCCTGGAGATCTTTGAGCAGGGCCTTCTCGCGGGCCCTGCCGGCCCCGAGAGACTTCTCCAACATGGTCAGCTTCAATTCTAGAATGGCAATAGCATCATTTGCTGAGGAGAGCTGCTTGGTCTTGTTAGACATGGCAACTTGCATCTCCACCAGGGTGTGGAGGGTTTTTTCCCTATCACCTTTGAGCATCCAGAGCTCCTTGCCGTGTTCTTCGAGATCCACTTCTAGTTTCTTTACTTTGTCGCTCAGCACATTCTTGGTGGCCTCTATAGCCTCGGCAGCATCGACGGCCTACTTGGGCTTGCCGGCGTGATCTACAGTTAGAGCTTCGAGCGCCTCTTTGTGTTTCTGCTGCAGCTCCTGGGTCTGCCGCGCGACAAGCTTCTCGATATCTTCGTTTTTGCTGCGAAGCTTGGCGGCGAGCGCCTTCTCATGTGCGGCAAGGTCTTCCTCGTGAGCATCAAGCGCAATGTGACGCCCCGTCAGGAGAGCATCTTCAGCAGCAATTCTTTGCGTAGCTTCCTCTTGCGCCTTCTCCATGTCAGATTGTTTCAGGAGGATTTTTGTCCGCTGTTGGCTCACTTATTCCCGGCCGGCAGTCAACTCTTGGAGGGCCTCGGCATACCAGACTTGCATTTGTTCGACGCGCCTCTGAAAATCTGCTTCGGCCGCCTCGACAACTGCCATTCTGGAATCAGCTTTCTCTTTCCGGGCACGGTGGAGAGCCTAAAGCTTGCGGAAAGTTTCGCCCATGGCCTGAAGGAGCTGATCCTCTTCAGATTTGCCGCTGCTAGCGCTTGGATCATCAACAACCTCAAGCCGGCAGCAGCGATGATTTCTTCATCAAAGACTTCCCCTTCGGTCGGTGCCCCAATGCTTGCCGTCCCCGGCAAGTTGACAAACAGGTTCTCGCCAACTTTGAGATATTTGCTGGATGAGGGGACTTCACATGTTGATGGTTGATCCTCAACAACCGCTTCACCAGTAGTAGGGGGCTCCATGGCTGGCGTAGCGCCTCGCGCTCCTGCGGCAGGAATGCCGTCAGTACGGTCACCAGCCTCCTTGCCGCCCTCTTCAGTAGACTCTTTGGCAGGTTCCTCATGTGCAGTCTTGGCGGCCTCCTCGGCAAAAGCACCGCCAGCTTCTACGGTGGCATCCGTGGCGGCCTCGCTGGCAGCAATCTTGTCGGCTTCGGCGGCAACATTCCTGGCGGTCTCCTCAATGACAGCGCCAATGTCCATGTCTTCCATCTCAGGGAATTCTGAAGGACAAGGGGGAGAAATAGAATGAGATCAAGATCGAAGTTCAAGAAGACAAAAGAAAGAGAGATAAAGGAAAGAATAGCAGGCACGCTGAGGCAATTGGTTACCTGCATCGGGCTGTTGAGAGGTGGCCTCGCCCCTCCTGGCAACCTTGGTTGCCGGGGGTAAGATGCCAACAGCCATGGTTGTTGGCTCCTCCTCAACCAAGACAAGCTCGTCGGTGTGATCACTTGCCGGGGACGCGCTTGTGGGCGATGTGGTTGACAGAGGTGGCGCGACGAGGGTATCTCCTGATAACTCCCTTTGTTGCCGTCCTTCTCCTGCAAGCCCAAGGATATCAGCGGCAAGGATAGGAACCTCAGCATTCCCCAACCGAAAAGAGTAATGAACTTACGCTGGAGGCTGCGCTGGGGGCTGCGTCGAGGACTGAGATCCGGGCTGATAGTAGTAGTTTCCGGCACGCTCACAAAGCCTATCGGAGGCTCATCGCCTATTGAAGTCTTTGTCCTCTTCGCCATCCTCTCCATCAAGGTTTCTGCATCACTTCAGAGACAATACAAGCAAGTCAATAAGATTGATCCAGGATTGGAAGATAAAGGCTGTAGCAAGGTACTCACTCTTCCTCTTCTCGCTCCGGACTGAAGCCGGAGATGTTGAAATCGACCTCCGTTGCAGTGTCTGTGTGGGAAGGCGGAGGAGGGGTCCTAGATCGCTTGGCTGTAGCGGGCGCCGGGGCTTGGCGTGTTTCCGTCACCTCAGCTTCCGGTGCGGTAGTGCGAGACACCCCTGCCGCCTCAGCAGTTGCCGCTGATGTGGGTCTCGCACGCCGCGCAGGTTGCTGTCAGACTCCTTGCCGCGGCGCAGTCTTGCCGGCCGCTTTCTTGCCGGGAGCCTCGCTGCTCGAGGAAGGTTGGCTTGCCGGGATGCCAGATACGGCCTTTCGAAGAACACGCTTTGTCTTCTTCGGGGCTGGGAGCTCTTCTTGCAGTTCTTCTTCAGCCGTGACTTCATCGGACGAGCTCTCAGCGGCTGTGCTGCTCTGTTCCCCGGCAGCTTTGCCCTTCCCGGCAGGTTTTCCTTCCACCACTACCTCTGCGTCACTGGTTTCCCATTCTGTGAAGGCGACGCTGCCAGCCTCCGCGGCAAGATTTGCCTCCTCCGCCCTAGTGGCGATGTATGCCACCTCTTCGTCGGTGGTGGCTCGAATGAAGTCTGCTTCTTCCCGGACGGCCCTCTCCGTCAAGTTATCAAAGAACTTTTGTGCCTCTTCCTCGGATGGCTCAACCCATGTCGCGTCGAGACTGTGGGCATTGAACAGTGGCATGGTAGCGATAATTGACCCCAGGGCAGAGTTGTTGCACAGAGGGACAATCCTTGCCGGCAACCGATGCTTGTTGTCGCGCTGGAACAGCTTTTGACGGAGAGCGCCAAGTTGCATAGCAGTCAAATTGTTGTTCAACCCGGGGCGCAGTCTCATGATGTCTGCTGCGTTTTGGTATTCCCAAGCTGGTCTTCCTTTATTCTGCAAGGGGGCAATGCGGCGGCGGAGAAAATCGAAGCCAATCATCTCCATTGTTAGCCCGGCAGCTTTCACGCGAAGAATCCTGGTGGTGGCGATTGTGAGTTTTTCATCTTCAGCAGCAAGATTGCTCCAGCCACTGCCGCAGACCGCTTTCTGCTGTCGAGGCAGACAGAATGGATGGGGATCTGTTTCCTTGATCCAGCACCACTCAGCCCGCCATTCGTCCCACTTCTCACGGTAAACGCCTTCTGGGTATATTTACTTATTCCAAGCCCTTGGAATCTAGGCGATAGAACCAGAGAGGGCCTCTCCTTTTTGGATACGAGGGAAAAAATAGTGGCGGAAAAGGGCAGTATTGGGAACCACTCCGGCAAAGTTTTCACAAAGGTGAGCAAAGATGGACATACACAATACCGCATTCGGCGTGAAGTCGAGAAGATGGAAGCCGTATGTGTACATAATGTCGTTGAAGAAGTCAGAAAATGGAGGACAGAGCCCGCAATAGAAGTATGCGACGAAAAAGGGATATCTGTCTGACCCACTCTTGGAGCAAGAACCTGGAATCACTCGAGTGGCGGGGTGAGCCTGCGTCTCCCTCGCCCACATGCACTGGTACCGCCTCTTCAAAGCTTCCGCATCAAGCGACGGGGTGAAGACGACATACTTCTTCCGCATCTTCACCAGCTCGCTCTCCGGGACATCGGCTTTCATCTCCTTGCCCTTGCCTTTGCTGGTCTTGGGTGGCATGGCGACTGCAAGGGCGGAAGCCGGGGATGAAGCGGGCGTGGAGGCGACAAGCGGATGAGGGAAAGCTTTGCTCTGAGCTCGAGAGAAGGAAAGCAATGGCGACGGCCAGATTGAGAAGAAGAGGGGGGTAAATAGGCTGTGCCTCTGTGGTTTCTCCTTTTTATGGGGAAGGAGCGGGGCCATCTCTTTTACTCCCCAATGTGAATGCGCCTCTGCAGGCGTGTTGCAGTTGCAGCTTTTGAGGCACGCTTCCCACGTCGCACGTTCAGCGCGCGTAGTGGGGTGCACAGTAAACGGGATATTTACGAGCAGTTAATCCCCCGCCACGTGTGCCCGTGCACTGTTTGGGCCTAGCCCAACAACGCCTCGCACTCGTGTGTGACCTAAGCCCGGGGGCTCCTGTCGGTGTACTAAGTATTGGGCCATTAGTACCCCGTACTTGTGCACGGGCAGTTGCAACCATACTCGCGGCAAGGCTTGTCGGGGAACAGTTCGATGTCGGTGTACTAAGTATTGGGCCATTAGTACCCCGTACTTGTGCACGGGCAGTTGCAGCCATACTCGCGGCAAGGCTTGTCGGGGAACAGTTCGAGGTTGACTCAGGCCACCAAAGAAATCCTCAAGTCAAAGATCTGAGGATCAGCAGATAAGAAGAGCTGGAATCCGAAGGCCAGCTTCCCCGGCAAGATCTTGCCGGGGTGGCCTGCGAAGCCCGGCAAGATTCGGCGCCCGGCAAGATTCAGCACCCGGCAAGATTTTGTTGCTGTGCCCCCGCTCTGGCACAGCAACAAACCCGACATTCTGGGTCCTTCTTTGGATGCGTGGCGACGCGCCAGTGGAGGAGAGCTTAAGCGGTGCTGATGGGATGGCCCTTTTTTCCATCCCCAAGAAAGTGAGGACACTTAGACGGACACCTCACGATGCATTAAATGCGTTCGTCCTAATCCGTCAGGGGTTAGGTATGATGACCCTGTAGCTACTTTACACCTCAATGTATGTACATTTTGCCACTGTGGTGACCCCTTGGTGATATAAAAGGAGGCCCAAGGCAACTGCTACAGGGAGGAGGATCTTCTGGCCCATTCTGCATGCGTAGCTGCTCTTTGAATGTACTGTTCACTGCGAGCGCTCCTGGAGCCTGGGCTCAAGAACACCGGTAATAAAACAAGGCAGGAGTAGGGTTTTACGCTGATCAGCGGCCTGAACCTGGGTAAAATCGCCCCGCGTCGATCGTTGGTTCTGCTCTTTGCGCATACCTCTCCCCCCGCCGAATCGTAAAGGGATTCTCCGAGGGTCCCATAGGTGTCGCACGCCGACAATCGGTATCTTCATACCGAGTTCAATCTCGTTACCAGCAAGTCTCTTTACTCATTCCGTAATACATCACCTCGTAACTAAATTGTTAGTTATTTGCTTGCAAGCCTATGATGTGTAATACCGAGAGGGCCCAGAGATACCTCTCCGATACTTTGAGTGACAAATCCTAATCTCAATCTATGCCAACTCAACAAACACCTTCGGAGATACCTATAGAGCATACTTATAATCACCCAGTTACATTGTGACGTTTGATAGCACACAAGGTATTCCTCCGGTATCCGGGAGTTGCATAATCTCATAGTCGAAGGAATATGTACTTGACATGAAGAAAGCAATAGCGATAAACTGAACGATCATTACGCTAAGCTAAGGGATGGGTCTTGTTCATCACATCATTCTCCTAACGATGTGATCCCGTTATCAAATGACAACACATGTCTATGGTTAGGAAACCTTAACCATCTTTGATCAACGAGCTAGTCTAGTAGATGCTTACTAGGGACATGGTATTTTTTTATGTATTCACACATGTATTTAAGTTTCTAATCAATACAATTCTAGCATGAATAATAAACCTTTATCATGAATAAGGAAATATAAAATAACAACTTTATTATTGCCTCTAGGGCATATTTCCTTCAGGAGGACGCCGGGGTTTCGCGGCTGGTGGAGAGGTAGTTTTGGCGCCCACGGAGTACGAATGGGGAATCGGACGGGGGGGGGGGGGGGGGGTGAAGCTATGGGGAACCATGTTTCGGTCTGGGACACGCTTGTTTGAAATTTGGGGAAAATACAAACTTTGCCCCCCTCTTAAATTTCAGACCTACTGCGGTTCGGGTGTAGGACGGTAATCCCAGTTGTCCCAAACAGTGGGAGGGAGCGATTTCGGCCGAGCGCATGTGTGTTTAGGCGGCCACGGTGTATGAATGTTTTTCGGAGGCGGTTGCGTGGCGTCTAGATGAAGTTACAAACCTACCCTGGTTTAGATCTTTGGACGTCGGGCCAGTAGGTTTCATGGGTCGGAGTTAGAAAAGTAATTTCCTTCTACCAAACATTGGTCTCACCTGGTTTCGGGCGAGTAGAGGCTCTTTTGGCGCTTCGTTCGAAATTTTGAAACAGAAGCATTCACGTTTAGAGTACTCTTGAACTTTGAGGATTGACCTAAATAGACAACGTTAAATTTGACCTTGTATGTTTGAAAACCTCATTAAATTATGCGCTTCTTTTTGAAATTTTGACACTTGAAAATCCTATAACTACGATTATTTTGGAATGGAGGAGGTAAATTTGAATCTATTTTGTACACAACTATATATGCTATTATGTACAAAAGCAGCGCAAAGATTGGTTCCCCCATAATTTAGGTATGATACAAATGCCATGATCTCGAAGTCAAATAGTTGAATGGACTTCATGTTGAATTTGAATTTTTCAACCACCTTAAGTTGAATTCAAATGTATGCTAGTTCATAGCTGGCTATTTATAATGTTCATTGTGTAACCTTTGTATGTATAATGTGCTTTACACACACAACATGAACTATACTCACGTTTATATTCGAATTACTAAAGCGATGCGTTGTCTGGAGTTCAAAATACTGACTCTATTGATCAATTATGTCGAATAATAACATAGACATTCTCAAATTCGATAGAATATAGATGTCTGATGGATCACTGAGCGTTCCTTATGCGAATTGTAAATATCATGATCCCATCCTAATATTTAGATACAATTTATATTTTTAATCAATGTGTACATCAGTCTTTTACGTGTAGTTTCACTCTCCATAGGCCTCTCCTCACACACGCGCTAATTTTCTCTCTCACACATACGCACACACGGTGTATATCCATCGGTGGTCTCTCACACATGCTCACACTCTCTCTCCCGAGGTGTCTTTCTCGCACACATGCTCTCGATATCACCCTCCTTCCCTCTCGCAACCATTTACGACTGTTTTCACTAACCTTTATCACAAGCACTCTTCCTCTCACATGCATACGCACACACAATCCCTATCGACCCTTCCTCTATACATGGACCTGCCTACGTGTCTCCCGCACGCACATTATCTTGAGGCCTATCTCGCACGCATTGTCTCCACCTCTCTTCCTAATTGATGAATATGATTCCAGCAGAACATTCTATAGGATGCCCCTTAAAGTTAGGTTGGATGAATGGTAATATCAAAGAGAAGGGATTACCTTAGTCTGAGGACCTAGGGTTACAAATCCTAGCCGGCTTTGTCAGTGGACACAGAGTCCTTCACGACTCTGGTATCTTTGTCTTGTACGACTAGTCCTCCATGGGTCTCCCTGAATGCGTCACGGGCCGACCAATGTGGCGCAGGACAGAACCGACCCAAGGGCCTCACCTCGGCCTACCGGACCTCACGCGGTGACACACCCTCTGCCCCTAGGTCTCGTTATCTTCTCACACCCACACATACCAACACAGACACCACACAAAATATTTTCTCCTCATGACTCTATCCCCTCCCCCCTTGCATGTACACACTCAAGGGTGGCATCCTATTTGTCTCTCTATCTCTCTCTCTAGACCTCTTTCATTTCTCGTGCTATCTCTCCCATGTCGCCCCCCGGCGGCCCCTCTATCCATGCCTCTCTCGAATACGTACACATACCCTCTCTAGGCCTGCCAAATATGTCAACTACACATTCACACATGTTACATCTTATCACGTACCCCATTGATCTACAAAGCCCTCTCTTCACGTTTACTTCGCATACAACATTCCTTTTGAATAAAACCACACAAACTGTGGCCAAAAATTTATTTTAGAATTTCTACATATATACAGCATTACAAAGTTATATGGAGTATGAAAGTTAATTTGCATTGCATGGTGCACCCAATGATATTTATTCTGCACTGTGAATTTATATATTTTATACTATATATAAAGTTAGTCATAATAAAGAGAACCGAAGAGCATCTCTCTCTCCATCGCACACACCTCCTCTACGCCCCTTTCACGTACGCACACAAACTATCTCCAGGTCCTCTAAAAGTACGCCCCCAGCACATTCACGCATGTTTCATCTTTCTCTCGCGATATATATAGTGACGATCATTGTATTTGAAGCGAAAGCACGATACGTACATTGGACTTCAGAATCCACTCATTACGGTAACCATTTACGTTTTGTGATTATTATACAGTCACGGGCTCACCGTACAGTTCTTTATTTGTTGAAGACACGACTAGTTGACCAGTTAAACGCTCCACATGGTACCTCTAGTGTTGCATCACATTCTCTCACTACCATTGGGCCCACCTGTCGACGTGTATCAGAATGAAAACAAAGGATAAAAAAATATTGGACGGTGGTTCGAAGTCATGACCGCGGGCACAACGGACAAGGTGGCCTTGTATTGGTATGGTGAGGCGTCTGTTTTAACACACATGAGCTGGTGTGGTGATTATACACACACGCACGCATGCACATGAACTGCATGCACGCAACATTCCCACATACACATGCAGCCACGCACGCACGCAACACTCACACACACACACACACGCACACATGCATGCACATGCCACACGACCAACACACACGCTCAAGTGCTCAACCTACACGTGCATGCACACACATCAGGCCCTGACAGACACATACACAACCAGGTGGTTCCTACGCATGGGTTGGAGTCTTGTCACGCCTGCGTAAATTTGTTTTTATCTTACTTTTTTTCTATGCGAACTCATAGGTGGGACCCACAAGGAACATGGTCAATTTAACCAGTCAACATAGTGCCACGCAGACTATTTGGCCGGTCAACAAAGTGCATTCCGATGCTGAACGGTGGGCAAGTGACCGTATAATCACCGCAAAACATATATAGTGATCGTAATGAGCGTATTCTGTTGTCCGGTGACCGTATTACGCTTTTCGCTTGAAATACACTGACCGCCAGTGTATTTATCTCTTCTCTTGCTCTCTCCGTGGAGCCGAGTAGGCCAATGTGCCAGTGCCTAAATTGGCGCACGCCACCCCATTATTGATGTATTGGTTTCGTAAGAGCGAACAAGCATTCATGTCTACCGTACAAACTGTAGATATGATTTACAAATGCTATGAATACGAATACAAATATTTGAATCCACTTTATGCCCAATTTCTCTCTGTAGGCCCTCCAAAATTACATCTCTACATGTTCTCGCATGTTACATCTAACAACTATGCAATACAACACTACTACGACTACACTCTAACACAATAAATCATATGTGTTTTTAGTTTTACTAGATCTCATATTGTTACTTAATTATTCAGTTTGCATACACTAAAATTGCCTTTGAAATGTATGGCTAGTATCATCTACCACGCGGCAAAAATCCCGCCCTTGCCTGTTTAATCGGGTTTGTATCAATGGATCGTGCGAAACAGCAAAACTATAGTAGTACTACAGTACAAGTAACAGTTCACTGGGCCGCCGTGTCGTGTACTCCTCCGTCGTAAGAGTGGAGCGCTCGCTTTCATAAATGTTCTAGTCCCTTTCGCCGACATGTGGGACATCAAGCAACCGGGTCCATGTGCCATACCGAA
The DNA here is from genome assembly GCA_011799875.1 of Thinopyrum elongatum. Lineage (NCBI taxonomy): Eukaryota > Viridiplantae > Streptophyta > Magnoliopsida > Poales > Poaceae > Thinopyrum > Thinopyrum elongatum. The sequence continues at coordinate 370,185,933 of CM022303.1, forward strand.
ATAACAGTGCAGAGCAACAGGGGTCAAGCACCCCGGTCATGGCGCCGGCGTAGTAATGAGCAATGAGGCATCAAATCACAAAGATGCACCTTTCCCGTAGTTAAGTTGGAGGGACGAAGTGATGCTAAAAAAAGAAGTTGGAGGGATGAAGCAACCATCATTTCCCTCGTTGCTGAATTTGCTTCTCCCTCATCTTCTTCAAGTTAACCACGTGTTGCTTCTGCCGTTGTTCTGCCTCATGTGGGACGCGGATCGGCTTGGTAAATCGCTGACATGTGGGACCACATGTTAGCAAACCGCCAGGCCAACATCCTCTAAAAATAAGAAATCTCCCCCGCCTTCCTCACGGCAAAATCACCTCCTTTTTACTAATCTTGATATAATTTTTTAGATCAATATAATTGAGATTTGTATAGATAGCACACAGGAGCAAAACCAAGTGGTACGGTTAAGGTCATCCACAATGTGTAGCCAAATGTGAAAATAGCTTTTGGCATTGATGGGAACCATTGTGGAGGGTGCTGCCAAAGCCAAAAAGAGAGAACCGAAGCTCCCTAATTGATTGATTGAAGGAATAGAAAAATGCAACCTCTCTCCTCTTTCTCCTGTGCTTGGACGCATGTACAGTATAGAGCACAGAGTCTACTCCCCTGTCCCTTCTATCACAAATCACAAAGCAGTGAGGCGTCAAATCAGAAAGCACGGACGAAGCAACCATCATTTCACTCTTCGCTGACTCTGCTTCTCCTTCGTCTTCTTCGAGAAACCACCTTACTGCACTAAGCTGGACGGATGACGCTATTGTGTAATAGTACATTTACGCCTCCTTTGGTTCAACGGACTTCCTGGATGCAAAGAAGGCGGTTGTCTTAGCTTGCAGGTGGCACTTGCGAATGACTTACCGTGGTCTCCCTTAATGGTGTGCTCCGTCGAATGCACTTCGCCAAAGCCACAACGTTCGAGATATCGTCGACGTCACCGCAATGGGGAAGGAAGTCAAATAATTACTACCTCCATTTTCTTGAATACAAGGCCGTATCAAAATTACAATTTGCAGAAGGTCACTAACACTAATCGAGGTAAAATTGATGGGGTTTGCCTCGTACTAGCAAACAAGGACATTAATATACCCTTGCATGCATGCGGAAGTGAGAAGGTTGGTTTGCATGGCGCTGCATTATTCAAGCAATGAGGAGTGAGATGGTTAGCTCTTTGGGCGTTGGAGAAAAAAATACGCATTAATTGACACGTCAAATGAGGATTTGTATCGATCAATCCCGCGAAAGAAAACCCCGCCTTTCTTTTTTAACACAAGTAGTACTACGTACTTGTATCCTGTTTGGGTCTAGGCCTTGCATTGCCATACTTTGCCACACATTTTTGCCAACCTTGCCTAAAGTTTTTCAAAATGAAAAGGAGGTACACTTGCGCACGGCTGTCGCGGTCGCACCGCACCCTCACACAGTCGCTCTTGCACGCTGCAAACCCAACCAAGGGAACGCACCCTCACTGACACGTGCTACCGCATGTGATCAAACCAAACTCAGCCATCCTACCGCTGACACATAATTTTCGTTCATACAGTATGTTTATCCAACCGCATGTTGGGGAAGATCCGTGCGGCCCGGGCGGTGGTCTGTTAGGGAAGAAGAAGAAGAGGTGACAAAGAAGAAGGGTTAGGAGACGTAGGATATTCATCCAACCGCCTGAAATGGTCGACTGACCTAAATGATGAAAGTCAGGCGACTTGAATAAATATATGTTTTTACACAGCAGAAGATCCCTAAAAACAACAACATAAAGAAAAACTATCACTGCTCACGGAATGAGATGGCCTCATCATCTTTGGCTGCCGGCGCGAACCAGCCGTAGCTGCCAACGTGTGTCTCCGCACTGTGGTTGTCCTCGGCCTCCAGCTACTCATTCACGCGGAGCGTGTGGGCGCTCCGCACGGACACGAGCACCGCCCGGTTCACGTCCACGATGTTCGGTTCTTCCGGTAGGAGGGCCTCGATGGCAGTGGCATCCACGCGCTCCACATCGAGTTGAGCCTCCGCTGCCTGGTTCAAGTCCAGGACGTCCGGTTCCGCTTGCAGGAGGGCCTCGATGGTAGCGTCATCCGTGCGCTCTGTGTCAAGTTGAGCCTCCGCCGCCCGGTTCATGTCCACGACATCCGGTTCCTCCTGCAGGAGAGCCTCGATGGCAGCGGCATCCGTGCGCTCCACGTTGAGTTGAGCCTCCGCCTCCTGGTCCTCCTTTAGGATTGCTAGGTTGAACTGCTGGTCCGCCTGCACCATGGGGGACCCGGACGCCGGCACGAAGTTGATGTCCATCGTCTCATACGCATCGGGGGCCTTCTGCACCGCGACCTCCGCCATGAACATTGGATCGGCTTCCTCCTCCTCGGAGCTTGGCTCCAGAAAACTCGGGGATTGGCCCGCTGCAAGCGAGCTTGGGAACGGAGGTCTGTGGCACCGACCGCCGCCGCGATTTCTACGCGGCGCTCCGGCGTCAGCATCTTATAGTACGTGATCTTGCAGTGCACCATGGCTTTCCGGTGAACTAGGGGACGACTGATGCGGGCTAGGGGATCGAAAGGTGGGGGAATGGGCTGGAGAGGAGGTGTGGTTTTGGGGCAGTGGTGACCGGCCGGCAAGTAGCTGGAGTAGGCCGAGCAGCGAAGGTTCTGGTGTGAATAGTGGTTCCGGTGACGACCGGTCAATCGGTTTTGACTGTGCGGAGTTTGCAAAGCCGGACGGTTGGAGCCTGGAGAGTTGTGGGGTGGGATGGGACCAAAGTTTCGGAGTTTCACGTGGCAGACATCCGGACCTTCCCATCGTTCCTATCGATGATGAGGAGGTGACTTCGTAAATCTCAAGATGACTAGCAAGATGCCCGTGCATTGCACCGAACATCATGATGCATTTCTTTACAAAACACTTGTTGTCATTGACCCATGCAGGAGTAATCCCATGTGTAAAAACTAATGATATCTCGAGAATTTCATCGAAAAAAATGGTATCTCGAGAATTCCATCGAAAAATGATATCTCGAGAAAGATGAGAGATAAGGTGAGGAGGAGTGTGGCGCGGTGGTGATTGGTGGTCGGACTTAGCGGAGGCATGGGGATGGACGACGCCGGCAGCGGCCAGCATGCCAGATTGTTCCAGAGGCTTCCTTTTTTAATTACTCAACAATGAAGTTGTGGGAGATAAGGATGAACGAGAGAGGTGCGGGTATCTTTTTGCAAAATTGGCATAGTTTGCTTTCTATCCGTCAGATATAGATCATACGGTCTATATTGCAAGATGGCAGGCACACCATCATCACCGAGAGAAGAGATATATTATAGATATGACGGCTCAGTCTCTCGAAGGTGCTCATAGGGGTAGAGTGTGCGTGTGTGCGTTCATAGAGGTGAGTGTATGCGCGCATTTATGAGCGCTTGCGTCTGTACAGTGTTAAAAAAAATGAGTACTCAAAGTATGCAAGTTTATAAGGAATGGACAGTGTACATCACTCTTGTCGCATTCGCGTTGCACCCCGGCACGGTGGACCCTGCACGTCGCTCACCAAATGGAACGCGCTTCATCTTGCATTTTTGCTCGCTTGCGTTTTCGCTCGCTTGAGAGCAAACCGACGTTCGTCCCCCTCCCCCGGCCGCGTCATTTATGGATACTACTAGACTAGAAGAGAGAGAGGTCGGCCGAGTGTTAATGAGGCCATATTGACGCTCGAATTTTGCCGGGAAAATAGGGAAACCGACATGTGGGGCACACCTGTCGGGATGACGTGGCGCAGACTAGTCCAATGGAGGAGCTGGCCCACAACCTCCTCGCCACCGGCAACCATTCATGTGGGTCATGGGGCCCAGCAACATGGTGCAACTCCCGCACCGCCTCTGGGCACGGCGACCGCGGTGAGCGACACGCTCATCGCCGCTGGACATGCTTGGCTTCAGGGTGCCGAGGGTGGCGCTGCCGCTTCCGCTGTGGCACGGCCAACAGATCAACACCCGGCTCGTCGAGGATGCACGGGGCGCCGAAGTGTGCGCGCGCCGCGACGCGTCTGCGGAGTGTTCTAGTGCGGCTAACTGCATCCCCAGGACCTGAGACCATGCCGGGTCGTCTTTCAGTGACATGTGGGAACGCACGTGAGCAAAGGGCATGTCCAACGTTGCCACGCCCGTAGCTGACATCCCTGGCACACAAAAAACCCTCGTCCCTCGCGCCATCGTGCGCGTGCATTCCCAGCCGGCCCCAGCTGCCCGCATTCATGCCGTCCGTCCGTATGCCGTCATTAAGTAGGCTCGCTACCCGAGGAACCAACTCCGGCGCCTTATTGACGCACCCAGACACTTGGCCTCACCGGAATGCGCTACTTAAAGCGGCAACACCCAGCTAAACTCCACACCATAGCGCATCCTCCTACCTAGCACCACATCCACCATGACCGCGAGCGGGAACGCTCTGCGGGAGATCTTGTCTTCGGGGATGACGCTCGAGGTCACTGCCCTCGCTCAACTCGCCGCTCGCAATGCAATACCGGCATAGCCGGATGCGGACGCGACCACACAAGCGGTGGCCACGCTGGCGGCCGATGACGGGAGCACCGCCAGCCACGCGTCCTACTTGCCGCCGTCCAACGTTCGGTGGCGCATGTGGCAGGTGAAGCGATGGACCATCCATGTCCATCATCATCGACCTCACGTCCACCGGCACCGCCGAGCTTGGGGACTCCTCTGAGGATGGGTAGGGCATGGGAGGCGGCAAGGCATGGTGTGTCAACTGGCCGGTCCATCTCCTGTGTTCTACTCTTCCTCGCCGGAGACCGCACCTTCACTTCATGGGTCTTGAACCCCGCCGCCGTTCATGGAGACGGCAGATGGAGGACGTCGTCGCCGATGCGGAAGTAGAAAGGAAAGTGGATGTCGGTCGCCGCCGTAGAATAGGTTTAGGGTCGGGTTTCTTTTCTTTTTCTATCCTATAAAAGTTTGAAATGTAATGAAAATCTGCTGTGTTTGCATCAATCTCGTCCAGTGTATATGAACTTTCACAATAATAGTAAGATATATTGTATGAAAATATATTGAATGATGATTCATTTTTGTGTGTATAAACTTGGTCTAAGTTTAGAAGATTTGACCCGAGACAAAGCTAACATGCGAAGTAAATAAACACATAGTTATACATACACAATTTATCTTAGGCACTCCAACAGTACATCCACTACACATTCACGCATCTCACATCTTTCTTTCGCTCTGTCTGTCAAACCAACTAAGCCTTGTCTTAAAAAATAAAGTCCTAAAAAAACCAACTAAACCAACCTTCTAGCATATCACGCGGAAAAAGACCCGGCCGTGTTGTTTTAGTTGGGATTACCGGATTACTAGTAGTAGTATCGATGGATCACGCGAAGCACCAAGTTTAAAAGGAAAAAGGCGGTACACTCACATCATGCCTGTCGCGGTCGCATTGCACCCCTCACATGGTCGGTCCTGCACACGGGTCATGCAAACGGAACGCGCTTCGACTTGCCTCTTCACTGACACGTGGGACTGCATTTGGAGAAACCAACCATGCGCCAAACTCCCCCGCCCACCGCGCGAAAATTCCGCCCAAAAAAATTCAACTGCCCTTCGGCCAACTAGCTAATAAAATTCCCCAAACCCCCTCCCCCCGGCCCGCTCCACTCTATTCGCTCTGCCAAAGTCGCCCTCCCCGCCGCGCCGATACGTCGGCGCCGCAGTTCGTCAAGGGGACGCATGGCGATCCTCTCTCTCCCACAGTACGCTCTCATAGACTGCCGTCCTCCAGCCGCACCGCCACCACTGGTGATCAGCTTCTCCCACAGTACGCGCATTCTAGACCGAGGCCCCATGCATGTCGGAGTAGTGCTGAATGTTAGCTGATAGACGCTATTAATGTCACTATTTGCCGAAATAGTTTATAGTCAATATGCTCTGCTTAAGAAGCTTCCTGCCCTGTTCTGCACTCAATCTGCTTTGCTGAGATGGCATGCCACACCCGATTAGTTGCTAAAATATCCTGCCATATATTTATTGTGAAGTAGATTGCCATGGTCTAGTAGCCAATCTGTTAGGTGAAATAGCTCGACACCGTTTTATACTTGATCTTTGTTGGTGAGATGGCCTTTGATGGCTGTGTGCTCGGCCTCATTGACTGCTGAAATAGCCTGCCATAATTTAGCACTCAAATTTGTTTGCTGAATTAGCTTTACATATATTTCGTTAGTTAGATCTGATTGTCCAAATATCTTTCCATATCTTTAGACACCGACCTAGGTATTTTTTCTGGACTTTATAAAAAAGCATATATGTTTTTCCTGTAATTTCTAGTAGAAGAACTAATTTGTATGTCTAACAGATGGACATGACTTGGATAACTTCTGCTCGAAGATTCTCCGCTGCATATGTAGCGGGGGTTGAAAACTTCATGAACTTTATCAGAGCTGAGTACGGTGGTCCGAAATCAGATGTGCTCTGCCCGTGTAGCAGTTGTATGAATTCAGTTACAAGACCCCAGTCAATTGTGCAAAATCATCTACACTTGTATGGGATGTCGGTCACATATACTAGGTGGGTTCATCATGGTGAAGCTGTGAACGTCAATGTTACTGACTATGTGGAAGCAGTAGATCACCATCTTGATCTGCCTGATGCTCAGGTGGAAGAGGAGGAGGTGGTGGCGGCAGAGCCAGTGAGTTTGACCAACATTGAAACAATGCTACGAAATGCTCGCGCATTTCATGAACTTTCACCTGCAGAAGAAAAATGGTGAGCTCGCATGTTGGAACAATGCAACATGGAAGTCACCCTAGGAAATGAGCTGTCAGTATTCTCAGCTATGGTCACCTTTCTTCAGGTGAAGACATCTGAGCGGATGACCAACAAATCATTCAATGCGATGTTGGCTGCTTTCCGCAAATCTTTCCCAGACGCGTCTAAGCTGCCACACACCTACAGTAAAATGAAGAATTTCCTTCGTGCAGTTGGAATTGGATATGATATGATCCATGTTTGTAAGAATAATTGTGTTCTGTTCTGGAAGGATTATGCCAACTTAAGTGAATGCCCAAAATGCAAATCATCAATATGGAAAGATGGCGATGCTATGAAGAGGATTCCTCATAATGTTCTGAGACATTTTCCAATTATACCAAGATTGCAGAGGTTGTTTTATGATGCTGAAACAAGAGAGGATGTACTGTGGCATTCTAGGAACCAGGAGTACAAAGATCAGAATGTAATGAGCCGAAAAGCTTCAATCAGAAACACAAAAAGTTTGCTGCTGACCCGAGAAACATTAGACTTGGCTTAGCTACGGATGGATTTAACCCATTTGGCCACCAGAGCGCCACATATAGCATGTGGCCAGTGCTTGATATCTCTTACAACATGCCACCAAATGTCTGCACCAAAGAATCAAACTACATGATGGCCTTGCTCATCCCAGGTCCAAAAATCCTGGAAAGGATTTTGATTTATTCATGGAGCCTCTTGTGGAGGAACTTCATGTAACACCCCAAAAATATTTCTTTTTAATTTTCAAAATCTTTTCCTTAAAATAAAATACTTTGAACTATTTTTGGCCTTATTCTCTTTCTAGTTCTTCTATTCTAGAAATTATTTTTAATTTTTAACTGGGTTTCATAAATTTTGAATGGTTCTGTTTTGGGTGAATTATTTATTGGGTAATTATTTTTGAGAGATCAAAAATATTTTTCTTTTAGAAAAGTTTTGGATAATTAAAATTATTTCAAGAATATGGCCTTTTCATTCCTTCTAGCACTTTAAAAATCCATCCAATAATTTTTCTGTCACTTCGAAATTATCCCCAAGCCAATCTCACATTCCTAGGACAGAAAACCAACACTTTCCCTCTCCACAAAAATATTTTTCATATATTAATTAAATTCCAAAGTTGGAATTTGTTATATTCATGGTTTCTTTGAATTACAAAGGAACTATATTATCTACAATTCTCATACCTTCACCAAAATTATCCCTGCAATTATATGGTACCCACAACCCATTTCACTAAAAACACTGGGTTCCACAGTTCAAAAATTTCAAATGCCATTCAAGTCAAATTTGGACCAGAAACAATCTCTGTGATCCAAACCTATTTTTAAATGCTCCAAAAATTCTGAAAACTTTGCCAAACTCATTCTTAGCATCAGCACCTTACCACAAAAATTCGCACAAAATCCTAAAATCCCTAGCACCCTCTGTCATTTCATCAAACACCTAGCATGCATAATGTCATCACTGATAAAGATTCAGTTAACTGAACCAGATTCAGTCAAAGGGGGAGGCGTCGATGTGCACTCCACTCCGTCGTCCCCTCCTTCTCTTCCACGACCCCTCTCACCATAAATGGGTCGTCAGGACCCTCCTCGTCAGCGCCTCACCACCGACAGCACAGGAGGTGGCCGGTGCACCTGCCTCCATCCTCGGCGGCGGCAAGCCGAGCAGATCAGCTCGACCACCAGCCACCATCATTGCCCCTCAATGCCCTCTCCACCTACCTGATCCACGCATCGCCTTTCTCCGCGCCCTCGCACGCCGTCCACGCTGCCCTGGCCCTGCTTGACAGTCACCAGAGTGGCTCGCCGTCCCCCGCACCCGTGCGCGAGCCTCGCCGTGGATAAGGCCGCAGTGCTCGATCTCGTCCATGATTGAGCTTCTGGAGTACTCCACTGGCCTCATCAACTCCGCACTGCCCTTGACCACCGCCCCTAACCTATTTCGCCGGTGAAATAACTCCGGCGTCATCCACTCTGCCTCGGCCACCCTCGGATCGCCTATAAAAGGCCGTCCCGAGCCTCGTTCAAAGCTCACGGCACCTCCACCCATCCTCAATCGACCGCCATGCCCCTCCCCCGACCTCTAGGAGGTCGTCTTCCTCCTCTCCGACCACCGACCCGCCGCCACCTCGGCTGATCAGCACGCCACCATCACTCCATCTCCACCCTTCAAACTCCACCAGTAGGCTCCTAGCACTCCATCTCATTGGAACTGTGTGTCAATTTGACGTCCGGAGCCCTCTTCGACGAGATCCACCACTACCCGAATCGCCGCCCGCCGTCATCGACCTTGCCGCCATTCCGTAGCTCGTCGGCGACCACCACCACCTCCCACCGATGCGGAACACCTCCTCGAGCATGCTCATATCCTCGCCGCCCTGTGAAACATCGGCGATCGCCGTCGGTGACCACCGTCGGTGACCACCGCACTTTCTCTGTACACGTGCGCGAGCACGTTTGAAATTCAAACCTGACGGGTGGGGTCCACCCGTCAGCATTTTATTATTTTCTCTGTTTAAACCGAAAGCGTATTCTGCTCTTTACGCTTTCTGCGCTGAAAGGCGTACTTTTGTCCGAAATGTTTTCTGTTTAAAACTACACAGGGACTGCCGTTTTACAGAAAAATCCTTGGTTTTGAAACCTTCATAACTTTTTAACCACAAGTCCAAATGACTTGATTCTTTTTTTGAAATTCCTATTTTTGTCTCTAGTTTTTTTAGTATTTATTTAAAAATATTTTGAGACAACTTTTTGTACTATTGCCAAATTTTTTAATTTGAATTTAAATCTGGAATTTTTAGAAAAAGAAGAAGAAAACTTTGCTGGAAATTTGGAGGGGTTTTCTCCTGACTACTTTGGACAAGGCAAGCATTTTTGAACTTGGGATATGGTGATTGCATTTGCATTGTATGATTGCATCGGTTTGGAGTTGCACCATATATGTAGTATATCACAGGTGCAAGCATGCATGGTCATATCATTTCTTGCTCATGGCTTGCACTTCACTCAAGTTCAAGAACCTTTCTAACATGGTTAAAGGCTGTGAGAATTCAGGAGCGTGTCTCCTGCCTTGGATGTGCCGGTGGGCACGGGCCTTGTTTTGACACGGTGGTGTCCTGTTATACATATACCGATGATAATAAGCAACACCTCCTAAGTCGACCTAGATCGGGTCTTGTTCCGTTACACCTAGCTGGATACCATGCTGCCACGGGTCCTTCCGCAAGGAAGGTACGGCTTAGTAAGTTGTTAACCCCTGTCCGGGTACACACCACATAGAGGGCCACGATGAGGGTTTCCATGGCCATGGACTAAATCCTGTCATTGGGTCAGGGGGCATGGGTGTTATCTGTTGTAGCCGAGAGGGGGTTCCCCCTTGTAATCCGCACGTATAAATAGTGATCCCATGCTAGTCGAGACGATGGTCTCCCCGACTTAGAGTTTTTCTGGAAAGATGCTTTGGGTGATTCCTGGCATCCGGATGATTAATCTAGTGTGTGTGCTGGTCAGGCGTGTTTTCAACCGAAAGACCGTAATGGGGATTAGTCAGTGTCACGGTGCTGACTAAAGAAACCTCATACACGTGGGTAAAGAGTACACCCTCTGCAGAGTATATCTATTCGAATAGCCATTGTCCATGGTCAAGGGCGTTAGCTGGGTGGGTCAAGTGTCGGTCCCAGTGTCGATCTTTGGAGGAAACATTTAACATCAAGCATGAATATTTTTGCAGAATGAAATTTTGTCACTACTAATATTATCATGAATTTATTATTGATGATATGAATGTTATTGTGGACTAACCCATTTCTCTTATTTTATTTCCTGAGTGTCTCAGGGGCTGGCTAGACTTCCCCGGACATTCAATTTTATTTTCAAGACCTTTCGTGGCGTCCCTCAAGTTCTCAGGCTGTTTTATCTTACCACTACTCTTGTGGATACCCGACTAGCATTTCTTTTCAAGACCTCTCGTGGTGTCCCTCAAGTTCTCAGGCGGTTCTATCTCGCCACTACTCTTGTGGATACCCAATTGGCATTTCTTTTCAAGACCTTTCGTGGCGTCCCTCGAGTTATTAGGCGGTTCTGTCTCGCCACTACCCTTGTGGATACAAGATTGACATTTCTTTTCAAGACCTACCGTGGTGTCACTTGACATCCGACCGGCATTTCTTTTATGTATTTTCCTTGCTCACTAACAAGTTATATACCCATTTTGCTGCTCATACCCATTTTTATGCACATATCAATAATAGTCATGTCATGTTAAAATTTTGATCAACACTTGCATATCACATAGTTCAGCATGAGCATATGCATTCGGTATATCTTTTGTTCATTATGTTTGCGAGTACATTCCAACGTATGCACTGGCTTGTCCCTGGCTGTTTACTTGGCCAGACTTGGAGGAGGACGAGCTTGTGGAGGAGGATTGCGCTAGCGAGCCCGACGCCTAGAGGAGTCCCAGTCAGACAACCTGTGATATTGGAGTCTACCACCTGTACCATCCGCTGAGCTTTCGCTACACAAAATAAATAGTCAAGCCTCACACTGATGCTTGGCTCTATTTTATTGTATCAGTATGACAGTACCACCACACCACTATCATATTCCGCCACCATAGTATTTGGCAAGTTTGTAATAAATTTGTTGAGTCACCCTGGCTCGACCCTGTGTAATATTATATTTGTACTGGTTATCTATATCAAGGGAGTCCACCAGTTGTTCTTGGGGCTGGTGTGACTCGAGGGCTCACTCTGTGATTTATTCTCAGAAATGGGCCCGACTGACCTTGGTACCAGAGCCAGGCTGACTGTAGGAAGCCCTAGGTGCGATCGCTAGCAGTAAGGTCAGTTCTAACTTTTTTAGCAGCGCGCTAAGAGGACGGAGTAGTATACTAACCTTATTAGGCGGTCATGTAGTATACCACTATGACGAGCATATAGTATAATTAAATCTAGCATGTATAATTAAAACTACATGTGTAACATAGCCTATTACCCTTTTTGCACTTACGTTTTGGGGGAAATTATTTTCAGTCTTTTAAAACTTTATTTTGTTCCTCTTAATTTCTTTTCTCATCGGTGTTACACAAATACCCTAGAAAGAAAATGCATCGTCCCTGGACTCGCTCTATGCCCAACCCACCTGAGGACAATTTTGGACAAATGGGAAATAATTTTACACTGGGACAGACAAGTCAGCAGAGTAACGACTCAACATTCTCACAAGTATGCCGTCTGTACGAGCAAAGCCAGCAACAGCACCAAGAGATGATGCAGCACTTAATCAACATGGGGAATCACCAGGGACAACATCGGCCCAGATCCAAATTATCTGAATTACAGAAGACCCACCCAATGGTCTTTACTCACACAGACAAACCATTGGAGGCAGACGATTGGCTACGTGATATTGAAAGGAAATTGGTTATTGCCCAGTGTACGGACCAGGAAAAAGTGCTATACGCTCCGCACTATTTTTCTGGAACAGTAGCATCATTGTGGGAGAATTTATGTCACACGCACCCCAATGGAGCAAATATGACATGGGAACAATTCAAGGAAAACTTTCGGGGAGCACACATTCCCAACAGCATTATGAAATTGAAGAAAAGGGAGTTTGAGGATCTCAAGCAGCGAGGCACCACGGTAGCCCAGTACCTGGACCAGTTTACCCAGCTGGCCCGATACGCCAACGATGAATTCATGACAGAAGGCAAAAAGATGAAAAAATTCCTCGATGGACTTATCCCGTCTCTGAAGTGCCAACTGGTGGTCCACACCTTTCCAGATTTCAAGACACTGGTAGACAAGGCAATTATACTGGAGAACAAGCACCGCAACCTGAATGAAATTTGCAAGCACCGTATGAACCAGTCAGCTCAGGTTCGCAACAATAGGCCCAAGAATGAATTTCAGAGGCCTATGACACCCCGACCAGCAGCTCCGCTACCTCGACCAGCAGTTATAGCACCACAACAGAATCGCAGTGCTTTCAACAACAGGACCAAAGATACAACATTCCGTCCTGGCATCACCTGTTATGCCTGCGGAGAAGAAGGGCATTACTCCAGGGAGTGCCCAAAACAGGGGAATAACACTTCCAAGACCAACAACAATGGCCGCGGTACTAATACAGCTCCGAGACGCAACAATTTCAACCCCAATAACAACCAAAGGAAGGGACAGATCAACCATGTGACCTTTGAGGAGGCACAGAATGCACCAGATATTGTGTTTGGTACGTTCCCTGTCAACTCAATTAATGCTACAATCTTATTTGATTCTGGAGCTTCCCATTCATGCATTTCCAAAAGATTTGCTTCGGAGAATCAGTTTTCTTTTTCACCTTTGCAAAATTCCATGGTTATTCAGTCCTCGGGATCGAAGCAAAGCACTCAATGGTACTGCAAGGATGTGAATATTGAGATTAAAGGAATGGTATTTTTAGCCAACCTTATTGTACTGGAAGCGGTCAATCTGGACGTTATTTTGGGAATGGATTGGTTAACCACTAACAAAGGTTTTATAGACTGCTACAACCGCATAGTGGCTCTCATGAATTGCCAAGGGGAAACAATAAAGTTTGGCAAGCAGAAGATATCTACAACACGATGATAATTAAATCAAGTGGATGCGCTAGAATTAAGCAAGGTTCTGGTAGTATGCGAGTACCCCGATGTATTTTTTGAGGAGCTTCCAGGTATGCCCCCGGACCGCGAAATTGAATTCGTGATTGAATTGGCACCTGGAACGACACCCATTTATAAGAAGCCATACTGAATGGCTCCGATGGAATTGGCTGAGTTGAAGAAACAAATTAAGGAACTAATGGAAAAGGGTTATGTTCGACCCAGCTCATCACCATGGGGATCGCCAGTTTGATTTGCTAAGAAAAAGGATGGTACCCTAAGGCTATGTATTGATTACATGGCACTCAATATGGTCACCATAAAAAATAAATACCCGCTGCCCAGGATAAATGACTTGTTCGAACAGCTAGCAGAAGCCAAGGTTTTCTCAAAAATAGATTTGAGGTCAGGCTACCATCAATTAAAAATCCAATCGTCAGATATACCCAAGATTGCCTTTACCACCAGATATGGATTATATGAGTTCACAGTGATGCCCTTCGGTTTAACCAACGCTCCTGCTTACTTTGTGCATGTCATGAACAAGGTCTTCATGAAATATTTGGACAAGTTCGTGGTTGTATTTATTGATGATATACTCATTTACTCCAAGACGCCGGAAGAACATGAGCAACACCTACGAATAGTCCTGGAAGAATTAAGGGAAAACCAACTATACGCCAAATTTAGTAAATGTGAATTTTGGCTACACGAAGTGGGCTTTTTGGGTCATGTACTGGCACAGGATGGGATAGCAGTGGACCCAAGTAAAGTGAAGGCTGTCCAAGGATGGAAGCAACCCACAAACGTGACAGAGGTCAAGAGTTTTCTTGGTCTGGCTGGCTACTACCGGAGATTTATTGAAGGATTCTCCACCATAGCTAAACCCATGACCCAATTACTCAAGAAAGATAAGAAGTTTGAATGGACCGAAGCCTGTGAGAAAAGTTTCCAAGAATTGAAAAAGAGGATAACAACGGCACCCGTTATGGTCGTGCCCGATGTGCACAAATTTTTTGAGATATACTGTGACGCGTCCAGGAAAGGCCTTGGATGTGTATTAATGCAAGAAGGAAAAGTCGTGGCATATGCCTCAAGACAGCTACGACGACACGAGGAGAATTATCCTACTCATGATCTGGAGCTAGCTGCAGTAATACATGCACTCAAGGAATGGTGACACTTTCTTCTCGATAAACGATGTGAAATATACACAGACCACAAAAGTCTTAAGTATATCTTCACCTAGCCAGAATTAAACTTGAGATAGCATTCCTGGCTGGAGTTAATAAAGGATTACGACATAGGAATTAATCATGAATTTATTAGAATACTCTATGTGCTTCACTTATATCTTTTGAGCTAGGTAGTTTGCTCTAGTGCTTCACTTATATCTTTTTAGAGCACGACGGTGGCTTTATTTTATAGAAATTGTTGAACTCTCATGTTTCACTTATATTATTTTGAGAGTCTTTAAACAACATGGTAATTTGCTTAGGTTATGAATTTAGTCCTAATATGATGGGCATCCAAGAGGGATATAATAAAAAACTTTTATATAAAGAGCGTTGAATAAGATGAGAAGTTTGATTCCTTGCAATTGTTTTGAGATATAAATATGGTGATATTAGAGTCATGCTAGTGAGTAATTGTGGATTGGTAGAAATACTTGTGTTAAAATTTGTGATTCCCATAGCATGCATGTATGGTGAACCGTTATGTGATGAAGTCGGAGCATGATTTATTTTTGGATTGTTTTCCTTATGAGTGGCGGTCGGGGACGAGCGATGGTCTTGTCCTACCAATCTATCCCCCTAGGAGCATGCGCGTAGTACTTTGTTTCGATAGCTAATAAATTTTTGCAATAAGTATGTGAGTTCTTTATGAATAATGTTGAGTCCATGGATTATATGCACTCTCACCCTTCCATCATTGCTAGCCTCTCTAGTACCGCGCAACTTTCGCCGGTGCATTAAACCCACCATATATTTTCCTCAAAATAGCCACCATACCTACCTATTATGGCATTTCCATAGCCATTCCGAGATATATTGCCATGCAACTTCCACCGTTCCATTTATTATGACACGCACCATCATTGTCATATTGCTTTCCATGATCATGTAGTTGGCATAGTATTTGTGGCGTGGCCACCATTCATATTTTTTATCCATGTCACTCTTGATCATAGCACATCCCAGTACAGCGTCGGAGGCATTCATATAGTGTCATATCTTGTTCTAAGTATCGAGTTGTAATTTTTGAGTTGTAAGTAAATAAAAGTGTGATGATCATCATTATTAGAGCATTGTCCCATGTGAGGAAAGGATGATGGAAGCTATGATTCCCTCACAAGTTGGGATGAGTCATCGGAATTTATGAAAATAAAAGAGGCCAAAGAAGCCCAAATAAAAAAAGAGAAAAAAAATGAGAGAAAAGAGAGAAGGGACAATGTTACTATCCTTTTTCCACACTTGTGCTTCAAAGTGGCACCATGTTCTTCATGATAGAGAGTATCCTATTTTATCACTTTCATATACTAGTGGGAATTTTTCATTATAGAACTTGGCTTGTATATTCCAATGCTGGGCTTCCTCAAATTGCCCTAGGTCTTCGTGAGCAAGCAAGTTGGACGCACACCCACTTAGTTTCTTTTTGAGCTTTCATACACTTATAGCTCTAGTGCATCCGTTGCATGGCAATCCCTACTCACTTGCATCGATATTGATTGATGGGCATCTCCATAGCCCATTAATTTGCCTAATTGATGTGAGACTTTCTCCTTCCTTTTGTCTTCTCCACAACTACCATATTCTATTCCACCTATAGTGCTATATCCATGGCTCACGCTCATGTATTGCGTGAAAGTTGAAAAAGTTTGAGAACACCAAAAGTATGAAACAATTGCTTGGCTTGTCATCGGGGTTGTGCATGATGAAATACTTTGTGTGATGAAGATGGAGCATAGCCAAACTATATGATTTTGTAGGGATAACTTTCTTTGGCCATGTTATTTTGAGAAGACATGATTGCTTTATTAGTATGCTTGAAGTATTATTATTTTATGTCAATATTAAACTTTTGTTTTGAATCTTATGGATCTGAATATTCAAGCCACAATAAATAAGATTACATTGATAAATATGTTAGGTAGCATTCCACATAAAAAATTCTATTTTTATCATTTACCTACTCGAGGATGAGCAGGAATTAAGCTTGGGAATGCTTTATACGTCTCCAACGTATCTATAATTTTTTATTGTTCCATGCTATTATATTATCTGTTTTGGATGTTTTATATGCATTAATATGCTATTTAATATTATTTTTGGGACTAACCTATTAACCTAGAGCCCAGTGCCAGTTTCTGTTTTTTCCTTGTTTTTGAGTTTTACAGAAAAGGAATATCAAACGGAGTCCAAACATAATAAAACTTTACGATGATTTTTCTTGGACTAGAAGACATCCACGGAGCTTGGAGAGGGGGTCAGAAGATGGCCGAGGAGGCCACAAGCCTGCCAGGCGCGCCCCTGGGGGGCGCCCTGAGGGCTTGTGGGCCCCTCGGGGGTCTCCTAACCCTAATTCTTGCTATATAAATTCCCAAATCTTCCCAAACCACGAGAAGCGTCCACCAAAATACTTTTCCGCCACCACAAGCCTTTGTTCCCGTGAGATCCCATCTTGGGGCCTTTTCCGGCGCTCTGCTGGAGGGGGATTTGATCACGGAGGGCCTCTACATCAACCTTGCTGCCCTTCCGATGATGCGTGAGTAGTTTACCACAGACCTACGGGTCCATAGCTAGTAGCTAGATGGCTTCTTCTCTCTCTTTGATCTTCAATACAATGTTCTCCTCCATGTTCTTGGAGATCTATTCGATGTAATACTTTTTTGCGGTGTGTTTGTTGAGATCTGATGAATTGTGGATTTATGATCAGTTTATCTATGAATATTATTTGAGTGTTCTTTGAACTCTTTTATGCATAATTAAGAGATATTTGTATTTCTCTTCAACCTATCGGTTTGCTTTGGCCAACTAGATTGGTTTTTCTTGCAATGGGAGAGGTGCTTAGTTTTTGGCTCAATCTTGCGGTGTCCTCACGCAGTGATAGAAGGGGTAGCGAGGCACGTATTGTATTGCTGCCATCGAGGATAAAAAGATGGGGTTTTCATCATATTGCTTGAGTTTATCCCTCTACATCATGTCATCTTACTTAAAGTGTTGCTCTGTTCTTATGAACTTAATACTCTAGATGCAGGAAGGAGTCGGTCGATGTGTGGAGTAATAGTAGTAGATGCAGAATCGTTTCGGTCTACTTGTCACGGATGTGATGTCTATATTCATGATCATTACCTTATATATCATCATAACTTTGTGCTTTTCTATCAATTTCTCAACAGTAATTTGTTCACCCACCGTATGCTATCTTCAAGAGAGAAGCCTCTAGTGAAACCTATGGCTCCCGGGTCTATTTTCCATCATATATTTTCAGATCTATAAACCTAAAAAACCAAAAATACTTTGCTGCAATTTACTTGTTTTTTACTTTGTTTTACGTTTTAGTAATCTTTTATATGTATCTCTATTACATCTCACTCTTATTCGAGACCGTGAAGGGATTGACAACCCCTTTTTCGCGTTGAGTGCAAGTGTTTGTTATTTTGTGCAGGTGCATAGATTGGAGACTTGCTTGTGCCTCCTACTGGATTGGTACCTTGGTTCTTAACTGAGGGAAATAATTATCTCTACTTTGCTGCATCACCCTTTCCTCTTCAAGGAAAAAATCAACGCAAGCTCAAGAAGTAGCAACGATGATGATGCAACCGCCCGTGGGAAGAAGAATTGGAGATGTAATAGAAAGGGTAGAGGCAAGGCATTTATGGCTGTGGAGGGGTCCGGCAACTCTAGCCCCGCCAAGAAACCCAAAACGGAGAGTACCGACAAGGAAGTGGCTTCATGCGTTGATTGCCAGGTTGCCGTTACGGGGCAGAAGACTGGCAAGTCTGACGGGCCATACTGCAAGATTCATCGTACCATGGGCCATGACTTCCAAGAGTGCCGCCAAGCCGAGCAATTGGTTGAGAAGCAGAAAGCAGAGTACGAGAAGCGGGATAAGGAGAAAGGCCAGGAAGGTACTGCTGGATCCTACAAGAAGGGTCACGATGGACGAGGTGGACACCACAGCAACGCTAATCAGACGAAAGAAAAGCCCGCCAGGGGTAGAGAAAAGAAAGAAGAAGACGAAGAAAGTGAGGATGATGATGATGAGTCTAGCGAGGAAGAATTCCAGAAGGCAACAGAAGCCATGTGCATTGACGGAGGTGCATCTTTGCACTCCTCCCACCGCTAGCTCAAGCAGTGGGCAAGGGAAGTCATTGCAGCGGAACCGACAGCAGATGCACGAAAGCCCCTCAAATGGTCCCACACGCCTATCATTTTCAATGCCGAGGACCACCCTGATCGCACGACAGCGGTCGGGTGTTTGCCGTTGTTGGTCTCACCAAGAATTCGCAACCTCAAGGTCATGAAAATGTTAGTTGACTGTGGGGGTGGCTTGAACTTGATCTTCCTTGAGGTGATCGAGATGCTGCAGATACCTGAGGAAGAGCTCAAGAAAACATGGACGTTCCAAGGAATTAACCCGGGAAGGAGCCAGCCAAAGGGAAAGATTACGCTGCCGGTGATGTTTGGTGAGGACCTAAACTACTGAACTGAGAAGATAGCGTCTGATGTGGTTAAGATCCCCTTGCCGTTCAATGGAATCCTTGGCCACCCTGCCTTGGCCAAGTTTATGGCAGCGTCCCACTACACCTATAATACATTAAAGATGCCAGGGCCCATGGGTGTCATCTCCATTAACTCAGATTAGAAAGATGCAATCATCTGTATGGACAAGCTCTATCGAGACGTAGTTGCCGCAGAAACTGGTAAAACAACAGCTCCCGCCAAGGCAAAAAGTTGCAAAAAGCCCGAAAGACATCAAATGAGCCTTCCGGGAAGCGCACCTCTTCAAAGTGTTGTGCTCCTATCAAGGACTTACCGGAAAGCTCTACCGGCAAGAGATCCAAGGCCACTCCACTGGCGACCAAGAAAGTGCTAGCAAGAGAGGATGGTACTGATGGTACTTTCACCATCAGTGCCACCCTAGACAGCAAATAAGAAAGCGCGCTCATTACCTTCCTGCGAGCGAATGTAGATTTGTTTGCATGGCAACCATCTAACATCCCCGGTGTTCCCAGGGAGGTAATTGAGCACCACCTTGTTGTCTGCCCTCATGCTCGGCCCGTCAAGCAAAACGTCAGGAAGCAAGCCTTGTAACGGCAGCAATTTATAGCAGAAGAAATCAAGAAACTCGAGGCAGCTGGCCTAGTTAGAGGAGTGCTGCATCCAACCTGGTTGGCGAATCCGGTCGTCGTGCGCAAGGCAAATGGGAAACAAAGACTTTGTATTGATTACACTGATCTCAAAAAGGCATGCCCAAAGGATCCTTTCCCCTTGTCGTGCATCGACCAGATTGTGGACTCCACTACCGGGTGTGATCTACTCTCATTCCTTGACGCATACTCTGGATATCACCAGATATTCATGTCCAAGGAAGATGAAGAGAAAACCGCATTCATTACTCCATGTGGCACGTACTACTTCGTACGGATGCCCTTCGGACTAAAGAGTGAGGGTTCAACATTCGCGAGAACAGTTCAGATCGGTTTTGAGCCACAGTTGCACAGAAACATAGAAGCCTACATGGATGATATCATAGTCAAGACCAAAGACAAGTCCACTTTGATCCAAGATTTGGAGGAAACATTTGCCAACTTGTGAAAGGTCAACATGAGGCTCAACCCTGAGAAGTGTGTGTTTGGTGTCCCCTCTGACAAGCTCCTTGGATTCTTTATATCACAGCGTGGGATCGAGGCGAACCCCGACAAGATTAAGGCCATCAAGCAGATCCAAGCACCCAAGACCGTCAAGGATGTGAGGCGTCTTGCCGGTTGTGTTGCAGCTTTGAGCAGGTTCATTTCAAGGTCTGCTGAGCGCGCCCTAACCTTTTTCAAGATCTTGAAAAAGGCAGGTCCGGTAAAATGGACTCCAGAAGTGGAGGCTGCACTGCAAGACTTGAAAAGGTACATGTCCTCTGTGCCAACTGTAGTCACACCTAAACCACAAGAACCATTGTTGCTATATTTAGCCGTAACAAATCAAGTGGTCAGTGATGTGCTAGATGCGTAGAGAGAAGCTAATGATGAGGAAGCAACCACGGCAGGGCCCCCATCAATGAAGTAGCAGTTTCCCCGGCAAGGCTAGGTGCCAGGAAGGAGAAAATAGTACAAAGGGAAACAACTGAAGAACAAGCTACTTCGAAGAAGAAAGTGGTACCGTGGCCAGTCTACTTTGTTAGTTCCCTCATGCAGGGGGCTAGATCAAGGTATTTGGGCGTGCAGAAATTGCTCTTCGGCCTACTCATGGCCTCGAGGAAGCTACGCCACTACTTTCAAGCACATGAGATTACAGTAGTCACCCGCTTTCCGTTGCAACGCATTCTAAGGAATCGAGAGGCAACTGACAGCATAGTGGAATGGGCTTTGGAGTTGTCAAGCTTTGCACTAAAATTTGAGAGCACATCAACCATCTAGAGCAGAGCACTGGCTGAATTCATTGTGGAATGGACACCAACACCAGATGATGAAGTCCGGGAGTCAGCGCTCCCCAGGAAGGAAACTGAGAAGAACTGGATCATGTACTTTGATGGTGCTTTCTCACTGCAAGGCGCTGGTGCCAAAGTACTACTTATCGCACCCACCGGAGAGCATCTCAAGTACGTGGTTCAAATGCATTTCCCCTGGGAGGAGGCTACCAAAAATACTGCTGAGTATGAGGGACTACTTGCCGGCCTCAGAATTGCGGTAGAGATGGGAATCAAGAAGCTGATTGTCCGAGGAGATTCACAGCTTGTAGTGAAGCAAGTGAACAAGGACTACCAGAGCCCGTTGATGGAAGCGTACATGGATGAAGTGAGAAAATTGGAAGAACACTTTGACGGCCTGCAAACAGAGCACGTCCCTCGTGCGGAAAACAGCGTTGCTGATCAGCTGTCAAGGTGTGCTGCGCAAAATCTACCTGTGGAACCAGGTACTTTTGTGCTCCATTTGACTCGACCCACAGTTACACCGTCAACGAGATCCAAGAAGCAGAGGAAGATAAGTACCAGCAACTACTTTCCATCAGAGCTACCAGAAGCCACCGACAAGGTAGCTGCCGGGAACATCAATACGGCTTCCGGTGAGCAGCGGTCTCGCGCAGAACTCCAGATTCTTGCCGATGACATGAGCGTTCCCATAGCCGAAGAGATGCTTTTAGTCCTTGTCGTCGAGCCCCAGGCTCCGACATGGGTGCAACAGATAGTCCAGTTTCTCCAAACAAGAGAACTTCCTGAAGAGCAAGAGCAAGCTGAGAAAGTAGCCCATCAGTCAAGTGTGTACCAGTTTGTGGATAACATCTTGTGCAGAAAGCGACCCAACGGAGTGAAATTGAAGTGCATAACCTGAGAAGATGGACAGAAGTTCTTGGTAGAAATACATGGGGATGTATGTGGATCACACATAGGATCAAGAACCCTTGTAGGGAAGGCTTTCCGACAAGGCTTTTATTGGCCCACTGCCCTCCAGGATGCAACTAAGCTAGTAACAAGATGTGAAGCATGCCAGTTCCATTCAAAGAGCATACATCAACCAGTACAAGCCCTCCAGACAATTTCTCTATCCTGGCCTTTGGGAGCAAGGTATGCTTTGCATCCGTAGCCCACCCAAGGAGCAATGGGCAAGCAGAAAGAACAAATGCTGAAGTATTGCGCGGGCTCAAGACAAGTACTTTTGACAGGCTGCACAAATGTGGGAGGCGTTGGTTTGACGAGTTGCCGGTGGTTCTTTGGTCACTCAGGATGACACCAAATCGAGCCACTGGACAGACAGCCTTCTCCCTAGTCTATGGTGCAGAAGCAGTGCTCCCTACGGAACTCATATACGGGTCAGCTCGAGTACTTGCCTACGATGAAGTAGCGCAAGAGTAGCTGCGGCATGACAATGCCGTGCTCCTCGAGGAAGATCGTCTCCGGGCTGCTGTGCGTGCTACACGCTATCAGCAAGCTTTGCGCCGCTATCATAGCCGCAAGGTTCATGCCCGGAGCCTTGAGGAAGGTGACCTTGTCCTTCGGTGCATTCAGTCTACCAAGGGTACAAACAAGTTGACGCCAAAGTGGGAAGGCCATTATCGAGTAGTACGAGTCACCAGACCTGGCGCAGTCCATCTGGAGACCGAAGATGGCATTCGTGTGCAAAACTCATGGAATATTGAGCATCTTCTCAAGTTCTACCCATAAGGTGCGGTTGTCGGGCCTTGTCCCGGCAACCTGTTTTGTACAAGCATAGTCTCCAAGACTTGTACCCCTTTGTACAAAGCCAGGAAAATACCCTGTGTATAACTAGATAAAACCAAGTGTTGTTCAAAACTTACATGCATGTTTTCTTACTTGATTGAGCATGATTTTGATATGATTACACTGGTTTTAGATATAATGACTAACATGTTGTTGAAGGCTTTGTGCTACCTTCTCTCCTTTTTTTCTGATAAAAGCAGAAGGCTCCTTCGCGAGTAACCTCCCCGGGGGAATACAGAGATGGAGACGGACTCGTTTGGTCCTACGGCAGCTCTTCCTAATCTAAGTGATAGGAAGTGCAGCAGAGGGAGATAAGTTTGTGTCGTTTAAAAATTTCCCTTCATTCCATGTTACGCCTACGTATGAGGAACTTGCACGCGAGGAAACCTTGCCACGTCGATCATTCATATTCCTATCCTTGCTTCGAATCCACTTGGTAGGATCAGTTGCACCTGCGTTTGGAAAAGACTAGTAAGGAACTAGCCTTTATTTGTGCTCCTAACTCGCTTCAAGTCTACTCGACAAATATTAGTAGTAGCTGCGTTGGAGGCCGGCAAGAGACTTGTCGGAAACCTTGCTTGCAAAAGAGTGCCGAGAAGCGGGACCTTCAAAACAGTGAAGGCATGCACAAATTTCCGGCAGTTTTTTATTTTAATTGCATGAAACAAACAAGTACAAATCATACAAGTGCAAACAGGGATGAGGAAATACTTAAATCTGATTCAAACACGGCAAATGCCTACATTTTTTAACTAAAAAAAGAAAAGTGTTTCGTAATGCCTTTCTTGTCCCTCTCCTCCTAGGGTTTATCTCGAAGGCAAAAAGGGCAAAAGAAGCGCCTAGGCGATGCCCTGGTCACCCCCGCCAGGACCAGAGGGACGTAGCCCGACAAGATCGAGAGAGCGCCACCACGGCAGGGAGGATGAAGCCAGGACAGATAGAGCGGCTAGGCAGATCACCCGACAACAGGGAGGACGAAGCCGGAGTCCATGAGCCTGCCGGGGTCCAACTGGAGGTGGCGGTGGTGTCTAGAAGAAGCACGCCCGGCAAATCACTCTGCCGGGGCTATCTGCAGATGATGGTGCCACCGGCGCCCAGCTGGTGATGATAGTGCTGCCGGTTTTCAGCCGGACTTCGAGTCATCGTCTTCGGACTTGGAGGCCGGATGCCCGCCGCCGCCATCTTCACAATCAGTGTCCTCCGCATCGCTGTCGCTCGAGGAGGAGCATTCATCATCGCTCGACCGTTCTACACAGCACCCAAGGCGTGCGCCCGAACGCCCAAAAACCTTGACTGAGAGAATGTCAGACTCCACCAACTTGAAGCGAAGGACATGCTCCTCCGCAAGATAATGGGCGCGGGCGAAGGTTTTCCACCCATGCCTAAGAAGCATGACGCAGGCGCGGGGAACTCAACGTTCACCCACACTGCGCCATTGCAGCAGCCGCTCATACGTAGCCGCAGCCCAAGCGGCTGGTCGACCTCCATGACCCTGGCGAAAGGACCACACAGCTTGACGATGAACTCAAGTACCATGTCCCCCGTATGCCCTTCTGCCGGTGGTGGGGCTACTGGAGGAGAAACAATGAGCGCGCTGCCCCGTCCGCCTCGACCACGGGCACCGCATCGACTGCGACCTCGCCCCGTGGCTCCGCCTCGTGCACTGGAACCAGGCTCTATGGCTGCGGCCGAAGCCGAGGTATGGTGTCAAGGAGAAGCTCTGATCGCCGTGGCCGAAGCGCGGGCCTGGCCTCTTCCTCTCGCCAGGAAAGAAGACAGAAGCAAGAAAGGAAAAGGAGGAGAAGTTGGATGAGCATCGCTACCCTCGCACACCTCCCTTTTATAGCGGAAGCGAGACAGGCTGGCTCTCCACTACTCTGGAGCAACCGCCTCGCTCTGCCAATCCGGCTCTCTGCATCCCTGGGTGGCGTGTTGCTCCATCAATAGTCACACTACGCCAATCAAAGGCGCTGCGTCTTCTGCCAAAGCACACAACCCCGAGTCTCGCTCGTCCACCACCAACCCCGTGCAATGCATGTGGCGCATGTGGCGGAAACGGTAGGGGTGGTGGGTGAACTAAAGGTAAAATGGCAGTTACCCCAACTCACGCGCGGGCGCCCTAATGGCATCCTATGGACGTGGGCACCCCTAGTTTTTGACACAAACATCATGCATCGTCTGAGCGCCAGACATATCAGGGTGAGACTGGGGGCTGGCCCAGATCCAGATAAATGAAGAAGCAAAGAAGATTTCAAATATGCGGCATCGCTCCCTGCAAGATCGATGGGTGCGCCTGTGCATTTGTTGGGCCTATCCCAATGACGCCCGGCGGCACGTACGGACCAGGCCCGAGTGTTTGCCACCCTGACATATGCACAGGCGCGCTGCAAAGTCTTGTGTCAAGTGCCAAGTCTCATATACAACTAAGCCACAGAAAATGCTCTTCGTGAGATCAAGGAGCGCATTAAGAAGACCAAGCAGTTGAACAAGACAGAAATTTCATAATAGGAGCAACCATCTCCAACAAGAACGAGCCGGCAAGTCAAGCCCCGGCAAGCCTTTCGGGCATGGGTTCCCCGCCAACACCAGCACTCTACCTCCCTGACCAGCTAGCCGCTGATTAGTGAGGTGTCGAGTTCGCAGGTGCATAGGTGGGCATAACCCGTGCATGTCAGCTTACTGGAGGAGTAAATCACCTTTATTGACACCTGTCTTGATGGCGTGTGTCAGGGTACGACACCTATGGGATCGCGTGGATCCCTTTTATGGTTCGGCAGGGAGAGAGGTATGCACAAAGATCAGATCCAACAATCAATGCGAGGGGATTTTTACCTAGGTTCGGGCTACTGAGAAGCGTAATACCCTACTCCTACTTTGATTTACTGAGAGTGTTCAAGCCCAAGCTCTAGGAGCGCTTGCGATGAACAGTATGTTCGAGCAGAAGCTATGCATGCAGAATGGGCCAAAGGGTCCTCCCCCTGTAGCTACGCCTTGGGCCTCCTTTTATATGTCCAAGGGGTCACCAACAGTGGCGTACAGTAGATACAAGAGGTGTAAAGTTGCTACAGTGTTTACATGCTTATCACTAATGATTTAGGCCAAACGCATTAAATGCTCCGTTTAGGTGTCCCTTACTTTCTTGGGGACGGAAAAAGGGCCCGTCCCATTAGCACCGCTTAAGACCATCCACCACTAGTGCCATGAAACGCATCCAGGAGGACAAAACCCAAATGACAGGTTGGTCGCTGCGCTGGAGCGGTGGCAGGGTGGCGGGATCTTCCTGGGTGCGAGTGTTGCCGGGTCTTCGCAAGCCATCCCAGCAAGTATCTTGCCGGGGATCCGGCCTTTGGGCTTCTGTCTTCTGGTCACTGGTTTGAATGCCTTCTTGATGGTCTTGCACTTGTGCCCAACTGTCCTCCGGCAAGCCTTGCCGGGATGGAGCTTGCCGGGCCCTTGGCTTGCCGGCTCGTGCCTTGCTAGCGAGCGCTGACTTCGTCTTGTATCCCAAGCTGTGCTCTTCTTCGTAGCTTGGCCTGGTTCCTTCTTCGTGCTCTGCGTCAAGATGTTTGCCGGATGTCTTGCTTGCTGGCAATGTTGCTTCTTTGTCGGGAAACTTGGCCTTTACCGGGGTTGTCGGGCAACGGTCCTAGACGGGTATGACCAATGCTAAGAAGGTTGGTGAGACCCTGGTTCTCATTACACCGACAGGAGCCCCCCGGGCCTGCTTTCAGCAGATAACTCATAGACCTTGATGTTGGAGGTGGGGCCAAATTCGGCATGGGTCATGACTGCCACGCCCAAGATTTTATATGCTTCCACCCTCGTCAGAGCACTTGGCTCAACCACAAGGGCAAAAAGCCCCCTTGTCAGAGCGCATGGCTCAACGACAAGATTCTCACTATGCTTCCGCCCTCGTCAGAGCACTTGGCACGACGACAAGAGCGAAAAGTCTCCTTGACGGAGCACATGGCTTAACGACAAGGTTTGATAATTTGCCAAAGCCTACTGCTTAACAGCAAATGCTTGATTGTTGTCGATGCTATCCTCCTTGGCTGCCGCGCGCCACCAAGAACAAAGCAGCCGCCGGGACTAAAGTACTCTTTGCATACCTATTACTGCAATAGCATATGTAAAGAAACAATTTATCTTAGTCAAGCCAATCTTTATGTATACAAGACATGTTTCTTTCTGCTAAATAACTGTTTGCTCCCCCCTTGATTAATTCAGTCCTTGCATATATCTCATTCTCTACGTTGTTTGGAAATCTTGCCGGTGCGCATGCTTGCCGCGAGCGCTTTGAGGAACAGGTCCTTAGCAGCCTGCTGGAAACACCGCCGCCGGCAAATCGACTTGTCGGGCCAGAACACAGTTGCTAAGCTTGCCGAGAAGACTCAAGGCAAAACCAGAGCGCGGGCTAACCATGACAAGGTTCCTTCACGTCCAAGTTGATGTACAAGGACGAAAAATTAATCAAGACGACCCACGCTTGCCAGAAAGCTTTCCGGTGTGCACGCTCCAGTCCGCAGCGCTTGAGAAACGGGTCCTTAGCAGCTTGCCGGGAACGCCACCTCCCGAAAAGGTTTACCTTCCCGGTGCCTATGCAGCCGCCTAAGTTGTCAAGCGGACTCGAGGCAACCAGGGGCGCTATAAGCCTCGGGAAGGCTCTTTCGCGTGTAGGTGTAAGAAGCAAGTGAGAACAACAAGAGAAATGTAATTGTCACAAATCTTTGTAACTTAGCTTTTCCTGCCGTCCATCTCGGATAGCGTGGCCGCGCTCGTGGTGTTGACTGGCAACTCTCAAGAAGGTTATTCTCTGAGGAGCTGCCAGCCCTCGAGCCCTCCTTCACTCATATATCTGCAACACTTGTCGGTCCTTGTGCAGCTACTCACGTTGCCTAGCGGATTCGAGGCAACTAGGAGCGCAAGCTTGTTGGCAACTCCCCGAATGCGCACGTTCTGGTCGATGGCGCTTAGGACCGGGTCCTGTCTAGCAGCCTATCGAGAACGCCGCCTCTCCGGAAACTTAATGCTTGGGTACAAATGCGGCTGCATGGGTGTCATCAGGCGGTCCTGAACCACCAAGAGCGCAAGATGTTCCGAAAGCACTCCTCTGCACACAGGTTATACAAAATAAATGCCATTCGAGGAAAAGACTAAACATCGTATAGCGATTAAGGTACTACAACTTAGCTTCGGGGGTGCGAAGCTTGTCTACCCTCGTCTGCCGCTTCCTCCGCCGTCGCCCGTAAGTGTTTGCGAGGGAAACTTGGACATAAATGAAGCATCTGCCATCGCGCCCTTCTACTCGGGCGCTATGGCAGTTTAGATGATGATGAAGCTGACGCGTTGATCGCTAGATCAGGTTCGTGCAACCTTCGCCCCCCTACCTGGCGCGCCAAGGATGTCGGCGTACGGCGCCTATGGGATCGCGTGGATCCCTTTTATGGTTCGGCAGGGAGAGAGGTATGCACAAAGAGCAGATCCAATGATTAACGCGAGCGGATTTTTACCCAGGTTCAGGCCGCTGAGAAGCGTAATACCCTACTCCTGCTTTGATTTATTGAGAGTGTTCAAGCCCAAGCTCCAGGAGCGCTTGCGATGAACAGTATGTTCGAGCAGCAGCTACGCCTGTAGAATGGGCCAGAGAGTCCCCCCTGTAGCTACGCCTTGGGCCTCCTTTTATACAACCAAGGGGTCACCAACAGTGGCGTACAGTAGATACAAGAGGTGTAAAGTTGATACAGCGTTTACATACTTACCACTGACGTCTTAGGACAAATGCATTAAATGCTCCGTTTAGGTGTCCCTTACTTTCTTGGGAACGGATAAAGGGGCCGTCCCATCAGCACCGCTTAAGCCCGCCCGCCTCTGGCGCCGTGACACACATCTAGGAGGACAAAACCCAAATGGCAGGCTCGTCACTACGCTGGAGCGGTGGCAGGGTGGCGGGATCTTGCCGAGTGCGAATCTGGCTGGATCTTCGCAAGCCTGCAGGCAAGCATCTTTCCAGAAGCCAAGACTTCGGTCATCTATCTTCTGGCTATTGGCTTGAACACCGTTTTCGGTAGTCTTGCACTTGTGCCCAACTGTCCTTCGGCAAACCTTGCCGGGACGGAGCTTGCCGGGCCCTTGGCTTGCCGGCTCGTGCCTTGCCAGCGAGCGCTGACTTCGTCTTGTATCCCAAGCCATGCTCTTCTTTGTAGCTTGGCCTGGTTCCTTCTTCGTGCTCTGCGTCAAGATGTTTGCCGGATGTCTTGCTTGCCGGCAAGGTTGGTTCTTTGCTGGGAAACTTGGCCTTGCCGGGGTTGTCGGGCAACGGTCCTAGACGGGTATGACCCATGCTAAGAAGGTTGATGAGACCCTGGTTCTCATTACACCGACAGGAGCCCCCGGGCCTGCCTTCAGCGGAGAACTCAAAGACCTCGATGTTGGGGTGGGGCCAAATTCGGAATGGGTCATGACTGCCATGCCCAAGATTTTATATGCTTCTACCCTCGTCAGACCACTTGGCTCAATGACAAGAGCAAAAAGCCCCCTTGTCGGAGCGCATGGCTCAACGACAAGATTCTCGCTATGCTTCCGCCCTCGTCAGAGTGCTTGGCTCGACGACAAGAGCGAAAAGTCTTCCTTGCCGGAGCGCATGGCTCAACGACAAGGTTTGATAATTTGCCAAAGCCTACTGTTTAACAGCAAACACTTGATTGTTGCCGGTGCTATCCTCCTTGGCTGCCGCGCGCCACCAAGAACAAAGCAGCCGCTGGGACTGAAGTACTCTTTGCATACCTGTTACTGCAATAGCATATGTAAAGAAACAATTTATCTTAGTCAGGCCAATCTTTATGTATGCAAGACATGTTTCTTTATGCTAAATAAACCTTTGCTCCCCCCTTGATTAATTCAATCCTTGCATATATCTTATACTCTACGCTGTTTGGAAATCTTGCCGGTGCGCAAGCTTGCCACGAGCGCTTTGAGGAATAGGTCCTTAGTAGCCTACTGGAGACGCCGCCGTCGGCAAAGCGACTTGTCGGGCCAGAACGTAGCTGCTAAGTTTGCCGAGCGGACTCAAGGCAAAACCAGAGCGCGGGCTAACCACGACAAGGTTCCTTCACATGCAAGTTGATGTACAAGGACGAAAAATTAATCAAGACGACCCACGCTTGCCAGAAAGCTTTCCGGTGCGCACGCTCCAGTCGGCAGCGCTTGAGAAACGGGTCCTTAGCAGCTTGCCGGGAACACCGCCTCCCGGAAAGGTTTACCTTCTCAGTGCCTTTGCAGCCGCCTAATTTGTCGAGCGGACTTGAGACAACTAGGGGCGCTATAAGCCTCGGGAAGGCTCTTTCGCGTGTAGGTGTAAGAAGCAAGTGAGAACAGTAAGAGAAATGTAATTGTCACAAATCTTTGTAACTTAGTTTTTCCTGCCGTCCATCTCGCATAGCGTGGCCGCGCTCGTGGTGTTGACCGGCAACTCTCAAGAAGGTTATTCTCTGAGGAGCTGCCAGCCCCTGAGCCCTCCTTCACTCGTATATCTGCAACACCTGTCGGTCCTTGTGCAGCTACTCATGTTGCTGAGCGGATTCGAGGCAACTAGGAGCGCAAGCTTATTGGCAACTCCCCGAATGCGCATGTTTTGGTCGATGGCGCTTAGGACCAGGTCCTGTCTAGTAGCCTATCAAGGACGCCGCCTCTCCAGAAACTTAATGCTTGGGTACAAACGCGGCTGCATGGGTGTCATCAGGCGGTCCTGAACCACCAAGAGCGCAGGATGTTCCGAAAGCACTCCTCTGCACACAGGTTATACAAAATAAATGCCATTCAAGGAAAAGACTAAACATTATATAGCGATTAAGGTACTAGAACTTAGCTTCGGGGGTGCGAAGCTTGTTTGCCCTCGTCCGTCGCTTCCTCCGCCGTCGCCCGTAAGCATTGGCGATGGAAACTTGGACGTAAATGAAGCATCTGCCATCATGCCCTTCTGCTCGGGTGCTATGGCAGTGAAGATGATGATGAAACTGACGTGTTGATCACTAGATCAGGTTCGTGCAACCTTCGCCCCCCTACCTAGCGCGCCAAGGATGTCGGCGTACGACACCTATGGGATCGCATGGATCCCTTTTACGGTTCAGCAGGGAGAGAGGTATGCACAAAGAGCAGATCCAACAATCAACACGAGGAGATTTTTACACAGGTTCGGGCCGCTGAGAAGCG
Source organism: Thinopyrum elongatum (assembly GCA_011799875.1). Taxonomy (NCBI): domain Eukaryota; kingdom Viridiplantae; phylum Streptophyta; class Magnoliopsida; order Poales; family Poaceae; genus Thinopyrum; species Thinopyrum elongatum. The sequence continues at coordinate 370,217,032 of CM022303.1, forward strand.
TAATACCCTACTCCTGCTTTGATTTATTGAGAGTGTTCAAGCCCAAGCTCCTGGAGCGCTTGCGATGAACAGTATGTTCATGCAGCAGCTACGCATGTAGAATGGGCTAGAGAGTCCCCCCCTGTAGCTACGCCTTGGGCCTCCTTTTATACGTCCAAGGGGTCACCAACAGTGGCGTACAGTAGATACAAGAGGTGTAAAGTTGCTACAGCATTTACATGCTTACACTGACGTCTTAGGACAGACTCATTAAATGCTCCATTTAGGTGTCCCTTACTTTCTTGGGAACGGATAAAGGGGCCGTCCCATCAACACCGCTTAAGCCTGCCCACCTCTAGCACCATGACACGCATCCAGGAGGACAAAACCCAAATGATAGGCTGGTCACTGCGCTGGAGCGGTGGCAGGGTGGCAGGATCTTGCCAAGTGCGAACCTGGCTGGATCTTCGCAAGCCTCCCGGCAAGCATCTTGCCGGGAGCCAAGCCTTCGGTCTTCTATCTTCTGGCTATTGGCTTGAACGCCGTTTTCGGTAGTCTTGCACTTGTGCCCAACTGTCCTCCGGCAAGCCTTCCCGGGACGGAGCTTGCCGAGCCCTTGGCTTGCCGGCTCATGCCTTGCCCGCGAGCGCTGAGTTCGTCTTGTATCCCAAGCCGTGCTCTTCTACGTAGATTGGCCTGGTTCCTTCTTCGTGCTTTGTGTCAAGATGTTTGCCGGATGTCTTGCTTGCCGGCAAGGTTGGTTCTTTGCCGGAAAACTTGGCCTTTGCCGGGGTTATCGGGCAACGGTCCTAGACGGGTATGACCCATGCTAAGAAGGTTGATGAGACCCTGGTTCTCATTACACTAAATGGAACCCCCGGGCCCGCCTTCAGCAGAGAACTCAAAGACCTCGATGCTGGAGGTGGGGCCAAATTCGGCATGGGTCATGACTGCCACACCCAACATTTTATATGCTTCTACCCTCGTCAGAGCACTTAGCTCAATGACAAGAGTAAAAAGCCCCCTTGTCGGAGCGCATGGCTCAATAACAAGATTCTCGCTATGCTTCCGCCCTCGTCAGAGTGCTTGGCTCAACGACAAGAGCGAAAAGTGTTCCTTGCCAGAGCGCATGGCTCAACGATAAGGTTTGATAATTTGCCAAAGCCTACTGCTTAACAGCAAACGCTTGATTGTTGCCGGCGCTATCCTCCTTGGCTACCGCGCATCGCCAAGAACAAAGTAGCCGCCGGGACTGAAGTACTCTTGGCATACCTATTACTGCAATAGCATATGTAAAGAAACAATTTATCTTAGTCAGGCCAATCTTTATGTATGCAAGACATGTTTCTTTATGTTAAATAAACGTTTGCTCCCCCCTTGATTAATTCAGTCCTTGCATATATCTTATAGTCTACGCTATTTGGAAATCTTGCTGGTGCGCACGCTTGCCGCGAGCGCTTTGAGGAACAGGTACTTAGCAGCCTGCTGGAAATGCCGCTGCCGGCAAAGCGACTTGTCGGGCCAGAACGCAGCTGTTAAGCTTGCTGAGCGGACTCAAGGCAAAACTAGAGCGCGGGCTAACCACAACAAGGTTCCTTCACGTGCAAGTTGATGTACAAGGACGAAAACTTAATCAAGATGACCCACGCTTGCCAGAAAGCTTTCCGGTGCGCATGCTCCATTCGGCAGTGCTTGAGAAACGGGTCCTTAGCAGCTTGCCGAGAATGCCGCCTCCCGGAAAGGTTTACCTTCCCGGTGCCTATGCAGCCGCCTAATTTGTCGAGTGGACTCGAGACAACTAGGGGCGCTATGAGCCTCGGGAAGTCTCTTTCGCGTGTAGGTGTAAGAAGCAAGTGAGAACATCAAGAGAAATGTAATTGTCACAAATCTTTGTAACTTAGCTTTTCCTACCGTCCATCTCACATAGCGTGGCCGCACTCGTGGTGTTGACCGGCAACTCTCAAGAAGGTTATTCTCTGAGAAGCTGCCAGCCCCCGAGCCCTCCTTCACTCATATATCAGCAACACCTGTCGGTCCTTATGAAGCTACTCACGTTGCCGAGCAGATTCGAGGCAACTAGGAGCGCAAGCTTATTGGCAACTCCCCGAATGCGCACGTTCTGGTCGATGGCACTTAGGATCGGGTCCTGTCTAGCAGCCTATCAAGAACACCGCCTCTCCGAAAAATTAATGCTTGGGTACAAACATGGCTGCATGGGTGTCATCAGGCCGTCCTGAACCACCAAGAAAGCAGGATGTTTCGAAAGCACTCCTCTGCACACAGGTTATACAAAATAAATGCCATTTGAGGAAAAGACTAAACATCGTATAGCGATGAAGGTACTAGAACTTAGCTTCGGGAGTGCGAAGCTTGTCTGCCCTCATCCGCTGCTTCCTCCGCCGTCGCCCGTAAGCGTTGGCGATGGAAACTTGGACGTAAATGAAGCATCTGCCATCACGCCCTTCTGCTCGGGCGCTATGGCGGTGAAGATGATGATGAAAATAACACGCTGATCGCTAGATCAGGTTCGTGCAACCTTCGTCCCCCTACCTGGTGCGCCAAAGATGTTGGCGTACGACACCTATGGGATCGCGTGGATCCCTTTTACGGTTCAGCAGGGAGAGAGGTATGCACAAAGAGCAGATCCAACGATCAACACAAGGGGATTTTTACCCAGGTTTGGGCCGCTGAGAAGCATAATAACCTACTCCTGCTTTGATTTATTGAGAGTGTTCAAGCCCAAGCTTCAGGAGTGCTTGCGATGAACAGTATGTTCGAGCAGCAGCTACGCATGCAGAATGGGCCAGAGAGTCCTCCCCCTGTAGCTACGCCTTGGGCCTCCTTTTATACGTCCAAGGGGTCACCAATAGTGGCGTACAGTAGATACAAGAGGTGTAAAGTTGCTACAGTGTTTACATGCTTATCACTGATGATTTAGGACAAACACATTAAATGCTCCGTTTAGGTGTCCCTTACTTTCTTCTGGACGGAAAAAGGGCCCGTCCCATCAGCACTGCTTAAGCCCGTCCACCACTAGTGCCATGACACGCATCTAGGAGGAGAAAACCCAAATGACAGGCTGGTCGCCGCACTGGAGCGGTGGCAGGGTGGCGGGATCTTGCTGGGTGCGAGTCTTGCAGGGTCTTCGCAAGCCATCCCGGCAAGTATCTTGCCGGGGATCCGGCCTTTGGGCTTCTATCTTCTGGTCACTGGTTTGAATGCCTTCTTTATGGTCTTGCACTTGTGCACAACTATCCTCCGGCAAGACTTGCCGGGACGGAGCTTTGCCGGCTCGTGCCTTGCCAGCGAGTGCTGACTTCGTCTTGTATCCCAAGCCGTGCTCTTCTTCATAGCTTGGCCTGGTTCCTTCTTCGTGCTCTACGTCAAGATGTTTGCCGGATGTCTTGCTTGCCGGCAATGTTGGTTCTTTGCCGGGAAACTTGGCCTTTGTCGGGGTTGTCGGGCAACGATCCTAGACAGGTATGACCCATGCTAAGAAGGGTTATGAGACCCTGGTTCTCATTACACCGACAACGTGTCATGCTAATAGGAGGTAGCTGGATAAGCGGCGCGGCAACCTTGCCAGGCTTCAACCTCCACATGACACCTAGCAGCGCATTTAATGTGTTTTGTCCTAATTACCAGAGTTAGGTCTGATAGTTCTGCATCAGTCTAAATCACCCCTGTAATGACCTTTTTGCCACTGTGGTGACCCCTTAAGCTATAAAAGGAGGGCCAAGGCAACATTAGAAGGGGTTTGAATCTTTGCAACCCTCATGCATAGGCATTCGTGTAGCTGCTCTCTCCCCACCGCTTGCCGGGAGAGAGCACTCCATGTACTTGTGCTCGACACCACCAATACACCCAAAGGCAGGAGTAGGGTTTTACGCCTTCGAGCAGCCCGAACCTAGGTAAACTCATGCACCCCTCGTTGTGTTTGCTCTTTGCATCGATCGCCATCCCTCGCCGAACCAGCAAAGGGGCTCCTTGCTCCATAGATCGCCGGCTCCATGCTAACATGCCCTCTGTTGATTCTGCTCTTTGCGTTTTGTGCATCTCCCTAGCCGACCACAAAGGGGCTAGGTGGCCCCATAGATGGTCATCCAACAACGACACACGATCGTCGTCGATGCAGCTCTGGTAGCACGGAGTAAGAGGCACACGGCCCAGTGCCTGACGGCAAACGAACGACGGCTCGGGCATTGGAGAGGAGGGCGGCGGTGAATTTTGTGTGCTTGGGGGCGCGATGGTGGAGGGGCCGAGGTTTCGCGGCTGGGGAGAAGGTGATTTGGTGCCCACGGTGTATGAATGGGGAATTGGAAGGGGGAACCACGTCTTACAAACGCATATGTTTGAAATATGGGGGAAGTTACAGTTCTACCCCTGCCTTTTGGTTTATGGGCTTGGGTCTGTGTGTTGAGGGTTGGGGATAGTAGGGTAACTTTGCTTCTCCCAAATAGTGGGCGCCAGTGTCAGTGCAGCAAACATGGGCGTCTGCTGCCCTGACCTATGCACAGACGTGTTGCAGCTCCCCTGGCAGGAATCGAACTCATGTGCAACCAGACCAGAGAAGCTGCTCATCGTGAGATCAAAGAGTGCATTAAGAAGGCCAAGGCTTGGAGCAAGCCACAAGATCCACAACAGAAGCAACTGACCCCGGCAAGAACGAGCTAGCAAGACAAGACCCGGCAAGCCCCTCGAACGCGGACTTCCCGCCAAATGCCAGTGCTCCACCTCTCTAGCCAGCTGGTCGCTGACCAGGGAGGTATCGAGCCCGCAGGTGGTTAGGTGGAGACAGCCTGAAGGTGTCAGCTTGTTGGGAAGGAGGATTACCTTTATTGACACACGTCCTAATGGTGTGTCAAGCTAATAGGAGGTAGTTGGGCAAGCGGTGTGGCAGCCTTTCCAGGACTCCTCCTCCACACGACACCTAGCAGCGCATTTAATGCATTCTTGTCCTAACTAGCAGAATTCGGTATGATAGTTCTGTATCAGTGTAATCACCCCGTAATGACCATTTTGCCACTGTGGTAACCCCTTAGGCTATAAAAGGAGGGCCAAGGCAACCTTTACGGGGGTTCAAACCCTTTGCAACCTTCACGCATAGTTATTCATGCAGCTGCCATCTTGACGGCTGGATGCCCGCCGCCGCCATCTTCGCCATCAGTGTCTTCCTCATCGCTGTCGCTCTAGGAGGAGCTTTTTTCATTGATCGACCGTTCTACACAGCACCCAAGGCGAGCGCCCGAACGCCCGAAAACCTTGACGAAGAGAATGTCAGACTCCACCAACTTGAAGCGAAGGACATGCTCCTCTGCAAGATAGTGGGCGCGGGCGAAGGTTTTCCACCCACACCTAAGAAGCATGACGCGGGTGCGGGGAACTCAACGTTCACCCACACTGCGCCATTGCAGCAGCCGCTCATACGTAGCCGCAGCCCAAGCGGCTGGTCGACCTCCATCACCCTGGCGAAAGGACAGGGAAGCCGCAGGCAGTTACGGGGAGGACCACATAGCTTGACGACGAACTCAAGTGCCGTGTCCCCCGTATGCCCTTCTCCCGGTGGTGGGGCTGCTGGAGGAGAAACAACGAGCGCGCTGCCCCATCCGCGTCGACCACGGGCACCGCGTCGACTGCGACCTCGCCCCGTGGCTCTGCCTCGTGCACTAGAACCAGGCTCTACGACTGCGGCCGAAGCCGAGGTATGGTGTCGAGGAGAAGCTCTCACCGCCGTGGCCGAAGCGTGCGCCAGGCCTCTTCCTCTCGCCATGACAGAAGACAGAAGCAAGAAAGGAAAAGGAGGAGAAGTTGGATGAGCATCGCTACCCTTGCACACCTCCCTTTTATAGCGGAAGCGAGGCAGGCTGGCTCTCCACTACTCTGGAGCAACCGCCTCACTCCGCCAATCCTGCTCTCTGCATCCCTGGGTGGCGTCTTGCTCCATCAACAGTCACACTACACCAATCCAAGGCGTTGCGTCTTCTGCCAAAGCGCACAACCCCGAGTCTCGCTCGTCCACCACCAACCCCGTGCAGTGCATGTTGCGCGCGTGGCGGAAACGACAGGGGTGGTGGGTGAACTAAAGGTAAAATGGCAGTTACATCGACTCACGCGCGGGCGCCCTAATGGCATCCTATGGACGTGGGCGCCCCTGGTTTTTTACATTAACATCATGCATCGTTTGAGCGCCAGAGATATCAGGATGAGACTCGGGGCTGGCCCAGATCCAGATTAATGAAGAAGTAAAGAAGATTTCAAAGACGCAGCATCGCTCCCGGCAAGATCGATGGGTATGCCTGTGCATTTGTTGGGCCTACCACAATGACGCCCAGCGGCACGTATGGACCAGGCCTGGGGGCTCCTGTTGGTCCAACAAACATGAGTGTTTGCCGCCCTGACATATGCACAAGCGAGCTGCAAATTCTTGTGTCAAGTGCCAAGTCTCATATACAACTAAGCCAGAGAAACTGCTCTTCGTGAGATCAAGGAGAGAATTAAGAAGACCAAGCAGTGGAACAAGACAGAAATTTCATAACAGGAGCAACCAACTCCAACAGGAATGAGCGGCAAGTCAAGCCACAGCAAGCCTTTCGGGCATGGGTTCCCCGCCAACACTAGCGCTCTGCCTCCCTGACCAGCTGGCCGCTGATTAGTGAGGTGTCGAGCTCGCAGTTGCATAGGTGGGCATAACCCATGCGTGTCAGCTTACTGGAGGAGTAAATCACCTTTATTGGCACCCATCTTGATGGCGTGTCATGCTAATAGGAGGTAGCTGGATAAGCGGCGCGGCAACCTTGCCGGGCTTCAACCTCCACATGACACCTAGCAGCGCATTTAATGTGTTTTGTCCTAATTGCCAGAGTTAGGTATGATAGCTCTGCATCAGTCTAAATCACCCCTATAATGACCTTTTTGCCACTGTGGTGACCCCTTAAGCTATAAAAGGAGAGCCAGGGCAACATTAGAAGTGGTTCGAATCTTTGCAACCCTCACGCATAGGCATTCCTGTAGCTAGTCTCTCCCCACCGCTTGCCGGGGGAGAGCACTCCGTGTACTTGTGCTCGACACCACCAATACACCCAAAGGCAGGAGTAGGGTTTTATGCCTTCGAGCAGCCCGAACCTGGGTAAAATCATGCGCCTCTCGCTGTGTTTGCTCTTTGTGTCAGTCGCCGTCCCTCGCCAAACCAGCAAAGGGGCTCCTTGCCCCATAGATCGCCGGCTCCACACCGACATGCCCTCTGTTGATTCTGCTCTTTGCGTTTTGTGCATCTCCCTAGACGAACCACAAAGGGGCTAGATGGCCCCATAAATGGTCGTCTAACAATGACACACAGTCGTCGTCGATGCAGCTCTGGTAGAACGGAGTAAGAGGCACACGGCCTAGTGCACGACGGGAAACGAACAAGGGCTCGGGCATTGGGGAGGATGGCGGCGGTGAATTTTGTGTGGTTGGGGTGCGATGGAGGAGGGGCCGAGGTTTTGCGGCTAGGGAGAAGGTAATTTGGTGCCCACGGTGTATGAATGGGGAATTGGAAGGGGGAACCACGTCTTACAGACGCATTTGTCTAAAATATGGGAGAAGTTACAGTTCTACCCCTGCCTTTTGGTTTGTGGGCTTGGGTCTGTGTCTTGAGGGTCGGGAATAGTAGGGTAACTTGGCTTCTCCCAAATAGTGGGCGCCAGTGTCAGTGCAACAAACATGGCCGTCTGCTGCCCTGACCTATGCACAGACGTGTTGCAGCTCCCCCGGCGAGAATCAAACTCATGTGCAACCAGACTAGAGAAGCCACTCTTTGTGAGATCAAAGAGTGCATTAAGAAGTCCAAGGCTTGGAGCAAGCCACAAGATCCACAATAGAAGCAACTGACCCTGGCAAGAATGGGCCAGCAAGACAAGACCCGGCAAGCCCCTCGAACACGGACTTTCCGCCAAACGCCAGTGATCCACCTCTCTGGCCAGCTGGTCACTGATCAGTGAGGTATCGAGCCCGAACGTGGTTAGGTGGAGACAACCTGTACATGTCAGCTTGTTGGGAAGGAGGATTACCTTTATTGACACACGTCCTAATGATGTGTCAAGCTAATAGGAGGTAGTTGGGCAAGCAGTGTGGCAGCCTTTCCGAGACTCCTCCTCCACACGACACCTAGCAGCTCTTTCAATGCATTCTTGTCCTAACTAGCAGAGTTTGGTATGATAGTTCTGTATCAGTCTAATCACCCCGTAATAACCATTTTGCCACTGTGGTAACCCCTTAGGCTATAAAAGGAGGGCCAATGCAACCTTTACGGGGGTTCGAACCCTTTGCAACCTTCGCGCATAGGTATTCATGCAGCTGCCCTCCTTCTAGCACCAACTTGCTGGGGGAGAGAGCTCTATGTACTTCCTTCCACACTCATCCAATACACCAAAGCAGGATTAGGGTATTACACTGCTCAGCGGCCCGAACCTGGGTGAAATTGCCTCCCTCGTCGTCTTGCTCTTTGCGTTGTGTGCACCCCCTCGCCGAACCAGCAAAGGGATAACCCTGTCCCATAGATCGCCGGCTCCATGCAAATATCTTTGGCGCGCCAGGAAGGGGGCTCACCGGCGTGAATCAAGCCGACGAATGGTGCATCGACCTCATCAAGATCAGCATCTTCTTCACCTTTTATGGCACCCAAGAAGAAGGGCACCATGACGACCAAGCCATCGACATCCAAGCTCCCATCTCACGCGCCTGAGTACGGTGTGGGCGGTGCTGTGGATGGCACGGTGGGTGCGACAGGCATAGGAGGCGCGGTCGTTGTGCCCGCTACAACAGAGATGGGAGGAGACGCTGGGGGTGGGCATCTACCACGACCCTCTGGCGAAGATAGCAACAATGGCGCGAGAGGTGCGGGCATGCAACCCCCACCTACTTGGCGCACCGACAAATGAAGCCAGCAGAATGGCCCTGTCCGATCAGGCACAAGCCGCGACACTCTCACCGCGATGACTCCGGCGGTGGCGACCAGGGGAACAACATCGAGATATGTCCCATGTCCTTCGCAAGATGAGCATGACGTGGCACCAAGCGGCGTTGCGGTGCCTCCACAGCAGTGCCTGCACGACAAGTCACCCATTGATCATGTCCAAGATCTTCAAGCATCACTCCCGTCACACCAACCCACTGCCGCCCTCGCAGTTGATATGTCTCCAACGTATCTATAATTTTTGATTGTTCCATGCTATTATATTATCTGTTTAGGATGTTTTATATGCATTAATATGCTTTTTTATATTATTTTTGGGACTAACCTATTAACCTAGAGCCCAGTGCCAGTTTCTGTTTTTTCCTTGTTTTTGAGTTTTGCAGAAAAGGAATACCAAACGGAGTCTAAACGGAATAAAACTTTCATGATGATCTTTCTTGGACCAGAAGGAAACCAGGAGACTTGGAGATGAAGTCGGAGGAGCCACGAGGCGGCCACAAGGATGGAGGGCGTGCCCCCACCCTTGTGGGCCCCTCATGCACTTCCTGACCTAATTCTTTTGCCTATATATACTCTTATATGCCCAAACCACCAGAGGCATCCACGAAAATACTTTTCCACCGCCGCAACCTTCTGTACCCGTGAGATCCCATCTAGGGGCCTTTTCCGACGTCCTGTCGGAGGGGGATTCGATCACGGAGGGCTTCTACATCAACACCATTGCCCTTCCGATGAAGCGTGAGTAGTTTACCTCAGACCTACGGGTCCATAGCTAGTAGCTAGATGGCTTCTTCTCTCTCTTTGATTCTCAATACCATGTTCTCCTCGATGTTCTTGGAGATCTATTCGATGTAACACTTTTTTGCGGTGTGTTTGCCGAGATCCGATGAATTGTGGATTTATGATCAGCTTATCTATGAATATTATTTGAATCTTCTCTGAATTCTTTTATGCATGATTTGATATCTTTGTAATTCTCTTCAAAATATCGGTTTGGTTTAGCCAACTAGATTGGTTTTTCTTGCAATGGGAGAAGTGCTTAGCTTTGGGTACAATCTTGCGGTGTCCTTTCCCAGTGACAGTAGGGGCAGCAAGGCACCTATTGTATTGTTGCCATCAAGGATAAAAAGATGGGGTTTTCATCATATTGCTTGAGTTAATTCCTCTACATCATGTCATCTTGCTTAATGCGTTACTATGTTCTTTATGAACTTAATACTCTAGATGCATGCTGGATAGCGGTCGATGTGTGGAGTAATAGTAGTAGATGCAAAATCATTTCGGTCTACTTGACACGGACGTGATGCCTATATTCATGATCATTGCCTTAGATATCGTCATAACTTTGCGCTTTTCTATCAATTGCTCGGCAGTAATTCGTTCACCCACCGTAATATTTTCTTTCTTGAGAGAAGCCTCTAGTGAAACCTCTGGCCCCCTGGTCTATTTTCCATCATATTACTTTCCGATCTACTATTTTGCAATCTTTTATTTTCAGATCTATAAACCGAAAACCCAAAAATATTTACTTTATCTTTTGTTTAGTTTTACCTATCTCTATCAGATCTCACTTTTGCAAATAACTGTGAAGGGATTGACAACCCCTTTATCGCGTTGGGTGCAAGTTGTTTGATTGTTTGTGCAGGTATTCGGTGATTTGTGCATTGTCTCCTACTGGATTGATACCTTGGTTCTCAAACTGAGGGAAATACTTATCTCTGCTTTGCTGCATCACCCTTTCCTCTTCAAGGGAAAAACCAATGCAAGCTCAAGAAGTAGCAGCAGTTCAGCGACAAGATCATAACGGCGCTCCTGTTGGCTCTGCCAGGAATTGAGCCACGTCATGTTCTTCATGCTCCAACATGCCATCTAAAGCAACAGAAGCGATGGTGCGAGCACAGATGCTGTTGGACTTCCCTCCAGTAGCTGACAAGATGGACGAATGGAGAGCCACTATTTGCAGTTGGCGGAGCCTTCATGGCGCCCACCAACCGCACCGGTAGCTCGAACTGATGGCCGTGTGGCGGGCGGTGCGCCAACAGTGCAATCACCCCACGATAGCAGTCCTAGCAGCGGCACAGGCGATCACCGCGAACTCAGCAGTATGTACAACCCGATGACGTGTCGATGGCCTCCTCAGATCCACAGGCGCAGCAGGATCAACGGCAAGTACTGCTGGAAAGGCGGGCGGAAGACGCTCGCACCACCATTCAATGACGCCGAGAGGCGTGCCATCAATCAGACGAGCGCAACGGCCCAACCGTCGATGAGCCAACGCCCGTTGTTGGCGGGTACCTGCCTTATGAGGCTGGGTACCCTGCCTTCACATGTGAGCTGCAGCAAGTCCGTTGGCCGTCCTTCCGCGCGTTCAAGCCCGAAGTACCAGAAAAGTACGTCGGCAAGTTGAACCCGGCAGAATTCTTGGGCATTTACACAATCGCCGTACAGGCTGCCGGGGGAAGGGATGGAAAGATATTGGCCAACTACTTCCCATTGGTACTCAAGCCCAATGTGAGGGCATGGCTGATGAACTTACCAGAGAACTCCATTTCCTCGTGGTCAGATCTCTGCAACGAGTTCGTTGGTGCATTTACCGGAGGACAAAAGGGCCCTGGGCTGCCTAGTGACTTGCAGGTGATCCCACAGAAGCAAGGAGAAGATCTACATAGGTACATCCAAAGGTTCAGTCATGTACATCGTAGCATTCCGGACGTGCACCCGACAGCTATGATTGCCGCGTTCCATACAAACGTGTGCAATCGCAAGATGCGGGAGAAAATGCATGTACGGTTGCCAAAGACTATCAACGAGCTTTATACGTTGGCGGACAAGTGTGCACGGGCTGAAGAAGGAAGAAGGCTTCTCGGGGAAGATGCTGGCGTCGAAGTTGATTCTGATGATGAAGACGCTGCCGCCCCGGGGAAGAAAGGTCGAAGACACAACAGAAAGTGCAAGGGAAAATCATTTATGGACATAGAGAAGTCCGGTGACTCCAGCCCCGCTAAGAAAACCAAGGCGGAAGGCGCTGACAAGGAAGCAGCTGCATGCGCTGATTGCCAAGTCGCTGCGGCAGGAGAAAAGACCGGCAAATCTGATGGGCCGTACTGCAAGATTCATCGTACCAACGGTTACGACCTCCAGGACTGTCGTCAAGTTGAACATCTGGTTGAGAAACAGAAGGCTGGGTATGAGAAGCGGGAGAAGGAGAAGGGCCAAGGTGGCACAGGTGAATCTGGTAAGAAGGGTCGGGGCGGTCGAGGAGGACGCCGCGGTAACGCAAACCCAGAGAAAGAGAAACCCGCCAGGGGCAGAGAGAAGAAAGAAGAGGATGAGGAGAGTGAGGATGAGGACGATGATGAGTCAAGTGAACCTGAATTCCAGAAGGCTACTATGGTCATGTGCATTGACGGGGGTGCATCTTTGCACTCCTCTCACCGCCAGCTCAAGAGTTGGCACGTGAGGTTAATGCAGCTGAACCGATAGTGGGGGCACAAAGGCCCCTCAAGTGGTCTCACACGCCTATTATTTTCGATGCTGTGGACCACCCTGGCCGCACAACAGCGGTTGGGTGTTTGCCATTGTTGGTTTCACCAACAATACGCAACCTCAAAGTCATGAAAATACTAGTTGACAGTGGGGCTGGCTAGAACTTGATCTCCCCAGAGGTGATCGAGAGGCTACAGATTCCTCAGGAAGAGCTCAAAATACCGGGACATTTCAGGGAATCAACCCGGGAAGGAGTAAGCCGAAGGGAAAGATCATGCTGTCGGTGATGTTTGGCGGGGAACTAAATTACAGGACCGAGAAGATTGTGTTTGATGTTGTCAAGATCCCCTTGCCATTTAATGGAATTCTTGGTCGTCCAGCCTTGGCCAAGTTTATGGCGGCATCCCACTATGCCTACAATACCCTAAAGATGCCGGGGCCCATGGGTGTCATCACCATCAACTCCGACAAGAAAGATGTAGTCATATGTGTAGACAAGCTTTACAGAGAATCGGTGGCAGTAGAGTCCGTCAAGACCGTAGCTCCCGCCAAGGAAAAGAAAAGCCAGAAACCCGGCAAGACATCCAGTAAGACTTCCAGGAAGCGCACCTCCATGGAGTGCTACGCACCCATTGAGGACTTGCCAGAGATCTCTACCGGCAAGAAGCCCAAGGCCACTCCACCTACGATAAAGAAGGTGCCAGCAAGAGAGGATGGCACCGGCGTTCCTTCACCGTTGGTGCCACCCTTCACACCAAATAGGAAAGCGCGCTCATTGACTTCCTGCGGCCGAATGTAGATGTTTTTGCATGGCAACCATTTGAAATCCCCGACGTTCACAGGGAGGTAATTGAGCACCACCTAGCTGTCTGCCCTCACGCTCGGCCTGTCAAGCAAAAGGTCATGAAGCAGGCTTTGGAACGGCAACAATTCATAGCAGAAGAAATCAAGAAACTCGAGCCAGCTGGCCTGGTCAGAGGAGTGTTACATCCAACCTGGTTGGCGAATCCGGTTGTCGTGCGCAAGGCAAACAGGAAATGGAGACTTTGTATTGATTACACTGATCTCAACAAAGTGTGCCCAAAGGATCCTTTCCCCTTGCCGCATTGACTAGATTGTGGACTCCACTGCCGGCTGTGATTTGCTCTCGTTTCTTGACGCTTACTCCGGATATCACCAGATATTCATGTCCAAGGAAGATGAGGAGAAAACCGCACTCATTACTCCATGTGGCACGTACTGCTTTGTACGAATTCCTTTCAGACTAAAGACCGCGGGTTCAACGTTTGCGAGGGCAGTTCAGATTGTTTTTGAGCCACAATTGCACAAGAACATAGAAGCTTACATGGATGATATTGTGGTCAAAACCAAGAACAAATCCACCCTGATTCAAGATTTGGAAGAAACCTTTTCCAACTTGCGAAAGACCAACATGAAGCTCAACCCCGAGAAGTGTGTGTTTGGTGTCCCCTCCGGCAAACTCCTTGGTTTCTTTGTATCTCGGCGTGGAATTGAAGCAAACCCCGACAAGATCAATGCCATCGAGTAGATTCAAGCACCTAAGACCATCAAGGATGTGCGATGCCTTGCCGGATGTGTCGCAGCCTTAAGTAGGTTCATTTCAAGATCTAACGAGCGCGCCCTGCCATTTTTCAAGATATTGAAAAAGGCAGGTCCAGTCGAATGGACTCCAGAAGCGGAGGCTACACTACAAGATCTAAAAAGATACCTGTCCTCTACACCAACTCTAGTTGCGCCAAGGCCACAGGAACCGTTGCTGCTATACTTAGCGACGATGAACCAAGTGGTTATTGTTGCGCTAGTTGTGCAGAGGGAGGCCGGTGACGAAGAGACGACGGCGGCAAAGCCATCCCATGACAAAGCAGAATCCTCCCCGGCAGATCTTGATGCTGGCAAAGCAAAGATAATGCAAGAGGATGTAACCGATCAGCAAGTGGTGCTGAAGAAGAAGATGGTGCAACAACCCGTATACTTTGTCAGCTCCCTTTTACAGGGGGCTAGGTCAAGGTATTCGGGTGTGCAGAAGTTGCTTTTTGGCCTGCTTATGGCCTCAAGAAACTTGCACCACTACTTCCAAGCTCATAAGATCATGGTAGTCACTCGCTTTCCGTTGCAGCGCATTCTAAGGAATCCAGAGGCAACCGGCAGGATAGTATAGTGGTCGCTAGAGCTATCAAGTTTTGCACTAAAGTTTTAATGTACGTCAACCATTCAGAGTAGGGCACTAGAAGAGTTCATTGCGGAATGGACACCAACACCAGATCATGAGATCCAGGAGTCAGCTCTCCCTGGTAAGGAAACTAAGAAAAAATGGGTTATGTACTTTGACGGGGCTTTCTTGCTACAAGGCGCCAGTGCCAGAGTGCTGCTTGTCACACCCACCGGAGAGCACCTCAAGTACTTAGTTCTAATGCACTCTCTTTGGGAGGAGGCAACCAACAATACTGCTGAGTATGAGGGGCTGCTTGCTGGCCTCAGGATTGTGGTAGAGTTTGGGATCAAAAAGTTGATCGTCCGCAGAGATTCGCAACTTGTAGTGAAACAAGTGAACAATGATTACCAAAGCCCATTGATGGAAGCGTACGTGAATGAAGTGAGAAAGTTGGAAGAACACTTTGACGGACTACAAACAAAGCACATCCCTTGTGCGGAAAACAACATTGCTGATCAGCTGTCAAAATGTGATGCCCAAAGGCTACCTGTGGAACCGGGGACTTTTGTGCTCCACTTGACTCGACCCACAATCACCCCATCAACTAGAGCCAAGAAGAGAAGGAAGATAAGCACCGGCAAACACTTTCAGGCAGAGCTCCCAGAAGCCACCGGCAAAGCAATTGCCGGGAGCAGTGATGCGTCTGCCGGTGAGCAGCGGCCTCAGGCAGAATCCCAGATTCTTGCCGATGAAGTCAGCGCTCCCACGGCTGGAGAAATGCCTTTAGTCCTTGTTGTCGAGCCCCAAGCTCCGACATGGGCACAACAGATAGTTCCACTACTAGGGAAATGCTTATAGGTAGGACATCAATAGTAGCGTTGGAAAATAACCAGCGCTGCTGCTAATTAGCAGTAGCGTGGGTCTAGGGCAGCGCTACAAGTGATGCCTTAGCAGTAGCGCTGGAAACGGAAAGAGCGCTACTGATAAGTGGGACCAAACGAGCCCACCGATGCTAGTTGTAGTAGTAGCACGGCCCAAAATACAGCGCTGCTGCTAAGATTTTAGCAGTAGAGCTTGCTAAGACAACATCGCTACTACTATTGGGCCCCACTTAGTAGTAGCGCTGCTTTCGACAAGCGCTACTACTAAGCACCATAGCAGTAGCGCCTTTAGGAATACAGCACTACTGCTAGACGTGGCTGCCACCTTTTCACCCACCCCTCTCCCCTCCTTTCCCCTCTCCCCTCTCTAAGTTACTTCTCCACCATTATTGCCCTTATTCTCTCTTCCTTCTACCTCTCTTCTCTCCCCATTAATACCCCCCTCCACCATAATTCTGCTCCATAAATGGCCTTTCTTCTCTATCTTCCTCATTTGTTTGGCTCTCCCTCCTTCCATACATATAGATCTAGCTAGCTCATCTCTATCCATCTCCATTAGTTAGCTAGAGTCATCTCTCCTCCCAACAACTAGATCTAGCTAGCTATTTAGCCATCCACTTTTGATCCCTATAGGTAGCGAAGGCCTCAACTAACCGTGCTCGATCTCTCTCGGGAGATAGGTGAGTAAAAAGTTGTGCATTTCAAGAATGGGAATATGTGTGCGTGAGATATGGAGGAATTTGTGCGAGTGACATGCCCCCTAGTTGCTTATGTTTTGCCGAAATGTCAATTTATTTCCGTTTTGGTGAATTTCGAGTCGATATAACCTATTTTTAGGCAAGGTCATGCCAAATTTTTATATGACTTTGATGCATGCATGCATTTTGTTTATAACCCTTTTGCTTGTTATACCTTGCAGTCGGTCATGAAGGTGAGTGGATGGAAGGTGGAGCGATACTTGCAATCCGCGGTGATGGACATGTATGCAAATAATCGGACTAGGATTAGATGTCCATGTTCAAGATGCAAAGAAGGAGTCCTTTTGGACCCTTATGCTCATGGCAGTTTGAAGCCGCACCTACTGATGAATGGTTTCATGGATGGCTATACTCGGTGGATAAGTGAAGATGATGATGATGACGTCCACATGGCAGGGAATAATGACATGGGGCTAGACGAAGAGATGACCGATCGACACAAAGACAATGGCACCGGACATGGCAGCGGGGAAGAGTCCGGACATGGTGGCGGCGGAGAAGATTCTGGACACGGCGAAGAAGAGTCCAGACATGGCGGAGAAGAGGTGGCGGACTACATGCCGCAGTCTTCGACGCTACTAAGTTCAGTCGTGCAGGACCCTCATGTTCAAGACCTCCTTCGCAAGAGTATGACTAGTGATAGAGCTGCTTCTAGAGAGGAGGCCAAGCTGGCGCAACTTGAAGTAGACTCGAAGACTCCATTGTATGATGGTTGCGATCCCGAGGTGACCCGCTTGAGTTTCACGCTCGAACTTCTAAAGACGAAGGCCAAAAACAAATGGACAGACAAAAGCCTCGATGAGCATTTGAAGTGTCTACATAATAAAGTTCTTCCCGCGGGGAACCTGTGTCCTACTAGTGTCGAGGAGGCCAAGAAAATCATTTTCCCTCTTGATCTGCCGCACATTAGATACCACGCATGCATCAATGATTGCATCATTTATTGGGGGGGGGAGCACGCTGAAAAAACCAGCTGTCCAATGTGCAATGCTTCTCGATACAAGAAGGCAGGAAAGAAAGCTCCTCAGATAGTTCTATGATACTTTCCGATCACTCCCCGTCTACAACGGTATTTCGTAGATCCTAAGGAAGCAAAGCTCATGTGCTGGCACGCGGAGAGGAAGAAGGCCGATGATGGAGATGATCCGAAGCTGAGACACCTCGCAGATGCTAGCCAGTGGAGAGCATTCAACGCCGAATATCGATTTTTCGCAGAAGATGCAAGGAACGTCGTGCTTGGTGCGAGTACCGATGGCATGAATCTGTTTGGAAACTAGAACACCAACCACATCACATGGCCCGTCTTTGTAGGGATGTACAACCTCCCCCCATGGAAGTGAATGAAGACAAAGTACATACACATGAGCATGCTGATTCAAGGGCTGAAACAACCGGGAAATAATATTAACCTGTATATGGGGCTTCTAAAAGAGGAGCTAGACACGTTATGGAAAACACCGGCATGGACATGCGACGCCAGCAAAGGAGAGTATTTCTATATGAGAGCTGCGTTGATGATGATGGTGCACGATTATCTCGTTTACGGGTACACCTCAGGCCAAGTGTGCCACGGATACTGCGGATGGACGAGGTGCATGGATGATACAACGTCTCAGCAGCTTATGTCAATGAAAGATGGCGGGTCTGGGAAAATCGCGTACATGGGGCATCGTAGATGGCTCGAGAAGGATGACCCGTGGAGAAAACGTGGAGATCTATTCCATGGTTTGGCTGAGCATCGAGGACCTCCACGTAAGAGGAGCGGCGCCAAATCAACGAGCTGTTGAAAAACTGGGAACAGTGCCCCGCACCGGGAAAGATGAAAAAGGCACCAGAGCCGCTGCTGAAGGTATGGAAAATGAGCTCTGTTTTCTGGGACTTGGAGTACTAGCCCAATCACGGCACGCCGCATTGCCTTGATCAGATGCATATCACGAAGAATGTCCTCGAGAGCTTGCTTGGCACACTGATGAACATGCCAGAGAATACCAAGGATGTGCCAAAGGCAAGGAAAGACTTGGAAGATTTGGAGATCAGGAGAGATCTCCACCGTAAAAAGTCACCGGAGGAGACGGAGACGGAGGTGGGGGAAGGGGCAGAAAAGTCAACAAGAAGGAGGAGAATTATTGCCCCCTTCTTTCTTCACCTTAACTGCGAAGGAGATTGATCAATTCATCAAGTGCCTTACGGGAATCAAAGTCAGTTCCGATTACTGTGGGAAGAGAAGCAGATTTCTAGACACCAAGAAGAAAAGGTTCAGCGGGATGAAGTCCCATGACTATCACGTGATGATGACGCAGATACTCTCGGTTGCCATTAGAGGGATAATGGAGAAGCACATCCGTGACACGCTTACTGGTCTCTGCAACTTCTTCGACATTATCTCTCAAAAGTCCATTAGTGTGGAGTAGCTCCGAAGGCTACAGGAAGAGATTGTTGTCATACTATGTGAGCTTGAGATATACTTCCTTCCCATGTTCTTTGACGTCATGGTGCATCTGTGTGTCCACATCATGGACGACATCATCGACCTGGGGCCAACATTCCTTCACAGCATGGTGCCGTTCGAGAGGATGAATGGGGTCATCAAAGGATTCGTTCATAACATGTCTCGTCCCGATGGGAGCATCGTCCAGGGGTTTCTGACCCAACAGTGCCTCTCCTTTTGCGAGAATTATATACGCGGAGACCCTGTTGTTGGTTTGCCCATCAAGAAGCACCATGGGAGGCTCCGAGGAGAAGGTCACAACAACGGCCGGAGGGAATTGCACGTGGACTACTCGGATTGACGGAACGACTTTGACAGGGCTAACTTAGTAGTGCTACAACACCTAGATGTGGTAGATGATTATGTGACACTGCACAAAGAAACCATCGCAAAGAAGTACCATGATCAGGGGATGCGCAAGACGGGTGACGAAGTTACTATAGAGCACAACGCTACTTTCTTGCGTTGGTTCAAATAGCAAGTTCTTGCTAATCCCCGGAAGAGGGCAGTTCGGATGGATTGCTCATACACGCCTTGGCACATGGCCCCACGCCCAAACCCGCGACCTATCGGGCATATGATATCAACGGGTACACGTTCTACACGGAGGCCAAAGACATTGACAGTGATTACTAGAACTTAGGGGTGACGATTGAATGCGTGACCGACGCCAACGGCACAACTGAAAGATTCTACAGAAGGGTCGAAGAGATCTGGGAGCTTGACTACGCTGGAATGCATGATGCGACGATGTTCCGTGTCAGATGGGCTAAGGCCGTCGTAAGAGAAAACAAGTATTGCACTACCATGTCTATACCTGACGCGAAGAGCGCTACTGTGAACGTTAACGTCATCGCCAAAACTGAGCCATGGGTACACGCTAAGCACATGAGACAATGCTTCTTCATAACCGACCTGACCAATCCCAGCCGTGTTGTCGTGAGGAGAGGCAAAAGGAGCATCGACGGAATGGATGGAGTCGCCAACGAGGAAGACTACGATCAATATGGCAACCCGATGAGGGAAGATGATGATGAAGCATACGTGAAAAGAAGAATCAAGACTACATTACCTAAGAAAGAGCGTACTCCATGGTGTCGGAAAATTCACAACGAGGGGCTCAATTATTCGACAATGAACAAGAAAGGGAAGAAGCTCAATGTGAAACATCGTCGACGCAGCTGAGAAACCATCATTTATATATATGTATCTATTTTTTGTACGCACTTAAGTAATCGTTATCGGTCAAATGATGTATACATCAAATCCCCTTCAATTACCGCCACATGCATGGTTCAGGTGATATTCGCGTAGTGTGGGAGGGAGACGTTCTCGTCGACTGTGTGCGAGGCCGTCGGGAGAAAAACAAAAAACAAAAACAAAAAGGAGAAGGCAATACAAAAGAAAAAGAAAAGTAAACAGAAAAGGAAAGGAAAATAATAAAAAGAAAGGAAAAATAAAAAGTAGAAAAGGAAAATAATAAAAAGAAAAGAAAAATAGCAGTAGCGCTGGATTAGGATCCAGCGCTATAGCTAACTTAGCTATAGCGCTGGGTCCTAATCCAACGCTACTGCTAACTATTCCAATTTATAGTTTTTTAATTCTAAAATACACATAGCAGTAGCGCTGGATTAGGATCCAGCGCTATTGCTAAGTTAGCTACAGCGCTGGGTCCTAATCCAGCGCTACTGCTATTTTAAGTTAACCCCGGCCGCGCGGGCTCAAAATTTTGCCAAGTCCTTTTCCCCCCTCTCCCACCTCTCCCCCACTCTGTCGCCGCCGTCGCCCTGCCCGCACTCGATCGACCTCGACGTCGGCCGTCGCCCCTGCCCGCCGTCGACCTCAACGCCGACTGTCGCCCTTGCCCGCCCGAGGCCGCCCTAGACCTCACCGCCGCCGCCCTCTCCCCTGCCCGCCCTCGACCTCGCCGCCGCCGCCGCCGCCCGAGCCCGCCCTCGACCGCCGCCGCCCAAGCTCGAGCCTTCCCTTGCCGTAAGCCTCTTCCTCTCCTCTCCCCTGCCCTCCTCTCCCTCTCTACTCTCTGCTGTGATGAACCCTAGCAATTGTTTTTAGGAAATTAGCTAGGGCATTAGCTAGGGAAAATTTAGCAAATTTGTTTAGGGCAGTAGCAAATTTAGCTAGGGCAAATTTAGCAAATTTATTTAGGGCAGTAGCATTTAGCAAATTTAGCTAATTAGCAGATTTGTTTAGCAAATTAGCAAATTTAGCTAGGGCAAATTTGTTTAGGGCAGTAGCTAATTAGTAAAAAAATAGGGCAGTAGCTAATTAGCATTTTTTTATGAAAATGCCTAGCTTTAAATAAAAAACAGTAGCATTTAGCTAGCGCATTTTTAGCAATTTTTTTAGGAAATTAGCTAGGGCATTTAGCTATAAATAAAACAATAGCATTTAGATATAAATAAGAAACAGTAGCATTTAGCTAAAAATAAAAAACAGTAGCATTTAGCTATAAAAAATAGTAGCATTTAGCATTTAGCTACAAATTAGCTATAAACAAAAAACAATAGCATTTAGCTATAAATAAAAATCAGTAGCTACGACATTTAGCTATAAACAAAAAACTTGGTTAAAGCAATTGTTGCTATATAAACAAAACAAGATTGATGTTATATGATATATGTCATTGATGTTCATTTGCATATTCAATTATTGTTGATTATTTCTTTTATTACAATTGCTGAATATGATATGATTAATGTTGGTTGAATGGACAATCGTCGAAGAATATCTGAGTGGCCTATGTTTTGCCGGAATGTTGATTCATTTCCGTTCCGGCAAATTTCAGGTGCTCCATATGTCCACTTTTTAGCAAAAGTCGTGCCAAAAATTTCTGTGAATTTCGGCATGACTTGTGCTAGAAACTAGGACATATCGAGTGCCCGGGATTTCCCGGAACGGGAATGAATCAACATTCCGACCAAATATAGGCCCCCTTTTTCTCTTCATTATATCTTTTATTTACAATTGTTGAATAGGAAACATGTCTAGCCACGCCGAAGCCAGGGGTTCTGTTCGCCTCGAAGAAGACCTCGTCGAGGCAGAAAATCATTATTTCGATTACTTGGACGAACACCAGTTGCGGGTGTCAGGTGGCACCAATGCTGACACCGACGCCGACACCGGCACCGACACCACCCCCGAGACCGGCAACGATGTTGTCGTAGCCGGTAAAGCACTGAGGCGGAAGAGGGCACCAAAACCCAACGAGCTCGGTCGGACAAATTGTGGTCACGGCGCTGCACCCCAAGAAATTAGAGCTAACGGTGCCGGAGGAAGCGCGCGCGTGCTACGACAATCAACTAGGATGCATCCTCAGGGAAACTGCCAACATCTACGATGAGAAGTTAAAGAAGATACCACATATGGAGCACATGCTCCTAAAGAAGTTGCACAATAGGTTCCTGTTCCCCGGCCGGGATGACATCAAACATCCGTGGGACGACGAACCCATGACCAAGATAAACAGCAAGGCGATGGTGACGTTCACCAATGACTTGTCCGCCTGGAAAGTTAGGGTGAAAAAAGCGATTGCGAAGAATGAACCGTGGTCCAAGATTCATGCTGACAATCCGACACTAAAGGAAGAGGACTTTGAAAAATTCAAGGAGACTTGCACTAAAGAAGAAGTCAAGCAAAGGTCGGAGAAAATGAAGGCGCTCCAGGCCAGGAAAAGGCCTCCCCACCGCCTCAGAAACTGTGGTTATGAGGGGAATAGGTACATATGGGCCAAGAAGGATGCCGAACATGAAAGTCATGGAATCCTAGACCCCTTGGCAGAGTTCACCAACCCGCAGGAGCGTGACTGGATCAGGGCTCGGTACAAGTGGGACCGTGTCAATAAGATCTTTTACACGGACCAGAACATGAGGGAGTTCATGAGACTTCTGGTAATTGTTATATTACCACCTTATTATATTAGCTTCCAATTAATTTGACTACAAGTTTTGTCACATTTGTAAACCATCCACGTTCCTTTTGCAGAAAGAGCAGCACCAAAAGGCAGCCGAAAGCGATGAGTCGTCATAGTCGTCGACGTGGCCCAAGTGGGACACCCCTTTCAACCAGGCCCTAAACATACTGAAAAAGGTCCCGAAGGACAAACCGCCGTCGTATGGATGTGTGCACGGCGTCAGAGATGGCGCCTCATGGAAGACGTGCTGCCACAAGAAGCCAGAGGAAAGAAGGCAGAGACGGTTGCTTACTCAACAGACCATCAACGAGAAGGTCGCGATTGCGGTCAATAAGACCAAAGCTGAGACCAAAGAAGAGTTGGTCCAGGTAGTCGATGCAGCGGTCAATGCAGTGATAGCTGGCGTCACGGCTGACATCTAATCTTCCATTATTACCAGCTTGATTCCGGCAATTATCGATGTGTCGACGAGCAATCCAGATAAAGGGCCAGCGGACTTTCCCCTTCCCAGCTACGTCAGGAGCAATTCAATGAACATCGCACCACCAGCACCTGCTCATGCAACCGTACAAGGTCCCGCTCCTGTTCATTGTAGCCCGTCCTCCATCTCTGGCATGCTCGACAGGGCTTCGTCTTTGGCTGAGCTTGACGCCCTCACGGTAATTACACGTCATACCCTTTTCACCACCATGTCTATAGTATTCTGTTTCAATTACCTTTCGGATATTTGACGTCGCAGACATGTCTTCGCAGGCCGATGAAACCCCGTGCACCCTACTATATGAAATCAATGGCCAGAAGGTGGGCGTGCGAAAGGAAACGATCGTGAAGCCGAAGGACCGCATGTTCCACAACCGAGAGATGCCCCATGGCGTCTTTAAGGTTAACATGGCCAGTGTCAAAGCGGGCTTCGAGGATTTGCCTCCTCTGGTACCAGTCAATGATGAGGAGACCCCTAAACGAATTGGCGCATGCAAGAGCTAGTTCTTGCCTTGGCCAAAGAGTCTTCTTCGTGTCGAGGCGCCCGGTAGCACACCAACGATAGCTCCTCAAGAAGGTATGAACACCACCCCACCTGCCAAATTACCTACACCTGTCATGGTGGGTGATAGCGGACGACGCGAGGGAGAGCCTCCATTAGTGCCAGATGATGTCGCCCCCGTAGAAGAAGCAAATGCTGATGATGTCATGGAGGAGGATGATGATGACCCCCTCAAGTATATCAATACCGCCTATGATGATGGAGGATTCATGGCCTGGGACTATGACTCAGGCTATGAGCATGGAGATGACTTGATGCTGCCTGATTTGCCGGAGCCAGAACGTCCTAAGGTGGAATGCAAAAAGTCTCTCTTCATGCGATCCTCACAGGAGACGCCTCCAGATACCACCCCTACCCAGCAACAACAAGCCGAGGGCCGTCCACTGATTAGCCCGACGACACTAGGGGTGGTGGTTAGGGAAGGTATGGTGGGCTCATTACTGCCACCCGCCAAGAAGCAAAGGAGGAGACCGGAAAAGAAAGGCCCTAAAGGCGCCAGAGCTGCTTCCAGCAGCCAGCCGCCTCTGAAGCCCCGGGAGGTAGACAGAATACCTGTCGAAGATGCAGAGCGTTTCCATGTCACCGGCCACCCGATCCTACCTCCAAAAGCGCTAGAGCACATACTGAACAATGATCTAAGGAGACTTCATGAAGATGTGCTGGCTGGAGAGAAAAGCCTTCTCATCTTAAAAAATCCAGGATACCCGCTTTACGTAGCTCAGGTGCCGGGTGGGAAGTTGTACATCGAGAGATGGCCCGCGGATAAGTTCATCCTGTGATTTGACTACATCTACGACATGTTCCACATGACCAAGCTGGATTTCCAGTTCATCCGCATGTATGCGCTATATCTCAACTACATCATCAGGCGCGAGAACATAAAATATATCTGCATCGCAAAGAGCACTGTGACTATGCGCGCAAGTACATTGGCGAGTTCATGATAGCTAATAAGGACAGGGAAATGATTCTCCTGCCTTATCATCCCATGTAAGTCATCTGCGGATATCCTTTCATAAGTTTTAATCATTCCTTTGCAAGGATTATAGGCTAATTTGAGGTGTACTTATTTTGCGCACCGAGGGGGGCGCCGTCCTCATCTGTCTGTACCCAGAACACTCCCATGCTCTGTACTTGGACTCATCGAAGAACATCAAGAAAAAGGAGTACACGCACATAAAGAGTGTTCTCGATAGTGCCCTGTTAACCTTCAGGCTCTCTGGTGGATATATCAAGGTGAAAAAGTACAGGAAGAACGGGCTGGGTTTCGGCCATAAGACCGACTTCTGCTGCATCCAGCAACCGTACACTAGTAAGGCTGATGGATTCTACCTCATGCATCACATGATCGAGTACGGAAGGGATAATCAACGCCTTCGCATGTCAGCTACTTCCAATGATGACGATATTGTCAACTAGGCCACAAGCATAGGAAGGACACCGGATCATCGAATCCGAGCTGAGTTTTATCACGTACAGTGTGAACTTGCCCAAGTGATCATGAAGGAGGTCCTCGAACTAACAGGGATGTTCTACTGTGCGCCAATCACGCGGGATGATGTCTGAGCACTGCTACTCACTCAGCGTCTGGACTTGAAGCCTTTCAACAATCTTGGGTGCTTCCTCCCGGACTATGAAGATTGGACCGCTGCCATGGAGGATTGATTATCGATGACAATGTGTCACTAGTGTCTTTCAATGGCAAAACTTTGAATTTATGCACGGTGAAACTCTGTGATGTAATTAAGCTGTCCTCCTGAACTAGCGTAGATAGCTCTAGTTAATTAGTTTGGGTATGAGGAACTTCGTTATTTATGTTTACTATAGGCTGCTTGTATTTTTCTAATTATGCCTCTTTGTGTTTCTCAAGTACATTATGTTGCATATTATCATTTAATTCATCAACTGATGATGCAGGTACATAGATCAGAGATGGTGAAGGACTGCTACGCCGTATTCATTGGGAGGATTCCAGGAGTGTACAACCACTGGCTAGACGCTCAGGCCTAGGTGGACAAGTACCTGGGCGCTAGCCACAGAGGGTTCGACAGCAGAGCCGAAGCGAAAAATAGTTACTTGAGGTGGACGCTCCGGCAAGAGAGGGAGCGAAACCGGTGCCACAAGAAGTACTTCATAGTCACGCTCTTGCTCATACTGATCGCTCTTCTCTTCTACATCATGGTTTAGATAGAGATGATGAAACTTGTGTGTGTGCCATGATAATGCAGCTGGATTTATTCGAGACATGACATGACTTGTGTATCGCTATTTTTGAGATCTGATGATATTTGTGTTGGATGATGATGATGATGGTATGATGAGACTACTGTATGTGTATGATATGATGAGAATAATATATGTTTATTATGATATGATGAAACTACTGTATAGAGCATGCACAAATACATCACAAATGCGTAGAGGGGAAATAAATCCGTGAAAGCAGGAATATTAGCAGTAGCACTGGTAGGCGTCTAGCGGCAGCGCTGGTTTAGTAGCAGCGTTTGCTTTGGTGCAGCGCTACAGATAGTTAGTACTAGCGCTGGTTGAAGCAGTGCTACTACTAACCATACTTACCAGTAGCACTGGTTCGAGCAGCACTACTGCTACAACTTAGCGGTAGCGCATTAGCAGTAGCGCTGCCGCCAGTGCTACTGCTACGGGTATTTCCAGCGCTACTAGTAGGCTTTCTCCTAGTAGTGTTCAATTTCTCCAAACAGTAGAACTTCCCAAAGAACAAGAGCAAGCTGAGAAAGTAGCCCGTCAGTCGAGTATGTACCAGTTTGTGGATAACATCCTGTGCAGAAAGAGACCAAACGAGGTGAAATTGAAGTGCGTTACCCAGGAAGATGGACTGAAGTTGTTGGTAGAGATACATGGAGGCATATGTGGTTCTCACATAGGAACAAGAGCCCTTGTCAGGAAGGCCTTCCGGCAAGGCTTTTATTGGCCCACTGCCCTCCAGGATGCAACTGAGCTAGTAACAAGATGTGAAGCCTCCAAGTTCCATTCAAAGAAAACACATCAACTAGCTCAAGCCCTCCAGACAATCCCTATCTCCTGGCCTTTCTCAGTTTGGGGGCTCGACAATTTGGGCCCCTTCCCCCGTGCTATCGGGGGCTTTGAGTTCTTGTAAGTCGCTATCAACAAGTTCACAAAGTGGCCTGAGGTAGAACCAGTGAAGAAGGTGACTGCACAGTCAGCTATCAAGTTCTTCAAATGATTAGTTTGCCGGTTTGGAGTTCCAAACAGAGTCATCATTGACAACGGCACACAGTTCACGAGCCGCACCTTGATTGCAGTACATCCAAAGCCTTGGGAGCAAGGTTTGCTTTGCCTTCGTTGCTCATCCATGGAGTAATAGGCAAGTAGAAAGGACACATGCTGAAGTGATGTGTGGGCTCAAGACTAGAACTTTTGACAGGCTGCACAAGTGCGGGAGGCGTTGGATTGATGAGTTGCCGGTGGTTCCTTGGTCACTCAGGACGACACCAAATTGAGCTATTGGCCAGACACCCTTCTCCCGAGTCTATGGTGCAGAAGCGGTGCTCCCCATGAAACTCATATACGGGTCACCTCCAGTACTTGCCTACGATGAAGTAGCGCAATAGCAGCTTCGGCATGACGATGCCATGCTCCTCGAGGAAGATCGTCTTTGGGTGCTTGTGCGTGCTGCACGCTATCATAGCCACAAGGTTCATGCCCGGAGCCTTGAGGAAGGCGAACTTGTCCAAGGGTACAAACAAGTTGTTGCCGAAGTGGGAGGGCCCTGACCGGGTAGTATGAGTCACCAGACTTGGCGTAGTCCGTCTAGAGACCGAAGATGGCATTCGTGTGCAAAACTCATGGAATATTGAGCATCTTCGTAAGTTCTACCTGTAAGAGGCGGTTGCCAGGCCTTGCCCCCGCAACCCATTTTGTACAAGCATAGTCTCAAAGACTTGTAACCCTTTGTACAAAGCCAGGCGCAGACCCTGTGCATATCTGAATAAAACCAAGTGTTTCACAAAACTTGCATACATGTTTACATATTTTCTAGAGCATGGTTTTCATGTGATTACACTTTTAAAGATAAGATGATTAACATGCCGCCAAGGGCCCCATGCTATCTTTTCTCTTCTTTCTTTTTCCATCAAAGACAGGAGGGTTCCTCACGAGCAACTTTCCCGGGGGGAGGATGGTAGCGTACGCACTTGAACCTATGGAGGCCCCCTTTTTATCCAGACGATAAGAAGTACAACAAAGAAAGATAAGTCAAAAGTTTGTTTCATTTGAAATTTCCCGCCATTCCATATTGCGTCTACGTATGAGAAACTTGCACGCGAGGAGACCTTGTCATGTCTTTCATTTGCGCTCTTGTTCTTGCCTCGAGTTCACTAGACATGATTAGTTACAGTTGTGTTTAAAACCGGCAAGAGGCCAGCCTCCATCCGTGCTCCTAGACTTGCCTTGAGTCTACTCGACATGGGTTAGTAGTAGCTGTGTTTGAGACCAGCAAGAGGCTTTGCCGGGTATCTTACTCACAAAAGACAGCTGAAGGCTAGTCCTTCAAGGCGTCTGAGGCAAGTATGTGTCTCCGGCAAGTTTATTTCCTAAAAAATTGCATGAAGCAACAAGTACAAGTCATACAAGTGCAAATATGGATAAGGAAATGTTTATATTCGATTCAAACGCGGCAAATGCTTACATTTTTTGTTAGAAAAAGAAAAGTGATCCGTAATGCCTTTCTTGTCCATCTCCTCCTAGGGTTTACATCGAGTGCAAGGAGGGCAAAAGGAGCACCTGGGTAGAGCTCTGGTCACCCCCGCCAGGACCAGAGGGACGCAGCCTGACAAGATCGGGAGTGCGCCTCCCCGGCAGGGAAGATGAAGCCAGGGACGGAGAGAGTGGCTAGGCGAGGCCCTCCACCGGCAAATCGCTCTGCCGGGGTCCAGCTACAGATGATGGTGCTACCGGCACTTAGCTAGTGAAGAAGGTGCTGCCGGCATTCAGCTGGAGTCCGAGTCGTCATCTTCGGACTAGACGACTCGGGGCTCGCTGTCGCTGTCTTCACCATCTGTGTCCTCCTCATCACTATTGCTCGAGGAGGAGCTTTCGCCATCGCTCAAGCTTTCCATGCAGCACCCAAGACGAGCGCCTGAAGGCCCGAACATCTTGATGGAGAGCGTGTCAGACTCCACGAACTTAAAGTGGAGGACGTTCCCCTCCGCAAGATAGTGAGCGCGGGCGAAGGTTTTCACCCGCGCCTAAGGAACATGACGCGAGGCGCGGGAAACTCGACGTTCACCCACACAACACCGTTACAATAGCCACTCACGCGCAGCCATAGCACGAGCGGCTGATTGACCTCCATCACCCTGGCGAAAGGGTGAGGGATCCGCAAGCAGCTACGGGGAGGATCGCGCAGCTCGATGATGAACTCGAGCGCCGTGTCCCCCGTATGGCCCCTGCCATGGACGGAGCGGTTGGAGGAGAAACAACGAGCACGCCACCCATCCGCTTCGACAGCGGGCGCCACGTCGACCCCGACCTAGCTGTGCGGCTCTGCCTCACGCACTGGCACCAGCTTCTGTGGCTGCAGCCGAAGCAGAAGCATGTTGTCGAGGAGAAGCTCTCACCGCCGTGACCGAAGCATGAGCCCGGCCTCTCCCTCTTGCCATGGTGGAAGCAGATGCAAGGAAAGGGAGGAGAGGAAGGTGGATGAGCATCGCTGCCCTCGCACCCCTCCTTTTATAACGGGAAGCATGGGGACTGGCTCTCCACTACCCTAGGGCAACCGCCCCGCTCCACTAATCCAACCCCCTGCATCCCTAGCCGGCGTCTTGCTTCCAATAGACCGCCCAGTTTCGCCATCCTTGCATTCTAGCTCCTCTAATCAAAGCACTACCACCACGACCGCCCTTCTGCACCAATCCCATGCCCCGTGCCTAATCCACGTCATGGGAAACAAGGGAAGGCTGTGATAAAGGGGGAAGTGATGGCAGAATTGGCAGTTACCCCGAATCACGCACGGGTGCCCTAACAGCATCCCGCATGCGCGTACGCCCCTGGTTTTTTACGCGAACGACCTGCATCGTCCAAGCACCGAGGATATTAGGATGAAGCAAGGGGCTAGCCTAAATCCAGATTAATGAAGAAGGAAAGAAGATCTCAAGGCGCAACGCCATTTCCGGTAAGATCAATGCGTGAGTCTGTGCATTATTGGGCCTAGCCCAACGATGCTCAGCGACATGTATGATCTAGGCTCGGGGGCTCCTGTCGGTGTAGCAAATATGGGCATCTGCTCCCTGACCTATGCACAGACGTGTTGCAGCTCCCCCGGCAAGAATCGAACTCATGTGCAATCAGAGCAGAGATGCCGCTCTTCCTGAGATCAAAGAGCACATTAAGAAGACCAAGGCTTGGAGCAAGCCACAAGATCCACAACAGAAGCAACTGACCCTAACAAGAACGAGCCGGTAAGACAAGACCAGACAAGCCCCTCGAGCACGGACTTCCCGCCAAACGCCAACGCTCCACCTCTCTGGCCAGCTGGTCGCTGATCAGTGAGGTGTCGAGCCCGTAGGTGGTTAGGTGGAGACAGCCTGTACGTGTCAGCTTGCTGGGAAGGAGGATTACCTTTATTGACACACGTCCTAATGGCGTGTCAAGCTAATAGGAGGTAGTTGGGCAAGCGGTGCGGCAGCCTTGCCGGGACTCCTCCTCCCCACGACACCTAGTAGCACATTTAATGCGTTCTTGTCAGAACTAGTAGAGTTAGGTATGATAGTTCTGTATCAGTCTAATCACCCGTAATGACCTTTTTGCTACTGTGGTAACCCCTTGGGCTATAAAAGGAGGGCCAAGGCAACCTTTATGGGGGTTCGAACCCTTTGCAACATTCACGCATGGGTATTCATGCAGCTGCCCTCCTTATAGCACCAACTTGCCGGGGGAGAGTGCTCCCTCTACTTCCTTCCACACTCATCCAATGCACCAAAGCAGGAGTAGGGTATTACGTTGCTTAGTGGCCTGAACCTGGGTAAAATAGTGTCCCTTGTCGTCTTGCTCTTTGTGTTGTGTGCACCCCCTCGCCGAACCAGCAATGGGACAACCCTGTCCCATTGATCGCCGGCTCCACGCCGACAGCCAGCGATTTCGGGCGAGGAGGGTCTGCCTTGAAATAGTTGGCGCGAGCAATTTCGGCCGAGGAGAGGGTGTTTTTCTGCCCATGGTTTATGAATTATTCGGGGCCTGCCATTTCGGCCGAGGAGAGGGTGTTTTAACACCCATGGTTTATGAATTATTCGGCTCCTGTCATTTTGGCCGAGGAGAGGGCGCAATTGGATGAAGTTACAAACCTACCCTCGATATACAGCGGGCCAATTGATGCGGATCCTAGATAGGCCGGTAATTTTGCCGAGCAGAGAGTGTTTGCGGTTCGTTCAAATTTTAGGAGAACAAGCATCCACGTCTACCTTACCAAGTCGATTTGAATCAAATTTTCAAATATTAGCTTGCCACTTCTTTTTTAGATGGTGAGATGATGCTCGGGACTAATGTGTTTTTATATGCTCGTTGCTACAGATTTACCTGACAAATAGTTGACCCACTCAAAAACGGGAATCAAACCCTAAATGAAATATCTCGATTCAATGAAATAACTCATTGACCCAGTAAAAAATGTGGACTAAATAAAAAATTGAACACCGCAATTGAGTAGCATGTTGTATTATAATACTCCATGAACATGCTGAAAGTCAAATTAATGAACTTATTTGATACGCATATCTCCGTTCATGTGTGGATTGCAAACACCATTATCTCCAATTAAAAGATTTGAATGCAAATTTATATCAAATCATGGTTTATATCAGTCTTTGATGCATAAACGCGACCTCTCCCCTCTCCCGGACTCCTGTTCTCTCTCTAGCCGACAATCTTCGTTCCTAACGCGCACATACAAACACAAATCTTATCTGTCCTCTCTCTCTCTCTCTCTCTCTCTCCGTCTTTCTAGTTTGCATGCACACTCCATGTATAGGTCTCTCTCGCACACAATGTATGACTCTCTAGTCTAAGCTAAATATGTAGGCTGCACTCATTGTACGCACACAAATTCCCTAGCTCGTTGTCCATAACTCTCTCACGCACCACTCCGCCATCTCGGGGCTCTTCCCTCCCTTTCTCAAACTCTCTATCTCCCTAGGTAACACATACACATGCATATCTCACTCGCACTAGATAGACCCATCTAAAACTCTCTCTCTCCCTCATTCTCTCTCCATCTCCCACGCACACACACAATCTCCCGCCTAGCTAAGTACGACTATCTCTCACTCCATTGTAGGCATACGTGGTCCCCCTAGGTATATGACTATCTCTGAGTCTCCATCACAAACACACACATTGGCTCTTTCCCTCACTTGGTCTATCTCGATATCTCTCCGGGCTTCTTTCTATCGCACACACACCTCGTCTATTGATTTCCGACCCATATAGTCCCCTCACAATCTCAACGGGATCTATCTATCACAAAGACGCCCTCACTCCCTCCCCATGCCTCCATCTTCTCCATACGTACATCTCGACCTCTGTCCCTTGTTGGCCAGACCTCTCTTGGGCAGGTGCTATAGGGGTCTCTCTCTCTGTTGCAAACAACCACACACTAGCTATCTCTGTGTATCTCCTCACCTCGCTTTCTATCTCGGAGATGCATGCGTGATATATTTTCCTAAGACACGCACACTTTCTCTTTATTTTATCGTGTGTTGTTCCTTTCTCTTTCACACACACCCTTTTTGCTCACCCACTCTTTCTCCTTCACATGCACTTGATCTCTTTCGAATTAGGTACTCTCTTTGGTCCATATCATATGGATTTTTGAAAAGTCAAACCTCACAAAGTTTGACCAGATGTGTGGAGAAAAACATTTACATCTGGAATGACAAACATATGTCATTAGATTCATCACAAGATGTAGTTTCATATGATGTATCTTTGGTATTGTAGATATAAATAATTTTCTCTGTAAACTTGGTGAAAGTTTACAAAGTTTGACTTTAAAAAAAATTATATGCACTACATTATCGAATGGAGGGAGTATCTCTTTCTTTCTCTCAACTCTCTCACGCACCACTCAGCCGTATCAGGGCTCCTCTATCTCTCTCAAACTTTATATCTCCCTAGGTTACACATAACATATGTCGCTCGCTCTACATAAACCCATCTATCACTCTCCCCCTCGTTCTCTCTCTATCTGACATGCACCCTGCTAAGTACCATAATCTCTCACTCCATCAAAGGCACATGCACTCCCCCCTAGGTATGACTATCTCTCACTCTCTATCACGAACACACGTATCGTCTCCTTCCATCCCTAGGTCTATCTCAATCTCTCTCAGGGTAACTTCTATCGCACACACACCTTGTCACTCGATCTCCCACCCATGTAGTCCCATCACGATCTCGAGGGGATCTCTCTATCACAAACTCACACTCTCTCCCTCCCCATGCCTGCATTTTCTCCATACGTCTCTCTCGACCTCTCTCCCTTGTTTTCCAGACCTCTCTTGGCCACATGCTAGGGGTCTTTCTCTCTCGGTTGCAAACAACCACACACTATCTCATCACCTCGCTCCCGCTCTCGAAGATGCATGCGTGATATGTTTGCATAAGACACACACGTTTTCTCTACTTTATCATGTGTTGTCCATGTCTCTTTCACAGACACACACACGCACACACTTTTTGCACAATCAATATTTCTCTTACACACACACTCTCTCTCTCTAGTTAGGTACTCTCTCAGGTCCATAACATATGGATGTTTTGAAAAGTCAAACCTCACAAAAGTTTGACCAGTTATATGTGGAGAAAAACATTTACATCTAGAATGATCAATAGATTCATCACAAGATGTACTTAGTTCATATAATATATCTTGTAGATATAAGTAATTTCTTTATAAACTTGGTCAAAATTTCAAAATTTTGACTTTTCAAAAAATTATAGGCACTACATTATCGAATGGAGGGAGTATCTTTTTCTCTCGCTCTACTATCTCTCACGGGCCGCCCCTCTTACTCGATCTCTCTTTACCGAGGGATTATATAGTCACCGGGTTAGCGTATAGCTCTTTATATTGTTTAGTTGACCGGTCAACCCGTCTACATGGTGCCTTGTCAGCTCGTGTTCTCTATCTGGGTGTGTTGGCCCATGTGGCAGTGGGTGAAAATAAATAAATTAGAGGCCCAGATGACATGGGGTGAAATAAACAAAGTTGAAACCACTCGCGGTAGCATCCCGCACGCTACTAAATTGAGTGCACACTTCTTCCGTGTTAATACACACACTACAACAACGCACACACTACACCACTGTGCGGCGGCATGCACGCATGGACGCAATCGCGCACACCCACCACACAATACACTCCAGCACACTGTACACCAGTGTTGCCGCCGGCTGAGATGGATGATGAGGCAGCCAACAAGCGGAGGCGATTCGAGCCAAAACCGCATCTGGCGAGCCTAGACTTCATTAGCAGCCTCCCCGATGACATGTTGCTCGTCATCATTACCCTCGTCCCCACCAAATCTGCCGTGCGGACCACCCTGCTGTCCCAGCGGTGCCGCCCCATCTGGTGCTGCGTCCCCCTGAACCTCACCGCCAACAGCTGCCTCTGCGGCGGGGATTGCAAACACATGGCCGCAGTCTCCAAGATCCTTGCATCGCACCCTGGGCCAGCCAGACGCCTTGACATCCGCATGTTCAGTACCAACTGTAAGGTGCAAGCCAGGTTCGACGGGTGGTTCTTATCCCCCGCCCTAGATCAACTCGAGGAGCTCAGGTTTGAAGGTGGATGATGTCGCTCTCTTTCGC
Source organism: Thinopyrum elongatum (assembly GCA_011799875.1). Taxonomy (NCBI): domain Eukaryota; kingdom Viridiplantae; phylum Streptophyta; class Magnoliopsida; order Poales; family Poaceae; genus Thinopyrum; species Thinopyrum elongatum. Next base: position 370,251,586 of record CM022303.1, read on the forward strand.
CGTCCGCGCTCCACCTCGCGCCAACACTGCGTCGCTACAGGTTCAGCTCCTGCTATTTTCCCCAGATTAATGTCGTGCCCGCTCTTCTTCTCCCTCAACTCAAGCAGCTCGACCTCTTCGACATTGGCATCTTGAAGGAGGCTATCGAGCACCTGCTCTGCGGCTATACTGCACTCGAGTACCTTTGTCTTTGGTAGATCCATGGGTTAGTTAGCCTCCACATTGCCTCGTCGAATCTCCGATGAATTTATGTGTCTTGTTGGCCCCGTAATAATACATTACTTGGGAAGAGAACAGTTGAGCTGTTTCACGATATGGTCATTGAGAATGCGCCTTTGCTTGAGAGATTGCTTGTATCTGATCTAGAAGATCCAACAAAAATCAGGGTCATTGACGCGCCGAAATCGATAGCGTTGGCCTACTCGTCTGCCAAATTCTCTGAACTTGTTATTGGATCCATAATCATTCAAGTACAACACTCTTCTTCTTCTCCTTGTTCTTCTTGAAATTCACATTTTTAATTTTTTTTCTTGATGTATGTTTGTCTGTCATCCAGAAAATGATTCCCACAAGCTTGACCCAGTGTGTGCGCACAGTGAAGATCTTGGCAATAAAATCTATCGGCCCCAATCTGGATCAAGTTGTTGGATTCCTTACATGCTTTGCATGCACGGAGGAGCTACCCATCGAGGTGAAACTCCTTTCGTATTAAATGCGCACCACAACAGAGCTCAATTTTTTCGTAATTTTCCCAAGTTACAATGACAAGTGTAGTGTTCAAAACTCCATCTAGGCACTTGATACGTCCATTTTGCATCATGTTTTCCTAATGTTATTTATAGTATTTTTATGCATTATAACACTTTGTGGAGTAATTCTAATGCCTTTTCTCTCATAATATGCAAGGTTTACACAAAGAGGGAGAATGCCGGCAGTTGGAATTCTGGACCTGAAAAAGCTATGTTAGAGATACCTATTCTGCACATCTCCAAATGAGATGAAATTTAATGGAGAATTATTTTGGAATATATAAAAAATATTGGAGAAAAGAACTACCAGAGGGGGGCACCAAGGCGCCCACAAGGCACCAGGGCGCGCTACCCCCTCCAGGCGTGCCTTGGTGGGTAGTGGCGGCCCAGGCCCACCTCCGGTGCCCATCTTCTGGTACATAAGGTCTTTTGACCTAGAAAAAACAACTAGAGGACTTTTGGGATGGAGCATCGGTGTCTCGAGGCGGAACTTGCGCAAGAGCACTTTTGCCCTCCGGTGGAGCGATTCCGCCGGGGGAACTTCCCTCCCGGAGGGGGAAATCAAAGCCATCGTCATCACTAACAACCCTCTCATATTTGGGAGACCAATCTTCATCAACATCTTCAATAGCACCATCTCATCTCAAACCCTAGTTCATCTCTTGTGTTCAATCTTTGTATAAAAATCTCAAATTGGTACCTGTGGGTGACTAGTAGTGTTGATTACATCTTGTAGTTGATGCTAGCCGATTTATGTGGTGGAAGATCATATGTTCAGATCCATTATGGTATTTAACATCCCTCTAATATTAAGCATGAATATTATTTGTGAGTATTTGCCTTTGTTCTTGAGGCCATGGGAGAAGTCATGTTGCAAGTAATCATGCTCGGCTTTCTCGTGATGATCAATCAATTCTTGATACTTCTTGTACTGGTTCTTTTATGAAGAAGACTATTGAATTCAGGTGTGATCTTTTGGAAAGAATTAAATGCAACTCTAAAGATTGGGAAATCGACGAAGGTAAAGAGTCAGGTGTTAAGCTTGAGTTTGATTGTGTTAAATCTTTTATGAATACCGATGCTTTCCACAAGTTTAGCACAAAGTATGGACTTGACTCTGAGATAGTAGCCTCTTTTTGTGAATCATTTGCTACTCATGTTGATCTCCATAAGAAGAACTGTTCTAAATATCATCCCCCTATTAAAGAAGAAATCAAAGAACCGATTTTAGTTAAAGATGAAACTATCATTTATAATATTGATCCAGTTGTTCCTACTGCTTATATTGAAAAACCACCTTTCCGTGTTAGGATAAAAGAACATGCTAATCTGTCAACAGTGGTTCACAAAAGTAATATTAAAGCACCTAAACCCTCTGAACAAATTAAAGTAGAACCTAGTGTTGCTATGGTTAAAGATATCTTGTTCAAAAATATTGATGGGCATGTTATTTATTTCTGTGATGAAGCAGCTAGAATTGCCAAACCCGACACTAAAGATAAGAACATGCATGTTGTTGGCATGCCTGCTGTCTCAGTTAAAATAGGAGATCATTGCTATCATGGTTTATGTGATTTGGGTGCTAGTGTGAATGCTATTCCTTTTACCTTATACTAAGAAATTATGAATGATATATCACCCGTTGAAATAGAAGACATAGATGTTACTATTAAACTTGCAAATAGAGACACCATCACACCACTTGGGATTGTTAGAGATGTTGAAGCCTTGTGTGGGTAAATAAAATACCCTACTGATTTTCTAGTCCTTGGTTCCCCACAAGATGAATTTTGTCCCATTATCTTTGGTAGACCTTTCTTAAACATTGTTAATGCTAAGATAGATTGTGAGAAATAAACTGTCAGTGTTAGTTTTGGTGATGTGTCTCATGAGGTTAATTTCTCTAAGTTTCGTAGACAACCTCATAATAAAGAATTGCCTAGTAAGGATGAAATAATTGGTCTTGCTTCTATTGCTGTACCACCTATTGATCCACTAGGACAATATTTGCTAGACCATGAAACTGATATGCACTTGCATGAAAGAAATCAAATAGATAAAATATTCTTTGAACAACAACCTATCCTTAAACACAATTTACCTGTTGAAATTCTAGGAGGTCCTCCTCCACCCAAAGGTGATCCTATGTTTGAATTAAAGCAATTGCCTGACACTCTGAAGCATGCTTATCTTGATGAGAAAAAGATATATCATGTTATTATTAGTGCTAACCTTTCAAAAAACGAAGAAGAGAGATTATTAAAAATTCTGAGGAAGCACCGCGCTGCTATTGGATATACTCTTGCTAATCTTAAGGGCATAAGTCCCACTCTTTGTTAGCAGAAGATTAATATGGAACCTGATTCTAAACCCGTTGTTGATCATCAATCATGATTAAATCCTAAGATGAAGGAAGTGGTAAGAACTGAAATACTAAAGCTTCTGGAAGCAGGTATAATTTATCCTATAGCTGATAGTAGATGGGTAAGTCATGTTCATTGTGTCCCTAAGAAAGGAGGTATTACTGTTGTTCCTAATGATAAAAATGAACTTATTCCACAAAGAATTGTTAATGGCTATAGAATGGTAATTGATTTTAGGAAATTAAACAAAGCTACTAGAAAGGATCATTACCCTCTGCCTTTTATCGATCAAATGCTAGAGAGACTATCTAAGCACACACACTTTTGTTTTCTCGATGGATATTCTGATTTCTCTTAAATACCTGTTTCACAACCTGATCAAGAGAAAACCACCTTTACTTGCCCTTTTGGAACTTATGCTAATAGGCGTATGCCCTTTGGTTTATGTAATGCACCTGCTACCTTTCAAAGATGTATGACTGCTATATTCTCTGACTTTTGTGAAAAGATTGTTGAGGTTTTCATGGATGATTTCTCCGTTTACGAAACTTCTTTCGATGATTGCTTAAGCAACCTTGATCAAGTTTTGTGGAGAAGTGAACAAACTAATCTTGTCTTGAATTGGGAGAAGTGGCACTTTATGGTGAATCAAGGTATTGTCTTAGGGCATAAAATTTTTGAGCGAGGTATTGAGGTGGATAAAGCTAAAGTTGATGCAATTGAGAAAATGCCATGTCCTAAAGACGTTAAAGGTATTCGTAGTTTCCTTGGTCATGTTGGTTTCTATAGTAGGTTTATTAAAGACTTCTCTAAAATTTCTAGGCCTCTCACTAATCTTTTTGCAAAAGGATGTTCCTTTTGTTTTTGATGATGATTGTGTGGAAGCCTTTGAAACAGTTAAGAAAGCCTTAACTTCTGCACCTATTGTTCAACCACCTGATTGGAACTTGCCTTTTGAAATTATGTGTGATGCTAGTGATTATGTTGTTGGTGTTGTCCTAGGACAAAGAGTTGATAAGAAATTAAATGTTATCCATTAAGCTAGTAAAACTCTAGATAGTGCCTGATACGTCTCCAACGTATCTATAATTTTTTTCTTATTCCATGTTGTTATATTATCATTCTTGGATGTTTTATATCCATTTTCTAGAAAATTTATATCATTTTTTTGGGACGATCCTATTGACATAGTGCTGAGAGCTAGTTGCTATTTTTGCTTGTTTTTTACCCCACAGAATATGAGTACCAAACAGAGTCCAAACGCAGCAAAACTTTTTGGAGATTTTTTCTGGACCAGAAGACACCTTGGGGGCCAAGAAAGCACCGGAGGGGAGGCCCGTGGGGGGAACAACCCACCAGGACGTGCCCAGGAGCCCAGGCGCGCCCAGGGGGGTTGTGGCCACCACAGAGGTCTCCTGCACCGCCTCTTCGCCGTATAAATTACCAAATATTCTAGAAACCCTAGGGGAGTTGACGAAACACAATTCCAGCTGCTGCTAGTTCCAGAACCACGAGATCCAATCTAACACCATCACGGAGGGTTTCATCATCCTCATTGGTGCCTCTCTGATGATGAGTGAGTAGTCCACCATAGACCGAAGGGTCCATAGGCAGTAGCTAGATGGCTTCCTCTCTCTCTTTTCATTCTCAATACAATGGTCTCTTGGAGATCTATTTGATGTAACTCTTTTTTTGTGGTGTCTTTGTTGGGATTTGATGAACTTTGAGTTTATGATCAGATCTATATCCATGAATATTATTTGAGTTTCCTTTGATCTCTTATATGCATGATTATTTATAGCCTCGTATTTCTTGTTCGAATATTTGGTTTAGTTAGGCCAACTAGATCGATTTTTCTTGCCATGGGAAGAGGTGCTTTGTGATGGGTTCGATCTTGCGGTGTTCTTTCCCAGTGACAGAAGGGGCAGCAAGACACGCAATTATCGTTGCTATTAAGGATAACAAGATGGGGGCTATTCCTACAAGAATAGATCTTGTCTACATCATGTCCTCGTTCTTATTGCATTACTCCGTTTCTCCATGAACTTAATACACTAGATGCATGCTGGTTAGCGGTCGATGTGTGGAGTAATAGTAGTAGATGCAGGCAGGAGTCGGTCTACTAATCTTGGACGTGATGCCTATATATTGATCATTGCCTTGGATATCATCATAATTATTGGATCTTCTATCAATTGCCCAACGGTAATTTGTTTACCCACCGCATGCTATTATTCTCGAGAGAAGCCACTAGTGAAATCTACGGCCCCCGGGTCTATTCTTTATCATATTTGCTTTGAGATCTATTTTTATTCGCTTTTATTTTCAGATCTATTATTCCAAAAACCCAAAAATACCTTGATGCACTTTTTTATTACTTATTTTATTTTGCATTTTATCGAGTGCTATTTATCCAATCTACCACAAATTTATCTATCTTTTTACCGTGGAGGGATTGACAACCCCTCTTACGCGTCGGGTTGCAAGTATTTATTCTTTGTGTGCAGGCACCGTTTACATAGTGTTGTTTGGTTCTCCTAATGGATTGATACCTTGGTTTCACAACTGATGGAAATACCTACCGTAGCTGTACTGCATCATCCCTTCCTCTTCGGGGAAATACCGACGCAGTTTCAAGCGACATCAAAAGGAATTTCTGGCGCCGTTGCCGGGGAGGATCAAGTCAAGACAGTCTCTCGTCAACTTGCCAATTTTTGGTGCCGTTGCCGGGGAGACATCATCAACATCTATCAGGTTCCTTATCACAAATCTCATCTCCTTGCAATTTACATTATTTGCCATTTGCCTCTCATTTTCATCTCTCCCACTTCACAAAAATTTGTCATTTTATTCGTCCTCTTTTTTGTTCGCCTTTTTCTCGTCAGATCTGTTTTTTGTTTGCAATCTTGTTTGCCTACTTCGTTGCCATGACTAGCATGACTACCCCTCCTTTGTCACCAGATTTTGAAGTTCTATACTTCAAGCAGAAACAAGGAGAAAATTTAAAGGTTGCTTGGTATAGGTTAATGGAATCTTATCACATCTGTAATCTAAAGGGGGATGCAAAGATTTTGCTTCGCAATTTTTACATATGATTAACTTTGTATCATAGACAACTCTTGGATTTTGCAGCAAAAGGGAACTTTATTGAGCTTGATGCCAATGCTGCTTATGAAATCCTAGAGGGAATATTGGGAGTTCCACCACCAAAAAATGGGGCTTTCTTTTACACAAGAAGGGGTTCAAATTTTAGACAAACTAGGAGATTTGCATAAACATATGGTCGAGTTGCAAAAATATAATGAACCTCTCCAACATATTAGTGGAAACCTCAATCGCATGAATACTTTGATTACGCTCTTTGGAATGCTTGTGGCGGGAGAACCTAGGGACAATTTTGTTAATTGGTTATATCACTTAAATATCCCTATTGATGAAAACTGGTTGCTGCTGGGAGATTTCAATTTCATCAGGTCTATAGAAAATAGAAATCAGCCAGGAGGAGATCTCAATGACATCCTTATCTTCAATGAGAATATTGGTTACCTTGGGCTGCTTGAACTACCTCTGAAAGGTAGGTCTTTCACCTGGTCTAACATGTAGGATGCTCCACTTTTAGAGCAGTTAGACTGGTTTTTTTATCTCAACCAACTGGATCTCTTATTATCCTTTTTCTGAGGTGCTCCCATTAGCCAGGACAACTTCAGATCATGTCCCATGTGTGGTTGTCATTAAAACCAACATCCCAAAGTCCAATATTTTTAGGTTTAAAAATTATTGGGTCAAGATGGAGGGTTTTTATGAATGTGTCAAGCTGTCCTGGGAGAAGCCTTCTAGGAAAGCTCATATTTCTGCTATTATTGCAGATAAATTGAAAACTCTCACGCAAGATCTCAAGAAATGGAAACTGGGGATTTCAAAGCTCAAACTTCTGATTGATAAATGTAATAAGGTGGTCATTATTTTGGATAACTTGGAGGAGTTGAGGCCTCTATTCAGACAGGAATTTAATTTCAGAAAAGTTGTTAAGTTGCATGTGGAGCATTTGTTACATCTGCAATTTCTGTACTAGAAGAAATGACGTACCATAAGATACATTAAAGTGGGTGAGGAAAACACCAAGTTCTTTCATGCCATGGCTACTGAGAGGTTCAGAAGGAACTCCATAGCCAGCTTACAGTTGTAGGATGGCTCTGTTATCTCGGAGCACAGTCAGATGGAAGGAATCATCTGGTCTGCTTTTAAAGGAAGAATGGGCACATCTAGGGGAATTAACATGGGGTTTGATTTGAAAACCTTACTTAAACCAGTGGCTGGACTAGATGCCCTAACAAAGCCATTCTCTACTGATGAGATAAATGATGTAGTGAAACACATGCCTGTGGATAAGGCACCTGGACCTGATGGATTTAATGGTTTAATCTTCAAAAAGCGTTGGCCAATTATTTGTAAGGATTTTCATGCCCTTGCTCAGGAGTTCTAGACCTAACAAAATAAGTAAACTAGAAGTGTCGCAAAAGACTAGGATGGGAAACAAAACGGAATGTACCAGATTTTTAGCATGTACAACCATCAAACCAGAGACCAAAGCAGGGCTCGACAAAACAGAAAGTATCATGGTACGTCGTCCTCCCTTGAAATGGAACTTGAATGCTGGAGCAAGAAGACGCATTCAAGTCGATCTATTACAACCAGCACGATTGTTCGTATTTCATTTTCTTCTTCCAAGCCGACGCTCTTCTTATAAAAGAAAGCACTCACCGAATTACTTACTGAATCTCTTCTTTCTCTCGGCGCCAAGAATTTTTTACGTGTCCGGGTCGATCAGAGGTTCGGCTTGCTTCTCCCCCACCCTCCACAGCTCAGCTCTCAAATCTGAATTCCTCCTATATTACTTTGTTTCCTAAAAAGTTGGCTCCTGAGGGAGTGGGGGATTGCAGGCCTATCTCTTTGACAGGAATGCGGGTCAAGTTCCTATCAAAAATTGTGGCAAATAGGTTTCAAGAGCTCATCATGGATTGCGTTCATAAAAATCAATATGGGTTCATTAAATCCAGGACTATACATGATTGTATTGGTTGGACTTTGGAGTATTTGCATCAATGTCACCAATCAAAGAGGCTAATTTTGATCCTTAAGCTAGACTTTGAGAAAGCATTTGACTCCATTGAGCACTCTGTTATTTTTGAAATCATGAAGTTCAAAGGCTTTAATCAGAAATGGATCAACTGGATCAAAGAGCTTTTGACTACTGGTACCTCCTCTGTGCTGCTAAATGGGGTACCTGGCAAACAATTTCAGTGCAAAAAGGGTGTCAGGTAAGGGGACCCAGTTTCTCCATTGCTTTTTGTTCTGGCTGCTGATCTCTTACAGTTAGTGGTTAATGAGATGCATGCTCAGGGTGAACTATAGTTACCCATACCTTGCCATGACAAAGATTATCCTATTATTCAATATGCTGATGACACATTGATTATTGTGCCTGCTGAGCAGAGTCAGTTGTTAGCTCTTAAGAGGATGCTGCTTGTATTTTCTTAATCCACTGGCCTTGATGTGAATTATCATAAGTCATCAATGATCCCTATCAATGTGTCTCAGGAGGAGACCAGTAGATTGGCTGATATTTTTGGCTGTCAGGTTGGAAACATGCCATTTACTTACGTGGGGCTTCCAGTAGGCACCACTAATCCAAGAATGGTGGATCTCATGCCTTTGGTGGATTGCATGGAAAGGAGAATGACTACTAGTTCTTCTTTTCTAGCACAAGGGGGTAGGCTGCAATACCTTAACTCTGCTTTGTCATCCTTGCTTATCTTTTTCCTTTGCAGTTTGCTCATCAACCCTGGAATCCTGAAGCAATTGCAAAGAATCCAAAGGCAATGTTTATGGAGAAAGAATAGGCAAGAGCCTGCTCCCTCTTTGGATGCTTGGGAGCTTATTTGTAGGCCTAAAAATAAGGGTGGATTAGGAATTTTAAATCTTGGAATTCAGAATGTGGCCCTGCTGCTTAAACATGTGCATAAGTTTTTAAATAAGGCTGATCTTCCTTGGGTACATCTAATTTGGAATTCATACTACCATGGGGTGGTCCCACAAGGTACATCTGTATGTGGATGATTCTGGTGGAAAGACATTCTTAAGCTGGTTGACCAATTTAGAGAAGTCTCTTGGGTCATGATCAACCAGGGAGATACTGCTTTGTTTTGGTCAGATCAGTGGAAGTTAGGAAATTTAGTTCTACCTTTGCAGCACAGATTCCCAAGGCTATTTTCTTATTGGAAAGATACTTTGACCACTATCAAAGTTGGCCTAGATTGTTCAGACTTAACCACCTGGTTTAATTTACCACTATCTGAACAAGCATACAATGAGCTTTTATCTCTAAAGAATCTGCTATTGCTTCATGAGGTGCAGCCTGCCTCCAAAGATGTGTGGTTCTGGCATGGGACTAACAAGCCTTATACCCACAAGAGGTTCTATATCCATATGCATATCAACTTGTGTTTCAACCCTTTATTGAATTGGGTTTGGGCTAGCTCTTGTACTATGAAAATCAAGGTATTTGCTTGGATGATGATCATGGATAGGTTGAATACCAAGGACATGGTGGAAAGAAGGCATTGGCACATTGAGGATGGTATCTCCTGTGTACTCTATCATTTGCAGATCAGGGAGGACAGGGATCACCTCTTCTTCAACTGTCTTTTTAGTCAACGTGTGTGGAATTATCTTCAGATTGATTGGTCTCATGGCAACAACATGTCTGAAATTGCTGTTAATGCTAGGAGGGATTTCAACAAGCCTTTTTTTGCTGAAGTGGTGTTCACTGCTTGCTGGAATATCTGGCTTATTAGGAATGCCAAAGTGTTTAGGCATGTTAGGCCTAGTGGTAACCACTGGAGGAGGTCTTTTATCCATGATATATCCCTGCTTTTATTTAGGATTAAGCCTAGGTTTAAAGATACCCTTGTGCGCTGGGTAACTTTTCTACCGCCTTGATGTACTCTTTTTTTCTAGGCTAGGTTTTTCTTTTGGGTTATCCTTCATAACTCTGTAAATAGTGCAACCTTATGATGAATAAAGAGCAAAGTCTGTGGGGGTTTACCCTACAGTGTCCAGTAAAAAAAAACTCTTTGCAATAAATGGTTGGATATTTTAGATCTCAAGATGGTTTCTTTTCCTGAGAATTTGGGGAAGCGTAAAGATCCTCCAGGTTTTGAGAAAGCCCTTACTAATGTATCAAAAACTAAAGATGACAATACTTGAATCTATGAATTATGCCTAGCTAGGGGCATAAATCGATAGTGCTTGTTGGGAGGCAACCCAATGAATAAAATTTATTTTTGCCTTTTTCTTTTCTGTTCTTTAGTGTTTGCACAATTATGCCTCTGTTATGATTGTGTTTTTTATGTTTTAGTTAGTATTTGTTCCAAGTAAAGCCTTTGGGATTGCTTTGGTGATAGTTGATTTGATCCTATTGAAAAAGAGAAGCTTTTGCGTCCAGTAACAAAATTGTTTATATTGACAGAAGCAACGAAAATTTTAATTTTTTTACACAAGATTTTTATACAAATTGCCTATGTTGTCCTACTTTTTCACAATTTTTGGAGTTACATAAGTACGAGAACAATTCGCATATTCACAGACTGTTCTGTTTTTGACAGATTCTATTTTCGTTGTATTGTGTGCTTATTTTGATGAATCATGGATTGTATTGGGGGGGGGGGGGGTATAAGCCATGGCAAAGTTAGAATACAGTATATATAATGCAATAACAAAATTGGAATGGGTCTGCAACAATACTTAAAATAAAGATTGGTTTTCTTATACTATCGGATCTCATGAAGGTTTTGTTAAGTTTTGTATGATTGAAGTTTTCAAGTTTTGGGTGAGATCACGATGGATGAAGGAATAAGGAGTGAAAATAGCCTAAGCTTGGGGACGCACATTGCACCCTAAGTTAATATTCAAGGAGAACCAACCAACTAAGCTTGCGGATGCCTCGGAAGGCATCCCCTCTTTCTTCTAACGACCATCGGTATTTTACTTGGAGCTATATTTTTATTCGTCACATATCATGAGTTTTGCTTGGAGTGTCTTGTATTATATGAGTCTTTGCTTGTTTTGCTTTTTAGTTTGTCACAAGTATCCTTGCTGGACACACCTATTTGAGAGAGGCAAAATTATGCTATGATTTGTTAGAATTGCTCTATATGCTTCACTTGAATTTTTTTAGCTATGGAATTGCTCTAGTGCTTCACTTATATCTTTTTGAGCACGGTGTGCTTTAATATTTTTGAAGAAATGCTCTCATGCTTCACTTAGAGTTATTTGTGAGTTCATAAATTTTTGAAGAAATTCTCTCATGCTTCAATTATATTATTTTGAGAAACAAAGATTTTTATGCTCATGTTCTTCACTTAAATTTATTTGAGCTTGTCAAAAGCAATTGCAATATATGAAACTAGTCCCAAAGTGATAGATATTCAAGAGGGATATGGGCACCTTCCCAACCCCGTTTTCCTTCCGTATAATTGTTTCCCAAGATAAAAAATCTTTATATATACCCCCGGATGATTTGACCACCGTATTGCGGAAATATCCTCTGTTATTGTTTCGAGTTGTTCTTCTGACAGATCTAGATCGCCATGGCCGCACCAAGCTCTTCCAAGGACAAGTTCTTTGAGAGGGTAATCAATCCCTACTTGTTGGAGGTGATGAAGCACCCTCGAGCCATTGAGATGCGTGAGGGGGTGCTCTACATCCGGGATGTTCAAGGGCCCAAGAAGACAAGAAGCGTGGAGGTTAGGCTCGAGGCGATGGAGCAGGAGATCTTCAAGTGCCAAGGGATGGTGGAGCGTGGACTCAGTGCAAATCACATCATGATCATAGAATTTACCCGTGATCACAAGGTGGATGGCCGGTCTATGAAGGACATCGTCTTCACCTTCAACGAGCAAATCAATTTTCTGCAAAGCCAAATCTATGATCTTCAAAATCAAGTTTTTGAGTATGAAGCAAGATTTAAAGGTATTAGTTTAGCTGCCAGTTGCAGGACTGAGGAGACTCGTGGTTCCTCTTATGATGGTGAACCACTACCATGGAAGTCGGAGGACAAGTTTGCCTCTACCTCATCACCACCACCATCATCTTCATCACCAAAGAAGGAGACTTAAGCACACAGGTATGGGCACTCCCCTTGGCTTGTTTCAAGCTTGGGGGAGATTCCCCGGTATCGTATCACCATCACTTTTTCTACCTTCACCTATCTTAGTTCGATCCTTAGCTATTTCGTGATTTAGTTGAATAAAAGTTTAGTATGATCTATTTTCGAGTGCTAATTTCGTGATCTATATATCTATGTAATCGAGTGGGAGTTATATAATAAAGTTTAGTTTGAGTTTTTTCTTCTTTACTTTCATGTTCCAAGCAAATAAAGGGAAATAATGAAAAAGGTCATATGCTAATCTTATGGTAAGTAATGACATCACATAAGGAAAAGTATAAGTGGTAAAATTTATTGAAAGTTGACAAATGTAGCATTGGTCAATGATGCAATTCATGAAAGAATTAATAAGGGAAGAGAAGATTCACATGCAAATACACTATCTTGGACATCTTTTATGATTGTGAGCCCCCATTAAATATCTTATGCCAAATTGTTGACGTTGGACAAGGAAGACAATGTAATGATTTATGTTTGTTCATATTCACATAGAAGTTATATTGTCATAGATCCTTCAACATGTGGTGCTTGCTCAATATGTTTGCTAGCCAAAATTCCGCACTAAGTAGAGATACTACTTGTGCATCCAAAACCCTTAAACCCAAATTCATGTTTTGAGAGTCCACCATACCTACCTATGGATTGAGTAAGATCCTTCAAGTAAGTTGTCATCGGTGCAAAAGGCAATAAAAATTGCTCCTAAATGTGTTTGATCTTTCAGTGCAAGCGAAAATAAGCGTTTTACGAACTTGTGATGGCAAAGTAATAAAAGCGACGGACTGCATAATAAAGGTTGCTATCATAAGGGGCAATATAACATGACGTTCTTTTGGATTAAGAGATTATGCATACAAAACCAAAAAGCGCATGACAACCTCTGCTTCCCTCTGCGAAGGGCCTATCTTTTACTTTTATGTATTTACCTTTTATGCAAGAGTCAAAGTATCCTTGTCTATTCCTTTTTATTTTCTCTTTTTGCAAGCACCATGTGGTGGGGAAAGATCTAGGCACATATATCCAGTTGGATGTGAGTGATCATGAGTTATTATTGTTGACATCACCCTTGAGGTTAATAAGTTGGGAGGAGAAACTATAAGCCCCTATCTTTCTATGTGTCCGATTGAAACTTTTTGCTCATATATATGTTGTGAGTGTTAGCAATCATAAAAGACTAATTGATGGTTGAGTCTGTGGACTTGCCAAGAGGCTCCGATACGAGACCCTTCCTAAAAATATGATGAATTGTAGTTGCAAAGTTGATTGAGAACATAGTTTGTTAGTTTTCAGTAAAGTTTATGCTCTCTACTTTGATATTGTGATGAATTGTTACTTGTTCATGAGAAGCTATATGATAAAGTTTTATGATAAAGTTTGTTGTTGTTATAATAATAAGCATGATGCTACTATGTCCGTATTTTGTTTTTATCGACACCTCTCTCTCTAAACATCTGGACATGATTTTCGATATCGGCTTTCGCTTGAGGACAAGCGAGGTCTAAGCTTGGGGGAGTTGATACGACCATTTTGCATCATGTGTTTCCTACTGCTATTTATAATGTTTTTATGCATTATAACACTTTGTGGAGTAATTCCAATGCCTTTTCTCTCATAATATGCAAGGTTTACACAAAGAGGTAGAATGCCAACAGCTGGAATTCTGGACCTGAATTAGAGATACCTATTCTGCACATCTCCAAATGAGCTAACATTTTACGGAGAATTATTTTGGAATATATAAAAAATATTTGAGAAAAGAACTACCAGAGGGAGGCACCTGGTATGTCTCCAACGTATCTATAATTTATGAAGTATTCATGCCATGTTTACAACAATTTTATATGGTTTTGGTATGATTTGCATGGAACTAACCCGGACTGACGCTGTTTTCAGCAGAACTACCATGGTGTTGTTTTTGTGCAGAAATAAAAGCTCTCCAAATGTAACGAAACTTTTTGACGATTTTTTTTGGAACAAAAGAGGCACTAGAAGCTTCATGGGAGGACCAAAAGGTGAAGGAGGAAAGCGCAACCCACCTGGGCGCGCCTGGGCCCTTGCCTGTGTGCAGGTGGGTTGTGGTCACCTCGAAGCCCATCTTCGCATGAAACCAATGCCAAAAAGTCCTATAAATATAGAAACCCCCAGAAATAACCCTAGATCAGAAGTTCCGCTGCCGCAAGCCTCTGTAGCCATGAAAAACCAATCTAGACCTTGTTCCGGCACCCTGCCGGAGGGGGAAATCATCGTCGGTGGCCATCTTCATCATCCCGGCGGCCACCATGATGAGGAGGTAGTAGTCCACCCTCGGGGATAAGGGTTTGTACCAGTAGCTATGTGTTTAATCTCTCTCTCTCGTGTTCTTGAGTTGGCACGATCTTGATGTATTGCGAGCCTTGTTAATATAGTTGGATCATATGGTGTTTTCCCCTCTCTATCACTACTAAAAAATACACTTCCGTGATGATACGTGTTTGTCATAGTAGGTCACATTTTCTGTCATGCATGTACATCCAGGACAATTTTATGACAGAGTCAAGATAGTCATACCTGTGCTGTCGTAGAAGTGTTCCATGACAATACCAAAATTATCATCACGGAAGTGTGCACTTCCATGACGATAAATGACACGTCATGGAAGTGCTTTCGTCAAGGGTAACCGACACGTGGCATCCACCGTAACGGGTCGCCGTTAAGCTATCAGGTCCAGTTTTGGATCCAATAACCCGTTAACAGCCCGGACCAATGGGGATTTTCCATGTGTAAAATTCTCATTGGCCGAAGGAAACACGTGTCAGCTCGTCATTGGGTCAGATAGGCGCCTATGATATGTCGACACGTGCGACGGCCCAACACTGGCCCATTTAGCTTACAAAGGCCGACCCGTTTGACTTGTTCAAAAGCTAGCGGGCCGGCCCATGAAAAGCATGTTAACGGTCTGTTTGCATATAGCCCATTTTATGGCCCGGTAACTCACGGCCCGTTAGGGCCTTCCCGAAATCGGCCCAACAGCGTCATGTGGGCCGTCGAATATAACACCAGCCCGTTTCACTTTTAACCCATGTATGGCCCACGACGTCTTTCGGCCCATATGATGCCTTTCATATCTTTGGGCCCTTTAGTGGCCCACAGTGACTCTGGCCCATAATGAACAGTAAATTTCTTTGTACCCATTAATGGCCCATGATTCACATGGGCCGTTTCCAGCCCGTGTTAGCTTTCGCCCTACTGACGGCCCATACGTTCTTGGGCTCATTTCTGGCCCTCGATTACTTCCGGCCCATTACTGGCCTGTTCCCCTAATGGGCCAAATTTGGCCCGTGGTTAGAATAGGCTCATTTGTGGCCTGTTAACCCGCTGCGCCATTTCCAGCCCGTCCTATATTCTGGCCCATTAACGACCCGTTATGCCTATGACAAAATTAAGCCTTTGCTGTCTTCTGGCCTGTTAACGGCCTGTTACCGTGCTGGCCCGATACCAATTACGCCCGTTTATGGCCCATGTGGGCCCATTTATCCGACGGCCTGAGGCCCACTGATTCTACGACCGGTTGGAGGCCCATTTATCCGACGTCCCGTGGGAGGCCCATGGATCCTACGGCTCGTAGCAGGCTCAAGGCTACCACGGTCCGTATATGGCCCATGTTGTTGTGGCCACTGGCAAACCAAGGAAAAAGAAGACTAGGAAATAAATTAGCCAGAGACTAACGCTAGGCTATTAAGGCGATTGCACAGATTACATCCACTGGGCATCAAAGTTCACCACCAGTGCAAATATAGGGAACACCCTACACTGTACAAAAATGGCTTGCTGTTTTCTTGAGCTAGTGGCTGCACGTTAAGAACAAATTTTGTATCGTAAAAAACAAATTACAACCATAAAACAAAAGGAAGGTTGGCATAAAAGTTAACAGTCCGGTAGATAAATGCACCACCAGAAGTTCAGAAGCTCAGTTCATTTAACCTGACTGTTACGTTTTCATGCTGTACTGTCCGATGGAGCACCATAACCTTCGCCTTCATTTCTCCTAGGCTCCTGAACAACATAGCAAATGTCTGATAGTCTGGTTTCAAAACCATGCATATCTTGACGACATCGAACAATGGCTGTCCTTGTTTCACAAAGGGTCTTTGTTAGGGAATGGACTTGTGTGTGGAGCACAGATATAACATTGTTTTGAGCTTGCATATCTTGATCATGAGGCAGTTTGGACGAGATTGCCTTAACAACCAACCCAGTATTACGCAGGAACATGCTTTTGGCTCTGTTAGTGGACAGGTACTGACCCACTGCAGCAAGAGGTGACATTGCGGTTATAGTTGCCTCGTCATGTTCAGAAGGTGGCGGTTCCACCATTTGTTCCATAGCTTGCTGAAAAGTTGAGTTTTTTACATTAGTAGTACCAGAACAGAAGATATTAAGGAGGCAGCAAAACCAAACAAAATAGCTTTGGTCTATATACAGAACTTATTCTGGTGAACCCGTGTAAAATATTAGTTGTATTTTACTACAAAGTACATAATAAAACCAGGTTCCAAACATATGACCATGTACCATGGCTAATGTATTGTCTATTTCTTCACATTGTATTGATAGCTAAGGATAAAGAGACAAAATTTATAATACGGTAAGCATAGTATGACATCATTCATATCACAAAACAACTGAGAACAGACAAACAGGCAATTGTAACGTTGTGTGGGCAATTGTAACGTTGTGTCGGCTTGGTAAAGCATTGACATGTGGGACCGCGTGTTAGCAAACCGCCAGGCCAATGTCCTCTAAAAATAAGAAACCTCCCCCGCCTTCCGCGTGGCAAAATCACCTCTTTTTTACTAATCTTGATACTATAATTTTTTAGATCAATATAATCGAGATTTGTATAGATAGCACGCATGAGCAAAACCAAGTGGTACGGTTAAGGGCATCCACAATGTGTAGCCAAATGTGAAAATAGCTTTTGGCATCGATGGGAACCATTGTGGACGGTGCTACCAAAGCCAAAAAGATGGAACCGAAGCTCCCTAATTGATTGATTGAAGGAATAGAAAAATGCAACCTCTCTCCTCTTTCTCCCGTGCTTGGACACATGTATAGTATAGAGCACAGAGTCTACTCCCCTATCCCTTCTATCACAAATCACAAAATAGTGAGGCATCAAATCACAAAGCACGCATGAAGCAACCATCATTTCACTCTTCGCTGACTCCGCTTCTCCATCATCTTCTTCGAGAAACCACCTTACCGCACTAAGCTGGACGGACGACGCTATTGTGTAGTACTAGTATGTTTACACGTCCTTTGGTTCAACGGACTTCATGGATGCAAAGAAGGTAGTTGTCTCGGCTTGTAGGCGGCACTTGCGAACGACTTACCATGGTCTCCCTCAATGGTGTGCCCCATTGAACGCACTTCGCCAAACCACAACGTTCGAGATATAATCGACGTCACTGCAATGGTGAAGGAAGTCAAATAGTTACTACCTCCATTTTTTTGTATACAAGGCCAGTATCAAAATTACAATTTGCAGAAGGCCACTAACACTAATCGAGGCAAAATTGATGGGGTTTGCCTCGTACTAGCAACCAAGGACATTAATATACCCTTGCATGCATGCGGAAGTGAGAAGGTTGGTTTGCATGGCGCTGCATTAATCAAGCAATGAGGAGTGAGATGGTTAGCTCTTTGGGTGTTGGAGAAAAAAATACGCATTAATTGACACGTCAAACGAGGATTTGTATCGATTAATCCCGCGAAGGAAAACCCCGCATTTCTTTTTTAACACAAGTAGTACGTACGTACTTGTATCCTGTTTGGGTCTAGGTTTTGCATTGCCATACTTCGCCACACATTTTTGCCAAGCTTGCCTAAAGTTTTCAAAATAAAAAGGAGGTACACTTGCGCACGACTGTCACGGTTGCACCGCACCGCACCGTCACACAGTCGCTCCTGCACGCTGCAAACCCAACCAAGGGAACGCACCCTCACTGACATGTGCTACCGCATGTGATCAAACCAAACTCGGCCATCCTACCATTGACACATAATTTTCGTTCATACAGTATGTCTATCCAACCGCATGTTGGGGAAGATCCGTATTGCCCGTGCAGTGGTCTGTTGGGGAAGAAGAAGAGGTGAGGAAGAAGAAGGGTTAGGAGACGTAGGATATTCATCCAACCGTCTGAAATGGTCGACTGACCCAAATGATGAAAGTCAGGCGACTTGCATAAATATATGTTTTTACACAGCAAAAGATCCCTAAAAACAACAACATAAAGAAAAACTAACACTGCTCGCGGAACGAGACAGCCTCGTCGTCTTTGGCTGCCGGCGCGAACCAGCCGTAGCTGCCGACGTGTGTCTCCGCACCGTGGTTGTCCTCGGCCTCCAGCTACTCATTCACGCGGAGCGTGCGGGCGCTCTGCACGGACGCGAGCACTGCCTGGTTCAAGTCCAGGACATCTCGTTCCGCCTGCAGGAGGGCCTCGATGGCAGCGACATCCGTGCGCTCCACGTCGAGTTGAGCCTCCACCGCCCGGTTCAAGTCTAGGACGTCCGGTTCCGCCTGCAGGAGGGCCTCGATGGCAGCGGCATCCGCGCGCTCCACGTCAAGTTGAGCCTTCGCTGCCCTATTCGCATCCACAACATCTGGTTCCGCCTGTAGGAGGGCCTCGATGGCAGCGGCATCCGCGCGCTCCGTGTCGAGTTGAGCCTCCACCTCCCGATCCTCCTTTAGGATCGCCAGGTTGAACCGCTGGTCCGCCTGCACCATGGGGGACCCGCACGCCGGCACGAAGTCGACGTCCATTGTCTCATACGCATCGGGGGCCTTCCGCGCCGCGACCTCTGCCATGAGCATTGGATCGGCTTCCTCCTCCTCGGAGCTTGGCTCCAGAGAACTCGTGGATTGGCTCACCGAATGGAACGCGCTTCGTCTTGCATTTTCGCTCGCTTGTGGGACCGCAGTTGAGAGCAAACCGACGTCCCTCCCCCTCCCCCGCCAGCGTCATTTATACTACTAGAAGAGAGAGAGGTCGGCCGAGTGTTACTAGTACTTCCTCCGTTTTATGCGGAGTAAATAAAAATGGAGGGAGTGTACTACTAGTACTATGAGCACTTGATAACCCACAAGTATAGGGGATCAGTTGTAGCCTCTTTCGATAAGTAAGAGTGTCGAACCCAACGTGGAGCTAAAGGTAGAACAAATATTCCCTCAAGTTCTATCGACCACCGATAAAACTCTACGCACGCTTAACGTTCGCTTTACCTAGAACAAGTATGAAACTAGAAGTACTTTGTAGGTGTGATAGGATAGGTTTGCAAGATAATAAAGAGCACATGAATAAAAACTAGGGGCTGTTTAGATAAAGAAACAATTAAGTTAGTTTTAGTAGAGAGCTTTTTGTCACAAGAAAGTTATTTGTCCCTAGGCAATCGATAACTAGACTGGTAATCATTATTGCAATTTTATATGAGGGAGAGGCATAAGCTAACATACTTTCTCTTCTTGGATCATATGCACTTATGATTGGAACTCTAGCAAGCATCCCCAACTACTAAAGATCATTAAGGTAAAACCCAACCATAGCATTATAAGGTATCAAGTCCTCTTTACTCCCATATGCAAACAACCTACTTACTCGGGTATGTGCTTCTGTCACTCACGCCACCCACCATAAGCCAATCATGAACATATTGCAAACCCTACAACGGAGATCCCTCACACTTGCGCGAGATGGAGAGCACCATAGGATAGCACAAATAATAAAACATGCAACTCAAACCAATCACGATCATCAATGAACCCATAGGACAAAACGGATCTACTCAAACATCATACGATAGCCATACATCATTGGTAAATAATATATAGCGTTGAGCACCATGTTTAAGTAGAGATTACAGCAGGGAGAAGAGGTGTTACACCGCTGCATAGAGGGGGAGAGAGTTGGTGATGACGGCAGCGAAATTGTTGGTGTAGATCGCTATCACGCTGATGGCCCCGGCGGCCTTCCGGCGCCACCGGGAGAGAGGAGGAGAGAGCCCCCCTCCTTCTTATTATTCCTTGACCTTCCCCCTAGATGGGAGAAGGGTTTCCCCTCTGGTCCATGGCCTCCATGGCTGCGGAGGGGCGAGAGCCCCTTCGAGATTTGATCTCTCTCTCTCTGTTTCTGCGCTCCCAAATCCTGGCCTTTCACCGTTTCTTAAATTCCCGGAGATCCGTAACTCCGATTGGGCTGAAATTTTAACATGATTTTTATCCGGATATTAGCTTTCTTGCGGCGAAAGAAGGGCACCAACCGCCTTACGAAGTGGCCAGAAGGGCCCAGGGCGCGCCCTACCCACTAGGCGTGCCCCTGCCTTGTGGACTCCTCGGGCATCGTCTCGTGTTGATTTTTTTTCCCAAAAATCACATATATTCCAAAAAAAATCTCCGTAAATTTTTATCGCGTTTGGATTCCGTTTGATATGGATTTTCTGCGAAACAAAAACATGCAACAAATAGGAACTGGCTCTGGGCACTAGATCAATATGTTAGTCCCAAAAATAGTATAAAAAGTTGCGAAAAGTATATGAAAGTTGTGGAAATTTTGGCATGAAACAATCAAATATTATAGATACGACGAAGACGTATCAGCATCCCCAAGCTTAATTCCTGCTCATCGTCGAGTAGGTAAATGATAAAAAAGATAATTTTTGATGTGGAATTCTACCTAGCATAATCTTGATCATATAATCTAATCATGGCATGAATATTAAGACACGAGTGATTCAAAGCAATAGTCTATCATTTGACATTAAGACAACAAAACTTCAAGCATACTAATAAACTAATCATGTCTTTCTGAAAATAACATGGCCAAAGAAAGTTATCCCTACAAAATCATATAGTCTGGCTATGCTCCATCTTCATCACACAAAGTATTTCATCATGCACAACCCCGCTGACAAGCCAAGCAATTGTTTCATACTTTTAATGTTCTCAAGCCTTTTCAACTTTCACGCAATACATGAGCGTGAGCCATGGATATAGCACTATAGGTGGAATAGAATATGATGGTGGAGGTTGTGTGGGGAAGACAAAAAGGAATAAAGTCTCACATCGACGCGGCTAATCAACAGGCTATGCAGATGCCCATCAATTGATGTCAATGCGAGGAGTAGGGATTGCCATGCAACGGATGCACTAGAGCTATAAGTGTATGAAAGCTCCCAATGAAACTAAGTGGGTGTGAATCCAACTTTCTTGCTCATGAAGACCTCGGGCATTTGAGGAAGCCCGTCATCGGAATATACAAGCCAAGTTCTATAATGAAAAATTTCTACTAGTATATGAAAGTGACAACATAGGAGACTCTCTCTATGAATAACATGGTGCTACTTTGAAGCACAAGTGTGGTAAAAGGATAGTAGCATTGCCCCTTCTCTCTTTTTCTCTCATTTTTTTTGTTTTTTGTTTTTTTGGGCCCTCTCTTTTTTTGGCCTCTTTTTTTATTTTTATTTTTATTTTTCGTCCGGAGTCTCATCCCAACTTGTGGGGGAATCACAGTCCCCATCATCCTTTCCTCACTGGGGCAATGCCCTAATAATGATGATCATCACAGTTTATTTACATACAACTGAAGAATTACAACTCGATACTTAGAACAAAATATGACTATATGAATGCCTCCGGCGGTGTACCAGGATGTGCAATGATTCAAGAGTGACATGTATAAAAATTATGAAAGGTGGCTTTGCCACAAATACTATGTCAACTACATGATCATGCAAAGCAATATGACAATGAATGCTCAAGTCATGTATATGATGATGATGGAAGTTGCATGGCAATATATCTCGAAATGGCTATGGAGATGCCATGATAGGTAGGTATGGTGGCTGTTTTGAGGAACATATAAGGAGGCTTATGTGTGATAGAGCGTATCATATCACGGGGTTTGGATGCATCGGCGAAGTTTGCACTGACTCTCGAGGTGAAAAGGGCAATGCACGGTACCGAGGAGGCTAGCAATGATGGAAGGGTGAGAGTGCGTATAATCCATGGACTTAACATTAGTCATAAAGAACTCACATACTTATTGCAAAAATTTATTAGCAATCGAAACAAAGTACTACACGCATGCTCCTAGGGGATAGATTGGTAGGAAAAGACCATCGCTCATTCCCGACCGCCACTCATAAGGAAGACAATCAAAAACAAATCATGCTCCGACTTCGTTACATGACGATTCACCATACGTGCATGCTACGGGAATCACAAACTTTAAGACAAGTATTCTTACCAATCCACAATTACTCACTAGCATGACTCTAATATCACCATATTTATATTACAAAACTATTGCAAGGAATCAAACATATCATATTCAGTGATCTACAAGTTTTATGTAGGATTTTATGACTAACCATGTGAATGACCAATTCCTGTCAACTCTCTAAATAGATATAAGTGAAGCAAGAGAGTTTAATTCTTTCTACAAAAGATATGCCCACACTCTAACAAATATAAGTGACGCAAAAGAGCATTCTACAAACGGCGGTTTTTTATGTGTAGGGAAACAGGCAATCCAAACTTCAAATGATAAAAGTGAAGCACATGAAGCATTCTATAAAGCCATACTCAAAAGATATAAGTGAAGTGCAAAGAGCATTCTATAAATCAACCAAGGACTATCTCATACCAGCATGGTGCATTTATTAAAATAAAAATAAAAGGCACATGACGCTCCAAGATTTATGCATATCATGTGACGAATAAAAATATAGCTCCAAGTAAAATTACCGATGGTCGTTAGAAGAAAGAGGGGATGCCTTCCGGGGCATCCCCAAGCTTAGTTGCTTGGGAGGCCTTGAATATTACCTTGGGGTGCCTCGGGCATCCCCAAGCTTAGGCTCTTGCCACTCCTTATTCCTTCATCCATCGTGATATCACCCAAAACTTGAAAACTTCAATCACACAAAACTTAACAAAACCCTCGTGTGATCCATTAGTATAATAAAACAAATCACCACTTTAAGTAACTTTGCAAAACCATTCATATTTTATTTTTTCATTGTAGCTACTGTATTATAACTTCTCTATGGCTTATACCGCCGACAAAATTGATAGTTTCATCAAAATTAGCAAAACAATGCATCAAAAACAGAATCTTTCTTAAACAGGACAGTCTGTAGCAATTTGAACATCTACCATACTTACGTAATTCCAAAAATTCTGAAAAATTACGAAAACATAAATAATTTCTATAGAAGTACTTTGCAAAAAGTTTCAGAAGCGTTTGACTTCCCAGTAAAAAATGTAAAATCATGCACTACAGCCAAAGTTTCTGTTTTTGCACCGCACAAACCAAACAAGCAATCTAATCATCCTAAAGGCAAATCTTGGCACATTATTTTTATAATACAATGGATTTATACAAGGGGATAATTATTTTTTTTGAAAAGTTTCTGTAATTAAGATTCACAAAGTTTTCATGGGTATGAACAAAGTTCAAGGCATGCTCCCACTTTAACAATGCTCGTCTCTCTCACTTTCACTTTTCTTTTTGAAAAAGTTTTAGGTTCCCCTCTTTTTTTTTAACTTTATAAAAGCACTCAACATAAATAAATGACTCTCTAAAACTTTCGGGTTGTCTCCCTGGCAGCGCTTTCTTTAAAGCCATTAAGCTAGGCATATAGTGCTCAAGTAATGGATCCACCCGGATCCCAAGGTATATCAAAGCCAATTTTAATTAACAATGATTTGTATTTTAGTAGTGAGCACAAAGCAACATATATCATGCAACAACGAAGTCTAACTCTCTTCCTATGCATTGGCATGTCATAAAAGAACAATTCATGCACACAAAGTAAAGGCCAATGCATAGTATAAACAGTTTCTTGCAATTCTATCGTATTGGAAACATACAGATCCGGAGATGTAGTTCCTCTCTCATAATAATTGCAAGTAGGAGCAGCAAGCACATGCATATTATATTTATCAAAATCATCATGTGCAATAGTAGAACGCAACCCATCAATATAGTCCTTAATAAGCGCAAACTTCTCCGATATAGTGTAGTTGGGAGAATTCAAAAAGATAATAGGACTATCATGCGTGGGTGCAATAGCAACAATTTCATTCTTAACATAAGGAACTATAGCAAGTTCATCTCCATAAGCATAATTCATATTGGCATCATGGCCACAAGCATAGCAAGCATCAAGTTCATCAAAAAGGGATATTTCAAACGAATCAAAGGGATCATAGAAATTATCATAGCAATCATCCTTCGGTAAGCACGAAGGGAAATTAAACAATGTATGAGTTGAAGAGTTACTCTCATTAGAAGGTGGGCACGGGTGATCAATCCACTCTTCCTCATTTTGTTCTTTGCTCTCCTCATCATCTTTTTCATCTAATGAGCTCATAGTATCCTCATTTTCTTCTTCCATAGATTCCTGCAAAATATTATTCTCTTCTTGGACAGCAGAGACTTTCTCAATAAACGCATCAATATCGGAATTATATTCATAATTCTCATAGAAATATTTAAGTATAGCAAAATTTTCAGGTCTATAAACATCATCATCCAAAGCTTCATACTTTTCAAACAAAGATTCAATTTCATAAGCACCCTTAAAAGCAACAAATTCTTCTATTCGTTCCACATCATAGTAATCATATATACCATTAGCATAAGAAGCCAAGGTTTTATTATCATTAAATTTACATGAAAAGGGATGATGTGGAGCCTTCATCCTAGAGCAACAAGTATAATCATATCTCAAGCATAAATTCCGAGCATACCAATGCAACATATGAATTTGATCCCATAAGAGTTTCCCCGTTTGAGTCAAGCGATAATCCCTAAAGTATTCACATTGATCCAACGTGTCTCCTATTATATAATTGAATGGGGTTTTCTCAGGATTATTAAAGTAGTGCATAATATCTTTCACATAATGAGCATCGAGGGTTTTAGGAGGTTCCCCATCTCCATGAGTAGCAAGTACACCTATTTTTTTTGGTATTTCGTGTTCCATATACATAACTAAAGATAAAGAACAACTTAGAACAGAAAATAAAATCTACTTAGTGATAAAGCTAGCAAGCACACACAAGAATATTCACCCCACACTATTGCTCCCCGGCAACGGCGCCAGAAAAAGGTCTTGATAACCCATAAGTATAGGGGATCAGTTGTAGCCTCTTTCGATAAGTAAGAGTGTCGAACCCAATGAGGAGCTAAAGGTAGAACAAATATTCCCTCAAGTTCTATCGACCACCGATACAACTCTACGCACGCTTAACGTTCGCTTTACCTAGAACAAGTATGAAACTAGAAGTACTTTGTAGGTGTGATAGGATAGGTTTGGAAGATAATAAAGAGCACGTGAATAAAAACTAGGGGCTGTTTAGATAAAGAAACAATTAAGTTAGTTTTAGTAGAGAGCTTTTTGTCACAAGAAAGTTATTTGTCCCTAGGCAATCGATAACTAGACTGGTAATCATTATTGCAATTTTATATGAGGGAGAGGCATAAGCTAACATACTTTCTCTTCTTGGATCATATGCACTTATGATTGGAACTCTAGCAAGCATCCCCAACTACTAAAGATCATTAAGGTAAAACCCAACCATAGCATTATAAGGTATCAAGTCCTCTTTACTCCCATATGCAAACAACCTACTTACTCGGCTCTGTGCTTCTGTCACTCACGCCATCCACCATAAGCAAATCATGAACATATTGCAAACCCTACAGAGGAGATCCCTCATGCTTGCGCGACACGGAGAGCACCATAGGACAGCACCAATAATAAAACATGCAACTCAAACCAATCACGATCATCAATGAACCCATAGGACAAAACAGATCTACTCAAACATCATAGGATAGCCATACATCATTGGGAATTAATATATAGCGTTGAGCACCATGTTTAAGTAGAGATTATAGTTTGGAGAAGAGGTGTTATACCGCTGCATAGAGGGGGAGAGAATTGGTGATGACGGCTGCGAAATTGTTGGTGTAGATCGCCGTCACGATGATGGCCCCGACGGTGTTCCGGCGCCACCGGGAGAGAGGGGGAGAGAGCCCCCATCCATCTTCTTCTTCCTTGACCTTCCCCATAGATGGGACAAGGGTTTCCCCTCTGGTCCATGGCCTCCATGGCGGCGGAGGGGCAAGAGCCCCTCTGAGATTGGATCTCTCTCTCTGTTTCCTTCTGTTTCTGCGCTCCCAGATTCTGGCCTTTCACCGTTTCTTAAATTCCCGGAGATCCGTAACTCGGATTGGGCTGAAATTTTAACATGATTTTTATCCGTATATTAGCTTTCTTGCGGCGAAAGAAGGGCACCAACCTCCTTACGGAGTGGCCGCAAGGGCCCAGGGCGCGCCCCCTGCCTTGTGGACTCCTCGGGCATCGTCTCGCATTGATTCTTTTTCCCAAAAATCACATATATTCCAAAAAAAATCTCTGTAAGTTTTTATCGCGTTTGGCTTCCGTTTGATATGGATTTTCTGCGAAATAAAAAACATGCAACAAACAGGAACTAGCACTGGGCACTGGATCAATATGTTAGTCCCAAAAATAGTATAAAAAGTTGCCAAAAGTATATGAAAGTTGTAGAATATTGGCATGAAACAATCAAAAATTATAGATACGACGGAGACGTATCAGCATCCCCAAACTTAATTCCTGCTCGTCCTCGAGTAGGTAAATGATAAAAAAGATAATTTTTGATGTGGAATGCTACCTAGCATAATCTTGATCATATAATCTAATCATGGCATGAATATTAAGACACGAGTGATTCAAAGCAGTAGTCTATCATTTGACATTAAGACAACAATACTTCAAGCATACTAATAAATCAATCATGTCTTTCTCAAAATAACATGGCCAAAGAAAGTTATCCCTACAAAATCATATAGTCTGGCTATGCTCCATCTTCATCACACAAAGTATTTCATCATGCACAACCCTGATGACAAGCCAAGCAATTGTTTCATACTTTTAATGTTCTCAAGCCCTTTCAACTTTCATGCAATACATGAGTGTGAGCCATGGATATAGCACTATAGGTGGAATAGAATATGATGGTGGAGGTTGTGTGGAGAAGACAAAAAGGAAGAAAGTCTCACATCGACGCGGCTAATCAACGGGCTATGGAGATGCCCATCAATTGATGTCAATGCGAGGAGTAAGGATTGCCATGCAACGGATGCACTAGAGCTATAAGTGTATGAAAGCTCACAAATGAAACTAAGTGGGTGTGAATCCAACTTGCTTGCTCATGAAGACCTCGGGCATTTGAGGAAGCCCATCATCGGAATATACAAGCCAAGTTCTATAATGAAAAATTTCCACTAGTATATGAAAGCGACAACATAGGAGACTCTCGCTATGAAGAACATGGTGCTACTTTGAAACACAAGTGTGGTAAAAGGATAGTAGCATTGCCACTTCTCTCTTTTTCTGTCATTTTTTTTGTTTTTTGTTTTTTTGGGCCCTCTCTTTTTTTTAGCCTTTTATTTTTATTTTTCGTCCGGAGTCTCATCCCGACTTGTGGGGGAATCACAGTCTCCATCATCCTTTCCTCACTGGGGCAATGCCCTAATAATGATGATCATCACACTTTATTTACTTACAACTCAAGAATACAACTCGATACTTAGAATAAAATATGACTCTATATGAATGCCTCCGGCGGTGTACCGGGATGTGCAATGACTCAAGAGTGACATGTATAAAAATTATGAACGGTGGCTTTGCCACAAATACTATGTCAACTACATGATCATGCAATGCAATATGACAATGAATGCTCAAGTCATGTATATGATGATGATGGAAGTTGCATGGCAATATATCTCGAAATGGCTACGGAAATGCCATGATAGGTAGGTATGGTGGTTGTTTTGAGGAAGATATAAGGAGGCTTATTTGCGACAGAGCGTATCATATCACGGGGTTTGGATGCACCGGCGAAGTTTGCACCGACTCTCGAGGTGAGAAAGGGCAATGCACAGTACCGAAGAGGCTAGCAATGATGGATGGGTGAGAGTGCGTATAATCCATGGACTCAACATTAGTCATAAAGAACTCACATACTTATTGCAAAAATTTATTAGCTATCGAAAAAAAGTACTACATGCATGCTCCTAGGGGGATAGATTGGTAGGAAAAGACCATCGCTCGTCCCCGACCGCCACTCATAAGGAAGACAATCAAAAACAAATCATGCTCTGACTTTGTTACATGACGGTTCACCATACATGCATGCTACGGGAATCACAAACTTTAACACAAGTATTCTTACCAATCCACAATTACTCACTAGCATGACTCTAATATCACCATATTTATATCGCAAAACTATTGCAAGGAATCAAACATATCATATTCAGTGATCTACAAGTTTTATGTAGGATTTTATGACTAACCATGTGAATGACCAATTCCTGTCAACTCTCTAAATAGATATAAGTGAAGCAAGAGAGTTTAATTCTTTCTACAAAAGATATGCCGACGCTCTAACAAATATAAGTGATGCAAAAGACCATTCTACAAATGGTGGTTTTTTATGTGTAGGGAAACAAGCAATCCAAACTTCAAATGATATAAGTGAAGCACATGAAGCATTCTATAAAGCCATACTCAAAAGATATAAGTGAAGTGCAAAGAGCATTCTATAAATCAACCAAGGACTATCTCATACCAGCATGGTGCATTTATTAAAAGAAAAATAAAAGGCACACGACGTTCCAAGATTTACGCATATCATGTGACGAATAAAAATATAGCTCCAAGTAAAATTACCGATGGTCGTTAGAAGAAAGAGGGGATGCCTTCCGGGGCATCCCCAAGCTTAGTTGCTTGGGAGTCCTTGAATATTACCTTGGGGTACCTCAGGCATCCCCAAGCTTAGGCTCTTGCCACTCCTTATTCCTTCATCCATCGTGATATCACCCAAAACATGAAAACTTCAATCACACAAAACTTAACAAAACCCTCGTGAGATCCGTTAGTATAATAAAACAAATCACCACTTTAAGTACAGTTGGAAAACCATTCACATTTTATTTTTGCATTGTAGCTACTGTATTATAACTTCTATATGGCTTATACCACCAATAAAATCGATAGTTTCATCAAAACTGGCAAAACAATGCATAAAAAATAGAATTTGTCTTAAACAGGACAGTCTGTAGCAATCTGAACATCTACCATACTTCTGTATGTCCAAAAATTCTGAATAATTAGGAAAAAATAAAAAAATTGTATAGAAGTACTGTGCAAAATATTTGAGAAGTGTTTGACTTTACAGTAAAAATGTAAAATCACACACTACAGCCAAAGTTTATGTTTTTGCACCGCACAAACCAAACAAGCAATCTAATCATCCTAAAGGAAAATCTTGGCAAATTATTTTTATAATACAATGGATCTATACAAGGGGATAATTATTTTTGTTGAAAAGTTTCTGTAATTAAGATTCACAAAGTTTCCATGGGCATGAACAAAGTTCAAGGCATGCACCCACTTTAACAATGCTCATCTCTCTCACTTTCACTTTTCTTTTTGAAAAAGTTTTAGGTTCCTCTCATTATTTATTTTTGTTTTTAAACTTTATAAAAACACTCAACATAAATAAATGACTCTCTAAAACTTCCAGGTTGTCTCCCTAACAGCGCTTTATTTAAACCATTAAGCTAGGCATATAGTGGTCAAGTAATGGATCCACCCGGATCCCAAGGTATATCAAAGCCAATTTTAATTAACAATGATTTGTATTTTAGTAGTGAGCACAAAGCAACATATATCATGCAACAATGAATTCTAACTCTCTTCCTATCCATTGGCATGTCATAAAAGAACAATTCATGCACACAAAGTAAAGGCCAATGCATAGTATAAACAGTTTCTTGCAATTTTATTGTATTGGAAACATAGAGAGGCGGAGATGTAGTTCCTCCCTCATAATAATTACAAGTAGGAGCAGCAAGCACATGCATATTATATTTATCAAAATCATCATGTGTAATAGTAGAACGCAACCCATCAATATAGTCCTTAATAAGCGCAAACTTCTCCGATATAGTGTAGTTGGGAGAATTCAAAAAGTTAATAGGACTATCATGCGCGGGGGTAATAGCAACAATTTCATTCTTAACATAAGGAACTATAGCAAGTTCATCTCCATAAGCATAATTCGTATTGGCATCATGGCCACAAGCATAGCAAGCATCAAGTTCATCAAAAAGGGTTATTTCAAATGGCCACAAGCATAAGCACCCTTAAAACCAACAAATTCTTCTATTCGTTCCACATCATAGTAATCATATATACCATTAGTAAAATAAGCCAAGGTTTTATTATCATTAAATTTACATGAAAAGGGAAGGTGTGGAGCCTTCATCCTAGAGCACCAAGTATAATCACATCTCAAGCCTAAATTCCGAGCAACATATGAATTTGATCCCATAAGAGTTTCCCTTTTTGAGTCAAGCAATAATGCCTAAAGTATTCACGTTAATCCAACGTGTCTCCCATCATATAATTGAATGGGGTTTTCTCTGGATTATTAAAGTATTGCATAATATCTTTCACATAATGAGCGTCGAGTGTTTTAGGAGGTTCCCCATCTCCATGAGTAGCAAGTACACCTAATTTTTTTGGTATTTCGTTTTCCATATCCATAACTAAAGATAGAGAACAACTTAGAATAGCAAATAAAATCTACTTAGTGATAAAGCAAGCAAGCACACACGAGAATATTCACCCCACGCTATTGCTCCCCGGCAACGGCGCCAGAAAAAGGTCTTGATAACCCACAAGTATAGGGGATCAGTTGTAGCCTCTTTCGATAGGTAAGAGTGTCGAACCCAACGAGGAGCTAAAGGTAGAACAAATATTCCCTCAAGTACTATAGACCACCGATACAACTCTACGCACGCTTAACGTTCACTTTACCTAGAACAAGTATGAAACTAGAAGTACTTTGTAGGTGTGATAGGATAGGTTTGCAAGATAATAAAGAGCACGTGAATAAGAACTAGGGGCTATTTAGATAGAGAAACAATTATGTTAGTTTTAGTAGAGAGCTTTTTGTCACAAGAAAGTTATTTGTCCCTAGGCAATCGATAACTAGACCGGTAATCATTATTGCAATTTTATATGAGGGAGAGGCATAAGCTAACATACTTTCTCTTCTTGGATCATATGCACTTATGATTGGAACTCTAGCAAGCATCCGCAACTACTAAAGATCATTAAGGTAAAACCCAACCATAGCATTATAAGGTATCAAGTCCTCTTTACTCCCATACGCAAACAACCTACTTACTCGGGTCTGTGCTTCTGTCACTCACGCCACCCACCATAAGCAAATCATGAACATATTGCAAACCCTACAACAGAGATCCCACACGCTTGCGTGACACGGAGAGTGCCATAGGACGACACCAATAATAAAACATGCAACTCAAACCAATCACGATCATCAATGAACCCATAGGACAAAACGGATCTACTCAAACATCATAGGATAGCCATACATCATTGGGAAATAATATATAGCGTTGAGCACCATGTTTAAGTAGAGATTACAGCGGGGAGAAGAGGTACTACACCACTGCATAGAGGGGGAGAGAGTTGGTGATGACGGCGGCGAAATTGTTGGTGTAGAGCTCCGTCACAATGATGGCCCCGGCGGCGTTCCGGTGCCACCGGGAGAGAGGGGGAGAGAGCCCCCTCCTTCTTCTTCTTCCTTGACCTTCCCCCTAGATGGGAGAAGGGTTTCCCCTCTGGTCCATGGCCTCCATGGTGGCGGAGGGGCGAGAGCCCCTCCGAGATTGGATCTCTCTCTTTGTTTCCTTCTGTTTCTACGCTCCCAGATTCTGTCCTTTCACCGTTTCTTAAATTCCTGAAGATCCGTAACTCCAATTGGGCTGAAATTTGAACATGATTTTTATCCGGATATTTGCTTTCTTGTGGCAAAAGAAAGGCACCAACCGCCTTACGGAGTGGCCACAAGTGCCCAGGGCGCGCCCTACCCCCCGGGGCGCGCCCCCCTGCTTTGTGGACTCCTCGGGCATCGTCTCGCATTGATTCTTTTTCCCAAAAATGACATATATTCTAAAAAAAATCCATAAGTTTTTATTGCGTTTGGATTCCGTTTGATATGGATTTTCTGTGAAACAAAAAACATGCAACAAACAGGAACTGGCACTAGGCACTGGATCAATATGTTAGTCCCAAAAATAGTATATAAAGTTGCCAAAAGTATATGAAAGTTGTAGAATATTGGCATGAAATAATCAAAAATTATAGATACGATGGAGATGTATCAGCACTGGATACTCTACTACAGATGTTGTCAGTACTCCACTAGTACTAGTACTTCTACTACTATTGGACAGGGAGCTTAAAAAAAGTTACTATTGGACTGGCTATACATGGCGAAATCCTAGTAGGAAGAGCTTGTGCGAGAACAAGCACATTCACGTGTTTGAAAACAAATTGGAAACCCTCTGTTTGAATACAAATCTAGGAGTACGTACGAATGTAACAATATTGATTGGGCGTTGTTGAATGTTGATACTTTTTCTGTAAGTTTGATCAAAGTAGAGATACTTTGACTACACATAAAACTTATATGTAAACTAGAAATGATCAGAGGGAGTATATTGTACGTTCAAAAGCGAAACAAACATTGAATACCCTTTATATATGATTTGCTGATGCTATGATCACTAGTTCAAAATTTTGAATCCACCTTAGGTATCAGACATGCACCCACTCATTCTCTCTCGGTTTCATCTCAGGGTCTGGAGATCGATTCAAAGAGGACTAGGGTGGGTACAGTACGTTCATGTCACTTTTGAACGTACAATATACTCCCTCCAATCCACACAGACCCCCCCCCCCGGGTCATTTCTATCATAGAAACACACGAAACCTTTATCTCCTTGCACGACACGCACTTGATCTCTCAACATCAATCGATCTCGTCAAGATGTGTCGGGGCATGAACCGAATGGGATGTCAAAACTAAGATGGGAAGCGACATGTAGTGGAGGCAAAGTGAAACTTTAAACGAACCGTTTGTCTGTATGCATGTCGGACAAATTACAACATTCGAAATACAAGCATGGTCTAGGCCCACATGCGAATGATACTCGGTGGAATGTTCAAATGAGGCATGCGGGAGGATGGACTCGACCGAAGGGTGGCATGATCGATGGAAAAGAGGGTTGGAGAGGAATGAGAAATAAGCAACGCCACATGATTATACTTGAACGGCTCAAATAAACAGTAAGTTGTCTCGTTTTCCCTCCCATCTTGGTCACGGAGTAAGATACTCCCTCTGTTTTTATTTACTCTGCATATTAGGTTTGACTAAAGTCAAACTTCATAAAATTTGACCAAATTTATAGAAAAAATATAAACATTTACAATAGCAAATCTATATGATGTGAAAGTATATTCAATAATGAATCTACTGGTATCGATTTGTTATTGTATATGTTATTATTTTTGTCTATAAACTTTTTCAAAGTTTACAAAGTTTGACTCTGAGCAAAGCTAAAATGCGGAGTAAATAAAAACATAGGGAGTACGCAGGGACTAGTATATAGTTACTACTGCCAGAACATGGTAAGTTGGACCCGTAAATGCGGGCACGGATCGGGCACACCTCAATTATTCCTTCAAATAGTCGGATAACTACATTAGCACACCATCTAGCTACTTAATCAAGTATTACGCTTCACAAGTTGAAAAGGAAAAGGGTGGTACCGTACCCAAAACCACCACACTTGGGGCTAGGGTAACAACTTGGTATTGTGCCACATTTGAACCAGGGCACAAAAACCACCTGTTCAGTGCCTAATGCATAACGCGGAGCAATGACGCTCGAATTTGGCTGGGAAAATAGGGAAACCGACACATGGGGCGCACCTGTCGGGATGATGTGGCGCAGACTAGTCCAATAGAGGAGCTGGCCCATGACCTCCTCGCCACCGGTAACCATTCATGTGGGTCGTGGGGGCCAGCAACGTGGCGCAGCTCCCGCACCGCCTCTAGACTCAGCGACCGCAGTGAGCGACACGCTCATCGTCGCTGGACACGCTCGGCTTCAGGGTGCTGAGGGTGGCGTTAGCGCTGTGGCACGACCAGTAGATCAACACCCGACTCGTCGAGGATGCACGGGGCGCCGAAGTGCGCGCGCACCGCGACGCGCCCTCGGAGTGTTCTAGCGCGGCCAACTGCATCCCCAGGACCTGAGACTATGCCGGGTCATCTTGCTTTTTCCATGACATGTGGGGATCGCATGTGAGCAAAGGACATTTCCAACATTGCCACGACCGCAGCTGACTAACCTGGCACACCAAAAACCCTCGTCCCTCGCGCCGTCGCGCGGTGCGTTCCCAGCCGGCGCCAGCTGCCCACATTCATGCCGTCCGTCTGTATGCCGTCATTAAGAGGCTTGGTGCCCGAGGAACCAACTCCGGCGACTTAATGACGCACCCGGACGCTTGACCTCACCGGAATACGCTACTTAAAGCGGCAATGCCCAGCTAAACTCCACACCATAGCGCATCCTCCTGCAACCTGGCACCACATCCACCATGACCGCGAGCACGAGCGCTCTGCGGGAGAGCTTGTCTTTGGGGATGAAGCTCGAGGTCGCCGCCCTCGCTCAAGACGCCGCTCGCAACGCAATAGCGGCATAGCCGGATACGGACACGATGGCACAAGCGGTGGCCACGCTGGCGGCCGACGACGGGAGCATCGTCAGCCACGCATCCTACTTGCCGCCATCCAATGTTCGATGGTACATGTGGCAGGTGAATCGACGGACCGTCCACGTCCATCATTATCAATCTCACGTCCACCGGCACCGCCGAGGTCGGAGACTCCTCCGAGGATGAATAGGCCATGGGAGGCGGCAGGGCATGGTGTGCCAACTGGCCGGTCCATCTCCCGTGTTCTACTCTTCCTCGCCTGAGACCACACCTTCACTTCACGGGTCTTGAATCCCGCCCCCGTACATGGAGATGGTAGATGGAGGACGTCGGTCACCACCGTAGAAAAGGTTTAGGGTCGGGTTTATTTTATTTTTCTGTCCTATAAAAGTTCGAAATGTAATGAAAATCTGCCGTGTTTGCATGAATCTCATCTGGTGTATATGAACTTTCACAATAATAGTAAGATATATTGTAGGAGTATGAAAATATATGGAATGATGATTTGTTTTTGTGTGTATAAACTTAGAAGGTTTGACCCGAGACAAAGCTAACATGCGAAGTAAATAAACACATAGGGTCTACATACACAATTTATCTTAGGCACTCCAATAGTACGTCCACTACACATTCACGCATTTCACATCTTTCTACATCTACGGGAACCTACGAAAGGGTTAACGTAAATTGCCTCTCTATCTCCCCCCTGATTTTCATGGTGGTGGGCCCCTCCCTCCCCGCAATCTCCAATCAACAGCCCACATGTTTCACATTACGTTAATTACGTAACTGGGATTACATAGGTGTAGCATTACTCGTCCTAAAAAAACCAACTAAGCCAACCTCCTAGCATATCGCGCGGGAAAAGACCCAACCGCGCCATTTTAGTCGGGATTACCGGATTACTAGTAGTAGCTTCGGCTTGCCTCTTCACTGACACGTGGGACCGCACTTGGAGAAACCGACCATGTGCCAAACTCCCCCGCCCACCGCGCGAAAATTCCCCCCAAATCACAAATTCAACCGCCCTTCGGCCAACTAGCCAATAATATTCCCCAAACACCCTCCCCCCGGCCCCCTCCACTCCATTCGCTCCGCCAAAGCTGCCCTCCCCACCACGCAGATATGCCGGCGCTGCGGTTCGTCGAGGGGACGCACGGCGATCCTCTCGCTCCCACAGTACGCTCTCGTAGACTGTCGTCCTCTAGCCGCGTCGCCACCGCTGGTGACGTTCTTTCGGAGATGCACGACGGTCATCTTCTCCCATGGTACACGCATTCTAGACTGAGGCCCCGTGCATGTCAGAGTAGCGGTGAATGTTAGCTGATAGACGTTGCTAATCTCACTGTTTGCTGAAATAGTTTACAGTCAATATGCTCTGCTTAAGAAGTGTCCTTGCCCTGTTCTGCACACAATCTGCTTAGCTGAGATGGCATGCCACGCCCGATTAGTTGCTAAAATATCCTGCCATATATTTATTGTGACGTAGATTGCCATGGTCTAGTAGCCAACCTGTTAGGTGAAATAGCTCTACACCATTTTATACTCGATCTTTGTTGCTGAGATGGCCTTTGATGGCTGTCTGCTCGGCCTCATTGACTGCTGAAACAGCCTGCCATAATTTAGCACTCAAATCTGTTTGCTAAATTAGCTTTACATATATTTCGTTACTTAGATCTGCTTGTCCAAATATCTTACCATAGCTTTAGACATCGACCTAGGTATTTTTTTCTGGACTTCATAAAAAAGCATATATGTTTTTCCTGTAATATCTAGTAGAAGAACTAATTTGTATGTCTAACAGATGGACAGGACTTGGATAACTTCTGCTCGAAGATTGTACGCTGCATATGTCGAGGGGGTTGAAAACTTCATGAACTTTATCAGAGCTGAGTACGGTGGTCCAAAATCAGATGTGCTCCGCCCGTGTAGCAGTTGTATGAATTCAGTTACAAGACCCCAGTCAACTGTGCAAAATCATCTACACTTGTATGGGATGTCGGTCACATATACTAGGTGGGTTCATCATGGTGAAGCTGTGAACGTCAATGTTACTGGCTATGTGGAAGCAGCAGATCACCATCTTGATCTGCCTGATGCTCAGGTGGAAGAGGAGGAGGAGGTGGTGGTGGCGGAGCCAGTGAGTTTGACCAACATTGAAACAATGTTATGAAATGCTCACGCATTTCGTGAACTTTCACCTGCAGAAGAAAAATGGTGGGCCCGCATGTCGGAACAATGCAACGTGGCTGTCACCCCAGGAAATAAGCTGTCAGTATTCTCAGCTATGGTCACCTTTCTTCAGGTGAAGACATCTGAGCGGAGGACCAACAAATCATTCGATGCGATGTTGGCTGCTTTCCGCAAATATTTCCCAGATGCGTCTGAGCTGCCACACACCTACAGTAAAACGAAGAATTTCCTTCGTTCAGTTGGAATTGGATATGATATGATCCATGTTTGTAAGAATAATTGTGTTCTGTTCCGGAAGGATTATGCCAACTTAAGTGAATTCCCAAAATGCAAATCATCAAGATGGAAAGATGGCGATGCTGTGAAGAGGATTCCTCATAATGTTCTGAGACTTTTTCCAATTATACCAAGATTGCAGAGGTTGTTTCATGATGTTGAAACAAGAGAGGATGTACTGTGGCATTCTAGGAACCAGGAGTACAGAGATCAGAATGTAATGAGCCATCCATCTCATGGTAGTGACTGGAAAAGCTTCAATCGGAAACACAAAAAGTTTGCTGCTGACCCGAGAAACATTAGACTTGGCTTAGCTACAGATGGATTTAACCCATTTGGCCACCAGAGCGCCACATATAGCATGTGGCTAGTGCTTGTTATCCCTTACAACATGCTTCCAAATGTCTGCACCAAAGAATCAAACTACATGATGGCCTTGCTCATCCCAGGTCCAAAAAGTCCTGGAAAGGATTTTGATTTATTCATGGAGCCTCTTGTGGAGGAACTTCAACAGCTATGGAGGGATGTTCTCACTCGAGACCTATATAGCAGCCCACAAGCTGATTTCTTTCTGCGTGCTATTATAATTTGGTGCATCCATGATTATCCGGCTTTGGGCACTATGTCAGGGTGAACGACACACGGTTACAATGCATGTGTTCGCTGTGACAAGAATCCGCTGTCATACGCAATACTTAGCAACATCTGTTACATTGGACACCGCCGTTTCCTTGCCAAGGACAAGCCATGTCCTACAAAATATCGAAGACATGTGTTCAATGCAAAGCATGAAAACCGTGATGCGCCAAAGAGGCTCACCGGCGATGAGTTGCAAGTGGAATTAGAGAAGGTCAGGCATATTACACCAGGAAACCATCCTGATAATGGTAGCGGGAAAAGGAAGCGTGGCAGGGCACAAGAGAGATTATTGTTTACCCGCAGGTCCACTTTGTGGGAATTGGATTATTGGCAAGATTTGGATCTGCGGCATAATGTTGATGTGATGCACATCGAGAAAAATATATGTGACAGCATTATCGGCACACTTCTTAATATTGAAGGCAAGACGAAATATACCTTAAAAGCTAGGATTGATTTGACACACCTGGGTATCAAAAAGGATTTGCAGGTGGAAGATGAAGGTAAACCACGGGATATGGTACCAGTTGTGTACGTCTTAGACAAGGTAAAAAGAAAAGAATTCTGCAAGGTCCTGTCACGTGTGAGATTCCCACATGGATTTGCTTCCAACACTGAAGGGAGATTCAGTGCAGATGGAAACAAGGTATAAGGGTTGAAAAATCATGACTGTCACGTCCTACTTCAAAGGGTTTTACCTGTTATCCTTAGAGGATTGGGCCAC
The DNA here is from genome assembly GCA_011799875.1 of Thinopyrum elongatum. NCBI lineage: Eukaryota > Viridiplantae > Streptophyta > Magnoliopsida > Poales > Poaceae > Thinopyrum > Thinopyrum elongatum. Next base: position 370,290,492 of record CM022303.1, read on the forward strand.
CCTGACTTATACAGAGCAGTTGCAGAGTTGGGACAATTCTTCAGGGAACTCTACAGTAGAAATATCAGGATAGATGCTTTGGAGCGTCTTAGAGACAAGATACCAACTATCCTATGCGACCTTGAGAAGATATATCCTCCAGCCTTCTTTGATATGATGGTGCATTTGGCTATTCATCTACCTGATGAGGCACTACTTAGAGGTCCAGTACAGTATGGCTGGATGTACCCTATTGAAAGGCGGCTAGGCACTTTCAAGGGCTATGTTAGGAACAGAGCTAGACCTGAGGGTTCCATTGCACAGGCCTACATTGCTATAGAAGCGTTGACATTCTGCTCAAAATACATTGAAACAGCTGATGAGCTTAGCAAAGAGGTGGGTGAAGACAATCACGAGCTCAATGCTTTCGATTGTTCTATTCGAGTTACAGGGAAGAGTCGACAAGACGACAAACCTAAAGATTTGGACAAAATGGTTTGGTATGTGTTGAATAACTGTCCTGAGATTCTACCTTATATCGAGTAAGTGCTAAGTACTGCAGCTTATACATCGTAATCTACTAAACTTGTAACACATTCTTATATATTTAGATGTTTAACGTGATCACTATGTTGTGTAGCATCTACAAAAAGGAGTTACTGCCGCAAAATCCAAGAAACATTGACAAACTGGTTATGGCAGGATTTGCGAAATGGTTCAACAGCCATGTTAGCTTTTGAATGGCACTGTCAGTTTTTTAATATGTTGAGTACATAAGATGATCAGCTTGTCTATTTTCTAACCATAGGTTAAGAAGATGCGGGATGATGGGCAGGCAGTTAATGATGACCTTTACGCACTAGCAATGGGTCCTGATACTCGGGTAAGACATTATGAATCTTGCGTTATTGGAGATGTGCGCTACAACACCCTTGCACGCGACGAAGGCAGGAAGACACAAAATAGTGCCATCATGAGCATGGATAAGTATGGCGAAGAGACAACTGAAATGTATGCTAACATAACAGACATTGTTCAGTTGCAGTATATCTCGAGTTTCGATGTTCATCGGTGTGTGGTTTTGTTGTGCTGTCGTTGGTATAACCTATTTTCTAGGATCGCAAAACCCAGAGCTGATGATTATTTCAAATCCATCAATGTCAAGGCAGCGTACCAGACCTACGAGCCTTTTATTTTGGCAAATCAAGCAACACAGATATTTTTCTTGGAAGACACATTTGCATGTAGTGATGACTGGAGAGTATTGCAAAGGTTTGAGCAGAGGAATTCGTTTAATGAAGTTGCACAACAAGATGATGCTTACACTGCTCCTGATGTAGAAGGTTCCACACATGTTCCTAATATCTTTGAGAACCATCACGTCAATGACGCTGGCGAAAAGATTGCATGTCGGGCTGTGGACATACGAGAGTTGATCAATAAGACGCCAACATTTGAGGACATTGAGGATGAAGAAGAAGATGACACTGGGGGGAATTACGATTCAGACTGATACACATGGCGAAGATATTGACGCTGCTGCTGCGGATGATGAGTAGATTGCTTTTGTCGTATTTGCCTGTCAGAAGATGTTTTTTTATCTACTATGTGAAATTGTGTTTGCTATGACAACTGAAACCTGATGAAGTTGTTGTTTAGTGTTTTGCTGTGGGAACATCACTTATTATGTATGTTGATTTGTGTTTGGTGATTGTATGATGACTAAAACATGATGACATTGTTGTTTAGTTGTACTCATATTTGGCTGTGAAACTTGTATTTGATGACATAGTTTGCTGTTGGACTACAATTTACTCGACGTCTTTGAATGGGAACAAAGCTGACCCAACAGGGCCTCTGCTAATTTATTTATTTCTTAGGAAAAGGGCCTCTGCTATTTATTTATTTATGAGCAAAAGGGGATACCCCCCGATATCTGTTAATAGAAATCATTAGATGTTCACAACACTACGCCCAGCCTGCTAAACAGGTTTCATTCATTACTAGTTTCAGCAAAGTGCTCATGTCATAGCCATTGAATACATTACGAGTGCTACATACACTGCAAATAAAGAGACAATCATCCTAGAGAGCACATCGATTTTGCCCATTATCTTCACAGGCTCTTTCATCTCCTCATTGCTGTCAAGGCCGTTCAGCAGCTGTTGCTTGGCCATGATCATAGGAACTGCATCTTTAACCTTCTGCTCTGCATCTTCCTCTTCTGTCGTTCCTTCAGTTACTTGTCCAACACCCCAACTTGCTGGGATTGGGATTCCTCGGCTAACCAAATAATCAGCATAGTTGCATTCCCCTACATCAGCAACTTCCCAGAAATACAAATCACACGAATCTTCCCTTTTCTGCACGAATCAAATTGGAAGATCATCAACCAAACTATTAAAAAAATCAGCAACTGAAAGCAGCGCAACAACACTTAAACATATTATTACCCCATGATTCAGGCATTTGTAGAAGACTCGACCAGTGTTGAGGATTGTGGTTGAGATGCGACGGATGACTCTGCGTGATTTGCAGTAGTGGCACCACACCAACGGCAGCGGGTTGCGATGAGCAACCGGCTGCGGTGCGTGTGCCGGCGGGGGTGTGATGAGACCCACAGCCGATGGTACGGGTGGTGACTTGGCGCATATCTGGTTGTTGCCTGCTGAAGAGCAGGTGGACAAGCCGCCAGCGGACATGGTTGCTGCGGCCAGAGCTTCTGATGCTAGGCAGAGTAAGTAGAGAAGAGGAGAAGCGAACATTGGGTATGTCAGTTTCGTTACTTGCAGAGTAGCATAGCACCATATATAGTCATAGTCTAGGTTTGGATTTGAACTAGCTACAGGAGCATGTCTCTCTTTTTTCTAAAACTCAGCAACGTCTCTTTACTGGTACACTAGCTTGTTCTGTACGCCTTCTCAAGTCTTTGATTTTCTTTTCTTTTTTTTGCAAGGAAGGAAGGAGGAGAAAATTGAGGGTTCCTAGGACTCGAACCCAAGACCTCTCGGTTGAAAACCAAGGGTGCTAGTCACTTATGTGGCGAACATTCCCTGGGAGGAGGACGGCAAACAAACGCATTTTCCTCGCAGTTTTAGTTGCGACGCAAGATCAAACGGTCGCAGTTTCGGGAATGTTATCTAGCGAACGAGCCTAGTTTTTCTTTTCTTCCTTTATATAAAAAAGTATGCTACTTGGTGTCGGCTTAGTCAACAAACGATTGTGCCAATCTTGACTGTTGGATTGACATTCAACGTCTGTCGTGTTTCTTCAGTCTGTTCTTCCTCCAGCCGCCTAAGCCAAACCAGCGCCGGTGGGACCGCCTGCTCCCGCGTCCCACGGCTGGCTGTGCTGCCGCACACGCATCACAGCGCACCCTAAAACTCTGCGCATCTTCCCCGGCTCCTGTTCGTTCCCGTCCGAGGCCTCACCATCGTCCTCCGCCTTGGTTCGCTCACTGCGGCGCCGCCCTCCAGTGTTGTCAACATGGTCAACAACCGAGAGGAATAAGGAGATGACTATACATGGTGAGGATGACAGTAGGGACCCACCAGGATCATGGCAGTAGGCAAGCAAGTGCCTCCTTTATTACAAGAAAAAAAAAGGGTTCCTCCTGATGGTTTCCTGACATCTAGGTTGCATGCCACTGTCAACGTAGTCAGTAAGTGAGATAACTGCACAAGGAGTGGCAAACACCCGGGACCCAGCAGCGCGCGCAGTGAATTTTTTGTTTGTTTTTGGGACGGAGAAGGGTATCAACTGGGTTGTGCGGGAGCTGTGGCATGTCTAGCCCAGGCTTTTATTTCATATGTTTACCACATGACCAGCCCAGTTTTTTTCCTTTCTGAAAATGGCTAGCCCAGCTATTTTGCTTTTTCCAGAATAACCAACGTAGGCCTACTTGCTTTTCTACGCCCTGCTGGGCCGGAAATCTTTCAAGACGAGGAGGGATGCATTCGGGCTTGCCCAGAAAATGGGCTATAAGTAATAAGAAATGGGCTGTAAAATGAAATAATACAGCAAACAGGCAATTAGTTCCAAAATACTTTTTCTTTCGGATTTTGATTTTTTAAATTTCATTGTTTTTGTGCGGGTAAAATTTCATTGGATTTAAATTAAGGTATGTTTAGTTTTTAAATTAATTTGAATCTGGCTAGAAATTTCGGGCTGTATGCTGTTTGGGACAGATTTGGAGGCTGACTTGTGGGTCTACTAGGTTGACTTGTACGAAAGGCTTTGTCAACTTAGTCCACAAACGATTCTAGCAGCAGTGACCGTTGGATGTTAATCCAACGGCCGTGCTGCTTCTTCAATATCTGATCTTCTTCCTCCAGCCGCCCAAACCAGCGCTGGTGGGACTGCCTGCTCCCACCTCCCGTGGCCGGCTATGCTGCCGCACCGCCCCACCCTACTCCATCGCTGGCCAGGCCATTCCTCTACTCACCCACACCTCCTGTTATTTTCCGGTGATGGCAGCCGAACCAGTAAACCCTCGTACTCCCCACCGCGTGGGCAACCACTGCCGAGTCTTCCCCGGCTCTGGGTCGTTCCCTTCCTAGGCCTCGTCGTCGTCCACCGCCCTGGTGCTCTTGGCACGACGTGGTCAACATGGTCAATGAACGACATCCATCGGAAGAGGAATGTACGTGGAGAGGCTGACAGCTGGGTCAATGGCCGCACGCAAGGAAGTGCCTCCTTATTACGCGCAAAATAATGATTCCTCCACCTGACAGCAGGGACCCACCGGAAGGGCCTCTGTATTTCCCGAAAAAACGTTCCTCCCGCTGACAGCTCGGGCCCACCAACTATGTCTTCGCACGCAAGGAAGTGCCTCCTTATTACACAAAAAAAATGAATACTCCCCTGCTATCTGGGACCCACCATAGTTGGAGGCTGACTTGTGGGCCTACTAAGTTGATGCGGATGGAGGGCTTTGTCAACTTAGTCAATATGAACGATTCTAGCTCCAGTGAGCGTACGATGTCCATCCAACGGCCGTAGTGCTTCTTCAACCTCTGGTCTTCTTGCTCCAGCCGCCCAAACCAGCGCCGGTCATGCCGCCTGCTCCTGGCTACCCGTGGCCGGCTCTGCTGCCGCGCAGGCCTCACCGCCCCACCCTCCTCCCATCGCTGGCCTGGCCATCCCTGTAATCACCCAGACCTGCTGTTATTCTTCGGCGATGACAGCCTCACACTGTAGCCCAACTAGTAAACCCTCGTACTCCCCTCTGCATGGGAAACAACTGCCGAGTCTTCCCCGGCTCCGGGTCATTCCCTTCCTAGGCCTCGCCGTCGTCCACCGCTTTGGTGCTCTCGGCGCGGCGTGGTCAACGTGGTCAAGGAATGACTTACATTGGAAGAGGGCTGTACGTGGAGAGGCTGACAGCTGGGTCCACGGCCGCAGCAAGGAAGTGCCTCCTTATTACGCGCAAAATAATGATTCCTCAACCTGACAGCAGGGACCTACCAGAAGGGCCTCTGTATTTTGGCTTAGCTGTATTTTGCGAAAAAAACGTTTAACCCCCGACAGCTCGGACCCACCAGCTATATCTTCGGATGCAAGGAAAATGCCTCCATATTAGGCGCGAAAAAAATGAATCCTCCCCCTGACAGCTCGGACCCACCATCAATAACTTAGCACGCAACGAAGTGCCTCCTTATCCTCCCTGGCAGCCGGGACCCACCTGGTCGAAGCGTACGTAGCGTTCTCGCGAACGTGTACGTACATACTAGTCGATCGGTCTCTCTGCAACGATGAACCGTGCCCGAGCAAGCAGCGGCACGTGTAGTAGTAGAGCCCCCGACGTAGCAGTTCAGGCAGTCCCTTCTAAACTGCGTACACGTACGTATAGCCACATGCCAAAAAATACGGCCACGTACGTACATACAGGCGGGGTCTCGAACGCGTACTCGCGCATACGTACGGCCACGACTCGTATACATGGAGAGGCAACAGACGGCAACAACTGCGATCCTGTTCATCGGGCAGCCAACCGGCTAGGTCAGAACGGAGAAACAGCATCCTGTTCATCGGGAGGCAACCGACTGGGTCGGAATGCGTCATGTTCAATGGGAGCCAACCGACTTGGACGGAACACCCGAAACGGGGTCTGGCGTACCGCAGTACGGAGGAAACGGCCTTCTGTTCGACCGGCTACGGTCGAAACGGGGGTCCTGTTCATCAGGAGGGGTGTGGCGTACCGCAAAACGGAGGAAACAGACTTGTGTTGGAGCGCTACAGTCGAAACGGGGGTCCTGTTCATCGGGAGAGGTGTGGCGTACCGTAAAACGGAGGAAACAGACTTGTGTTGGAGCGCTACGGTCGAAACGGGGGTCCTGTTCATTGGATGGGTGTGGCATACCGCAAAACGGAACTCCATGGGCTACTGTTCACCCACCGTCGACTTCCTTCAGCATCCACCCGCACTGTTCATCCACCGCGTCTTCCTCCTGCCTCCACCAGCTATTGTTCATCAATGGGCTACTGTTCATCTAGCCCTCCACCGGCTACTGTTCAACCAGCCCTCCACGGGGTCCTGTTCATCCACCCCCAACCAGCTCGGCTGTGGCGGCCTCCTCTCAGGGTCCTGTTCATCCAGCGGCAACGGCCTACTACTACTACCATGGGGTCCTGTTCATCCAACCCCCACCGAGAACTGTTCATCCAACCCCAACCACGTACATCTCGACTCGTTCAACCAACCCCCATTTTCGCTGTTCATCAAGAGGCAGCAGGTTCGATCGGCTTCAGTTAGCAGCAGTAGCGAAGGAATCCCTCAATCGGGTTCAGTTAACAGCCAGGGATCAATCGATCGCTCGGGTTCAGTAATGTAGCTAGTGCAATTGCTCGGGTTCAGTAAGCGAACGCCTCGCTCGGGTTCAGTTAGAGCCCAATGCCTCGCACACACGCACGTACATATACGAGAGAAAACGCGCAAACCTAATTGCATCGCTCGGCCCCGACCACCCACCGTAACCGGGAACTCCCCGAAATTTTCCTCGCCCTCGGTTCTACCATGATTTTTTCCGTCATGGACGGCCCAAAGAGAGTCATGCAGGTGCGTCTCCGGCCCGCCCAGGATGAAAAGCCCATTTTCTGTCATGATTTTGTCATAGAAGTAGGAGCCCACCACATCTATGATGATACCGGGTTTTGTCATAATTATCGTCATAGAAGTGTCATAAGCATGATAGAAAAAAACTCGTTTGGCCCAAAATGTCATGGATGTGTCTTTTTTTGGTATTGTATCTTGTTGTGATGAATTGAGTTATCCCTTTGAGATTTAATTTTTATCGGATTGAATAATTTTGTTGATTTGAGAGCACTTGATGTATGTCTTGCTTTGAATACCCGTGGTGACAATGGGGTATCATATTGATTCACTTGATGTGTGTTTTGGCACTCAACTCGCGGATTCCCGAGGTGACAATGAGGTAACCTATGCATAGGGGTTGATGCACGTTCTTGTCTTTGTTTCTCCGGTAGAAATCTTAGGGCACTCTTTGACGTTCTTTGTGTTGGATTGAGTATTATGAATCTGAAATTGTTTTATGCATATTGTATAATCAACTCACGGATACTCATGGTGACATTGGAGTATCTAGGTGACATTAGATTCGGTTGATGTGTATCATATGGTGTTATTTTAGTACAAACTCTTAGTTAGATCGATCGGAAAGGATAACTTGGTGTTATTTTAGTACGAACTCTTGGATAGATCGATCGGAAAGGATAACTTGGAGGTGGTTTCGTACCCTACAAACAATTTGTTCTTATGTTCTCCGCTAGATAGGAACTTTGGAGTGATTCTTCATCGCACGTTGAGGGATGGTTATATGATCCAATTATATTAGCATTGTTGAGAGATTGCACTAGTGAAAGTACGAACCCTAGGCCTCATTTTCAAGCATTGCAATACCTTTTGTGCTCTGTTTTATCAATTGCTACCTTGCTGTTTTTTATTGTTCCTATTACAAAAATCAATATCTACTATCATTACTACGCTTGTATCACCATCTCTTCGCCGAACTAGTGCACCTATACTAATTACCATTGTATTTAGTGTGTTGGGGACACAAGAGACTTTTTGTTATTTGGTTGCAGGGTTGATTGAGAGAGACCATCTTCATCCTACGCCTCCCACGGATTGATAAACCTTAGGTCATCTACTTGAGGGAAAATTGCTACTGTCCTACAAAACTCTGCGCTTGGAGGCCCAACATGATTCTACAAGAACAAGTTATGTAGTAGACATCAAGCTCTTTTCTGGCGCCGTTGCCAGGGAGGTGAGTGCTTGAAGGCATATATTTAGATCACGCAATTGAATCTTTTTGTTTCTTATTTTATCACTAGTTTGGTTTATAAAAGAAAACTACAAAAAAATGGAATTGAGGTGGCCTCATATTATTCGTCTTTATCATGTCTTTCTTTGAAAATGATAGAAAGGAAAATTGTGCTCAATTGATAGAAGAAGAATTCAATAAAATGTTTGACATAGAATCTTTGAGTGATGAGCATGATTGCAATGTTGCTAGTATGAATTCTTTGAATATCCATGATGCTAATGATATGCAAAGCCATAAGCTTGGGGATGATATGTTTGATGAAGATGATATTTTTAGTCCCCCTAGTTTTGTTGAGAAAATTTATTATGATGATAGCATGCCTCCTATTTATGATGATTATATTGATGAAAGTGGGTTTGGAAGAGTGTCAACTCTAGGTACTAATGATCCCACTATTTTGGAGGGTGTCGAATCTTATTGTAATAATTATGAAAATGGATTTGGAGAGGTCATAACTTTATTTAGTGATGAATCCACTATTTTGGAAGAGGTTTCATTGACTATCATAACAAAGTTGCTACCTCTAATGATTATGGTGATGACATGTATGCTATATTGAATAATGATAACCATGAAACTTTTCATCATGATTTTAATTTTCAATCCCATGATCGTTATTTTGTTGAGTTTGCTCCCACTATTCATGAGAATAAATTTGCTGATGTGGAGAGTAATAAAATTTCTATGCTTGTGGTCCGTGAAAAGAATGCTTCATGTGATAGTTATATTGTTGAATTAATTCATGATACTACTAAAAAATATTATGAGAGGGGAACATATGCTTTTACATATTGCAATAATATCAAGTTTCCTCTCTATGTGTTGAAAATCTTGAAGTTTTGCTTGTTTTGCCTTCCTATGCTAGTTGATTCTTGTTCCCATAAGCTGTTAGCTCACAAAATCCCTATGCATAGGAAGTGGGTTAGACTTAAATGTGCTAGTCATATGGTTCATGATGCTCTCTTTGTGTTTCAATTCTTATCTTTTATGTGAGCATCATTGAAATCTGCATGCCTAGCTAGAAGGCATTAAAGAAAAGCGCTTGTTGGGAGACAACCCAACATTTACCCCTACTGTTTTTGTGTGTTCACATGATTAAGCTATTGTAGTAATCATGTTTTATAGCTTTTATTTCAATAAAGTACCAAGTAAGGCCTTTCAGATAGTGTGGATGATAGTTGACTTGATTCTATCCAAAAATAGAAACTTTTGTGCCCAGTAACGGAATTGTTAAAAACCACTGGAGCGTTGAAAAACTCTGAATTTGTTACAGATGATTGATCTACAAATTTACTACGTTTTCAGAAATGTTTAGAAATTTTGGAGTTACAAAAGTATGACCATAATTCAGATCTTTACAGACTGTTCTGTTTTCGACAGATTTTGTCTGCAATGCATAGTTTGCTTGTTTTATGGTTTCTATGGCTTATATTGCTTAATATAAATTATGGAAATTGCAGAGTACAGTAGGCATTATGTGGAAACAATTATGAATCATATCTTGACAATACCAAAGTGAATGATTTGTCTATATCATACGAACCCATCTCATGAGTTCTTGTTGAGTTTTGTGTGGATGAATTCTTTAAGATTTAGGGAAACCGTGGTATAAAAGGAATTAAGGAGACACAAAATCTCAAGATTGGGGATTCCCAAGGCATCCCAAGATATTATTTCAAGAAGTCTCAAGCATCTATGTATGGGGATGTCCCGGTAGGCATCCCACCTTTCTTCATCAACAATTATCGGTTAGCCTTGATTGAGCCTAAGTTTTTGCTTCTTCACATGATGTGTGCTATTCTTAGAATGTCATTTTATTTTGTTTTGCTTGCTGTTTTAATAAAATACTTAGATCTGAAATTTTTTAAATAAGAGAGAGTCCTCACATAGCTACCTATTTACTTAACTACTCATTTGATCTTCACTTATATCTTTTTGGAGTAGTTTGTCGGACACTCTCATGCTTCACTTATATTATTTTGAGAGTTGATAATAGTGATGACAATTTGCACAAGCTATGAAATTGGTACCAAAGTGATGGATGTTCAAGAAGGATATAATAAAAACCTTCATGTAGATCATTGGATATGATAAGTTTGATTCCTTGCAATAGTTTTGCGATATGGAGATAATAATATGTGAGTCATGTTGGTGCGCAATTATGCTTTAGTAAGAATATTGGTGTTAAGGTTTGTGATTTCCTATGCAAGCACGAAAGTCAATACTTATGCAATGAAATTACATCCTACTTGTGGTGCATTATTCGGTGTTAGTTATGTTTAATGCTCGTTTATAATCATTTTCGTTTCTTGGTTGGTCGCTTCTCAATCTATTTGCTAGCCTCCATTTGTACTAAGCAGGAATACTGCTTGTGCATCCAAACTCCTTAAACCAAGTTGTGCCAAATGAGTCCACCATACCTACCTATATGCGGAATTTCCGTGCCGTTCCAAGTAAATTTGTATGTGCCAACTCTAATTTTCAAAATAAAATTCCTTTTTGTGTGGCATACCGCTCATGAAGCGGCGGGGGATGGCCAATATTTTCCATGCTAGATGCATTATTCTCAAGATGAGTGTTTATTCACTTGTCATTGCACGAGAGTGTGGCAAAGGTAATAGGGATGCCCAGTCCCGAAATGCAAAAATATATATATTTATGTTGTTCAATAATAAATTCCTTGGAAAGTGTTGGTATGGAAGGCACCCGTGGATACCGCTAGCCATGGATTGTGAAAGAATGGTGGAAAAAGGAATAAACTTTATTTTTTGTTTGGGAACCACCTATGATGTATCTAGCATGGGAAGTGTTGGGAATTCTTGGTCGTTTTCGTTGAGGCGAAAAGTATGCCTCTCAAAATATTTTATCTCTCAATTTAAGATTTGAGCTCTGGCACCTCTACAAATCTCTTCTTCCCTCTGTGAATGGCCTATCTATTTACTTTATGAAATTTTTATTTTTATTGAGTCTCCATCTTCTCTTATAAAGCACCAACTAGGGAGCACTATTATCATACTTGTGCATTGGGCATAGTTAATATTCGAGTGTGTTTCATGAATGGATTAATGATTGAGCATAATGGGCTAGGGATAGCTTTCTTTAGCGTTGATATTTTGAAAGACATGGTTGCTTGTTAGTATGCTTGAGTATTGATGTCTTCATGTCAAATTATAGACTATTGCTTTGAATCATTCAAGTCCAAATGTCCATGCTACAAAATAGAGAGTATATGATGAATATGATAGGTAGCATTCCACAACAAAAATTCCGCTTTCAATTGCTACTCTATCATGATGAGTTGTTATGATGCTAGGAAAAGTGATTGAAATTATCATTGATAAAACTTAAGCACTATGCTAGCATTCACAGTTCATAAATTATTTCTTTTATCATTTACCTACTCGAGGACGAGTAGGAATTAAGCTTGGGAATGATGATACGTCTCCAATGTATCTATAATTTATGAACTATTCATGCCATGTTCACAACAATTTTATATGATTTTGGTATGATTTGCATAGAACTAACTCGGACTAACGCTGTTTTCAGCAGAACTACCGTGGTGTTGATTTTTGTGCAGAAATAAAAGTTCTCCAAATGCAACGAAACTTTTTGATGATTTTTTTTGGAACAAAATAGGCACTAGAAGCTTCGTGGGAGGACCAGAAGGTGAATGAGGTGAGCACAACCCACCTGGGTGCGCCTGGGCCCTTGCCTGTGTGCAGGTGGGTTGTGGTCACCTCGAAGCCCATCTTCGCATGAAACCAACACCCAAAAATCCTATAAATACAGAAACCCCTAAAAATAACCCTAGATCAGAAGTTCCGCCACCGCAAGCCTCTGTAGCCACGAAAACCAATCTAGACCCTGTTCCGGCACCCTGCTGGAGGGGAAAATCATCACCGGTGGCCATCTTCATCATCCCGGCGGCCACCATGATGAGGAGGGAGTAGTCCACCCTCGGGGATAAGGGTTTGTACCAGTAGCTATGTGTTTAATCTCTCTCTTTCGTGTTCTTGAGTTGGCACGATCTTGATGTATTGTGAGCCTTGTTAATATAGTTGGATAATATGGTGTTTTCCCCTCCCTATCTTGTTGTGATGAATTGAGTTTTCCCTTCGAGATTTCGTTTTTATCGGATTGAATACTTTTATGGATTTGAGAGCACTTGATGTATGTCTTGCTATGAATACCAGTGGTGACAATGGGGTATCATATTGATTCACTTGATAGGTGTTTTGGCACTCAACTCGCGGATTCCCGAGGTGACAATGGGGTAATCAACGCATAGGGGTTGATGCACATTCTCGTCTTTGTTTCTCCGGTAGAAATCTTGGGGCACTCTTTGAGGTTCTTTGTGTTGGATTGAGTATTATGAATCTGAAATTGTTTGATGCATATCGTATAATCAACTCACGGATACTCATGGTGACATTGAAGTATCTAGGTGACATTAGAGTTGGTAAATGTGTACGAACTTTTAGATAGATCGATCGGAAAGGGTAACTTGGTGTTATTTTAGTACGAACTCTTGGATAGATTGATCAGAAAGGATAACTTTGAGGTGGTTTCGTACCCTACAAACAATTTCTTCTTATGTTCTCCGCTAGATAGGAACTTTGGAGTGAATCTTCATCGCACGTTGAGGGATGGTTATATGATCCAATTATATTAGCATTGTTGAGAGATTTCACTAGTGAAAGTACGAACCATAGGCCTCATTTTCAACCATTGCAATACCGTTTGTGCTCCATTTTATCAATTGCTACCTTGCTGTTTTTTGTTGTTCCTATTACAAAAATGAATATCTACTATCATTACTATGCTTGTATCACCATCTCTTTGCTGAACTAGTGCACCTATACAAATTACCATTGTATTTGGTGTGTTGGGGACACAAGTGACTTTTTGTTATTTGGTTGCAGGGTTGTTTGAGAGAGACCATCTTCATCCTACGCCTCCCACGGATTGATAAACCTTAGGTCATCCACTTGAGGGAAAATTTCTACTGTCCTACAAAACTCTGCGCTTGGAGGCCCAACACGAGTCTACAAGAACAAGTTGTGTAGTAGACATCAGCACCCAGGCGCCCACAAGGCACCAGGGCGCACCACCCCCTCCAGGCATGCCCTGGTGGGTAGTGGGGGTCCAGGCCCACCTCAGGTGCCCATCTTCTGGTACATAAGGTCTTTTGACCTAGGAAAAATAACAAGAGGACTTTCGGGACGGAGCGCCGCCGTCTCGAGGCAGAACTTGGGCAGGAGTAGTTTACCCTCCAGTGGAGCGATTATGTCGGGGGAACTTCCCTCCGGGAGTGGGAAATCGAAGCCATCGTCATCACCAACAACCTGCTCATCTTTGGGAGGGCCAATCTTCATCAACATCTTCAACAACACCATCTCATCTCAAAACCTAGTTCATCTCTTATGTTCAATCTTTGTATCAAAACCTCAGATTGGTACCTATGGGTGACTAGTAGTGTTGATTACATTTTGTAGTAGATGCTAGCCGGTTTATTTGGTGGAAGATCATATGTTAAGATCCATTATGCTATTTAATATCCCTTTGATCTTGAGCATGAATATTATTTGTGAGTAGTTGCCTTTGTTCTTGAGGCCACGGGAGAAGTCATGTTGCAAGTAATCATGTGAATTTGATATGTGTTTGATATTTTGATGATATGTATGTTGTGATGCCCTTAGTGGTGTTATGTGAACGTCGACTACATGGCACTTCACCATCTTTGTGCCTAAGGAATGCATTGTGGAGTAGTTATTAGATGATGGGTTTCTAGAGTGACAGAAGCTTAAACCCTAGTTTATGCGCTATTTCGTAAGGGGCTGATTTGGATCCATATGTTTAATGCTATGGTTAGATTTTATCTTAATACTTCTTTCGTAGTTTTGGATGCTTTTGAGGGGGTTAATAATAAGTGGGAGGCTTGTTCAAGTAAGAACAACACCCAAGCACTGGTTCACCAACATATCAAATTATCAAAGTAGCGAACGCGAATCAAACCAACATGATGAAAGTGACTAGATAAAATTCTCATGTGCCCTCAAGAATGTTTTACTTATTATCTGAGATCATTCCGGCCTGTACTTTGCTACAAAAAGGATTGGGCTACCTTGCTGCACTTATTGTTACTTGTTACTTGCTACAAATTATCTTGCTATCAAACTACCTGTTACCGACAATTTCAGTGCCTGCAGAAATTACCTTGCTGAAAACCACTTGTCATTTCCTTCTACTCCTCGTTGGGTTCGACACTCTCACTTATCGAAAGGACTACGATTGATCCCCTATACTTGTGGGTCATCAACACTATATACTGAAAAAAATGTTTGTAGTATTTTTTCTCACGTGATCACCTGCATCGTTTTTTTGTTGTTGTAGCCAAGGCTAGTCATAGTGGGAAGTAACTTACACTAGCATCCACAATGTGCACTTTTGCTGCCTATATAGCTTGCCTCTAAGCCTTTAGAGGTTGCCTCTATACATTGCATGGAGTTGCCTCTAGCAAAAAAATCCTTGTCATCGCCTCTAAGCTAAGAGGCGGCCTCCAAGATTTTGTTTCAATTAAAACATTCATCTCTCCCTATCATCCACTTTCTTGAGTCTCCCAACTAAAAATTGAGTCACATATCAACTTGATTATTGTTTTTGTGGGACCATTGTAGAGGCTGCACTCAAATGCCATACATTGCAGCATTTTGACTAACCTTAGAGGCAGCAACGTGGACCCCAGCTTAGAGGCAATGCTGCCTCCAACCACCGTGGATTCCCTAAGAGCAAGTACTATCTCCGTCCTGGTTTACGAGTACCCTTCATATTTTATAGTATGAAAATTTGACCATAGATTTAACTAATAAAATCTTAATGCATGCCACTAAAATTTATATCGTTGGATATGTATTTGATCATAATTTCCAATGGTATAATTTCTGGTGGCATGCATTGACATTTTCTAACATAAATCTATGGTCAAAATTTTACACTAAATACGAAGGGGACCTATAAACTAAGACGGATGTAGTACAATAGTGGGCTATAAGCCCTTTTTTGTTGTTGTAGACAAGGCTAGTCATAGTTGGAAGTGTGCTGTAAGAGCATCCACAGGCAAGTTTGCCTCTAACCTAGGACCCACTGACCTGCCTCTAAGCTTATATGAAAGCTTTGCAGTGTGCTGCCTCTAGTATAGTTTTAAAGTTGGACCCACAACTGAATAAAATGAAATGCTATTACTAGAGTACTCCTATCCTATGGCTTATTATGCTAGCAACAAATGCTCACACTGTGGCCAACCTCTTCACATGCTCCAAGGTAAAATGAGTAAATGAGAGGAAATTAAGAGAAAGAGAGAAAGTGAAAAATTATCACTAGCCTTAGAGCCAACCCCATCGTATGAGCGAATGATATTGGTAGCTCTTGATGACATGACAATCTTATATAGCCGGCAACTCTAATATGTTCTCCTCTTTTGGAGATAAAAAAGACCCAAAAGTGAAAAATGTGCTGCAATATAACAATCTCATCGAATGCCTTGATCTCCATCTTGCAGAAATTAATTTGATCGACTACCGAGGCAGGACATATGAGATTAAATTGGCCTGGTTCTTTGTTCTAGATGCAAGTGTGCTCAAGGTAATGAGGTTTGACGTTCTCTGGCGCAACAATGAACGGTGTGCTGATCACCGCAAGCATCTAAACCTAAATGACAAAGGCTCCGCAGAAGTTGAATTTGTTGTTGAAACATCAAGTCGCAAGAGACTCAAAAGTTTATTTGCCAATTAGTGACTTGTCAGGGCGGTGGATTTTAGTTGGTACAATAATGTTGCATCCACCTAAAGTAACGAAAGTTCTTATGTAAACTTCCTAATAATTCCCTCTTCGTAGGTGCAGCATTACTCCTAGCAATAGTAATATCAGTTTGAACCTTGTAATATTATGACTATCCAGCACGAGGTACTATGTTACGATAAATGTTCGCGTGCATAGGTGCGGAAACGATATACCCATTACTCGAGTACAGTATTTATTACTCGTGGCAACGCACGGGAAATTATCAAGAACATGACTAGTTGTAATCAGGGTAGCTCTACAGCCTTGATGATAGTGACTGCACAAGGTGAGGCTGACTTTGGTAAGCCAAACACGCCGCCTACACTTAGGTGTCATCTCCGGTGCAGGTTCTTGTCACCTGACTATGAGGAGCAACACGTAATAATTTGACCAATGGGGTGGATTTAGTAGTACTACCACCTCCGTATGGACTTAGTATTTGACTAGCAATATCTAGAAATGCATGTCACAAAAAATATACTACTCCCACTGTAAATAAATACATGGGGTATTATTCTATTTGGTTTTGAATGTAGATATTATACACTCTCCCTTCCGGTAGATGGCTCAAATCTGAAATCTCATCAATCAAACTACTGTTGTACTCCCTCCGTACTAGTGCATTAGTCACGTTACGAAAACCAAATAATCCCAAAACTTTTAGGCGCGGTGCATTAACTACCCACCTCGTTCCCCTTTTTTGCCATGAAAAAAGAAATCAACCAATATGAGACATGGGGCATGTATACATTCAATGACTTGAGACTACTTATCCCAACATGTAGTGGTTAATTATCTGTATGCAATGACATTAATTACTCCTACCAAATAAACATCAAGTTCTCTCATTTTTTTCCCAACTTGGTCTCAGTGAGATGAATATAATGCACCGGTATGGAGGGAGTAACGACCGAGGAGTAGATGGCCAACACACACGTGAATGCAACGCAGTATGCACTTCTCATATAAAGGCTCCCCACCAGTTCAATCCATTTACGAAATCCTATGTACCCTAACCATGGGCAAGAGTGATCACTCCAATCGCAAGATCAATTGATCAGAAGCTAGACCCATGGAGGCGATGAGCGCAAGCATGAGCCGGTTGTGCTAGATGGTCAACGATGCTGGCCTGCGGCCCAGCACCAAGGCATGTCTCCAGGTCGTGCTTGCGGCCGCCAGGGTGAGAGGCCTCTTGGACGACAACTTTGTCTCCTTGTTCGACGAGGCCCTCGTTGGCTTCCTAGGCAAGTTCACCATCATCAAGAAGCTCGCAGACGACCTTGACGTATGCCTCCAGCCCACGCGCCCTGGCTCTGCGACGCCCGCCACCCTCAACGGCCTCTATGGTGACAACCTCTTCGACACACTGGTGGCCCTGCGACTGCCCGCTGTCGCACCGGAGAATGTCCACCTCGAGGTCACGCTCGCCGCGCAATGCCTTGTGCAGCAAGACATCATCGACATAATCACCCACATCTACAAGAAAATCTTCCACAAGGACTACTACGTGCCAGAGGAGGACGATAGGACATTGGCCTTCTTGGACCATAGGGCAACCTTGGAAGGCATTGTTCAGAAGCACGTTGACCTTGCCGCGAACGCCGCTGCTCCTCACTCGTCAGTTGGTGACCCGGCACAATAGGGTGAGAGGATGTCATTGATGGATCCGTACACATCTTTATTTTTGTGTCAATTCCATGTATCTGTAATTTTCTTACCTTTTGCATCAACTTCATAATTTTCGTCCGTACCATGCATGAACCGTGCCACAGCCAAATTTCTTATTAATATTGATGTGTAATGGGTATGTTTAGGTCCCATGCAAGAAATGGGATGGATTTCAAACTTCTTGGCATGGTGGTTCAATTTGCGAAGGTGCACACATTAACAACCAACAAAGTCATTTTGGAACAAAGAGCTGCCATGTTACAATCAGAAACAGGGGTATTATTGAAACTGTGGTCGTTCTACTAACCATTTAAGTGTTGCCACGCATCCCTCTTTTAATTGGCTAGGAGGCGCCGTGCGGGGTACTACATCCGTCCTGGTTTATCGTTCCCCTTATTGTTTTGTGCCAAATTTTTACTATGAATTCAATTAACAAAATGTAATGCATGTCAGAAAAAATAGTATCATTGGAAACTATGTTCAAATACAAATCCAACCATATAAATGTTTATAACATGCATTAAAATTTTGTCAATTAAATCTATGGTCAAAATTTGACATAAAATACGAAAGGACCAATAAATCAGGACGAAGTCTTTGAGTACATGGGAGGCGCGCGACCAGGTCGCTGTGCAGGCTCACCCCAGACGGTCGTTCGGGCCCGCCCCTCAATGCACAGTGGCTAGGCATATCACTTACATGTGGGACCGCATGTAAGGAAAGCGATGATGGCCGAAATTAGCAAAACTCCCCCGCTTATCACGCAGAAAAAGCCCAACGCTAGCGTTTTCAATCGTTATTTCTATTTTTTGAGGGAAAATCATTATTTATATCTATCGTTCACGCTTGGAGCAGAAGCAAATGTTACAACTTACTAGTAGTACAAGTTCAAAAGGAAAAAAGCCTGCCGTGTTCACGTCACACCCCCACACGGTTGGTCCGGCATGACGCTCATGGAGGGAACGTGTGATATCTTACATCTTCACTTACAAGTGGGATCGTAGTTGAGGAAACCCAATATCAGAAAACCCCCACCCCGCCCGCCACGCGATGGCTGAGTTAGAGGAAAGAGGAGGGAGAAGAGATAGTTGTAGCATGGACTCCAAGAAATATGGTGTCAGATGGGAGTCATGTTGGTGGCGTGTGCCGTACTCTTGGACGTGGATGCTTGTTCTTGCGCATGCCACCCTACTATATCAATGTGCTGGTTATGTACATCGAACACATTAACATGTGGCACACCTCACACTGTGGCCAAATTTCCTGGAGTCCATTCTCGGCTAAAGAGTGTTCTATGTCAGGGTGGATGGCTGGTCTCAAGTATAAAACTTGTTGTATAATACTAGTATGTAGAGATAGTGCAGTAGTTTTGAAAGTTTGAATCCAAACATCAGAATGCAATTTCTACCATTGATTGGAGTCATCTGATGACCTAGGATGATGCATCGCATCCACAGCCATTGTCATTGCCTAACATGAGGCTGCCATTAATTTGTAGGAACTAGAAAAGAGGAGAGCTTGGTAGGGTTCGTCTAGCACATATATTTCAATCAAGTGCACATACGTACATGGTAGTCTCATTTACATGTGTGGGAACATGCGAAGCATGTGAAGCTAACCAGTACATGTTGCAATGCACGACAATTATGTATTCGGGAAAAAAATTGCCGCGTAGCAGCATCGACTCTGAGAAGCGACTCCAAAACCATCCAGGCATACCATTTAGTATTACATACAACAAGTCATCAACGCAAAACGACAATGAGGATACATTCTAAATACTCAAGTTTTTATCACACAACAAATAATAAGCAATGAAATGAACTTCAGGTCAACCAATCCTTAGCATTGGAACCGCTTGCTTTGACCATATGTGACCCTCTGGGCAGGGCCAGCTATTGTCAATATTGAGACCAACGCTAGACTCACCATCTAGGCTGAAGCATCATATATCAGGAGTACACAAATAGCCAGCGTAGGGAACTATAGCAATGTTCGAGGTATAGGTATAGTTGCTTCTCATAAATGGTAACGTTGTGCCAATAGCAGCTAGATCGCCTTTCACCATCATTGGATAGTTTAGTCCAAGGAAAAGCGAGAATTCTCCAAGACTATCAATATTGAACCAGGGAGAAGGTGCTGGCGATAGTACACTAGTATCCATCCCAAATACCCTGCAACGATTATAGGAATAGTTCCGGAGAGTGCGACCATGGGAGACAACTACTGCTTCCTCTCTAACATCAGTAGTTCCCTGTATACAGAAAAGAAGAGGTGACCCATTGAAATAAGTAGCTAGGTGCCACTGAGTAGGTAGGTCCTGCTCGTCTTCACACTCGTGATCGTCATCATCGTCATCTCCCCCTTGGTTAACTTTTTTTCCAAGTATAGGTGGTGGAATGTTCATAGGACCTTGAAAACACAAGAAGGTTAGTTAGTACGAGGATACTAACTCACATGCATGGTGAATGAAACAATTCTAAATATGGTGGAAGGTAAATCGTACCAAAACAACAAGGATCCCATGCAAAAATAGTGCCAAAAGTGGTGGCAGCAAACAGAAGACCCTTGTATTGAATTGCATCACAGTACACATCCGTGTACATAAACTGATTTTTGAGCAATATCCATCGAGGCATGGAAGTAAGGACGACAACAAGCTTATCGAAGATAGCGACAACATGATAGTTCGTATAATTCCAAGAGCGGTTGGGAACTCGACAAATTGCTATTCCAAGATCAAACCGCTCTTGAACCCTTGGGTTCTTTGTAATGATACTATTCATTGAGTCGAGAATAACCTTGAACGAACCTGCCATGCTAGCCGCGGTGATGACGTCGCACTGATCAATGATTTCCTCCACCGCGTCATCTTTCACATCGGGGCAAGAATAACAGGGTCGGGTCCTGCGTCTTCCCTCCATCGAGAAGGTGAACAATGGCAAAAGGAAGACCCGAGGCAAAGAGAGGGGGAGGAAAGAGCGTGCGACAGCAATTCCAAATCGAGAGGGAAATGCGAAGAGGTTGTGGACGGTTGCCACAGTATAGGAAGAGGCGACCCGGCCTTCATAGACGTCCATTCGGAAATTATACAAAAGGACACGTCGTCTTCTAACAGACATGTTGGAGCGGGACCACATGTCAACGAAACATGGTGTGTCATTTCTCATGCAAAATGTGATCGGTCCACATTGGCCTGAGGTGCCGCCTTATTTCTCAACTATAAGTTTTTTAATGGCGTGCCGTTCAATTTTGAAGCACAAATAATTGGTACTATAGACAGAGAAAATATAAACTACTCTACCTCTAGTAGTAGTACTGGTAAGATATATAGGCTGGAGCTTCAGCGCTTGCTTGCTAGGGCTGCCCACTTGCTTCTCACACTATCACCATCTCCAGATCTACAAAGATGGCGGTGGACCCTCTTTCTCCCTCCTCACCGGTGGTCACAGATCCGCCGGGGAAGAAAAGGACGTGCAACATTGACGCACTTGTCATCGGTGAGTGAGGTCACACACTGATGACAAGGTTGTCCTCTCAAACCTAGCGCCGGCGCGAGATGGCCTCCGCCCCCAAACTCACTACTGTAGTGTGTGCGGAGGATGATTACCACGAGCGAAGCCACTTCCCGCCGACCATCAGGTATGCTACCTCTTTTCGAACCCTACACTTGTTCTACTGCCCCATCTACCCACGTAGCTGCATGTGCATATTTTTTCACTTCCCCATCTCCCCAAGTTACTAAGTCTCTACTCTGCTGGTCACGCAGATGAAAACCTTAAATTGCACTATTAAAGGAAACCCTACTTCATGTAGACTAATCCATGTTTGGGTTGAATAAGGAAAGAAAGAGGGAAAGTACTGTCAAAGAGACTAGGTATCAAACATGCATCTTGGTTGAAAAGGGGAAAATCAGTAGCTAAGAACGAGTCTCTTGTTTGGTTGAAAAAGGGTAGAAAGGCGGGAAAACGCTATAGAGAATGACCAGGTCGATAGGTTTGTTGTCCTCACATATGAAAAAGGTGGCTAAAGAGAACAAAAATGGGACGTAATCCACATATGCTGCTTGGATATTTGTTGCTCTGGGCAACCATCCCTCCCTCACCACTCTATGCGTGCGTGGAGATACATTGTACTAGTGCGCCCACTGTCCGAATGGGTCTCCCCATGCTCTTATTGCCACCTTTTTGGTGTTAGTGTAACGCCACTGGCAAAATCAAGCAATACTATTGCTAAAGTGATGCTAGTTTTAACTAATGCCGCAGTAAATCTAATGTCACCGATAAATTGAAGCAATGCCAAGTAATGTCACTGGATTATTTCAGGGTTAGCTGTTAATTGTGGATGTATTAAAGATTTTTGAGCTAAGGCATTCTAATGTTGTTGCACAACCAGTATACCAACGATGAAACTTGTTACTATCTTTAGACTTTTGCACTGTTAATGCTTATAGATTACATACCTCACTTCATTATGTAATGATAAGTCAAATTTTTTGTATAGTGCCACCAAAATGTCAAGGCGGAGATGGCATTTTATTTCAGTTAAACTACACAAAAAATAACGAGAAGAGGAGAGGTCAGGAGTGGGCACCTCCTCCTCCTATTGTTTCCTTGATTTGTTTGATCAAGTTTTTATGTTTGATTGATTATCAAGATTGGGATACCAATTTTTTGGATCCCCTCGAGTTCGAAATGATGTTTACCTTGAAGGTACATGGTTTTCAAATTTTTTATACTGTCATTAGTTAAAAATGTTAGTTACCTTCAGACTTTTGTATTTGGTCTAATGTTGTTACCTTTAGATTTTCTATAGTTAATGCTTATAGAAATCTTCCAGTGCTAGCTTATCGAAATCTATTCATTAAAACCATTCTATTGTACCCCGTAATAAAAAAATGTTGGGGAACGTTGCATGGAAAACAAAAAATTCTACGCACACGCAAGATCTGTCCATGGAGATGCATAGCTACGAGAGGGGAGAGTGTGTCTATATACCCTCGTAGACCGTTTAGCAGAAGGGTTTATCAACACGGTTGATGTAATCGTATACCTTCACGATCCGCCCGATCAAGTATCGAACGTACGTCACCTCCAAGTTTAGCATACGCTCAGCTCGATGACGTCCTCGCCTTGTTGATCCAGCAAGACGGGCGAAGTAGTAGATGAGTTTCGGCAGCACGACGGTGTGGTGACGGTGGTGATGCAACTATCTCCGCTGGACTTCGCTGAGCACTACAAAAATATGACCGAGGATGAACTAGAGGGAGAGGGGCGCCGCACATGGCTAGGGAATCATGGTGTGTGTTGCCCCTCTCCCTCCACATATATATATATAGGTGGGGGGAGGAGGGGAGGCAGCCTAGGGTTCCCCCAAGGGGGCCGGCGGCCACCCCTGGCCCCTGCCCTAGCCGTGCCCCCTTGCTTTCTTAGGCGCGCGGGGAAAGGCAGGAGGGGGTGCCCCCCCTCCTTTCCTTTCTCCCATGAGGAGGGGAAGGCAGGAGGGTCTAGACCTCCCCCCTTTCCTTCCATAGGGCCGGAGGCTAGGGAGAGGGTGCGCCAGCCCCTTGTGGGCTGGTGTGTGCCTCCCCTTGGCCCATTTGGCCCATATAATCCCTGTAGGTCTCCCGGAACCCCTTCTGGGGACCCGATGAATACCCGGTACATCCCGAAAACTTTTCGGTGACCAAGTAGCATTGTCCTATATATCAATATTTACCTCCGGACCATTCCGGAGGTCCTTGTCATGTCCGCGATCTCATCTGGGACTCCGAAAAACATTCGGTCACCAAATCACATAACTCATATTATACTATATCATCAACGAACGTTAAGCGTGCGGACCCTACGGGTTCGAGAATGATGTAGACATGACAGAGATGCCTCTCCGGTCAATAACCAATAGTGGGACCTGGATGCCCATATTGGTTTCTACATATTCTACGAAGATCTTTATCGGTCAAACCTTATGACAACATACGTAATTCCCTTTGTCGGTATGTTACTTGCCCGAGATTTGATGGTCGGTATCTTCATACCTAGTTCAATCTTGTTACCGGCAAGTCTCTTTACTCGTCCCATAATACATCATCTCGTAACTAACTCCTTAGTCACTTTGCTTTTAAGCTTCTTTTGATGTGTATTACCGAGAGGGCCCAGAGATATCTATCCGATACACGGAGTGACAAATCCCAATCTTGATTCACGCCAACTCAACAGACACCATCGGAGATACCTGTAGAGCATCTTTATGATCACCCAGTTATGTTGTGACGTTTGATAGCACACAAGGCATTCCTCCGGTATCCGGGAGTTGCATGATCTCATGGTCGAAGGAACATGTATTTGACATTAAGAAAGCAGTAGCAATAAACTGAACGATCTTATGCTAAGCTAACGGATGGGTCTTGTCCATCACATCATTCTCCTAATGATGTGATGCCATTATCAAATGACAACTCATGTCTATGGTTAGGAAACCTTAACCATCTTTTGATCAATGAGCTAGTCTAGTAGAGGCTTACTAGGGACACGGTATTTGTTTATGTATCCACACATGTATTTAAGTTTCCAGTCAATACAATTATAGCATGAATAATAAACCTTTATCATGAATAAGGAAATATAATAATAACAACTTTATTATTACCTCTAGGGCATATTTCCATCAATCTCCCACTTGCACTAGAGTCAATAATATAGATTACATAGTAATGAATCTAACACCCATGGAGTCTTGGTGCTAATCATGTTTTGCCCACGGAAGAGGTTTAGTCAACGGGTCTGCTACATTCAGATCCGTATGTATTTTGCAAGTTTCTGTGTCTCCATCCTTGACCTTTTCACGAATGGAGTTGAAGTCTCTCTTGATGTGTTTGGTTCTCTTGTGAAACTTGGATTCCTTCGCCAAGGCAATTGCTCCAGTGTTGTCACAAAAGATTTTCATTGGACCCGATACACTGGGTATTACACCCAGATCGGATATGAACTCCTTCATCCAGACTCCTTCATGCGCTCCTTCCGAAGCAGCTATGTACTCCGCTTCACATGTAGATCCCGCCATAACACTTTGCTGGGAACTACACCAACTGACAGCTCCACCATTCAATATAAATACGTATCCGGTTTGTGACTTAGAGTCATCCGGATCAGTGTCGAAACTAGCATCGATGTAACCTTTTACGACGAGCTCTTCGTCACCTCCATAAACGGGAAACATATCCTTGGCCCTTTTCAGGTACTTCAGGATGTTCTTGACCGCTGTCCAGTGATCCACTCCTATTTACTTTGGTACCTCCCTGCCAAACTTTTGGCAAGGCACACATCAGGCCTGGTACACAGCATGGCATACATAATAGAACCTATGGCTGAGGCATAGGGAATGACTTTCATTTTTTCTCTATCTTCTACCGTGGTCAGACTTTGAGTCTGACTCAATATCGCACCTTGCAACACACTCAAGAACCCTTTCTTTGACTGGTCCATGTTGAACTTCTTTAGAACTTTGTCAAGGTATGTGCTTTGTGAAAGTCATATTAAGCGTCTCGATCTATCCCTATAGATCTTGATGCCCAATATATAAGCAGATTCACCGAGGTCTTTCATTGAAAAATTCTTATTCAAGTATCCTTTTATGCTATCCAGAAATTTTATATCATTTCCAATCAGCAATATGCCATCCACATATAATATCAGAAATGCTACAGAGCTCCCACTCACTTTCTTGTAAATACAGGCTTCACCATAAGTCTGTATAAAACCATATGCTTTGATCACATCATCAAAGCGTATATTCCAACTTCGAGATGCTTGCACCAGTCCATATATGGATCGATGGAGCTTCCACACTTTGTTAGTACCTTTAGGATCGACAAAACATTCTGGTTGCATCATATACAACTCTTCTTTAAGAAACCCATTAAGGAATGCAGTTTTGACATACAGTTGCCAGATTTCATAATCATAAAATGCGGCAATTGCTAACATGATTCGGACAGGCTTAAGCATCGCTACGGGTGAGAAAGTCTCATCATAGTCAACCCCTTGAACTTGTCGAAAACCTTTTGCGACAAGTCGAGCTTTGTAGACAGTGATATTACCATCAGCGTCTGTCTTCCTCTTGAAGATCCATTTATTTTCAATGGCTTGCCGATCATCGGGCAAGTCCACCAAAGTCCATACTTTGTTCTCATACATGGATCCTATCTCAGGTTTCAAGGCCTCAAGCCATTTGTTAGAATCTGGGCTCATCATAGCATCTTCATAGTTCATAGGTTCGCCGTTGTCTAACAACATGACTTCCAGGACAAGATTACCGTACCACTCTAGTGCGGAATGTGTTCTGGTCGACCTACGAGGTTCAGTAGTAACTTGATCCAAAGTTTCATGATCATCATCATTAGCTTCCACTCTAGTTGGTGTAGGCATTACAGGAACAATTTTCTTTGATGTGCTACTTTCCAATTCGAGAGAAGGTACAATTACCTCATCAAGTTCTACTTTCCTCCTACTCACTTCTTTCGAGAGAAACTCCTTCTCTAGAAAGGACCCATTCTTGGCAACAAAGATCTTGCCTTCGGATCTGTGGTAGAAGGTGTACCCAATAGTTTCCTTAGGGTATCCTATGAAGATGCACTTCTCCGATTTGGGTTCGAGCTTATCAGGCTGAAGCCTTTTGACATAAGTGTCGCATCCCATAACTTTAAGAAACAACAGCTTAGGTTTCTTCCCAAACCATAGTTCATACGGTGTTGTCGAGGTACACAAACAGGGGTATATGTTTCCCCTGACTTGTGCACGGACAGTAGGCCTCTGACCCGACAACACCAAGCATTCAAGGCAGGACCAAGCCAGAGAGAGAGAGAGAGAGCTATTTAAGGAATCAAAGGGCAGATCAAGAAGACCAAGACAACAAGAGATCACTAAGGAAAAACCTCCCTTGCCGGGCAGGCGAGCCCGGTCGGGTCGAGGCCACCCCGAAGACAAGTCCCAAGACTTCCCCGGCAAGGGTTGCCGGGGCCGCTGGCGGCCTGCATCCCCGCCAAGGCTCCGCCGCTCCACCACTCCACCGCATCGCAACGCAAGTCACCCATCGGTGCGGTGTCGAGCCCCCAGATAACTAAGTGGCTGTCATTTGGCACGTGGTAGCCATTTAGGAGGAAGATCACCCCCATATGACACCCGTCCAGAGGCGTGTCAAGCAAACAGGTGGAAGATGACTAAAGCAGCACGGCAGGGCTGCCGGGCCGCATCCACAGCATGACACATGGCAGCGCATTTAATGCGCTTTGTCCTAACTACTAGAGTTAGGTATGATAGCAATGTTAGCTATCTAATCACTGGATAATGACCATTTTGCCATTGTGGTAACCCCTTGGCATATAAAAGGATGACCATGGCAACCTTAGAAAGAATACGGAACCTTGTGTACTCATACGCGCGTAGCTGCTCTTCCCCCAAGGCGACCTTGCCGGGCTCGAGCGCCACGCGTTCTTCACGGTCTCCACATCAATCCACCAAAGCAGGAGTAGGGTTTTGCGCTTCTCAGCGGCCCGAACCTGGGTAAAAACCACCAGTGTCACCACTGCCGTGCTGTCCGCGGCCTCCGCTCTTTGTGCAATGCGTCCTCCCCCCTGCCGAACCACAAAGGGGCCAATGGCCTCATAGGTGGTCGTGTTCTACCACGACGTCTTTGGCGCGCCAGGTAGGGGGCTAGTGCTTGTGCGAACCCGAGGTTGTAATCGGCGCGTCAAGCTACACCGGTGTCAGCATCGACACTCGCATCATCAACGACTCCCAAGAAGAGGGGCGACGCCACTCCCTCGGTCCGCCTTGCCCGAGCCCTGTCGCCCGCGCCCGCCGCAACCGCGACGGCGGCGGAAACAGGAGGTGGGAGTGGTGCGCCGGTCCTGAGCCGCTCAGGTGGCGTGACCACCGCACTGCCCCCATCCCAAGGAGAAGAACGAGAGGCGCGGCGATGTCGTCCTCCTGGCGGGTTCCCGCCAAGCAGGCCTAGTGAGTGAGAAAATCACTAAGGAAAGCAGAAAGCATCGTATGTGGCCTCCTCCTCCACTTTCGCTCATCATCGATCGAAGCTGCGCATGGGGTGGCATCCTCGACATCGATAGGCCCACACGGAACTCGGTCCAGCATTTACCCCGATGAGGGAAAATCCTGAGTGAAGTGCTGGTGCAAATCCGTTGATTGACGCCCCGAAAAGCGTGCTCTGGCAGGGCCGTCCGCGCCAGCGTGACCTTATTCCTACAGCCGTGGTATCATCGACAGCAAAAGGGAGAGGAGAGAGGAGTCGACCCTTCCTTTTCTGCTATGGGTTGTCATCTGCAGGCATTCAATTATCCCCTTTCGGCCCTTGCTGGGGACGGGTACGCAACTAATAAACCGCCAAGTTTTCCTCTTGCGCGCGTTTTTCATGTTGATTCAGCAGACTTGAGGTAGGTGCGCAGATGCTGTCCCCTCAACGTTTGCGGGCGTGATAAACAACCGCGGCAATGGAAGGAGGGAAATGTGATGCCCCGGCTCAATCGTGCACTAATCATACACGCAAATGCACACGATCAAGCCTAAGGACTCACGGGAAGATATCACAACGCAACTCTAAAACATAAATAAAGTCATACAAGCTTTATATTACAAGCCAGGGGCCTCGAGGGCTCGAATACATAAGCTCGCATACAAGCGTCAGCGGAAGCATCAGATATCTGAGTACAGATATGAAACAGAAACATATAATCCCTTAGAAAGGCGGGGCAAAAGAAAAACACTACGATCAAAAGGCGTAGGCCTCCTGCCTGGGACCCTCCAATCCTACTCCTGGTCGTTGGCCAACTCGTAGTAGTATCCACCCTCGGGGTGGTAGTAGTAGTCAATCGTCGGCGGGGGTAGCTGTCTCAGTGGCTCCGTCATCTGGTTGCATCAAAAGGGATATGGGGGAAAAAGAAAGCAAAGCAACCATGAGTACTCATCCGAAGTACTCAGTAAGCAAGGATCTACACTACATATGCAACATTATCAAAGGAAAGGTTGTATATGTGGACTGGGCTGCAGAAATGCCAGAATAGAGAGAAGGCCTAGTCCTATCGAAGACTAGCATCTTCAGAGGTCTTGCAGCATTAGAAGAGTGTAGATTAGTACAATATAAGGTAGTAGTATCAATAAGTATCAACCTCGGCCAGAGATCCTTCCTCGACTCCCTGCGAGAAAGCAATCCCAGAGCCATACGGTCATCAACCTCGTCCTGAGATCCCTTCTCGACTCCCTGCGAGAAGCAATCCCAGAGCCATAGTATCCAATTCTAGTTGTATCGATCGGGATACAACTCCGAGCGTCCGTTACCGAGGATCCGGCTATGCATAGATTAGTTCTTCCCTACAGGGGTGCACCAACTTACCCACCACGCTCACTTAACTCCGGCCGGACACACTTTTCCGGGTCATTCCAGGCCTCGGCCAAACGACACACCGCAACCCTACCTAGAGCTCTGCAGAGAGGTCCCCGCCGGTCTACAACCTAAGCGCTCAGGGGTCTTGGGCCATCGCCCTATGCACTCCGGGTCGTTGTGTGCAGGGTGGATACCAGCACCGCCTCGGATGGTCGGTACGATCCGACCGTGCCACAATGCTGAACTAGACGTCTGACAGAACTTTCAGCTGATGCCACGATGCGCAGTGCCCATAACTTTTCCCGCGTGATGGTTAGTGCTATCGGGCCAGAGGCCCACTCGAATCAAATATCCAAATCGTTAGTACCTTGGGGGTGCGGTAACGAGCAGAGACTCATGATCGATGTGACCCCATCGCCCCGTCTCGAGGACTTGTGGCAAGGGCCAAGAATGCCCGGCCACGCCTCGTATTCATCACTCGGGCACCATACAGGCAACCCGTCTTCACATCACATGCGGGTACCCCTCAGGGTCGACCCGCCTTTCCAAGTAACAATAGTACAGTCCAAGTATCCGTGTGTCCATAACATCAGGGGAAATCCCGAGGTATCACCCTCGTTGGAATCCTACTCGATATATCCGTCAAGGTGAACTCGGAGGAATCACCCTCGCTGGGTTCACACTTGAGGTATTGTACGACGACGTCGTTATCGGAGGTGGTGAAGGAGGAATCACCCTCAATGACCACGACCGAATAGCTACTCTACAGAGTTAACATGAGAAGTGCTACACGAGGTATCACCCTCGGCACTCGATAGTAATGATGCAGTGTCGTTACAACTAAGGGGGGTGATGTGCGGTGCCGGGGCCTGGTCTTCAATCCCGTTGATCGGGTCTTCTGATAATCCAGCGGGGTAGTCGGGACAAGTGGTGTCACTGATAGGTCTCTACCCAGCCTATACTAGACAATTCAGGATAAGCAGGTAAGGTTTCAATAGCAGGTTACAATAAACAGGCTATGCATCAGAATAGGTAAAGCAGTAGCAGCAGCATTTCTAATGCAAGCATGAGAGAGAAAGAATAGGCGATATCGGTATGCTCAAGGGGGGTGCTTGCCTTGTTGCTCTGCTGCAAAAGGCTGGTCGTCAGGGGCATAGTCGTACTTGGCAGTAGTGTCAGTCTCGGAGGCTACCAGAGAGAAGAGGGGGGAGAAACAATAAATACAAGCAAACAGATGCAACACGATGCATGACATGGCGATACGCAGTGCTAGGGTTAGTCTAACGCAGTACTACACGTATCAGACGGAGCGGGAGAATATCTGATGATATTTCCCGGGTCTTTGGATTTATCGGACAGACGATCCGGAGAGGGAAGTTCCATGTTCATCATGCTAGGAGCATGTGACAGATGAATGGATGGCATATTCGGATTCGTGGGATTTTTCTGATCAACTTTCATGTATAAAGTTTTTTGATCTGAGCTACAGATTATTTTCTAAGATTTTCCAAAGATTGAATCATTTTCTGGAATTAACAGAATTAAATTATTCAACATTATCCAAAACAGTACATGGTGACATCAGCATGACATAAGCATTGCATCAGCAGTCAACAGTAGGGCTGACCAGGTCAAACCTGACCAGTGGGTCCCACATGTCATAGACTCAGCTCTATTTCAGGTTTTTAATTAAACTAAACAGAGTTAATTAGAGAGTGGGGTCCACATGTCAGTGTCACGTTAGAGTTAAATTAATTATTTTCACTAATCTAATTAGTTAATTAGCAACTGACAAGGTGGGGCCCATATGTCAGTGACTAGTCAGCGTCAGTCAGCACGTTGACCTGGTCAACAGGTCAACGGGGTCGCCCTGGCCCACTGGCCAGTGACCCTGACTGTGGCCCCAGCCGGCCAGGTCAGCTCCGGCGACCGGAGTTGCTCCGGTGAGCTCCCGATGCGGTGGAGGGGCTCGGCCAGCGGCGGAAATCGCGCACAGGCAACCAAATCGCGCGTCGATCTACGGCACCAAAATGAGCAGGGGAGGCCGGCAGGGCCGCCGGCGTTGAGCCGTGGCGGCGGTGGTCCTTGGACGAACTAGGATACGGCGATTCTGGGCACGGCAGGCAGCGGCAACAGGCGCGTTCGACTCCTACGGCGATGGTGAGCACTACTGCGAGCTCAGGCGAGCTCGACAGCGGCCACAGCGATGGCAATGCCAACAGCGGCGGAGCTTCATTCGGGCAACCATGGCATGGTGGCTACGGTAAGCTAGCGAGCAAGAGATGGGCCAGGGGAGGGAGGAGAGGCTCACAGCGAGATGTAGCCGAGCAAAGCGTGCGTGAGGACGGCTTGACGGTGACGAAATCGGCGACGACATGCGGCGGCATTCCGAGAAAGAAGACGGCGGCATGGGACGATGCAGGGCTCCCAGGGCTCGGGCTTGTAGTCGAGGAGGACGGGCTCGTCGTGGCGGAGCTGCTGGATAGGCTACGGAGGCAAGAGGTGGGCTGTGGCCACGGCTAGCCGGCGTCCATGGCGGCGGCGGCGTTCGGGAAGGAAGGGGGCGAGCGATGGGGAGGGGAGGAGGCGAAGCAGGAGCGTCCAGGGGGAGAGGGGCCTCCCTCTTATCCATCCATGGTGGCAGGGCAAAAGATCTGGCGTGAGGGGGGGCCTGGACGCGCGCGCGCTCGCCTTTGCTCGACAGCGCACCTGCGGCGTTAGGAGGTAGGGGAAGGGGGGCTAGTTGGGCTGGGCCGCCACTGTAGATAGTAGGCCTAAGTGCACAGTAGTTTTAGGCCTTTTCTCTTTTTCTCTTTTTCTGTTTTCTTTTCTTTACTATTTTGTAAATTATTTGGTGTCGGCGTACGACACCTATGGGACCGCGTGGATCCCTTCTACAATTCGGCAGGGAGGGAGGTATGCACAAAGAGCAGAACCAACGATCGACGCGAGGTGATTTTACCCAGGTTCGGGCCGCTAATCAGCGTAAAACCCTACTCCTGCCTTGTTTTATTAAGAGTGTTCTTGAGCCCATGCTCCGGGAGCGCTTGCAATGAACAGTACGTTCAAAGAGCAGCTACGCATGCAGAATGGGCCAGAAGATCCTCCCCCCTGTAAGCTGTAGCAGTTGCCTTGGGCCTCCTTTTATACGTTCAAAGGGGTCACCACAGTGGCGAAATGTACATACATTGAGGTGTAAAGTAGCTACAGGGCTATCATACCTAACCACTGACGGTTTAGGACAAATGCATTTAATGCACCATGAGGTGTCCGTTTAGGTGTCCTCATTTTCTTGGGGATGGAAAAAGGGGCCATCCCATCAGCACCGCTTAAGTTCTCCTCCACTAGTGTCTTGCCACGCATCCAGAGGAGGGCCCGGAATGCCAGGCTGGTTGCTGTGCTGAAGCGGCGGCACAGTGATAGAATCTTGCCGGGCGCAAATCTTGCCGGGCACAAATCTTGCCGGGCGCAAATCTTGCCAGGCACAAATCTTGCCGGGCTCCGCAAGCCACCCCGGCAAGATCTTGCCGGGGGCCTAATCTTCGGTTTCCAGCCCTTATTATCTCCTGATCCTTTGATTCTTGGTTTGAGTGTCCCTTTGACAACCTTGAACTAATCTCAACTGTTCCCCCGACAAGCCTCGGCGCGGGCTTGCCTACAGCTGCCCGTGCACAAGTATGGGGTACTAAAGTCCCAATACTTAGTACACCGACAGGAGCCCTTGGGCCTAAGCCACACACGAGTGCGAGGCGTTGTTGGGCTAGGCCCAAACAGTGCACGGGCATGCGTGGCAGGGGATTAACTGCTCGTGATGATTTCGCTTACTGCGTTCCCCCACTACGCGCATTGAATGCGTGACGTGGGGCACGTGCGCTGAACCCCGCGGCCGCAACGCATTTGTAGAGGCGTATTCACATTGGGCAGTAAAAGAGGCGACCTCGCTCCTTCCCCATAAAAAAGGGGAACTGCAGAGGCGCTGCCTATTTACCCCCTCTTCTTTCCAATCTGAACTCCGCCATTGCCTTCTCCTTCTTGAGCACAAAGCCAGACTTCTCCTTATCCGCTCTTCGCTTCCGCACCCATTCTATCCTCGGCTTCCACCCTCGCAGCCACCATGCCGCCCAAGGCTGGCAAGGGCAAGGGCAAGGAGGCGAAAGCCGTCGTTTCGGAGAGCGAGCTGGTGAAAATGCGGAAAAAGTACGTCGTCTTCGCTCCGACGCTCGACGCGAGAGCCTTGAAGAACCGGTACCAGTGCATGTGGGCGAGGGAGACGCAAGCTCACCCCGCAACTCGCGTGATTCCAGGTTCTTGTTCCAAAAGCGGACCTGACAGATATCCCTTCTTCATCGCTTATTTCTATTATGGGCTCTGTCCTCCATTCTCTGACTTCTTCAACGACATTATGTACACATACGGCTTCCATCTTCTTGATTTCACGCCGAATGATGTACTGTGTATGTCCATCTTTGCTCATCTTTGCAAAAATTTTGCTGGAGTAGTTCCCAACACCGCCCTCTTCTGCCATTACTTTATTCCCTGCATCCAAAAAGGGGAGGCCCTTTCCGGTTCTATCGCCTGGATCCCAAGAGCTTGGAACAAGGAAATATACCCAGATGGGGTTTACCGCGAGAAGTGGGATGAATGGCTGTCCGAGTGGTGCTGGATCAAGGAAAAAGATCCCCATCTGTTCTGTTTGCCCCGACGGCAGAAGGCGGTCTGTGGCAGTGACTGGAGCGATTTCGCCGTGCAAGATGAGAGGCTCATGATCGCCACCACCAGAATCCTTCGTCTGAAAGCTGCCGGGCTCACAATGGAGATGATTGGCTTTGATTTCCTCCGCCGCCGCATCGCCCCCCTACAGAGCAAGGGAAGACCAGCTTGGGAGTACCGAAACGCTGCAGATATCATGAGACTGCACCCCAGGTTGAATAACAACTTGACTGCTATGCAGCTTGGCGCTCTCCGCCACAGGCTATTTCAGTGCGATGACAAATATCGGTTGCCGGCAAGAATCGTCCCTTTATGCAACCACTCCGCCCTAGGGTCGATCATCGCCACAATGCCAATGTTCAACGCCCATGGTCTTGACGCGACTTGGGCTGAGCCATCTGAGGAGGAAGCACAAAAGTTCTTCGATAAACTGTCGGAGAGGGCCATCCGGGAAGAGACGGACTTCATTCCTGCCATCACTGATGAAGAAGTGGCGTATATTGCCACTAGGGTGGAAGAGGCGAATCTTGCCGCGGAGGCCGGCAGCGTCGGCTTCACAGAATGGGAAACCAGTGACGCCGAAGTTGTGATGGAAGAGAATCCTGCCGGGGAGGATAAGGCTGCCGGGGAACAGAGCAGCACAGTCACTGAGAGCTCGTCCAACGAAGACGCAGCTGAAGAAGAACCGCAAGAGGAGCCCCCAGCCCCGAAGAAGACAAAGCGTGTTCTTCGAAAGGCCGCTTCTGGCATCCCGGCAAGCCAACCCTCTTCGAGCAGTGAGGGTTCTGGCAAGAAGGCGGTCGGCAAGGCTGCACCACATCAAGGAGTTCGACAGCAACCTGTGCGGCGCGTGAGACACACACCTGCGACAACTACTGGGGCGGCAGGGGCGTCTCACACAACCGCACCGGAGGCTGAGGCGGCGGAGCCACGCCAACCCCCTGCAGCTGCTACAGCCAAGCGACCCAGGACTCCTCCTCCAACCCCCCATACGGACACTGCAACGGAGGTCGATTTCGACATCTCCGGCTTCAGCCCGGAATGAGAAGAGGAAGAGTAAGTATCCTGTCACAGCCTTTATCTTCCAAATTCTGAATTGATCTTATTGACTTGCTTTGTTTTGTCTCCGCAGTGATGCAGAAACCTTGGCGGAAATGATGGCGAAGAGGGCAAAGACTTCCATGGGCGACGAGCCCCCGGCAGGCTTCGCAAGCGTGCCGGAAACTATCACCATCAGCCCGGAGCTTAGCCCTCGACACAGCCCCCAGCACAGCCCCCAGCGTGAGTCCATTACTCATTTTCTGCTGGCGGACGCTGAGGTTTCTATCCTTGCCGCTAATATCTTTGGGCTTGCTGGAGAAGAACGGCAACAAGGAGAGTCATTGGAAGACGCCCCCGTCGTGCCACCTCCGTCAACCACGCCACCGACAAGCGCATCCCCGGCAAGAGATCCTATCGACGAGCTTATCTTGGTTGAGGAGGAGCCAGCAAGCATGGGCACCGGCAACCTTCCCCCGGCAACCAAAGTTGCCGGGAGGGGCGAGGCCACCTCTCAACAGCTCGACGCAGGTAACTGTTTGCCTCAGAGCGCTTGTTATCCTTTCCTTTATCTCTCTCTCTCTTTTGTCTTCTTGAACTTCAATCTTGATCTCATTTCATTTCCCTCCTTCGTCCTTTATAATTCCCTGTGATGGAACACATGGACGTCAACACTGTCATCAAGGAGATTGCCAGGGATGCTGCTGCCGAAGCTGACAAGATCGCGACTAGCAAGGCCGCCAAGGATGGCACCGTCAAGGCTGGCGATACCTCTGCCGACGAGGCCACCAAGGACGCACAGGAGGAAACCGCCAAGGAATCTGCTGAAAGGACCGGCGAGGAGGCTGGTGACCATACTGACGGCATTCCTGCCGCAGGAGCGCCAGGTGCTACGCCGGCCACGGAGCCCCCAGCTGCTGGTGAGGCGGTTGCTGAGGATCAACCGTCAACATCCGAAGTTCCCTCATCAAGCAAATATCTCAAAGTTGGCGAGAACCTGTTCGTCAACTTGCCGGGGACGGCAAGCATTGGGGCACCGACCGAAGGGGAAACTTTTGATGAAGAAATCATCACTGCTGGTGGGCTCGAGATCGTCAATGAACCAAGTGTTAGCAGTAGCAAATCTGAGGAAGATCAGCTCCTTCAGGCCATGGGCGCTAACTTCCGCAAGCTCCAAGCACTTCACCGTGCTCAAAAAGAGAAGGTAGATTCCAGAGCTGCAGTTGTTGAAGCAGCTGAGGCTGATTTTCAAAAACGCATTGAGCAAATGCAAATCTGGTACGCCGAGGCCTTTTAGGAGCTGACTGCCAACCGGGAACAAGTGAGCCAAAGTTGGACGGAGCTCCTCTTGAAACAATCTGACATAGAGAAGGCGCAAGAGGAAGCTGCGCAGAGAATTGCCGCTGAAGATGCTCTCCTGACGAAGCGCCACATTGCGCTTGATGCTCACGAGGAAGATATTGCCGCACATGAGCAGGCGCTCGCCGCCAAGCTTCGCGGCAAAGATGAAGATATCGTTAAGCTTGTCGCGCAGCGGACCCACGAGCTAGAGCAGAAGCACAAGGAGGCGCTCAAAGCTCTAACTGTAGATCACGCCGGCAAGCTCTAGGAGGCCGTCGATGCTGCCGAGGCTGCAGAGGCCGCCAAGAACGAGCTGAGCGACAAAGTGAAGAAGCTAGAGGTGGATCTTGAAGAATACAGCAAGGAGCTCTCGACGCTCAAAGGTGACAGGGAGAAAACTCTCCATAGCCTGGCGGAGATGCAAGTTGCCATATCTGACAAGACCAAGCAGCTCTCTTCAGCCAACGATATCATTGCCGATCTGAGGCTAAAGCTGACCACGCTGGAGAAGTCTCTTGAGGACGGCAGGACCCGCGAGAAGGCTCTGAGCAAAGATCTCCAAGATGAAAGGAACTTGCTTAAAAGCGCTGCCGCCGCCCAAATCGACTATGAGAAAGGGGTGAAAATCTGGACTGATCGCCTTGTCGACACTGCGGAGAGGCTCACAGCACAACTGTCAACCATGGGCCTATCAAGTTTCAAGTATTCTTCTGAAGAAAGGGTATCTCCAAGCGCCAGGTTGACCATGTTCTTTGAAAGAGTCATTGATGCTCTGAAGCTACTCCAGTCCAACCGAGCGACCCAACTAGCTGATGAATCCCGCAAACTTTGCCGGGCCGTCCTTCGCAAGGTGCTCATCAAGGTGGTGCACAAGAACCCTGGCATCGACCTCACCAACGTGCTCGATCGCTTGCCGAAGGATGGAGATCTCAAGGCACTTGAGGAGCTTGTCGCACCCATCCTTGAGAAAGTAGATTCAATCAAGAGGGTCGAAGGCCAGCGCAGGGACTAGCTGCATCATTTTCCCTTGTCACCACAATTCCATGACAAAGAGAATTAAGTCTTGAGTTAGAACTGCGGCAACTTAATGATGTAATATAACTTGCTTATGTTTGGGTACATGCATGCTATTTCCCTTATCTGATTCCTTTATGTATGGAGTACACCCTACGATTACTGAAAACTTGCCGGCGCGCAACCTGCCGCGAGCGCTGGGTGCGGGACTTCAGCAGCCTGCTGGAGGTGCAGCGGCCGGCAAGACACCTTGACGTTCTCAGTGCCGCCACTTAAATTGTTGAGCGGACTCGAAACAAAATAAGGGCGCAACCGATTACGACAAGGGTTCCTTCGCGTGTAGGTTTTCCATAAAAAAGCCAAAATCGTCTAAGGAAAATAACTTCATAATAAAAGAAACTTGCTCAGAGTTTTGTAACTTAGCTTTCTGTCGCCGTACTTCCTCCGGTAAGATGCCAATCCTGAACGTCGCCCACTGGTATCCATATCTTCCTTCCCCCCAGGCAAACGAGCATGCGAGGAATCCTTCTATCTTTTGAGAAAAAGAAAGAAGAGAAAATAAAAATATGGAACCTTGGCGGTTCGTTAATACTTACCGGGAACAAGTGTCATACAACATCTCAGACAAGCATGCATATATATATATAAACATGGAAATCAATAAGAAAATGTACAACACTTAATCTGATTCATCTGCGAACAGGGTCTGCGCCTGGCTTTGTACAAAGGATTACATGCCCTACCGATAAGACTTGTACAAAAGGTGGTTGCCGGGGGCCCCCGGAAACCGCGCCTCATGGGTAAAACTTGCAAAGATGCTCGATATTCCAGGAGTTGCTCACTGGAATGCCATCCTCGGTCTCCAGGCGGACAGCGCCAGGCCTGGTGACTCGTACTACCAGATAAGGGCCTTCCCACTTCGGCGTCAACTTATTTGAATTCTTGGCAGACTGAATCCGTCGAAGAACAAGGTCGCCTTCCTCAAGACTTCGGGCATGAACTTTGCGGCTATGATAGCGGCGCAAAGCTTGCTGGTAGCAAGCGGCTCGCACAGCAGCCTGAAGATGATCCTCCTCAAGGAGCACAGTGTCATCTTGGCGCAGTTGCTCTTGCTCAAGCTCATCATAAGCGAGCACTCGAGGTGACCCGTATATGAGTTCCGTGGGGAGAACTACTTTCGCTCCGTATACCAGAGCGAAGGGCGTCTGGCCAGTGGCTCGATTTGGTGTCGTTCTGATTGACCAAAGAACCGCCGGCAACTCATCAATCCAGCGCTTTCCGCACTTTCTCAGCTTATCAAAAGTTCTGGTCCTGAGACCGAACAGCACTTCAGCATTAGCCCTCTCCACTTGGCCGTTGCTTCTCGGATGAGCAACAGAGGCAAAACAAATTTTGCCGCCAAGGTCTTGGACGTACTGCATGAAGGTGCGACTTGTGAATTGCGTGCCGTTGTCGGTGATGATCCTGTTGGGCACACCGAAATGGCAAACTATTCCCTTAAAGAACTTGACGGCTGATTGTGCTGTCACCTTTCTCACCGCTTCCACCTCCGGCCACTTTGTGAACTTGTCGATCGCAACGTACAAGTACTCAAAGCCCCCGGCGGCACGGGGAAAGGGGCCCAGTATGTCAAGCCCCCAGACCGAAAATGGCTAGGAGAGAGGGATCATCTGAAGAGCTTGAGCTGGCTGATGTGATTTCTTCGAATGAAACTGGCACGCTTCACACTTGGTTACTAGTGCAGTTGCATCCTGGAGAGCAGTGGGCCAAAAGAAACCTTGTCGGAATGCTTTTCCAACAAGCGCTCTTGATCCGATGTGAGAGCCACATATGCCTCCATGTATCTCTGCCAACAGCTCCAGTCCATCCTCCCAAGGAATACACTTCAATTTCACACCATTTAGTTTCTTTCTGTACAGAACGTCATCGACAAACTGGTACATAGTAGACCGACGGGCTACTTTTTCCGCTTCTTCCTGCTCCTCGGAGAGTTCTCCTGTCTGAAGGAAATGGACAATGTGCTGTGCCCATGCTGGAGCCTGGGGCTCGACAGCTAGGACTAAAGGCATCTCTTCCGCCGGGGGAACATTTGTCTCGACGGCAAAAGCCTGGGGCTCCGCCGGAGCCTGTCATTCCCCGGCAGGCTTGTCGCTGATCCCGGCAAGTTCCTTGCCGGCGGCTCTAGGGAGCTCTGCTGGAAAGTACTGTCCAGAATTGAACTTCCTTCTCTTTTCTTGCCTCATTGACGGTGCCACAGATGGTTGAGTCAAATGGAGCACAAAAGTTCCTGGTTCCACAGGCAACTTAAGGGCAGCGCGCTTCGACAGGTCATCAGCAATACTGTTCTCGGCACGAGGAATGTGCTTCATTTGCAAACCATCAAAGCGCTCTTCCATTTTTCTTACTTCATCCGCATAAGCTTGCATCAATGGACTCTGGTAATTCTTGTTAACTTGCCTGACAATAAGCTGTGAATCGCCTCTGATGATGAGTTTCTTGATACCAAGGTCTGCCGCGATCCTGAGACTGGCAAGCAGCCCTTCGTGCTCCGCAGTGTTGTTTGTCGAACTCTCCCGGGGGAAATGCATCTGGATTACATACTTGAGGTGCTCTCCGGTGGGTGCGACAAGCAGCATGCCAGCACCGGCGCCTTGCAGTGAGAAAGCCCCGTCAAAGTACATAACCCATTCTCGATCAGTTTCCTTGCCGGGGAGAGTCGTTTCTTGGATCTCTTCGTCTCGCGTTGGGGTCCATTCCGTAATGAACTCCGCCAAGGCTCTGCTCTGAATTGTTGAAGTACTTTCAAACTTAAGACCAAAGCTTGACAATTTCAACGCCCACTCCACGATCCTGCCAGTTGCCTCTGGATTTCGCAAAATCCGCTGCAACGGAAAGCGAGTGACGACGGTAATTTCATGTGCTTGAAAATAATGGCGCAGCTTCCTCGAGGGCATAAGAAGGCCGAAGAGCAACTTCTGCACACCAGAGTATCTTGACATAGCTCCTTGCAAAAGGGAGCTAACAAAATAAACTAGGCGCTGCACCATCTTTTTCTTTTGCACTGGTTCTTCTGATTGCGCAGATCCTGTCTTGCCGGAACCAGTCCTTGCCGGGGATGATCCTGGCACGTCACTTGGCGGCCCTACCGCTGGTATTGCCTCCTTATTAGTTTCACTCTGCGCCACTAACGCAGCACTAACCACTTGATTTGTCGCTGCCAGGTACAACAGCAATGGCTCTTGTGGCCTAGGCGCGACTAGCGTCGGCGGAGAGGAGAGGTATCTCTTCAAATCTTGCAGCGCAGCCTCCGCTTCCGGAGTCCATTTCATTGGACCTGCCTTCTTCAAAATTTTGAAAAAGGGCAGGGTGCGCTCAGTAGATTTGGAGATAAACCTGCTTAAGGCAGCAACGCAGCCGGCAAGACGACGTACATCCTTGACGTGTCTTGGTGCCTCAATCTGCTCAATAGCTTTGATCTTGTCGGGGTTTGCCTCGATCCCTCGCTGAGACACAAAGAACCCGAGAAGCTTGCCGGAAGGAACGCCAAACACGCACTTCTCAGGATTGAGCTTTAAATTGATCTTGCGTAGATTTGTAAATGTTTCTTCTAGATCTTGTATGAGCGTCGCTTTGTCCTTGGTTTTGACCACTATGTCATCCATGTATGCTTCCATGTTTCTATGCAGCTGAGGCTCAAAACCAATTTGGACCACTGTCGCAAATGTAGAACCAGCACTTTTCAACCTGAAAGGCATTCGTATAAAGCAATACGTACCACATGGAGTGGTAAATGCGGTCTTTTCTTCATCTTCTTTTGCCATGAAGATCTGATGATACCCTGAGTAGGCATCAAGGAACGACAGTAGGTCACAACCAACAGTGGAGTCTACAATCTGGTTGATGCGTGGCAAGGGGAAAGGATCTTTTGGACGGGCTTTATTGATATCTGTATAATCAATACATAGCCTCCATTTTCTGTTCGCCTTGCGCACTACAACTGAATTGGCTAACCACGTTGGGCGAAGCACCCCTCTGACCAAACCTGCCACTTCTAACTTCCTGATTTCTTCGGCAATAAATTTTTGCCGCTCTAAGGCTTGCTTTCTCACCCTTTGCTTGACGGGCCGCGCGTGAGGACAGACAGCAAGGTGGTGCTCAATCACCTCCCTGGGAACACCGGGGATGTCAGATGGTCGCCATGCAAACACATCGACATTCGCCCGCAGGAAGGCAATGAGCGCGCTTTCCTATTTGCCATCTAGGATGGAACTTATGGTGAAAGTTCCTCCCGTTCCATCCTCTTTGACGGGCACTTTCTTGGCCTCCGGTGGAGCAGCCTTGGATTTCTTGTTCTGGCCGGTGGAACTTCCTGGTACATCCTCAACGGGAGCGTAGCACTCCGAGGAGGTGCGCTTGCCGGAGTTTGCGCCAAGGTTCCTGCCGGTCTTCTTCTTCCCCCCGGGAGTTCCAACGGCAGGAGCAGATGCCTTGACGGCAGGTGCTGCGACTGCTTCCCGGTAAAGTTGGTCGACGCAGATGAGTGCATCCTTTTTGTCAGAGTGGACAGTGATGACGCCCAACGGCCCGGGCATTTTCATCACATTATACGCATAGTGTGATGCCGCCATGAACTTGGCCAGCGCTGGGCGGCCAAGGATCCCATTGTATGACATGGGGATCTTGGCGACATCGAACACCACCTTCTCTGTCCTGTAGTTGAGCTCGCTACCAAATGTTACTGGTAGCGTTATCTTGCCTTTTGGCTGGGTCCTTCCTGGATTGATCCCTTGAAACGTACCTGTTTCCTCGAGATCTTCATCAGGAATTTGCAACTTCTTGAGCATGTCTGGTGAGATTAGGTTTAGTCCGGCCCCACCGTCAACTAGCATTTTTGTCACCTTGAGGTTGCGAATTGTTGGTGAAACCAACAATGGCAAGCACCCGACCGCAGTTGTGCGATCAGGGTGATCCTCGGCGTCAAAAACGATAGGCGTGTTGGACCACTTCAGGGGTTTACGTGCATCAAACGATGGCTCCATTGCATTAACCTCACGCACCCACTGTTTAAGTCGACGGTGGGAAGAATGCAACGAGGCGCCTTCGTCGAAACACATGGCCTCTGTAGCTTTCTGGAATTCGTGCTCACTGGACTCATCATCTTCTTCATCATCATCATCACCCTCTTCTTTGTCACGGCCTCGAGCGGGCCTCTACTTCTGTTGCTTGGCCTTGCCGTGGCGACCCCCCTGGCCACCACGCTTCTTGCTAGACCCCTCAGCACTATCTTGGGCCTTCTCCTTGTCTCGCCTCTCATACTCAGCTCTTTGCTTCTCGACAAGCTGTTCAACTTGCCGGCAATTTTGGAGATCATGGCCCTTGGTGCGATGGATCTTACGATACTGCTTGCCGGAGCCTTCTGACTTGTCGGTAGCCGCCAAGGCCTGACAGGAGGCGCACCCGGCAACTTCCTTGCCGGGGTCGCCAACTCTGGCCTTCTTGGTGGTGCCAAGGTCGTCGGATCCCTCGACAGCAAGCACGGCCTTGCCTTTACGCTTCTTGTTTCGCCGCCGGCCCTTCTTTGTCGGGGCGGCAACATCTTCGCCTTCAGAGTCGCCTCCTGCGCCAACATCCTCGCCGGGAAGTCTACTTCCCTCTTCAGCCCGTGCACATTTATCGGCCAGAGCATAAAGCTCGACGATATCCCTGATTTTGTTCATCGCCATTTCTTCCCACATCTTGCGGTTACCCACGTTCTGACGAAACGCGCCGATAATAGCGGCAAGATGAACATCCGGGATACTGTATTGCACACGGCTGAACCTTTGGATATATTTGCGCAGAGGCTCACCCTCCTTCTGGGGATGAGATGTAAATCACTTTCCTGGCCAGGAGTTTGATGGCCTCCAACAAAGGCGCCAACAAACTAA
Organism: Thinopyrum elongatum; assembly: GCA_011799875.1. NCBI lineage: Eukaryota > Viridiplantae > Streptophyta > Magnoliopsida > Poales > Poaceae > Thinopyrum > Thinopyrum elongatum. The sequence continues at coordinate 370,333,753 of CM022303.1, forward strand.
TGGCACAGATCTGACCAAGAAGAAATAGAAATCTCCGGCAGATGCATCAACCATGACCTGACGTTGGGTTTGAGCACCAACGGGAAATAGTTGGCAAGTATCTTGTTGTCTCGGCCCCCGGCAGCCTACACCGCAATGGTGTAGATGCTCAGGAACTCCGACGGGTGGGTCTTGCCATCATATTTCTCCGGGACTTCTGGTTTGAAGGTTCGGGAATTGGGCCACTGGACTCGCCGCAACTCACGGGTGAATGCTGGACAACCAACCTCGTAAGGCAAGTTGCCTGCGTACCCTGGCGCAGGCTCGTCGACAGCAGGTCCTATGTGTTTATCAGATTGATGGTGCGCTTCCCGTCGCCGCTCGATGGTAGTTCGAGTGTCCTCTTTGCTTCGTTCCCGAAGAACTTGACGCTGATCGCGGCGCATCCGCGGATCGGACGACGCCGTGGAATCATCATCATGGTCATCGGTCTGTCGGGTCGTCGATCGCCGCTGCTGTCGTGAAGGAGAGTGCACCGTGGTCGCACCGCCTCCAGTCTTCTCTCCATCGGCTCATGCTGGATCGATGGACCGCCGGCGCGAAGGCCCGGCCAGCTATGGCCCATCCTTGTTGATGAAGCCGATGAGGCTCTGGATGGTAGATCGCCACTCCTCCATCTTTTCTGGAGCAGGAGGAAAATCAAGGAGCAGCTGAGTACATGCCAAAGCTTCCGCTGGTGTGGGCAGTGGCGACAGGTGCGAAGTACGTGAGGTGCTCTGACTCCTAACAATGTTAGAAGGAGTACCGTCACAATCACGCGACCGTGCGCCACTTCCTCCGGCAGTTGGGCGTGCATACTGGGCTTGCGCACCTTGGGATCGATGCGTAGAAGTCCTTTCGTGGGGATGTCCTGAACCACCAGTGCCATGGCGCTGCTCGTCACGTGCAACCTGTGAAGGCCGTGATGCTTGCGCCGGCGCGGGAGTCCTAGGTGGCGTCCTCCGATCTCTGGAGTTTGCTGTGCCACCCATAGGCAGCACAACCCCATCTCTGGATCCAGCGGCGTGCGGGTTGTCGTCGCCACTGCGAACGACGCCGCTCGCCTGGCTTGGATCACCAGAACACCGTGGAGGCTCTAAACCTCTACCTTCTGCATCTACGCCATTGCCCGTACACGAGGGCATGGTCAAAACGGACGTAGATGGTAGCGCCATTGCGGCACTCTTCTTCTTGGGTGGCATGGTGATGAAGATGACGAAGAAACTGAGGCACCGATCACTGGATCAAGTTCGCGCAACCTTCTTCCCCCTACATGGCGCGCCAAAGATGTCAGCGTACGACACCTATGGGACCACGTGGATCCCTTCTACGATTCGGCAGGGAGAGAGGTATGCACAAAGAGCAGAACCAACGATCGACGCGAGGTGATTTTACCCAGGTTCGGGACGCTAATCAGCGTAAAACCCTACTCCTGCCTTGTTTTATTAAGAGTGTTCTTGAGCCCAAGCTCCGGGAGCGCTTGCAATGAACAGTATGTTCAAAGAGCAGCTACGCATGCAGAATGGGCTAGAAGATCCTCCCCCCTGTAGCAGTTGCCTTGGGCCTCCTTTTATACGTTCAAAGGGGTCACCACAGTGGCGAAATGTACATACAATGAGGTGTAAAGTAGCTACAGGGCTATCATACCTAACCACTGACGGTTTAGGACAAATGCATTTAATGCACCGTGAGGTGTCCGTTTAGGTGTCCTCATTTTCTTGGGGATGGAAAAAGGGGCCATCCCATCAGCACCACTTAAGTTCTCCTCCACTGGTGTCTTGCCACGCATCCAGAGGAGGGCCCAGAATGCCAGGCTGGTTGCTGTGCTGAAGCAGCGGCACAGTGATAGAATCTTGCCGGGCACAAATCTTGCTGGGTGCAAATCTTGCCGGGCACAAATCTTGCTGGGCTCCGCAAGCCTCCCCCACAAGATCTTGCCGGGGGCCTAATCTTCGGTCTCTAGCCCTTATTATCTCCTTATCCTTTGATTCTTGGTTTGAGTGTCCCTTTGACAACCTTGAACTAATCTCCAGCTGTTCCCCCGACAAGCCTTGCCGCGGGCTTGGCTACAACTGCCCTTGCACAAGTATGGGGTACTAAAGTCCCAATACTTAGTACACCGACATTTGGGCACTAAATGGTTTTTGTAAAATATATGAACTGGTCCATAATTCACAGTGCAACATACCCTATCACCAAAAATTAGTTTGGGGTATTTATCATTTCATATTTATAATATATTAATTAATAGGTTATTAAATAATGTTTTTAGCCACTGGTTGAGGATGTTTAAGTCACTTATCCAATTTCAATAAGGTTGGTTACAATTTTATCATTGCCTCCAAATTATTTGCTATTTAATGAACATTTTAGTTTCTGGGTTTGGACAACTTTTATTTTCACTTTAATCATGATGACATGGCATTATCAAAAGGGGATTACTATAGTTAACCACTGGGGGTGTTACAGGAAACATGGACAAAAAAAAGCTAAGTCAACATGCTCACCAACTCTTTCTCCAGAGCTTTGCATTTGCTTATCCCTCGGACACCCAAGTTTTCTTCGTATGGTTGAATCTTTCGTGTGATGGCACCTTGCGGAATTTGTCCGCGCCCCCGCTTTGTTTCGACCCTGCTCAACAAGTGGGTGGATGTGTCAAAGACTCCTTAGGAAAAACCTGCCGGGGCACGTCCTCGCCGGCTGAATGCTAAGGACCCGTTCCTCACAGCAATCGCGGTAGCATGCTACTGGCAGGCAGCCAAAACACACAAAAAGAAGCCAACCATACGAACATCCATGGGTAAAATGCAAGAGGGATAACATGCGCTTAAGCTTAATTAAATACCAGTTTGACGAGTGCAAAAGCAAATATAGTATGGGGCCTAAACACGAGACATGCATTATGTTTTCATTACAGGATACCACGACAACCAGAATGGTTCGCGACTATGCCTGGCGGTCTCCTCAGACCCTGGGGACAGAAAGAACCTTGTCGGCGAAGGGAGCAGCTTTCTCCTCGACAGTAGAGACATCGGCACCCGCCGGCAGCCTCTTGAAGCCATCAGCAAGATCGAGGTCCGGATGGCGGAAGGCGAGATTGCTCAGGACCATGAAGAGGGTGTTGCGGGCGAGCTTTCGGGACTCATGGATGAAGCATCTGTCCCTTTCGTCCTCATACGTCTTCAACCCTTCGATCAGCCCCTCGAAGAAGAGCGACAGCTTGACACTGGGAACCTCATGTTGGCCCACGGAGAAAGCCCAGCTCTTCATCTTCATTGTTGTGATCTGGGCAAAGAGGCGCCCGGCAATATCCACCAGATTCTTGATCCAGAGGTCGCGCTGCCCAACTTGGTTCTTTAGCTTGTCCTGTACATCCTTTCGGTGGAGTCTTGCATTGTCCACGTCCTTCATCCGCTTCCTCTCACGGGCGTCGGCAGACTCAATCTTGTTTTCCAGAGTGCCAAGCCGTGCCTTCATGTTAGTAAGGGAGATGTTGGAAGTGTTAAGATCCTGGCTCTTGCATGAAAGCTGCGATTGCACCTCTTTTAGAAGGATTTCTGCCTGCCGCGCTTCTTCCTTGAGGGCTGCGGTCTCCTTGGTGCTCCCAGCAAGCTCCTTTGTCAGTTTGGCCACCTGTTGGTCAAGACCAGCTTTAGCGGTGGACACGACAGCAAGGTCAACAACAATCTTCTTCAGCTAGGTAGCGGAATCATTGGTGAGCATGTCGAAGGCTGCCTTGTGCTTGTCCTCTAGTTCCTTGGTATGCTGCTGGACGAGGACCTCCAGCTCCTCGTCCTTGTGACGGAGGGTGGTTTTGAGGTTCTCTTCTCGCGAAGAGATTTCCTTCTCTTTGGCGTTCAGAAGATCTGCGCGGTCCACCAAATGAGCTTCCCGAGCGTAGACATCCTCCTTGGCCATGGTGATCACCTCCTGTTGCCACAGAAGGATTTGGAACTACTTGCCGTGCCACTTGCACAGTTCATTGCCCTTGTCCCTCAGCTTCTGATCCATGAGGTTGGTAGAGTTGCGTTGCTCCTTGAGTGCCTACCCCTTCTGGTTGTACCTGTTTTGCATCTCCTTGATGCCTGCTGCCACGGACTCTAGAAAGGACAGACCCAAGACTCTGCTAGCCGTGTCATCAGCCTCTTAAACTCGCTGGGACAGCGGTGCCATGATGCGCTGGATCTCTTCATCAAGGCCAGCACTTACTGCCGTGGATGAACCAGGAGCTCCAAGTCCATGTTGGGCAAGGATCAGCGCCAGACTGCTCGAAGATGGTTGCGGGGCTGCGGCTGAGGTGCCAAATTGGGGAGGAGTGCTCATGGTCTGAAGAGGAATCTTCTCTTCGACCACTACCCCCAGTCCGGGCGCACTACCGGAGGCCTTCTCTGGGGCCTCCTGGGTATCGCTGACAGTATGTTCCTGGCCCTCCGCGGCAGCAATCTTGGCGGCCTCTTCGGCGGCGTCCTTACCAATACTAGCAACCTCCTCCAGCAACTCTGGTTCCTCGGCCACTGTGACTGCAAGCAAGATCAGCAAGGGGCGGCAAAGAAATAATATGCATTGGAAAGTCAGAGACTTTAAGCAAAAATAAAATGAACAACAGGAGACGAAGAGCGAGCAGATTACCTGAAGATGCTTGCCGTGGGAGGACATCGGTTTCCCCGGTGACACCCGTTGCCGGGACATGACCCTCGCCCCCTTCCCTGGTAGTCACTATGTCAGCATGGGCCGATCCTTCCACGGAGGCCCTTGCCGGGGATTTCTCGACATGGATGTCGGGCAGGGTGAGCCCCTCCTGGGGCGCCTCGATCTGGACGAGCTCTCCCTTTCCCTTGACGGAAGAAGGGACTTGCTCTCCCATGCCCTCGCTGGCGGGGAGGGTCCGCCCCACACCTTCATGCTGGGGGCTAGGCTGGAGTCTTGGCGCGGGATCATCCATGTTGCCTCCAGCCAAGACCATGCCATCCGAAGGCCCCGACGCATCCACTTGCTTGGCTCGCTTGGCCTGGTGGGCGAGGGTCTCTCCCTCATCTCTGCCAAAAATGACAACGCAAGATTGGGTCAGCAAATCTACAAGTGCATGATGCATCGACAAGAAGAGATGGCATTTTCCTTACTCTGAGTCAATGAGCATGGAGCCCAATGCAAACTCTATAGGCGGTGGAGTCGCTCTGCCTCTCTTCAGGGGCAGAGGAGCGGTGCTTCTCGGCAGCTCCAAGCCTTTTGAGGAGACCAGGGGCTCCCGCGAGGACGAGCTGCGCGAAGAGCTCGAGCTTGATTCGATGCTGGAGTCGACCCCTATGATTGCTCGCCGCTTGGTGGGAGGGGTCTTGGCCCCAGAAAGGCGAGAAGAATGGCGGCACACCATGTCCGGCCCGTCGCCCTTAGAGATAGTCTTCTTCTCCCTCTTGGCGATGGGAGCAGGGACGGGGGCCATGGTTCCCCGGCCAGGCCGCCAGCGGGGACGCAGCTCCAGGTCTGGTTCGGCGGCTTGAGGTCCCGCGGTAAGCCACTCCTCCTTGGGCTGCTCCACTTCACCGGACTCGTCCTTTTCCTAGGCTTCCGATGCCGCCGTGTAAAAGGCTTCGATCCAGGCAGGCTCATCCTCGGCAAGATCACCCTCGGCAGGCTTGTCCCCGGCCACTTCCTCTGTGGCTTGCCCGTCGCTCCTGCCATGAGAAGAGCCATCGTCTTCGGCCTCCTCCTCTTCTCCCTCCTCCACCCTTCTGGGCTTTGCCTTCCCGGCTGCTCGAAGCGCCTTGTCCTCCTCAAACCACCTCTTGATATACTCTGCTTCCGCCATGGAGGTGCGCTTGAACATGTTGCTCTCCACTTTGGAGGCCCTTTCCTCCAAACCAGAGACCCACTCCATCTCGTCGTCAAGCTCCGGCATTTGCCAATCGTTCGCAACTCCGTAAGCGTTGCAGTTAGGCATCCACTTTAAAATCTGGTCTAGGGCGCAATTGATATTCAGCGGGACGACCTTTGCCGGCATTTTGAATGGCCCAAGGCTACCAAATAGCTGTTCGCACAGCTAGGCATGACCGTAAACTGTCAGGTTGTTGGTGAGGCCTAGATACAGGCGCATCCTATCCCCTGCGTCTCCGTACCGCCAAGCAAACCTGTCCCTTTGTTGCAGCGGCGCAATGCGGCATCGGAGGAAGTCAACCCCACCAGTTCGATGGATAGCCCGGCAGCCTTGAGGCGAGCAATCCTATTCAAAGCTGGGCGAAGCCTATCGTCGGTAAGGCCTAGCTTCCCCCAATCCTTGCCGTGCACGATGCACTCCGTCCGCGCCCGGCAGTACTCTGGAGCATCCGCATCCTGAATCCAGCACCAATCTGCCCTCCACTCCTCCCATCTGCCGCGCTGCTGACCAGGAAGATAATCCCAAGCATTCCTCACCACTCGGGGGATCTAGCTTATATTTCCTGAGCGGAGATTCTTGTCCTCAACCCGCGGGACAAAAAAGTGCCTAAACAGATCCATGCTGGGGGCTACCCCGACGAAGTTCTCGCACAGTTGGGCGAAAATTGCCATGCACGCCATTGCATTTGGCGTGAAATCCAAAAGGTGGAATCCGTATACCACCATCATCGCCTCAAAGAAACCAGAGAAAGGAGGGCTGAGGCCGCAAAGGAAATATGCATAGAAAAAGCAATATGAATTTGGCGGGTCCTCTTTCCGCACCGCCGAAACCGTAGGAGCACCATGCCCTTTCGGGACTTCTCTCCCCCACATGTACGTGTACCTCATGGCCAGGGTGTTGCTATCCAAGCTCGACGGGAAGAACACTACATCTTCCCGCGGCTTCCTGTCCAGCTTCACCACTCTCTTCTTTTTCCCCTCCGCCGCGGTTTCCTTCATGGCGGTCAGTCGCTTTCCCCTTCCAGCGGCTTTCTTCCACATTCTTCGGGGCTGCGTGGAAGGTGGAAGGCCGGATGAGAGATCGAAAGCGAATGTGGGCACGGGAGCAGGCACTTGGCTTGAGGAGGAAGATGGTGGAAGGCGAAACAGATGCGAATAAGCAGGGCCCCTTTGCGTTTTTCTCTTTTATGGGGAACAAACATGAGGGAAGGGTGGCTCTTCGCTGCTTCCTCTCAGGAAGTTACCATTTTACATTAACTGCTATAGTCCCATGACCCCACGACCTGCGGTAATTGCGTGGAGTGGACGTTGAGGCGACTAGTCATCATAACAAACCGTTGCACGCGCAGCGTTCCTTTGACATGTGTTCGTGCACTGTTTGGGGCCTAACCCAACGTGCCCGGCGACACGTATGACTTAGGCCCGGGGGCTTCTGTTGGGGTATACAAACAAGGGTATATGTTTCCCCTGACTTGTGCACAGACAGTAGGCCTCCGACCCGACGACACCAAGCATTCAAGGCAGGACCAAGCCAGATAGAGCTCTTTGAGGAATCAAAGGGTGGATCAAGAAGACCAAGACAATCCAAGAACGCAAGAGATCACTAAGGAAAAACCTCCTTTGCCGGGCAGGCGAGCCCGGTCGGGTCGAGGCCACCCCGAAGACAAGTCCCAAGACTTCCCCGGCAAGGGTTGCCGGGGCCGCTGGCGGCCTGCATCCCTGCCAAGGCTCCACTGCTCCACCGCATCGCAACACAAGTCACCCATCGGTGCGGTGTCGAGCCCCCAGATAACTAAGTGGCTGTCATTTGGCACGTGGCAGCCATTTAGGAGGAAGATCACCCCCATATGACACCCGTCCAGAGGCGTGTCAAGCAAACAGGTGGAAGATGACTAAAGCAGCGTGGCAGGCCTGCCGGGCCGCATCCACAACATGACACATGGCAGCGCATTTAATGCGCTTTGTCCTAACTGCCAGAGTTAGGTATGATAGCACTGTTAGCTATCTAATCGCTGATAATGACCATTTTGCCATTGTGGTAACCCGTTGGCCTATAAAAGGAGGACCGTGGCAACCTTAGAAAGAATTCGGACCCTTGTGTACTCATACGCGCGTAGCTGCTCTTCCCCCAAGGCGACCTTGCCGGGCTCGAGCGCCGCGCGTTCTTCATGGTCTCCACATCAATCCACCAAAGCAGGAGTAGGGTATTACGCTTCTCAATGGCCCGAACCTGGGTAAAAACCACCAGTGTCATCACTGCCATGCTGTCCCACGGCCTCCGCTCTTTGTGCAATGCGTCCTCCCCCTACCGAACCACAAAGGGGCCGATGGCCTCATAGGTGGCCGGGTTCTACCACGACAGGTGTCATCTCAACGGATTTAGACGGTGCCCTATTTAACGTGAATGCGGCTATCTCTAATGCATAACCCTAAAATGATAAAGGCAAATTGGTAAGAGACATCATAGAATGCACCATATCTAATAAAGTACAGTTACGACATTCGGACGCACCATTACGTTGTGGTGTTCCAGGTGGCGTGAGTTCTGAAACAATTCCACAATGTTTTAAATGAAGGCCAAACTCGTAACTCAAATATTCGCCTCCGCGATTAGTTCGTAGAAACTTTATTTTCTTGGTACGATGATTCTCCACTTCACTCTGAAATTCCATGAACTTTTCAAATGTTTCAGACTTGTGTTTTGTCAAGTAGATATATCCATACCTACTCAAATCATCTCTAAAGGTCAGAAAATAATGATACCCGTCGCGTGCCTCAACACTCATCGGACCGCATACATCTGTATGTATTATTTCCAATAAGTCATTAGCTCGCTCCATTGTTCCGGAGAACAGAGTTTTAGTCATCTTGCCCATGAGGCATGGTTTGCAAGTATCAAATGATTCATAATCAAGTGATTCCAAAAGTCCATCTGCATGGATTTTCTTTATGCGCTTTACACCAATATGACCTAAACGGCAGTGCCACAAGTATGTTGAACTATCATTATCAACTTTACATCTTTTGGCATCAATATTATGAATATGTGTATCACTACGATCGAGATTCAACAAGAATAGACCATTCATAAAAGGTGCATGACCATAAAAGATATTACTCGTATAAATAGAACAACCATTATTCTCTGACTTAAATGAATAACCGTCTCGCAATAAACAAGATCCAGATATAATGTTCAGGCTCAACGCTGGCACCAAATAACAATTATTGAGGTCTAAAACTAATCCCGAAGGTAAATGTAGAGGTAGCGTGCCGGCGGCGATCACATCGACCTTGGAACCCTTCCCGACGCGGATCGTCACCTCGTCCTTAGCCAATCTGCGTTTATTCCGCATCTCCTGTTTCGAGTTACAAATATGACTAACCGAACAAGTATCTAATACCCAGGCACTACTACGAGCATTAGTAAGGAACACATCAATAACATGTATATCAAATATACCTTTGTTCACTGTGCCATCCTTCTTATCCGCCAAGTACTTGGGGCAGTTCCGCTTCCAGTGACCATTTCCTTTGCAGTAAAAGCACTCAGTTTCTGGCTTGGGTCTAGCTTCGGGCTTCTTCACGGGAGCGGCAACTTGCTTGCCATTTTTCTTAAAGTTCCCTTTCTTTCCCTTGCCCTTTTTCTTGAAACCAGTTGTCTTGTTAACCATCAACACTTCATGCTCCTTCTTGATTTCTACCTCCGCGGCCTTAAGCATTGTGAAGAGCTCGGGAATCATTTTCGTCATCCCTTGCATATTATAGTTCATCATGAAGCCTTTGTAGCTTGGTGGCAGTGACTGAAGAACTCTGTCAATAACACTCTCAACTGGAAGGTCAATTCCCAGGTGAGTCAAGTGGTTATGATACCCAGACATTTTGAGTATGTGTTCAGTGACAGAACTATTCTCCTCCATCTTGCAGCTATAGAACTTGTTGGAGACTTCATATCTCTCAACCCGGGCATTAGCTTGAAATATCAAATTTAGCTCTTGGAACATCTCATATGCTCCATGACGTACAAAACGTCTTTGAAGTCCCGGTTCTAGGCCGTAAAGCATGGCACACTGAACTATTGAGTAGTCATTAGATCGAGTCTACCAGACGTTCATAACATCTGTAGTAGCTCCTGCAACAAGCCTGTCACCTAGAGGTGCATCAAGGACATAATTCTTCTGTGCAGCAATGAGGATAATCCTCAAGTTACGGACCCAGTCCGTGTAGTTGCTACCATCATCTTTCAACTTAGCTTTCTCTAGGAACGCATTAAAATTCAGGGGAACGGTAGCACGGGCCATTGATCTACAACATAGATATGCAAAACTATTAAGACTAAGTTCATGATAAATTAAGTTCAATTAATCAAATTACTAATGAACTCCCACTTAAATTAACATCCCTCAAGTTATCTAAATGATACATGATCCAAATCAACTAACCCATGTCCGATCATCACGTGAGTTGGGGTAGTCATCAATGGTGAACATCTCGATGTTGATAATATCTATTATATGACTCATGTTCGACCTTTCGGTCTCCAATGTTCCGAGACCATGTCTGTACATGCTAGGCTCATCAAGTTTAACCCAAATATTCCGTGTGTGTAAATCTGGCTTACACCCGTTGTATATGAACATAGAGTCTACCACACCCGATCATCACGAGGTGCTTCGAAACAACAAACTTTAGCAATGGTGCATACTCGGGGAGAACACTTTTATCTTGAAATTTAGTGAAGGGATCATCTTATAATGCTACCATCGTTCTAAGCAAAATAAGATGCATAAACGATAAACATCACATGCAATCAAAATATGTGACATGATATGGCCATCATCATCTTGTGCTTTTGATCTCCATCTCCAAAGCATCGTCATGATCTCCATCATCACTGACTTGACACCTTGATCTCTGTCATTGTGTCGAGGTCATCTCGCCAACTATTGGTTCTACAACTATTGCTAATGCATAGCGAAAAAGTAAAGCAATTACATGGCGCTTGCATTTCATACAAAAATTAAGAGATAACCCTAAGGCTCCTGCCAGTTGTCGATATTACAAAACATGATCATCTCATACAACAATGTATATCACATCACGTCTTGACCATATCAAATCACAACAGACCCTGCAAAAACAAGTTAGACGTCCTCTACTTTGTTATTGCAAGTTTTACGTGGCTGCTACGGGCAACTAGCAAGAACCGTTCTTAACTACGCAAAACCACAATGGTGATTTATCATGTTTGCTGTTTTAACCTTCTTCAAGGACCGGCCATAATCAAATTCGATTCAACTAAAGTTGGAGAAACAGACACCCTCCAGCCACCATTATGCAAAACAAGTTGCATGTTAGTCGATGGAACCGGTCTCATGTGTGCGGACATGTAAGGTTGATCCGGGCCGCTTCATCCCACAATACCGCCGAACCAAAATAACACGTTGGTGGTAAGCAGTATGACCATCACCGCCCGCAACTTCTTTGTGTTCTACTCGTGCATATCATCTACGCATAGACCTGGCTCTGATGCCACTGTTGGGGAACGTTGCATGGAAAACAAAAAAAATCTATGCACATGCAAGATCTATCCATGGAGATGCATAGCTACGAGAGGGAAGAGTGTGTTGATGTACCCTTCTAGAACGTTTAGTGGAAGCATTTATCAACGCTATTGATGTAGCCGTACACCTTCCTGATCCGCCCGATCAAGTATCGAATGTACGGCACATCTGCGTTCACAACAAGTTCAGCTTGATGACGTCCTCGCCTTCTTGATCCAGCAAGATGAGCGAAGTAGTAGATCAGTTTCGGCAGCACGACGGCGTGGTGACGGTGGTGACGCAACTATCTTTGCAGGGCTTCGCAGAGCACTATGAAAATATGACCGAGGACGAACTAGAGGGAGAGGGCCGCCACAGACGGCTAGGGAATCATGGTGTGTGTTGCCCCTCTCCCTCCACACATATATATAGGTGGGGGCGGGAGGGGAGGCAGCCTAGGGTTCCCCCAAGGGGGCCGGCGGCCACCCCTGGCCCCTGCCCTAGCCGCGCCCCCCTTGCCTTCTTAGGCGCGCGGGGAAAGGCAAGAGGGGGTGGCGCCCCCCTTTCCTTTCTCCCATGAGGAGGGGAAGGCAGGAGGGGCTAACCCTCCCCCCTTTCCTTGCCTAGGGCGGCGGCCAGGGAGAGGGCCCGCCAACCCCTTGTGGGCTGGTGCGTGCCTCCCCTTGGCCCACTAGGCTCATATAATCCCCATAGGTCTCCCAGAACTCCTTCTGGTGACCCGATGAATACCCGGTACATCCCGAAACCTTTCCGATGACCAAATAGCAGCGTCCTATATATCAATCTTTACCTCCGGACCATTCCGAAGCTCCTTGTCATGTCTACGTTCTCATCCGGGACTCCGAATAACATTCGGTCACCAAATCACATAACTCATATTATACTATATCATCAACAAACGTTAAGCGTGCGGACCCTAAGGGTTTGAGAATGATGTAGACATGACCGAGATGCCTCTACGGTTAATAACCAATAGCGGGACCTGGATGCCTTATGACAACATACGTAATTCCCTTTATCTGTCGGTATGTTACTTGCCTGAGATTTGATCGTCGGTATCTTCATACCTAGTTCAATCTCGTTACTGGCAAGACTCTTTACTCATTCCATAATACATCATCTCTTAACTAACTCCTTAGTCACTTTGCTTGCAAGCTTCTTATGATGTGTATTACCGAGAGGGCCCAGAGATACCTCTCCGATACACGGAGTGACAAATCCCAATCTCGATTCACGCCAACTCAACAGACACCTTCAGAGATACCTGTAGAGCATCTTTATGATCAGCCAGTTACGTTGTGACGTTTGATAGCACACAAGGCATTCCTCCGGTATCCGTGAGTTGCATGATCTCATGGTCGAAGGAACATGTATTTCACATTAAGGAAGCAGTAGCAATAAAATAACGATCTTATGCTAAGCTAACGGATGGGTCTTGTCCATCACATCATTCTCCTAATGATGTGATCCCATTATCAAATGAGAAGTCATGTCTATGGTTAGGAAACCTTAACCATCTTTTGATCAATGAGCTAGTCTAGTAGATGCTTACTGGGGACACGGTATTTGTTTATGTATCCACACATGTATTTAAGTTTTCGGCCAATACAATTCTAGCATGAATAATAAACCTTTATCACGAGTAAGGAAATATAATAATAACAACTTTATTATGGCCTCTAGGGCGTATTTCCATCAAAAAACTACTCTACTATTGTACTAGCCACTGGATTAGTGTATATTTGTACTATTCGAATGGTGTTGCAATAGCGTATGGACATATGTAAGGTGTGCAAGCTTTCCCAGATATGTGCTCAAGAAAACTACTACATGTTTTCCTAAATACAAGATGTTTGGGTACTTTAAATTGAACTGTGAAAACGCCTTATATTAAGGAACAGAGGGTGTAGAATTCATTCAAATTATGCCGACAAAGCTAGTCACACCTTTGTGAAAATTAATGTTCATTATGCTATCAAAGGAGGTATGCATTTTTGTCTCTATTGCTTGTTGATTACATACCTGACATTATGATGTAATGGTAAGTCTTTTTTTGTACAATGTCGCCGAATTGTCCAGGCAGCGATGGCATTTTATTTTAGTTGAACTGCACAAAAAAGCTTAAAGAAGAAGAAAGGTAAGGAATGGTTCAATCTTTCACAAAATACTATGTACACCTTCCTGACATCCGCCGCTGTTGCCTTATTTATTTGTTTAAACAGGTGGTTAGACATAGTCTTGTTACCTTTTGCCATTAAGAAATTGGAATGCTTATATTTGCGAGTCTATCACAATTTCAATATCTATGCAAACAAGGATGCTCGATTTTAGTGGAGCTGCAGAAAAAGTCCAAATGGTTCAACATTACGAGCATTTTTTCTTCCAAATAGTTATATCCAATTGGTGGCACTATGAGCTATTCATTACCAAGGTACATGGTTTGCTACTATCTTGCTATTGTTTTTGTACTGTCATTAGATAGTAATATTAGTGGTTTGCATGTAAATTTTTTGGCAGGGTGGACCTCCATTGGTGGTGCAGAATATGATTCAATGATTGGATGCTCAAATTCGGTTGTATCGATTTCACCTCTTGCATCACTGCAAACATGGATATCCTTGGTCTGATGAATAATAGGCGCCATATTTTTACTCTGTACGAGCAAATCAATTCAGTACCAAATTTTCCAGTGCAAAACATCATAGTATCAAATTGTCGAGTGCAAAACATGACGGATGCTAAGCGGAAACGACAAGCAGAGATGTGTTTAAACTGAAAATACAAGGTGGGGTATATGTTAACTAGCTGCTTGATATTTGTGCAAACAGATGTCTACCCGTTGCTATTTGGCAAGCAAACAAAGGGACCTCAATTTTTGTGGAACTGCACAAGAGAGTAGTATAGTCACTACATGTAGTGCCATTTGAAAATAGACACATAAAGATTGGATAGTCACTGCATGGAGTGCACAAAAGTAGTACTGTACTATTTATTGGCCAACACTAGGTGCTTCATTGCTTTGGTCATATTATCCAATGGGCATCATTTTGCCAAAGTTGAAGTTGTATTCCAAAAATAGTCTCGTCGTGTGATCAACTGATTACCAACTCATATTTTAGTGGATGTTCCTCCATCATGTGTGGTTGATTCTGATGGTTCCATCTATTGGTGAAACCACTTAATTTTGCAAGAGGAAATGTAGAATTCATAAACAAATTTTTCTTTCACTCTGTACTGAATGTTGGCCCAGAGAAGCATCCATGTTAGTAGCAAGAACACATGTTTTTTCTCGATCTCTGCTCTAGGACATACATATTGTATATGATCTGTGAATCATTGAGATGCATAAACATGTTGATCTTATGTATGGGAATCATATTAGTTGGTTGTGAATTTGGGCTATTATTGTGAACATATTACAAAGCCAGGCCAGTGAGTCTTGTGTGAACATTTCGAATGGATCAGCTCTTACTACTATGCACAACATGATCCTTATTTCCTGCTCAGTGTTTACAAGTTACTAGCAGTTCCTTATTTCTCTTCACTCAGAGTTTACAAGTTACTTATCGATCACTGGCTAGCCTACTAATACGCTCCTGGCAGTTTAAGTTGCGAAGTAAGATCCAATGGTGGCTGTTTTTTGAATAAAAATGCCAACCTCTGAAGAAACTGTCATGCTATTCTGAAGAAAATGCCATGCGAATTTGAAGAAACTGCCGGCAAAGATCTTCGCAAATGCCTTATGTCCCTGCGAATGTTCATCAGCTATTATGATCCTACACATACACTATCCGACCGACTTGATCCTACACGAATAACCAGCGAATCACGCACGTACCTGATCTGTATGAATCAAGTGCACTCGTTTAACCGTCATGCCGATGTGCGACCCATCGCAGACGGCACGCACCACTGACGGGATGGGATCGTCATAATTTCAGTTTTTCTAGTTTTACACGGCAAGCTGGCGCGCTAAATCATGCCTGCTTATGCATTGAATTTCAATGACCGTCGCGTATCCCGTGACCGTTGGTTCACCTACCTTACACCTATAATCACCCAACTCACCCTATCCTCACAAGCCCCCACCAGCCCGATGTTGCTCGCCACTTTCCCTCGCTCTCGCCACGTCTGTCATGCCCCCGCCCGCCCGCAATAGGCAATGCCAGAGGCGCTCATCACTGGATCCAGTGTTCAGGTTTTCACGTGAAGGAAGACGGAGGGAGGAGGCATTCTATCGGTCTTTAGATGGCAATGTGGAGTATGAGGACTTGTTGGAGCCAGACTGCCTGGTGGAGGAGCAGCGTATCCCTGATTTGTGCCACCAGCGGGGCATGAAGGAGAAGTGTAATTTCGCTCTGAGTCACAAGCAGAGCGCCCGCAACTAGGCCTACTACATGGAGGCCGGCACCCGACAAATATCCCTAGAGGCTGTCTGGCATGCACGCATGCGCAACGATGAATTTTACTACCAGCTCGTCAAGTGGGTTTCCTCCTTAGAATCCAAAGCTTTGTCTGACCATGCCGTCATGGAAAGGGCCAACTCGCATGAGCAACGCACCCTATCGCACCCCTGGCAAGTCTGAGGCGAGGAGGAGGACGCCGGTGCCGGCGTTTAGCATGTACCACAGATGGCGGCCGACATCGTCTAGTTAGCTAAGAGTAAGTTAGTACTTCTACACTAGAGTATTAGTGGGAGTAGATAGTTAAGTTGGCTATGATGGTTGTCAACATGGAAGTTCAGTACTCTATCTCTTAATTAGACCTGTTACTTTGCTCTGAATGTTGAACTTTTCGTGTGAACGTTTGGAATGGGCTCTTATTTTTTAAATGGACTGTATTTGTCTACCACGGATTTAGAGGCTAACTTGTGGGCCTACTAGGTTGACGCGTACACAAGGCTTCGTCAACTTAGTCAACAAACTTCCCTGCAAACAAAACATAGTCAACAAATGATTCTGGCAGCATAAGTCGTTGGATGTCAATCCAATGTCTATCATGCTTTTTCAATCTCTTGTCTTCTTCCTACAAGCTCCAGCCGCCCAAACCAAACCCGCGCCGGTGGGATCGCATGCTCTAGCCATCCATGGCTTGCGTCGCAGCCACGCACGTATCGCTGTCCCACCGTACCCTAACTGGTGCTAGGCCATCCCTCTACACCCCCACTCACCTCCTGTTATTCTTTGGCGATGGCATCCCCACCCCACACCAACCATCGTACTCTCCTCCGCTTCCAACCACACTGCCGCATCTTCCATGGCTCCTTTTCGTTCCCGTCCAAGGCCTTGCCGTCGTCCTCTGCCTTGGTTAGCTTGCCGCGGCGCCGCCTTCTGGCGTTGTCAACAAGGTCAACATCCAAGACGAATCAGGAGATGATTGTACATGGCGAGGATGACAGCTGGGACCTATGAGGGTCATGGCAGTACGCAAGCAAGTGCCTCCTTATTTCAAGCCAAAAAAGGTTCCTCCTAATGGATTTGTGACATCTGGGTCCCATGCCATTGTCAACATAGTCAATAAACAAGAGAATTGCACAATGAGTGGCTGACACCAGGGACCTAGCAGCTTGCCCAGTTGTTTTTTATTTTTGAGACAGAGGAGGGTATCAACTGGGCTATGCGGGGCACTCTGGCAGTCTAGCCGAGCCTTTTATTTTATGTTTACCAGAAGACCAGCCCATTTGTTTTTTTTTCTGAAAGCTAGCCCATTTTTTTTGTAGAATACCCAACAGTGGCCTACTTGCTTTTGTCATCCCTGCTGGGCTGCAAATCTTTCAAGACGAGGAGGGATGCATTCGGCTTGCCCAGAAAATGGGCTATACGTAATGAGAAATGGGTTGTACATTTTTAAAACACAACAAACCGGCAATTAGTTTCGAATTTAATTTTTTGCATTTCGAGATTTTAAATTTCATTGATTTTTTTGCGGGGAAAATTTCATTGGATTTTAAGTTAATATAAATTTATTTTTAAAATTGTTTGAATCTGATTGGAAATTTTGGGATTAAAAACATTTCGAACCCCACCGAAATATGTAAAATTTCAATGATGTTTTTTTCCGTGACCATAATATGGGCTGTAATGCTTACAAAAAGAATATGGGTTTAAAAAAATCCTTAAGAATTAGCAAATGGGCTGTAAATTATTAGAAATAATGGCAAATGGGTTGTATGTTGTTTTCCATAGATTTGTAGGATGGCTTGTGGGTCACGCGTACGGAAGGCTTTCGCAACTTAGACAAAACACAAGAGCAATGACTGTTGGATGTCCATCCAATGGCCGCCGTGCTTCTTCAATATCTGATCTTCCTGCTCCATCAACCCAAATAAGCGCCGGCGGGAATTTCTGCTCCCTACTCATGTGGCCGACTGTGCTGCCGCATAGGGCTCATCGGCCCACCCTACCCCAACCGCTGGCCAGGCCATCTCTCTACCCACCCATGCCTGTTGTTATTTTCCAGCAATGGTAGTCTCACCCCGCAGCTAAACAAGTCAGCCCTCGTACTATCCTCAGCATGGGCATCCACTACTGTGGCTTTGCCGGCTCAGGGTCGTTCCCTTTCTAGGTCTCGCTGTCGTCCACCGCATAGACACTTTTGGCACGGCCTGGTCAACGTGGTCAACAAATGATAGCCATTTGAAGAGGGATGTATGTGGAGAGGTTGATAGTGGGGACCCACATCATCCATGGCCGCACGCAAACAACTGCCTCCTTATTATGCCAAAAAAAATGATTGCCCCCTGACTGCTGGGACCCACCTACTATATCTTTGCAAAAAAGGAAGCGCTTCTTATTATGTGAAAAAACTAATCCTCCCAATGACACCTGAGACCCACTAAATTTTGAGGCTGACTTGTGGGTCTACTAAGTTGACGCATACGCAGGGCTTTCTCAACTTAGTCAACAAACAATTCTAGCAGCTGTGAGCATTGGATGTTAATCCAACGGTCATGCTGCTTCTTCAATCTCTGGTCTTCTTGCTCCAGCCGCCCAAATAATCTTCTTGCAGGGGCGTCTCCGGCCGGCCCACGACGAAAAGCCCATTTTTTGTCATGATTTTTTGCCATAGAAGTAGGAGCCCACCACATCTATGATGATACATGTTTTTGTCACAATTATCATCATAGAAGTGTCATAACCATGACAGAAAAAGTTTTCGTTCGGGCCATAATGTCACGAATGTGTCTTTTTTTGTAGTGTTAGCAGTGGCGCGGACGAGCTCGAGTTCTTCCCTGACGGCTTTTCCATCAAAGTATTGAACCACTCCTGCACACGGTCTGCAGGTGGCATCATTGCAGTGATCGCACCCAAGGCAGAGTTGTTGCACAAAGGAATTACTATTGCTGGCAACTTGAACTTGTCGTTGGTTCTGAACAATTGATGGCAGAGAGCTGTGTGCTGTAGGAACGTCAAGTTGTTGTTCAGGCCAGTATGCAACCTCATGATGTACGCAGCGTTCTTGAAGTCCCAGGCTGGTCGCCCCTTGTTCTGCAGAGGGGCAATCCGGTGACGTAGAAAGTCAGCGCCCACCATTTCAATGGTGAGACCGGCAGCCCTCAGATGGTGAATCCTGGTGACGTGAATTGTGAGCTTCTTGTCATGAGTATCGAGACTGCTCCAATCCTCACCGCGGACCACCTTCTTTTTCTAGGACCACCTTTTTCCAGGACACGAACCCGCCCGCCACTCATCCTATGTCCGATGCAGATTGCCCTCTGGATAGATATCCTTGTTTCATGCTCTAGGTATCAAGGTGACACTATCGGAAAGGGCGTCTCCTTCGATGCATGGAATGAAATCGTGGCGGAAGAGGGCTACATTGGGGACCACCCCGACAAAATTTTCGCACAAATGGGCGAAAACGAACATACAAGTCATGGTGTTCGACGTGAAGTCTAAGAAATGGAAGCCATACGAATACATGACCCCGTTGAAGAAGTCAGAAAATGGAGGGCAGGGTCCGCAGTAGAAATACGCGGTAAAGAAAGGGTACTTATCTTTGCCGCCTTTTGTGGAGCCGGGAAGTACATGGGAGGCAGTGTGAGCCGTCGTCTCCTTTCCCCACATGTATGCGTACCGCTCTATCAGGGTGCTCTTGGCGAGCACTGGCATGATAGATGACATGATTCCTCCACACTTCCGCCAGGGCTTCTTTCCTCACCTCCGCCTTTGGGTCGATGACTTTCTTTGGCTTGTCTTGGCCCCTTTTTTGTGCCATGGCGATTGAGGAAGAGGAGGCTGAGGTTGAGCAAGGGAGTAGAAGCGACGGATGGATGAGATGTGCGCTCCCCTGGTGCAAGGAGGAAGACGATGGCGCTTGCTATATTTGAAAGGAGGGGAGGTAAATGAGCAGTGCCCTTTGCGGATTTCTTTTTATGGGGAAGGCGCGGGGGCTGGCTCTTTATTGTCCGACGTTGATGCGCTTTTCAGACACACTACTGATGCAGCCGTGTCATCCCACCTCTCCACATTGCGCATTTAATGCGTGTCATGATTGGCGTGGTTAAAGAGAAAATTATGACAGTTATCCTCTGCCACGCGTGCCTATGCACTATTTGGGCCTGGCCATATGACTCCTCACATGTGTGTGTGGCGCAGGCCCAGGGGCTCCTGTCGGTGTACTAAAGTTTGGTTCCTTTAGCACCCCAGACTTGTGCACAGGTGTCGGTGCATCAAACCTTCGCGTATGTTGCCCGGACTGTACACAGGCGCAATGGCAAGAATACAACAGCACCAAGCTCCCAAGACTAAACCAAGCCAGAGAGATAGCTATTTGAGGAATCAAAGGGCAAATCAAGAAGACCAAGACAAGCCAAGGGATCAAGATATCACTAAGAAAAGACCTCCCTTACTGGGCAGGCGAGCCTGGACAGGTCAAGGCCTCACTAAGAACAAGTCCCAAGATTTCCCCGCCAGGCTTGCCGGGACCGCCAAGGGCAAATCTCCCCGCCAAGACTCCACCGCTCCACCGCACAACAACGCAAGTCACTTATCAGTGTGGTGTCGAGCCCCCAAGTGATTAAGTGGCTGTCATTTGGCATGTGGCAGCCATTTGGAAGGGAGATTCCCCCTATATGACACTCGTCCAGAGGCGTGTCATACAGACAGGTAGAAGATGATTAAGCGGCGTGGCAGGCCTGCCGGGCTGCATCCTTAGCGTGACATCTAGCAGTGCATTTAATGCACTTTATCCTAACTGCCAGCGTTAGGTATGATAGCACTCTTGTGTATCTAATCAATAGATAATGACTATTTTGCCACTTTGGTAACCCCTTAACCTATAAAAGGAGGGCCATGGCAACCTAAAAAAGGATTCGGACCCTTGTGTACTCATACGCGCGTAGCTGCTCTCCCCGAGGTGACCTTGCCGGGCTTGAGTGCTGCGTGACCTCCACGGTCCTCCCTTGAATCCACGAAAGTAGGAGTAGGGTTTTACGCTTCTCAGCGGCCCGAACCTGGGTAAAAATCACCAGCGTCACCACTGTCGTGCTGTTCCATGGCTTCCGCTCTTTGTGCTATGTGATCTCCCCCCTACCGAACCACAAGGGACTGATGGCCCCATAGGTGATCATGCTCCACCACGACATCTTTGGCGCACCAGGTAGGGGGATGCACTTGCGTGAACCCGAGGTCGTGAACAGCGCATCAATCTTCATCATCAACTTCTTCATCATTAGCTTCATCATCCATGGCGCCCAAGAAAAAGTCTGGCGCAATAGCTCACCCTTCCACCTCGAACGCCCTCTCGCATGTAGCCACCGATACTATGGGTGCTGCAGCGGCGTTGGGGGATGCGAACGCCGTGGGGGACGTGACCGGCACAGGCGACGCTGTCGTCGTTCCTCCTGCGATCGAAGCGGGAGTGGAAGACGCCGGGGGAGGGCGGCATCAACGGCGTCCCGATGGCCATGTTCCACAAGACGCGGGTGGGGAGAATGTTCAGTCTCCACCTGCCCACCGCGCTGGAGGGCAGAGTCGCAGCGACCACGCCCACTCTGGCGCAAGTTGTGACCCCCTAGTTGTCCCTGTTACAGGCACAACTACAGGGCACGCGCCTTCCCCAGGGCAGGGTAACCAAGACGAAGCATTGAACAGGGTCATTAACCCCTAGGCGCACCCTTCTCACCACCGTACCGCCGTGGCAGCTAGCTCGTGGCGACGAGAACACGCCGCCGCCACTACTGGTACTGTCAGGAGTCGAGCGACATCGCGATCTGTGTCATCATCTATGCCAAGCACTGCTTCAGAAGCCATGGCGCGAGCCCAACTCCTGCTGAGATTCCTGCCAGCGGCCAACCAAATGGATGAGTCGAGAGCCACCATTCAGAGTTTGATTGGTTTTGCTAAAGTGGAAAGGTCACAGCAGGCAGGCCTGCCACAATGCCCGCAAGCAACAACCACGGCCCGAGCTGTTGGCCGTGTCGAGGGGGCCACTCCAATGGTGCAATCCCCTCCACGGCAATCAGCGCAGAGGCTGCAGCCCGAACCACGCGACCAGGAGCCTGACGAGGCATCAATGGCTTCATCTGATTCTCGGGCCCGTTGAGATCAGCGGCAGGTCCTGGAAGATCAGTGGAGAGAAGACGCGCGCGTTACTATAGAACGACGCCGCGAAACCCGCCGCCAATTTGACGGGCGCAATGGCCCAGACGTCGACGAACCCACGCCCAGTGAAGGCAGATACTTGCCTTTCAAGGTTGGGTGCCCTGCCTTCACTCGCGAGCTGCGGCAAGTCCGTTGGCCATCTGGTCGTGTTTTCAAACCAGAGATACCAGAAAAGTATGATGGAAGGCTGAACCCGGCAGAGTTCTTTAGCATCTACACCATCGCCGTTCAAGCCGCCGGAGGGAGAGATG
Source organism: Thinopyrum elongatum (assembly GCA_011799875.1). Classification (NCBI taxonomy): domain Eukaryota; kingdom Viridiplantae; phylum Streptophyta; class Magnoliopsida; order Poales; family Poaceae; genus Thinopyrum; species Thinopyrum elongatum. The sequence continues at coordinate 370,356,061 of CM022303.1, forward strand.
AGAAGGTGTTTGCCAACTACTTCCCTTTGGCACTCAAGCCAAACGTGAGGTCATGGCTGATGCACCTGCCGTAGAATTCCATTTCGTCCTGGGCTGACATGTGCAATGAATTTGTTGGTGCCTTCACAGGCGGCCATCAAGAACCAGGATAGCCCAGTGATTTGCAGCTCCTTCCGCAAAAGGAAGGGGAGAGTTTGCGGAAGTACATGCAGAGGTTTAGCCGGGTGCACAGGAACATTCCAGATATCCATCCGGCAGATGTGATTGCCACGTTCCAGTGTAACATGCGCAACAGGAGGATACATTCCAAGATGAACGTCCGGTTGCCCAAGACTGTGAATGAGCTATACACCTTGGCGGATAAGTGTGCCCATACATAGGATGGGACGCGAATCCCTGGAGAAGAGGACGGCATCGAAGTCGACTCAGAGGATGACAATGATGCCACTAACCCGAAGAGGAAGAATAAAAAGCGCAACAAGAAGCGCAAGGAAAAGGCGGTGCTGGCTGTTGAGGGTTCTGTCACTCGTAGTACCGGTAAGAAGGGCAAGATTGAAGCCCCTGCAAGGAAGTTGCCGTGTGCACTGATTGCCGGCAGGCTGCGGCGGCCGAAAAGGCTAGGAAGGCTGACAGACCGTACTGCAAGATCCACCGAACCAATGGCCATGACCTCCAAGAGTGTCACCAAGTTGAGCAACTTGTCAAGAAGCAGAAAGCTGAGTACGAGAAGCGTGACAATGAAAGAGACAAAGAAGGTGCTGGCGGGAAGGGCCGAGGCGGCAGAGGAGGCCACCGCGACAAGATTCCCCAGCATCAGGAAAAACATGCTAGAGGTCGTGAGAAGAAGGAAGGTGATGACGAAAGTGATGAAGGGGATGAAGAGGAAACCAGTGAGCAAGAGTTCCAGAAAACCACTGAGGCCCTGTGGATTGACGGAGGCACATCTTTGTACTCCTCTCACCGCCAGCTTAAACGGTGGGCGCGTGAGGTCAATGCCATAGAGCCAGCGGCAGACTCCCGGAAACCACTCCAATGGTCCCGCACGCCCATCATCTTTGACGAAGAGGATCACCCCGACCGCACCACCGCTGTAGGGTGCTTGCCATTGTTGGTTTCACCAACAATCCACAACCACAAGGTCACAAATATGTTGGTTGATGGTGGGGCAGGGTTGAATCTGATTTCCCCCAAGGTACTCAGCAAGTTGCAAATATCAGATGAAGAGCTCAAGGTTACTGGCACTTTTCAAGGAATCAACCCTGGCATGAGTCGTCCCAAGGGAAAAATCACACTGCCGGTGACGTTTGGAGGAGAATTGAACTACCGGACCGAGAAGGTTGTGTTCGACGTGGTCAAGCTTCCTTTGCCGTACAATGGGATTCTTGGTCGTCCAGCTCTGGCAAGATTCATGGCAGCATCTCACTATGCCTATAATACTCTGAAGATGCCAGGGCTGATGGGCGTCATCTCCATCCCATCAGACAAGAAAGACGCAAGCATATGCGTAGATAAGATGTACCGGGATGCGGTCACTACCGAGGCCACAGAAGCCGCAGTTCCCTCCAAGGAAAACAAGAAAGGAAAGAAAGCTAACGGGGATGCTGGCAAAGAATCCGGGAAGCGCACCTCTCCGGAGTGCGCTGCACCCGTCGATGATTTGCCAGAGAGTTCCACTAGCAAGAGATCCAAAGTTGCTTCGCCTGCTGTGAAGAGGGTCCCGGCAGGGCTAGTTTGTGCTAATGGTACGTTGCCATCAGCTTCGCCCTTGATGACAAATAGGAAAGCACGCTCGTTGCCTTCCTGCGGGCGAATGTCGATGTGTTTGCTTGGCAACCATCTAACATCCCCGGCGTTCCCATGCTGTCTGCCCTCATGCTCGGCCCGTCAAGCAGAAGTTCAGAAAACAAGCTTTGGAGCGGCAACAATTCATTGCCAAAGAGATCAAGAAACTTGAAGCAGCTGGTTTGGTCAGAGGAGTGTTGCATCCAACATGGTTGGCGAACCCGGTGGTGGTGCGCAAGGCGAATGGGAAATGGAGGCTTTGCATAGACTTCACAGACCTGAACAAGGCATGCCCAAAGGACACATTCCCCTTGCCGCGCATCGATCAGATTGAGGATTCCACTTCCAGGTTTGATATGCTTTCCTTCTTTGATGCGTACTCCGAATACCATCAGATATTCATGTCAAAGGAAGACAAGGAGAAGACCGTGTTCATAACCCCATGTGGCACGTACTGCTTTGTGTGGATGCCCTTCGGGTTAAAGAGCGCTGGGTCCACTTTTGCAAGGGCAGTGCAGATTGGGTTTGAGTCTCAGTTGCACAGGAATATTGAAGCTTACATGGATGACATAGTGGTCAAAACTAAGGACAGATCAACGCTCATTCAGGACTTGGAAGAGACCTTTGCAAACCTGCGTAAGATCAACTTGAAGTTGAACCCTGAGATGTGTGTGTTTGGCGTTCCCTCCGGCAAGCTACTTGGCTTCTTTGTGTCTCACCGGGGTATAGAGGCCAACCCCGACAAGATCAGAGTGATCGAGCAGATTCAAGCACCCAAGACAGTAAAGGATGTGAGGCGTTTAACTGGATGTGTTGCAGCGCTGAGTAGGTTCATTTCCAAGTCTGCCGAGCGCGCCTTGCCGTTCTTCAGAATTCTGAAGAAGGCAGGGCCCATGAAGTGGACCCCGGAGGCAGAAGCAGCGCTGCGGGACTTGAAAGCCTATCTTTCCTCTGCTCCCACCTTAGTCGCTCCTAAACCACAAGAGCCGTTGCTCATATATTCGGCGGCAACCAATCAAGTGGTTAGTGCAGCGCGGGTGGCGTAGCGGGAAGTAGATGAAGGAGCAGCCGTAGCTACTGTCCTCCCTAGAGAAGGAAGTGAACCAGTCGTAGCAAGCTTGGGTACGGATCTGGAGAAAGAAGCGCAGGGTGGTGAAGGCAATGCCAAGGCCACGGCAAAGAAGAAGGTGGTGCAACGACCAGTTTACTTTGTTCGCTCCTTGTTGCAGGGGGCTAGGTCAAGGTACTCTGGAGTGCAGAAATTGATCTTCGGCCTCATCATGGCCTCAAGGAAACTGTGCCACTACTTCCAAGCCCACGAGATCACACTTGTCACCCGTTTCCCTTTGCAACGCATACTGAGGAACCGTGAGGCCACCGGCAGAATAGTTGAATGGGCATTAGAGTTGTCAAGTTTTGGTATGAAGCATGAAAGTACCTCAACCATTCAGAGCAGGGCACTGGCAGAGTTCATTGCAGAATGGACACCTACTCTAGACAAAGAGATGCCAGAAACAGTTATCCCCGGCAAGGAGGCACCCAAGAGTGGATCATGTATTTGATGGTGCCTTCTCATTGCAAGGTGCAGGGGCTGGCGTGCTCTTCGTCGCGCCCACCGGAGAACACCTCAAGTATGTGGTCCAAATGCATTTTCCTTGGGAGAAAGCTACCAACAACACTTAAGAGTATGAAGGGCTCCTTGCTGGACTCAGGATTGCAGTAGAGTTGGGGATCAAAAAGTTGATCATCCATGGAGATTCGCAGCTTGTGGTGAGATAGGTTAACAAGGATTACCAGAGTCCATTGATGGAGGCATCCGTCGAAGAAGTGAGGAGGTTGGAGGAACACTTTGATGGATTCCAAATAGAGCACGTGCCGCGTGCAAAAAACAATATTGCTGATTATTTGTCAAAGTCTGCCGCATAAAAGCTCCCTGTGGAACCAGGGACCTTTGTCCTTCATCTGACACAACCATCAGTATCTCCGTTGGTGATGGCTAGGAAGAGGAGGAAGCTGGACTCCGGCAGGGCCTCCAGAGGTCCCCAGTAGAGAAGCTGCCAGGAACAACTCCACTTCGCTTGGTGAGCCGCTCTCTTCCGCGGGACCACAGGTCCTTGCAGTCGAGGTAGGCGCTCCCACGAGTGAGGAGGTGCCATTGGTCCTAGTTCTCGAGCCACGGGCTCCAACTTGGGCGTGGCACATCGTCCGCTACCTCCAAACTGGAGAACTTCCCAAAGAGCAAGAAGAAGCTGAAAGAGTAGCCCAGACGGCCAGTATGTATCAGTTTGTCGATGACACGCTATACAGAAGGAGGCCCAACGGTGTGAAATTGAAGTGCATTTGCCGAGAAGAGGGAAAGGAACTGTTGGCAGAGATACACAAAGGCATGTGTAGCTCCCATTTTGGATCACGGGCCTTGGTTGGAAAAGCTTTTTGGAAAGGTTTCTACTGGCCCACGGCCCTCCAAGATGTAATTGAGCTAGTCACCAGATGTGAAGTCCTGCCGGTACCACTCCAAGAATATCCATCAACCTGCTCAAGCTCTCCAGACGATCCCTTTATCATGGCCATTTTCAGTCTGGGGCTCGACATCTTGGGCCCCTTCCCTCGTGCTACCGGGGGCTTTGAATTCTTGTACGTTGCAATTGACAAGTTTACAAAGTGGCCGGAAGTGGAGCCTATGAGGAAGGTAACCGCACAATCAGCTATCAAGTTCTTGAAGGGATTGGTTTGTCGTTTCGGAGTACCCGCCAGAGTTATCACTGACAATGGCACCCAATTCACAAGCGGCACCTTCATGCAATATGTTCAAACCCTCGGAAGCAAGGTTTCATTCACCTCTATTGCTCATCCCAAGAGCAATGGACAAGCTGAGAGGATGAACACTAAAGTGCTGCATGGGCTCAAGACAAGGACTTTTGATAAGCTGCAAAAGTGCGGCAGATGCTGGATCGACGAGCTGCCAGTGGTTCTTTGGTCCCTCCGTATGACACCAAATCGAGCTACCGGCCAGACTCCCTTCTCCCTAGTCTATGGGGCAGAAGCAGTGCTTCCCATTGAACTCATATACCGGTCACCTTGAGTATTTGCCTACGATGAAGTAGAGCAAGGGCAGCACCGGCATAACGATGTCGTGCTCCTTGAGGAGAACCATCTCCGGGCCGCTGTGCGTGCTGCACGCTACCAGCAAGCCCTGCGCCGCTATCATAGCCGCAGGGTCCATGCCCGGAGCCTTGAGGAAGGCGACCTTGTCCTTAGGAGCGTTCAGTCCGCCAACGGTTCCAACAAGTTGACGCCAAAGTGGGAAGGCCCTTACCGCGTAGTACGAGTCACCAGACCTGGCGCAGTCCGTCTGGAGATCAAAGATGGCATCAAAATGCAAAACTCATGGAACATTGAGCATCTTCGCAAGTTCTATCCGTAAGGCACGGCTGCCGGGCCCTGCCCCGGCAGCCACCCTTTTGTACAAGCCTTGCCGAGGTGCATCCCTTTGTACAAAGCCAGTCGCAGACCCTGAGCACAGATAATAAAATGAAGCGCTGGCACCCTAAAAACATGCATGCATGATTAGCTTAGCATAAACTTGCCATGGTCATTTAGATGAGGTCATATGCTGCTATGTTTCCCTCTGTACTAACTACAGGGCTCTTGCCGCAGACTTGATCCTGGGAAGAAGAGACGGAAAACAAGCTTACATATCGATCCTTGACAAGCCTAACAGATAAGTTTCTTTTTATCCATACGGGTCTCTGTAAGAAGAAAATTTGTGCATAGAGAAACCTTGTCATCTTCAAAACATTTGTGCTCCCATCCTTTGATTCGAATGTTGTTTCGGTCAAGATGGTTGTAGTGGCATTTGACAGAGAAGGGTCGATAAGGAGCCGGTCCGCTTCTATAGTTTTAAGCTCGGCAGGCCAAGCCTCGAGGCAACAACGGAGGGCACCGGCAAGATAGCTTGTCGGGAAAACTTGTGTACTTAAAAGTATAGAGGCGTTCCTCCTCTGCATGGATAGGATACAAGCACGAGTACCCGGCAAGGCTTGTCTTTTTCATTAATATGCGGATAAACAAGTACAAACCTTATAGAACACAAAGCATGGATAAAAGAGGTTACATATTTAAGACTGAAATTTGGCAAATGCCTACATGTTTTAAGAGTGAAAAAAGATAAGTGCCCCGTAATCCCTTTCTTGTCCCTCTCCTCCTAGGAACTACGGTGGGAGGCGAAGAGGGCAAAAGGAGTGCCTGGGAAGAAGCCCAGCCTGACCCCGTCAAGACCCGCGGGACGCAGCCTGACAAGATCAAGAGGGCGCGGACTAAGGTGATGGGTGTTGAGAGCGGCTAGGCGATGCCCTGGCCACCGCCCCCAGGGCCAGCAGAACACGGCAACATGGGCACCGACAGGAAGGCGAAGCCGGAGTCCACGGGGAAGCCTGCCGGGGTCTAGCTGGAAGACTATTGGAGGAGGCAGAGACACCATCCACACCCAACACCCCGGCAAATTGCCTTGCCGGGGAGAAGATGCAGGTGCAGATGGTGGTGCCGCCGGCCTCCCGCTGACGGTGACGGTGCGGCTGGTGTTCAGCCGGAGTCAGAGCCGTCGTCCTCCCCACCGGTGCCGCTGTCATTGCCGTCACTGTCCTCCTCGTCACTGCCGCTCGAGGAGGAGCTTTCATCATCGGTTGAGCTCTCCGCGCAGCACCCTAAGCGAGCACTCGAATGCCCGAAGACCTTGACGAGAGTAGGATGGTGTCCATTAACTTGAAGTGAAGGACATGCCCCACCGCCAAACTATGGGCACGAGCGAAGGTCTTCCAGCCACGCCGGAGAAGCATGACGTGAGGTGCAGGGAACTCTACGTCCACCCGCATGCTGCCATTATAGCAGCCCCTCATGTGCAGCCTTAGCCCCGGCGGCTATTCAACCTCCATCACTCTTGCGAATGGAGATGGAAGCCGAAGACGACTGCGTGGGGGCCCACGTAGCTTGACGATGAATTCCAGTGGCTGGTCCCCGACGTGGCCTTCGTTCAGGCCCAGGGCGACTAGAGGAGGAGCGATCAAGGCACCACCCCTCCCTCCTCACCCCCGGGTGTCACGATGGCCATGTCCTCGTCCTCTACTGCCTCCTCCTACACTGGGCTCTGCCCCTGCGTCCCCAACGGGAGGAGGGAGGCATTGTCAAGCAGAAACCCTCGTCACCACTGCTGGGGTACCACCACGCCGTCTCCCCCTTACCATGGTGGAGAGAAGATGTCAGAAGGAAGGAGGAGGAGATGGGTGTGAACTAGCACCTCGCCCATGTTCCCTTTTATACGCGAATGGGGCTGGGGGCTGGCCCCTCACCCAGGAGGCAACCACCCCGCTCCACCAATTCGACTCCTCTGCATCACCAATGGTGCACAGAATCAAGACCGACTTCCTGCGCCTATCCGTGGCGCCTGGCTTTCTGCTATGACACTTATTCCCGTGCCCGTCGCGTCCGCCACCAACCCTGCGCAATGCATGCAGCATACGTGGCGAAAACGGCACGGGCAGGGAAACTAGTGGAATGGCAGTTACCGCCTCATGAACGTGGGACGTGGGTGGCCCACAGATCATGGCATAAATCTCTGCCACGATGTCTTGCACGACGCACGGGAAAACCAGAAACTGACTCAAGCACAGGTTAATGAAGAAGCAAGGAAAATATCAAGAAGGGAGCCACCACAAGCACCCTGCCTGTGTACCTGATAGGGCCTAGCCCAACGGTGCTCGGCAGCATGTTCGGGCCATGCCCGGGGGCTCCTGTTGGTGCAACAAACCTTCGCGTATGTTGCCCAGACTGTACACATGCGCAATGGCAAGGATACAACAGCACCAAGGTCCCAAGACTAAACCAAGCCAGAGAGATAGCTCTTTGAGGAATCAAATGGCGGATCAAGCAGACCAAGACAAGCCAGGGGAACAAGATATCACTTAGAAAAGACCTCCCTTATCGGGCAGGCGTGCTTGGTCAGGTCGAGGCCTCACCAAGAATAAGTCCCAAGATTTCCCCGGCAGGCTTCCTGGGGCCGCCAAGGGCAAATCTCCCCGCCAAGACTCCACCGCACAGCGATGCAAGTCACTTATCAGTGTGGTGTCGAGCCCCCAAGTGATTAAGTGGCTGTCATTTGGCACGTGGTAGCCATTTGGAAGGGAGATTCCCCCTATAAGACACCCATCCAGAGGCGTGTCATACAGACAGGTAGAAGATGATTAAGCGGCGCGGCAGGCCTGCCGGGCCCAATCCTCATCGAGATACCTAGCAGTGCATTTAATGCACTTTGTCCTAAGTACCAGAGTTAGGTATGATAACACTGTTGGCTATCTAATCAGTAGATAATGACTGTTTTGCCACTTGGTAACCCCTTAGCCTATAAAAGGAGGGCCATGGTAACCTAAAAAAGGATTCGGACCCTTGTGTACTCATACACGCGTGGTTGCTCTCCCCGAGACGACCTAGCCGGGCTTGAGCGCTGCGTGACCACCACGGTACTCCCTTCAATCCACCAAAGCAGGATTCCTTCAATCCACCAAAGTAGGATTATGGTTTTACGCTTCTCAGCGGCCCTAACCAGGGTAAAAACCACCAGCGTCACCACTGTCGTGTTGTTCCATGGCTTCCGCTCTTTATGCTATGTGATCTCCCCCCTGTCGAACCACAAGGGGCTGATGGCCCCATAGGTGATCGTGTTCCACCACAACAAAAGGCAGTAGTAGACAACACGATGGCAAAGCTTGCCGGAGGGCAGCTGTGAACAAGCTCAAGACTAGTTGATAAAACCATAAAGAAGTAATCAATGCAGGTGATCGAAATGTACTAAGGAAAGTACAGAAGATCAGGGCTGAAGTTGCCGGCAAGCTACTTGCCGGCAAGTGAATGAAGACCCCGGAAAGCTCCGTGCCGGCAAGATCCCACTACCATGCCACCGCTCCTCCTTAGCGACTAATTTGTCGCTTGTCAAATGGGTGTCGAGCGGGCAGGTAGTTAGGTGAGCTCTGTCTGGGCACGTCTCAACTCAATGCCAGAAGACACAACTTTAATGACACCCGTCCCAGGAGCGTGTCAAGATAATACTAGGTAGCTGGACGAATGGCACAGAAGGAGAGACGATCCTTGCCAGGGAGCTTCAACAGTATGACACCTCACGATGCACTTAATGCATTTGTCTTAACCCGTCAAAGTTAGGTATTTGGCATTGTAGCCACTATTTACCTTATGTAAAGACCATTTTGCCATTGTGGTGACCCCTTTCCCTATAAAAGGAGGCCCATGGCTACCTTTACAAAGGTCGTAACTTTGCTTATTTGCACGCGTAGCTGCACTTCCCACGCATCCTTGCGGGCAAGTAGCGCTCCTGGTAACTAAGCTCAAACATATCCAATACAACAGAGCAGTAGTAGGGTTTTATGCTTCACAGCGGCGCGAATCTGGTTAAATACTTGCGTTGATTGCTAGATCTACTCTTTGTGCATGTTGATCTCCCCATTCGAACCACAAAGGTGCCTTTGCCGGTCCCATAGATTATCATACGCACGATAGTGGACCAAGGCCCAGACGGGGAGATATATCATTTTTTTGTAAGAGAAAGCAAGGTCAATCGAGACATAGATAAAGAGAGAGGGATTGAGCAAGTTTGGGCCACCATCTGGTCGAAAGAGTGAGATGGGTTGGAGAGAGTGACCTAGATATACAATGTGCATGAGAGAGAGTATACAACATGTCGTACTAGGCCCTAACATGGAGATATATCATTTGTGTGTGAGAGAAAGTGAGGTCAATCAAGACATACATGAAGAGAGAGAGAGAGATTGAGAGAGTGTGGGCCTCCATGAGGTCGAAAGTGTGATACGGCTTGGAGAGAGTGACCTAGATAGACAATCTGCGTGAGAGAGTATAGAGTGCGTCGAACGAGGCCCAAACAGGGAGATATATCGTTTGTGTGTGAGACAAAGCGAGGTTAATCAGGACTTAGATAGAGAGAAAGAGAGAGAGAGAGAGATTGAGTGAGTGTGGGCTGTCGTGCGATTGAAAGAGTGAGATGGTTTGGAGAGAGTGACCTAGATAGACAATGTGCGTGCATGTGCATAGAGGGTGGGTCTAGAGAGGCAATGTATGTATCTAGCGAGAGAGGGTGGGAGGGTGGGAGAGAGAGAGCTCAGCATGGAGTGCAATGGCGGGTGTGTGAGAGAAATATGTTTGTTGAGAGAGTGGGGGAAAGGGGATTGTGTATTTGAGAGAGTTAGAGATCGAAACATGGAGAGAAAGAATGAGCGTGTGTTAGGAACCAATAGCTCTATAAGGTGGTTAAGAGGGGAGGATTGATCGATAGAGGAAGTATGTAGTGTGTGTGCCGGGGGGGGGGATAAACACAACATTAGAATGTAGATAGTACTAGACTTAATATTGACGTTTCAATTTAGTTAAGTTGTAAAATTTGAAGTGAGGACCATGCATATGGCTTCTGTAATTATTTCAAATTGGTGCCATAATAGGTTTGAAAAAGTTGATGCACTAATATTGACTCGATTTTTTTAGTATTTCGTATGTTTGTGGTCATATGCTTGAATCCGTCCATAGTTTTCTCACTACCATAGTGTTCATCTTATACATATAAATTTCATTCAAAAGCATAGCATGGATCACTGGTACAGCGAGCTCTTATACAAACTGGTTTTAACCCCTTTCCGCGACAGCATTTTAAACCATCGCCTTGCCAGTGTGTGTGATAGGGAGTCCTTCCCACATGACCCAGAAACCGTCGGGGATAGGCAGTAGGAATGCATACGTTTTCCAGAAGAAAGCGTATGCGATGCCCGCATCTATCCCAAACGCGATTCGTCACACAACTGTTTGTGATATATTGAATATCTCAAATGCACCATCCTTGCTACTCGTGTGTGCTGGCATTACCATTGCACACGCTATTCTATGGTGCAACATTTACGATGCGCACCCCATCACAAACAGTTCATGGTTGCAAAGCGTGTATGATAAGGAGACTATCACACACATTCACTTCTCTCGAACCGTATGCGATCTGTAATCAAGAAGATTAGCTAATCATCATAAAAGTGTCAGATAGGATTACGAAACACCGGACCATCATACTAGTGTCATACAGGAAAACTATCAAACACGCTATTATGTGGTGCAACATTTACGATGCCTACGACATCCGAAATAGTTCATGATTGTAAACCGTGTACAATAAGGATACTATCACAAATATTTAGTTTGCTCGCACCGTTTGTGATATTGTCTGAAATCACACACGCTTCTCAAACGGCAACTGTGTGCATGGTCGCACACATTTCCTATTTGCAAAACATGTAGGATTATGATGTATATCACACACGTTCGTGCTTTACAGACCGTGTGCGCCGTAACGACCTCTAGAGCATATTTTGACCCTAATTTAATCACTGCTACTTAAAATTGTACCGAATTTGAATTTGAAAGTTGGCTATAACTTTATTCATACCAATTAGGTTCAACAACCAATGCATTATTCGATTCGCAGGTACATATGTTCAAGAATTACATAAGCACCAAATAAAGAATGATGAACCAGGGTTGTATACTTGTACTATTAAACACAGTAAAGAAAGATGCAAAAGACATTCTAGTTGCTGAACAAGGTGAAGCGGAATGCCCGTATTGTGCTCTCCTCCATGCAGAAGGCATGCACGACTCTTGCCCAACCCCTTGTGATGGCCGACCGCCCATCCTTCACTGTCTTCATGAGTCATGAGGACATCTAGATAGTCATTGTGTTCTGGTAGAAATACTTTAACCTTTGCATGACCACCAATCATGTAGTTTGAGAGGTAATCTTGAGTAAACTGCTTCGGGAACCATTGCAAAGGAAACAGATTCATACATTGTCATCTAACACAACTCATTATGGGCAGTAAAAAGAAGGCTGCAGAGTTCTAACTTACCATGCTATAGTTCACTGTTGTCTTGGATAAAGTGTAAACAAATAGTTTAATTGCCATCTTTTGACCCATTTTACTAACAATCTTTATCAGTTTCCTCACGTGATGCTGGTTCATCAATATCTCATTACCCCATATGCAGAAAGGGTCGAAGCACGGATCTTTACCAATGACTTGTGTACCTAAAAGCACCAAGTTAATTTTAGAAGCTAAACAACAATTGCACAATGATGTAGTACAACACTCCCTCCGTCCCATTATATAAGATCTTATAACGTCCAACATACTCACATATTTGACGAATTAACATCTTATATTATGGGGCGAGGGAGTTTATTACATTTTTACAAATATCTGCCGATTGACTACAGTTAACTGTTGTTGTTGTCTTCTATGTATATCTAGACATCATTAGAACATTAAGGTAACACTCTTGGTTTGAGACTAAAGTTTGCCAAAGGTTGCCACACCTAAGGTTAGGCAAGTTTTACCAACTGAGGTGTGTGTTTGGTTCAATCCACATCTTTGGCAAGCCACACTATGGTTCCAAATCATATACACTCAAAAAGTGTGGCAAGATTCTCTTAGGCGTAGCAACTTGTGGCTCTCATTTTGAAGAACTAATACAACTTTGGCAAGTTTGGAAACATTGTATGGCAAAGTGTGGCACTCCTAGGCCTAGAACAAAACAACCCCTCCTTGTTGCTTTGTGGCCTAGGATTGCATATTTAGTCATTCAGTACAATGCATGTTGCTATGTAGCCTCAGATATGTTAGATATGGCCCTAGTTAACCTACCGACAAATGGGTTACAGATATATTCAGTTAAATGTCCGATTCGACCTTTAATCCCTTATCAGCCCCCGGTCTATATGGTACCAGCTATCTATATCCTGAACAATGAGTATATAAAAGCCATGGGATGAAACTAACCTTGATGGTAAACAACAGTTGTTCCCAATATTGTCCTATGTAAGTAAATATAAAGGCATGTTAAGCACAACAGGCTAAACATCAACCAAATATATCCATGGTAGACAACATAATCTCCAAATGATAGCTCCAGGGCGAAGGTTTAAGCACGCTAGTTAAGCAAAACAAGAAGTGGAAAGGTGTGTTAACTGCAATAGGCCTAACATTTAGAAACAAACAAACTAATGTCATTCAAACTGGTATTGTGTAGGTCTAAGGACAATAGTTATTGTTAAATCAAATGGAAAGGCGTGTTAAATACAACATGCTTAATAGCAACCAAATATAGTCATTCATAGAGATATTGTTGAAACTGGTATTGGTGAAATTGAACAACACAGTTCATACTTGCACATATAGAACATCACATTGTGAATAACTGAAATAAACAAGGCATACTATGAACAACCAAAGATAGCAATTGAAACTGGACATATGCTAACTACAAACAACCGAACAACCAAAAACCATTGAAATAAACAAGGCATAATGCAAACAACCAAATATAGCAATAAATATTGGACATATTCTCACTACAAAAGGGGTTCGAGATAACAAATCATGGGATTTCCCCGGTGAAGAGGCACGGCAAAACAAATCATGGGTTTCCTCACTTGTCATAGATGGGCTCCTCGTCGTGGTCACGATCGATGAGGTCTGACTTGGTAGCTGAGGATCCCAAGTCAGCATCGCAGAACGTGTCCTTTAGAAATGACAAAAGGGGCTCCATGGCGATGAAGGATGGCAAATTGTTCATAATGAGCCAGAGGAGATCAGCGGCATGGCCATCGATGAGACCAACGGCTGTCGAACCCGAGGGGTTGGGGGTGGGCAACTTAACCTGTGACATAGCCCGCATCAGGCCATCGCTGTCGAACCCCTCGATGTCGTAGCTGGTGTCCGTAACATACCAGAATACTCTAGACCGCTGATTGAAAGGCTGCAGCCAGTCATCATTGTCAGCTTCCTTGGAGGCCACCTCGCCGACGTCGGGCGAAGAGGCTGCGGTAAACCTCTTTTGGGCCATTCGCTCCTCGAGCTCCCCGGGAAGCAAAGCCGGCCTTAGGCTGCGATGCTTTGGAGTGGGGGAAGGGGATGGGGATCTGTGGGAAAGGGGGCGTTTCTCCGATGTCATCTAAGAAACTCAGGGCGGCGAGGGTATGTAGATCGGTGGGTAACCTTCACGGGCAGACCAGCAGAGGTTGGCGATGGAGGCGGCGCGGCAGCGGTGACCTAGCTAGGGTTTCGAGCGAGGGAGGGTGGTGTGTGTGCGAGAGAGTAGAGGATTTGGGGTGCGTGTGAGCGGAGGATTTGGGGTGTGTGCGTGGAGGGGGGCCAAGGTGGTGTTTGAGGAAATGCCGTGGCTACTGAAAATTTTACTTGGCGGGAGTAAAATGGTGAGGCTACTGAAAATTTGGATAGAGGGATTGAAGCAGATCAGGGCGGGAGTAACAAACATCACACACGGTTAAACATATTAATCGTGTGCTATCAAACAGAAAAACCCTCGAGCTGAGTAGATATTTTTGAGATTGCGAGGGATGCAGGCGGGAATAAAATGCCGGGGAAACTGAAAATTTGGATTAAGGGATTGAAGCAGAGCAGGTGTAACAGACATCTCACACGGTCAACACATACAAATCATGTGCTATCAAACAGAAAAAACACTCTAGGCGGGCAGATATTTTCAAGATTGCGAGGGAGTAGATATTTTCCAGAGCGGGAGGGAAGCCTCGTGGACTTGTGGAGCCCAATCTACAATGCTGATGTGGGTGACAGGGGCACGGGCGCGGCACATGGGTAGTCTGAGGGAACCATGTCTATTGCGTACCCAATCACAGACGGTTGCTACATCCGACTCGTCTTCTGTTCATAAATTTGGCAAAAAACACGAGAAAGGGCCAGAACATGAACACACTTGCATGTGGACCAAATATATGTATGAAAAGGGTCGTTTGATGTTCAACTACCCAATGCACAATTTTGATGTGGCACCTGTCTCACAAAGCGCACGTTATTATTGCTAGCCACCGCCACCCCCACACACACACTCCATGTTGGCGGGAGGGGAATCCTATCTATGAACGCATGCTCCCAAATAGCTAGGTATGACATCTCACCGTACCGTAACACAAAACCGAAAGGATTCCTTCATGGTCAAACCCCCCTTTTGCTTTCGGTCAAATGTGGACCATGTGCGGGCCCACAAATGTGTGCTTGTGGTGCTACATGGGTGAGAGCACATACGAACCACACCTGTGGGTGGACCAATAGGGTCTATTCTGCTAACACCCTTAAGACTCTTATTCTGCACACAAAAACGTTATTCTGCTAACACCTGACCCCCACACCGCCCCGCAAACCGAACCACCCCACTGCCACTAACCAAACCGCAACAAAGCCCACCCCAAAATCCCGCACGACACCCACCTCCCTCTTCCCCCGATCCAAACCCCCACCTCCCTCTTCCCCCGATCCAAACCCCCACCTCCCTCCACCTTCTGCCGGCGCAGCCGCCGCCGGAGCACCACCTCGGTGCGCCGCCCCGACCCTGTCCACCTTCTACCATGGCCTCCCACAACCCTCTCCTTCCCCCGACGGGCCCCATGTTCCCCTCCATCTTCCTGCGCTGGACCTCCCTCGACCACACCCACATTCAACTGCCTCCACGTCGCCTGGAACGAACCCCGCGTGGCTGCCGATGTGGATCCAGCTGCACCGACCCCAGGCACCTCGCATAGCTGCCGGCGTGGATCCGCCACAGCCGATCCTAGGCGTCACGCGTGGCTGTCGGCCCAGATCCAGGAGCGCTGCTCCCAGGCACCCCGCACTGCTGCCGGCGTGGTTCCGCCCCCACCGCTCCGCCGTGGACCACCCAATCCCCACACCGGTGACCGGTACTCTCCTTCCAGGTGCTCCCGGGGGACACAGTCAGCGTCCTTGATCCAGCCGCAGAAACCTCGTCGTGGCCATCGTCTTGCTCCTCTACGTCGGCCTCGTGTTGTCGGCCCCCTGGATCCAGCCGTAGGGAGGGTCGTCGATGTCGTTGGCCTCCTGGATCCAATCGCAGTGGTTGGTTCCCACGCATGGTGGAATGAACCCGTCGCTGGAGCCCCCTCTCCCTCCGACCATGCTATCAAAATCCCTCCCTGCATCTTCGGACCAATCGAGCCCAAAGGGAGTTCCCATGGGTATGCAGTTCGCTGTGAACCCCCGAACGGTGCTGTTCTGATTGCAAGCAGTTTGGTGTATCCATCGAGTTCTAGAATACCTAGAGGATGCTACTGGTGGTGAGACGACATGTTTGTAATTTGTTTTGTAGTTCACTGACAGCGAGATAACATTTCCCAGCTCTCCATGGTGAGTTAAGTCCGTTCGCCAACAGCTTGTGCAGTTTGCTTCAAGTGGATGTGCTATTGGACATTGTGATGATGCATTTTTTTTCTTTTGGAGTTCATGTCGAATGTCTTTGCAAGTTTGACAAGTGTTAGGTGCCCATACATTTTTTCTTGTTTTGATTGCTAACAGACATAATGCTTGTGTGTGATTCGAGCTGACTCTGTGTTAATTTCTGTTGAGAGGTTCACTTTCGGCCGTCGAGAAGTTCGCTTTTATTACTTAAGAAAAAATGCTGAAAATACAGTGCAGTTCCCTTTGGCAAAAAAAAAATCAGCGGTTCACTCTGAAGACAAAAGAAGGCAAATACTCCAGCGAGTGCCACGGCTAGCAGTTCGTGTTGTTCATCCTTTTTTCTCTTTGATGCAGTTCATTGCAGCATTAAGTGCAGCTCTGCCATGTGCCCGCTGGTAATAATGCAATGCATTTGCCTCGTATTTGCAGGCCAACCGCGGTAATTACAAAAATGCGAAGACGACAAAAATGTTAGGGAGATGACAAAAAATAATGCGGTTCATTTTTGGTTGTATCGCGGTTCACTTTCGGTAGTGTCGCGGTTCACTAAGGCCCAATGTGAAGTGCAAAAAATGTAAGAGAGATGACAAAAACTCATGCGGTTTACTTTCGGTAGTGTTGTGGTTCATTTTGGGTAGTGTTGCAGTTCACTTACTCTCATTGCGAAAATGCAGAAAAATATTACGAAAAGGACAAAAATAATAATGCGGTTCACTTCTCAGTAGTGTTGCGGTTCACTTACGCTCGATGTGAAGTGCGGTCCACTTTCTCGTCTGGGAAGATTTTCGTCCGACAAAAAGAAATCAAGAAGTTTGTTTGCCCGTCTGATGCAGTGAGTTTTTCTGTCTGATGTAGTTCCTTCGTCGATTTTGGTGTCACAAAAAATAGAGTGTCCACGTTTTAGTAAAACTAGCACATGTGCCCGTGCGTTGCAACGGGATAAACAAATCCTTACATGTCCCAAGCGACCCATCTGTACTTGAGAGTAGAAACTGTGATCTCGACGCACTGTCAGGTTATGTGATTGACAGAGCAAGTGAGACTGGGTTCCTAGCAGTGAAAATGTCGAAGATGGTGTCAGCGGTGTCCACAAGCATCCACGACACTGACCTCTATCTCAATGATGGGTTAACCACCAAGCCCGAATACGTGTTGAAATACGGTTCATCTCTACCTCTTGCACGACAGACTACACGGCATCCAACGTAGTGGAGTTGGACAGAAGCAAGCCGACCAAATATGCATATTCATGATATGGATTAAGGAAGATGAAAAATTAAGGTAACTACATACTAAAGAATGATAGCAAACATGCCTGTGCATTGCAACCGGATAAAAAATTAGTTTAGATGTCCCTCATTTCAAAAAACCTGCTACATGTATCATTGCACACCACTTTCTTTTCCAACTCATTACTGAGCTACGCAGTCCTATTAGGCATACAAATAAAAACAGACTGCTCACACTATGTATGGTAGAACATCTTATAATGGTCTGAAAAGAAATCAATATGCATTGTAGCCGTAGAATCGTATTGAGACTTCACTAGAACATTTAATCTGTTACAAAAATTCCACCAATAACTTGAAAACATATGATGACATCTCAATTTTAGAACATGCATCTCAATTATTGTTAAGCATTTGTGCTATACAAACCAAGACATCTGTTTACATAAGTACAAAGAAGACATGTGTGTAGCTACACATTTCTAATATTAGAGCTCATTTGGCTTAAAATTTCAGAAAAAACAACAATTTTTTGAAGTCACTGAAATATGCTAATTACAGAGCGCATTTAGTTATTCATAAACATCCTATTCTATGGATCCCAGTGTGAAGACCTGAGCTTGACAGAAATTTTATGCTCCGTTTTCATGTGGCATGTATTCTTTAAGAAGGAACTCAAAGGTAGTACAGCTCATCTACCCTTGTGGCTGGCATCTTCAACATCCAAAAAAAATATCATATAGTATGTAGTGGAGTACGTAACGTTACTGTAGGCCCGAAAAGATTATGATACTCTAATTCTTATATCTATATAGAATAGGTATGTCATCTAGTAAATGAACCAGAAAAAACCTAGATACTGAACACACTTATATAACCTAAAAGGCACTATGATGGCTTCATCTTCACAAATTTCTCTGTAGTTTTCATTATAGACCGCCTAAAAGTTTACTATGGAACAAAAGAGTAACCTTGGTGAGAATTGCAATGGATCCACATGTCAAAGAATAGTCCTTCATTTCTGAACCATCCCAAGAAGTGTATCACATATGAGCAAAGGTCTGCACATAAAAAGCAAGACAATAATTAAGGCGAACAGGGCTAAGAAGACAACTATGGCACACCAGCATCTTGATGATCATCGCCTACACCACCTCCTGATGATCATCGCCTACACCACCTGATAATCTTTAGAAGTCTAAGTGAAATTGAAGAATTATACCAGCAGAAAGTGATGAAAGTTCTCTAATTATTTGACATGTTATCATAAACTAGAATATCCACATAAAGGTCTTCACAAAAATGCAATCATCCATTTAGAGAAAAATTAAAAGGGCAATTTTTTTAACAATGCAAACCCAAGGCAATACATAAAAATTACAAACTACCTTCTAATAAAAATTCAGCCTGTACATGAATAGGCAATGACGATTATTAATTTACATAAACTAATTACATGTGGCCTACTCCCTTGAAAGAAGAGTAATCCGTGTTAATCTTTCAGTACACTTACATCATCAGTAAAATGGAAGTAAAAAATATGTTAGAGGGGACCTACTGTGGCACAGAAACACGTAACTGCAATTTCGCAATAATTGTACAATGAAGGAAATTTAAATTGAAATGTGAAAAAATATATAATATATCAATACAAATTGCAAAGATCAAGTTTACAATGGATAATAATTTGTGTAAACTGATAGTAGATCTGGAAGAATATGCTTCGGTAGTTCATGAGCACACAGCCATTGTCACACTTGCTTCTGTAGTTACTCGAGATATATGGGAATTTTATGAAGTGATTCGCCTTACCTGCTGACTGCAGTGTGATTACTTATAGAGCAATGTTGAACCATGTCCAAAAACCTATAAAACAGAAGGGAATACAATAATCTGAAGCATAGCAGGGTGTGGAAAATAAAACAATCAATCTAGTGCAGATTTGCATAGTTAGTACCATTGTCCCTAGCAAACATAATTAAAATGACAGAACACAAACTCTTATTAGTTATTTTTGTAGTCAATCCAGATCTTCACTGTGGCTGGGCACATCTAGTAAAGAAAACCTCATAATTAAGGTTTGTATCATCATAGATGAGATCAACTTTTCACAGTACGTTGACATGCCAGTATTAGGGAAAGAAGGAATAAGTAGAAAGTTAAGAAGATGCATGAGAATTCTGCAGAACGAATAAAGTATGCCATTCCCACCGTGTATCCTTTCATCAGCCCCTGGCCGTTTTCACACCCCGCGTGGATCTGGCTATTGAAACCATGTTAACATAGCTTAATTATAAGAACCAACCCACAACAAGCTATGTTCACTATTTACTGAGAATGCTACGTGGAGGCAATGACAAACCAAGGCCATAGAGCAGGGAGACCAAAGCAGCGCTGCCTCCATAACTGATTGATCGGCCGTCTCCTTAATCTTCCCGCACAGAACACATATCATGTTAGCTGGTACAATACCTCAACATACAGGTCATAGGCACATGACGAAATTTGATAGAATGGCGAGGGAAGTGGAGGACTACGGCCGCTGGACACACCATTAGAGAAGAAGTTGGGTCCGGCTTGGTGAAGGAAGGGAGCAACTGCGATGCTCACCCTAGGCCACACTCTCCCGTCAGCGCTACACCGAGGCCCACCGCACGGCATCACGAAGTCTCGGCGGACGGTGGAGCATGTGTACATGGATTTTTGGCGAAGTCGATGGTGTACAGTCGCGGATGTCGGGAACTTCAGCACGGCGATGTGCGATGCAATCTATTTGCTTCCGATCGAGGAATTCCTTTTTGTGACAACAATGGTCGTCTAGCACACAACCTTGTGTGCCCAAGATCTCCTTCTCAGACACGACTCCAAGACGCACGTCACAGGGACTCTTCTCGTAGCCCGAGTCCATGATGCGCGGGGGGCGAGGCGAGGTTGGGAGGGGCGAGGCTGGGATGCGGCAAGGTTGCTTTGCATCTCCACCGATAGAGGTGGCTTCGGCGGACAGTTCTAGTGACAGGGCAAGAGCCGGTCGTGCTTGATGGAGCAAAGGAGAGAAAACATGGGCAGGGGAGCGAGGGGACGACGACGTGGCTCCCGCCGGCATGGTCGCCGGACCGGCCAATGGCCGACGCAGGAGTGGCCGGGCGAGCATGCAACCATCTCCCTGGTGGCGCTCATGGGGATCGAGCAGAGGGGGCTCGATGCATGTGTCGTGCGTGGTGTAGGGTTACGTGTTGTTGGGCCATCCAATATGTGCCGCGGGAGGTTTGGGCCGAAAGGCTGAGAGCTTATGTGGATGGACCGAAACGAACTTTAAGGAAATATACAAATCGTGTGTGTTACACCAACTCATTGAACCGTGAACTGCCATGTAAATTGACTTTTAAATCTTCAGCCGTCAATTGATACAAAATTTATGGATATAATGTGATGACATATGGAGAACTATGAAAGACTCATTCTTTTAATATTAGGTAAAGATTGAAACTGCTCTTAAACCGTAAAGAATTAGAGAAATTAATATACATAAAAAAATTGCGCCTCGACGATATCTTTCCAACGGCGTATCACTTGAATCATTCCGACAAGCGGTTTATAAAAATATGTGAGAAAACAGCCGCTGCCACTCGTCGTCCGCCGCACCATTTTCAAAATTAATTCAAAACCGTAAGGAATCTCAAAAACATTTGTACATTTGAAAGTTGCGCCTCGTCCGTAGCTTTCCAACGGCGTATCACACACCTCAATTCAACAAACGGTTAAAAAACTGGAGCGAAAACAGTACCAAAATTTGCAAAAATTTGAAAAACAAAATTCCACGATTTCGTAAATTTGAAACTGCTCTTAAACCGTAATGAATTAGAGAACGAAATATATATGAAAAAGTTGTGCCTCGATGATATGTTTCCAACGGCGTATCATTTTATTCATTCCGACGAGTGGTTTAAATTTTTTTGCAAAAATACGCTCGCTGCCACTACTAGGTTGCCACACCGTTTTCAAAACTTCTCTTAAACCGTGAGGAATCTTGAAAAAATTTCTACATAGAAAAGTTGCGCCTAATCCATTGCTTTCCAACGGTATATTTCACGCCTCGTTCTGACAAACGGTCTAAAAACTGGAGCGAAAATAGTACAAACAAAAACTATGTGCAGTTTTTTGCGACGGGAAGTTCACTCACATAACTACTGCAGTGCTCTTGCTTCAAGAATGACGTGCACTTCCGTTGAGCGTGCAGTTCAGAAGTTTTAGTAGAATAGCTATTTTGCTAATATTAGCAGAATAAACTAGCTATATATATATATAATACCCAATTCACAAATTTGATGTGGTACATGCGCCTCACAAATTACCCGGACATCACCGACCCCACGGAGGTTCAGGAAGTGCGAAGTAGTGCACACCCCAACACACACACACTTTGAGTCGGTGGGAGGGGGCATCTCACCAAGACGTATTGTAATACTAACAAAGAAGAATCACCATCTTGGTCATATAACCTCTCTCGTTGTTGGGTCGAAGTGATGGACGTCCACGCGGCCCCATAAATGGGCGAGCTTGTCGCCGATAACCACGCGAGGGAGTGCTTGAAGACGATGACTGCATGCATGTGGCCCAAACATATTTATGGAACTATTATTTGGTGTTTGAATATCCAATGCACAACTTTGATGTGGCACCATGCTTTTGGAACTGGAAAGTGCCCACACGGAGCGAGGGTTCATGACGCGTAGAATATATATATAGGGTTTATATATATATATATACATAAACACTTTTCTGATCACGGGATCAGAATATTATTCTAATCACAACCTGAACTGCCTGAGAATTTAGCCTGAACTTTCCTCTGTACGAACTCGACCTTCGGGCTATCTTCGCAACCGTGCCTTCTACCGCGAGTTTTTTTGATCATTCGTGTTATTTGTGATGTAAGTGTAATATGGACACATTTTTTAGCAACTAAACGCGCATTCTAAATAGGAATCACGCTCAATGGCGGATTTGCTCTCGGGTCATGATGAACTTGCGTCCGTTTGTGAGTTTAATGCATGTTGTGGGTGTTGTCGAAGCTCTGGCATGATGGGAATTGTGTTTTGGTACGATTTTGTTGCACAATTTTTTGTTATTTCAAATGAATTTGAAACCGTCCGTGTTCTTCATCCGCCCGAGATTCATCCTCCACCATCGGTGATTTCTTGTTTTCCTGTCAAGTTTGGTTGCTGATTTGCATACTATAGTGAAATTCAAGGCTTACTACATCGTCAATTTCAATCGGGAGGGTCTATACTGTTTGATTTCTGGCGTTTTGATGTTGGCACTCCCGCGGCTGTTGGACGGTTTTTTTTTGCGGTTTTTGGATTTGCCCTCTGGTCATTTTTCTTGTAGAAAGGTAGTTGGCAGATCATTTTAAAGGGTGTGTGGACGTGTTCTAATCAGGCACAGATGATTTTATGTTTCGGACGAATTCGTTCGTTCATGTTTTCTGTGTCATCTAATGGCCATCGTACAAGCTGGACTTCTGCGTTGTTCATACCTGAACTTCTAGTTTTCCTTTATTTTGCAAGGTTATGCAGCAAGTCCTCTGTATTTCTTTCCTTTTTACTTTCATTTTTTATTCTTGCATTTGGTTTTGATTTTATGACTGTCACATGACCAACCATTGAATTGTTTGGCCGATGGATATGCATATTTTTTTTTATTTTTTTCTAGTATGTCCTCATTATCTAATACTCCCTCCGTCCCAGAATAAGTGTCTCAACTTTGTACTAGCTCTAGTACAAATTTGTACTAAGCTCAAGACACTTATTTTGGGACGGAGGGAGTAGTTTGTTGGACTTCAATTATTAACTATCCTGAAGTTCTGTATGCTAGTTCGAGGTTTTAGATAACCCCGGACTTCTATATCATCACTCTTTGAACTTCTTATTCCCAAGGTCTGTAGTAGAAGCTGGACTTCTATTGTACCAGTGATTGAACTTCTGTGTTTCCACGTTGCAAGGCGGTACAGCATTGTGCTCTATATTTCTTTGGTTTTTTTGTAATTTTCAATTTTTTGAATTGGTTTTGAGTTTGTCTAGTGTGCAACCGTGAGATTAGTCCCAAGTATGCATGCATACTTTTTATTCTTTGTGTAACATGTTTGCATACTTCGAACAATGTTAGCACTTTAGTACGTATTTAACCTGAACTTACTAGTTTTTTGCTCCTGTAAAATTTCCATATTTTTCAACGTGTGCATCTAATGTTTTTTCAAACGCGTGAACTTCTGTGACTTTACAACTTGAACTTCATCAATAAATTTTGATAATGTTTTTGGTTTTTAATTATTTAATAATTGAAAACCACATTGCGTCCTATCAAAACCTAGCACGCAGCAATGCGGTAGCGCGAGGCCGAGCCGCATGTGTACTTTGTGTGTATTTGAATTTTGAACTTCTATATTGTTTATAAGTTGTGTATTTTAGTTAGATATGGACTTCATTTGTTTTTGTATTTGAACTTCTTCTTTTTGTTTCTTAGTGTTTATTTATTCATATGCCTTTACTTCTCTGATTAGTGTACTTGAACTTCTGTTCTCTATTTTTTGAACTTCTTTCTCTTGTTCGTAGGTGCTTATTTGTGTATGTATTTTTCTTCCCTTGGTAGAATACTTGACCTTTCTGCTTGCAATCAATTTTTGGTTTTAAGGATACCAGCAGATTTGTTATGTGATCTTAACTTTTAAAAATAGATGCATTCAAATGGTGCATTCATTTATCAATAGATGCATTTACCTTTTTAGTTGTTGGGGGGCTAAACTGTAATTACCATGGCGCTGCAACACCCCACTACAGAGAGGCATTAAGTGTCTGTCTCCCTCGCCACCACCTGTCAGAAAACCCCCCCTCCCCTCGCTCGCTCTCTTCTCCCTCTCTGTCGCTTCGCTGCCTCCAACTCCCCCCGATTTCTCCGCCGCTGTCCCCCGCGGTCGTGCGTGTAGTAACTGGCGACCGTGACGCTCCTATTTCTCCCCCACGCCCCGCTCTCCCTCGGCCAGCCCGCTCTATTCTGCTCTGAAGCGAGGGCGGCAACTGCCTGCGCGTTTGGAAGGTGCGCGTGGCTTCGTGGGGGTTGAAGAACCGCCTCGGATTCGTGCGTGCGGGGGTCGTTTGGAGAGGTACAAATGCTCCCACCCCCAATCCTTGCTCTTAGTGTTCGCCAGATCTGACGAGGCCTCTCTGGGTTCTTCTGTGCTCTCGCATCCGCCCCCTCCCCTTTCTTCTGATGGTTGGGTTGGAGATTAGGTAGGGTTCTTGTGCGTGTGGTGGGTGGATTCCATTCCCCCGTGGTCAGATTTATCTATGAGATGCTTGTGTGCTATTTCTCCCTTCAGACTTGTGTGTATTTTCATTTTCCCCTTCGGTGATTTCACGAGTTAGATGCATGTAAGAAGGGTGTGGTGCTACGGTTGATACTGGATCTGATGCATCTAAATGCATTAGTGCTATTGATTTCGTAGTCTAGATTATGTCTATCACATGCTTTCATCAGTTTATGAGTACTTTTTTGTTGTGCTTGCCTAGATGTGCTTCTGTTCTTCTATCATAATTATTGATGTTTTTTAGTTGTTTCAACCTAGGGGTTTGATTTAGTTGCTTTTTTGTATTGTTGTATGATTCTATACTTGCTAAATGTATGTAATTTCTCCTCTATTTTTTGTAGGTTGATCTAGGGTTTGGAGTACCATTCATCAAGTGGGTTGTGTTGTCATGGCTTCAAAGCCTTCTCCAGGTATTTTAATGTAGTTGCATCTTGTATTTTAAGTTGAAGTTTTGTTATATATGTCTGCACATATCTTCACATGGTTGTCTTGTTGGACTGCCCATTCTTAAAAGTGTGAACTTCTAGCAAAGGTGATGTGTATGCATTTTACACTTAGTTTAAGTTAGTAGAGTGTTGCTTGATTTTTATTTGATGAATTGCTGGTGAACTATGTCACCAAGTGTTGTTGGACTTCCCAAATGTTTTCATATTTATAGTGTATATCTTTTTTTTTTGTGATCATTTTCATGGTATTGGTATTTTAGTTTGCCTGTGAAAAAGTATTTCTACTCCTGCTACATATTTTTTATGTGCTACTTGGTTGGTTCACATAGTTGAGCTTCTGGTTTTTAAATATTGCTTGTTTGTAATGAAATTTGGTTGAACTTCTGTTCTGCGCATTTGTTTTACTGCTTTGTTATATATTGTTGAACTTCTGTACATTCATCTTATATGTAGTAACCCCTCTGGTGTAGATTGTTCTATATTTAGTATGTAAATTGTAGATTGTTCATTGTGTTTACTGCTTTGTTAGGTATTGTTGAACTTCTGGGTATTGTACATTGATGTAAAAGTAGAACTCCCTTTGGTGTAGGATTGCGGATTAGAACTCAACTGCCTTTTTACTTGCATTTTTTGTAGTTGGTGATGAATTGAATAGTTCTGAAAAAAATGCCTACGATCAAGATGGAGCTTCAGAAGTTAATACTGATGCTCCAATATCTGATGCGGCTAAATCACCCATTATTCCATTGATTGTGTTTGCTGAGGTTGCTTCGAGCCTTGAGAATAATTCAAGCCTCGAGGATCTTGCTTCTGCAGTTCTTGCTTCACCTAGTATGTGCATCTCCTTTTCTTTTTATTTTTAAATTCTCGAGCCATGTTTTTTTAACTTGTTTCCTGTCATGTGCTTTTGTTTTTGTTCCTAACTATTTTTCTTTTTTGCTATGCTTTTTGTGTTCTTGCAGATGTGCCCACAGAGGAGGAAGCTGTGAACACCATCAATGATGTTCTATCTGAGTTGGGTTTATCAGAAAACACTGTAGTTGCCGAGCAGGGGCTCCGTCAGTCGAAGGTTGTGATTCAATTCTGGATTCTTTGTGCTCTGTTCAGATGTCAGAGACGCAGTCGCAGTCTGTTGATGGCATTGAACCTGTCATGCAACCTGAGGATGTGCCTCTTCAGCTTCTTCTAGAAGACCAACGCAAGAGGAAGAAGCAAGAAGGTTTTGAGAAGAAGATGGCGGCCCGCCTTCAGAAAGGTTCTGATGTTCCTGAATCTTTTGATGTTGCTGAGCTCACGGTTGGGCATTGCTCTGTTGCTGAGGAAGACGTGCCGTGCGGCACTGATGGCATGGTTGTCCCTGTTAAGAAGAAAATCAAGAAGACCGCTGTGAGGAAGCATTTAGTTGGTGAAGTTACTCCTCGGAGAAGCCCACGTGTATCAAGGGCTGCAGAACTTGCTGAAGAGGAAGGGCTAGCCCTCGGTGGTACGCCACGCCGTAGTCCTCGTGTGCTTGCCACTGCCGCGCCTACACCTTCTCCGCTTGGTGCTGGTGCATCTGGTAGGGGGAAGAAATGTGGCGTTATGCGCAAGGTTGCACCTGCAAAGTTCAACAAGGGTGTCAAGAAGTGTCCTCGTGTTAATCCAGAGGACAAGGATGATGCTGATTTCAACGCTGATGACGAGGATGACGATGATGATGCTCCTGCCGCTAATCAGATATGAATGTCTCATGTTTACTGCTTTTGAGAGCATTTTGTAGATTTGTTGTACTTTTTGTGTTTGTAGCACTGCCTTGGCATACATAGTTGACCTTCTGCTTCATATAGACGAATAAATTAGCTGAACTGCTTGGCTTATATGGTATTACTGCCTATGTAGACATAGTTGGACTTCTGGATATATAGATGAAGAAATTAGCTTAACTTGTTGGTATACATGTTTTATTACTGCCTTGGTGTACATGGTTGAACTTCTGCTATGTAAATTTCCAACATTTTGAAAGCATCTTTACTTCTGGTCATACATGGTTGTACTGCCTTTGTGTACATAGTTGGACTTCTGGATATATACATGAAGAAATTAGCTTAACTTGTTGGTATACATGTTTTATTACTGCCTTGGTGTACATGGTTGAACTTCTGCTATGTAAATTTCCAACATTTTTGAAAGCATCTTTACTTCTGGTCATACATGGTTGTACCGCCTATGTAGACATAGTTGGACTTCTTAAATGTACTGTGTATGCAGGCATTAGTGGAATTTTGGTGTAGTTTGTGTATCTCATTGCTCTGCCTTTTTTCCTTGTCATTGTATTTTTTTCAGTATCAGCTTGTGGAGCGGCCTGAGAGGAGGAAGAGAGGAGGCAAAGCGCCCGAAGAAGGTGGCGAAGGAGGAGATGAGGCGAAACGTTTTAACAAGATGGTTCGCTGCTCACTGAAAGAGGTCAAGACGTGTGCGAAAATGCTACAACTTAGGCACAAGACGAGGGTTATCAAGGCTGGTTTTGGTTGTGTGTTTGACTTGAAGGTTGATTCCAACATTTCTCGTCCTTTGATGGGCAACATCTACACGAGGATTGACCCTAGAACCATGATTCTGGACATGGGTGAGGCGAACAAGGTTCTGCGTATTACAAGTGATGCTATTCACCATCTGTTTGGATTCCCTCAAGGTAATCGTACCCCTCCTAGGCCCTCGAATGATGGGTTTGATGATGCTGTTATGAGGCTGAAGGGCAAGCTTGGGTACGCTAGAAGTGACGACATCAAGACAAAGGATCTGCGGAATATCCTCGGGGAACTTGTGAAGGATGAGACGAAGGATGATCTGGCTCTGCAGGTGTTTTACCTGATTCTTTTCATGAAGGTGGTTATTCCTGGTACGTCTACACGAGTGTCCAGGGAGGCAGTAATGGCTAAGAATCTTGTCTTTGAAGATATGGCAGATATGGACTACTGCCAGTTGGCTGTTGATGATATTCGAAGGGCTGTTGTTAGGTATCAGGAAGGGACTAGTAGAGGAAAAGCTGTCATAGGCTGTGCCATCGCGCCGCTTCTTATGTATCTAGACTGCCTTATCATTGGCAAGACGCCTAATTCTGACTTGAGGACACCTTGCATCAATTTCATGGATCAAGCCAAGCTTCTTGAGCTTGCTGCGGCTGACTTGGTCAGGAAGGGTGATGATGAACCAGCCAACTAGGTGTTTGGGAAACTGCCTGTGAGTGTTTCTATGCATCATTCTTTCCTGAGTAGTTTAACTTGAACTTCTGGTACTGTCTTCTATATTTTTTGTCCCCATGTTCCTTCATTTGTTTTCTGGCGCGTTGACTTTTGTTTTTGTATGCAGTGGAAGACACAGGCTGAGGTTGTGTTTTTTAGGCGTATCGAACGTCCTGTTCTTACTATGCCTCGTGCCGCCGGCCTAGGGAGTGGAACTTCCCCAAGATTTGAATTCTCCCGGGATGTTAATACTGGTGCCCCACCTGTAGATCCAGGAGGTTCTTCTGCCCGTGTGAGTGCTGCAGGTGGCGTGTCTTCCGAGAGTTTGTTTGAAGCTGCCAATGTTTCCCTGGTTAGGATTGACGGTCTTCTTGAAACTGTTTGTGGGGAGTTGGCCCGTGTTCCGACAACTGTTGAGCGTCTTAGTCGTGTGGATGGGATTCTTCCTCCCGGCCACGATTTTGATGCTGAGTCTTCGAAGGAGGTTTTGTCAATTGAAGCTAGATTTCTTGATGAGCTTCGTCAGAGCACTTCCCACCTTCGGACTAGCTTTGGGCTGTTCAAGGAAATGCAGGATGCTCGTTGCAAGCCTTTTGAAGATGAGGCAAGTGTTGTTGTGAGACAGATTCAGAGGCAAGATTTTGTTCATTTGGGTCGTGAAGGAGGCCACGTGGAGCATACCGAAGAGGTTTGTTTATGTTGGCTTTTGATATTTCTTTGCACTAATGTTCATTGTTAGCTTTCCGTTATTACTATTTTTAGTCATAGGTGACCCTTATTGATTTCATGTGTCCTAAACTTTTTCTTTTTAGTGCTAGTGTTTCCCAAGTGACCTTCTCTGTTTATAGTACCTGAACTTCATGCGCTACAACACCTGAACTTCTGTGATTTCCATAACTGGCCCTTTTTGTTCCCTTTTGTATTAGAGTAGTTTGATATCTGACCTGTTATGTTTACTGTATTTGGACTTCTATTATGTATCAGTGGTCATAGCTGACCTTCTTTGATTATGTAATGTGAACTTCTGCTGATTAGGTATTTGTGTTCTACATGATTTTTTTGTAGGCTGTTGATGATGGTGCTAGGGTTGAGGAGGATGTTTTACCTGTGCATGAACCTGCTCCTGTGCATGAACTTGCCCCTGTGCATGAACCTGCTCCCGCGAGTGATGTATTAGTTGATGAGGTTCATGGCAGTGAAAATAAAGTACCATTTTTCTTGTCCATTTGTCTCATTTTTTTATTTTACTTGTTTGTGCATTTTATCTCTTTGTGCCCCTTTGTAATGACTTTCTGTTCTTTGTTGCAGATTGATGTTGCTAGTATTCCTCCAGAGAAGGTTGCAGACAAGTCCGTGTCAGGCACCGGCTGCTCCGACGGGGTGGACCCAACTGAACCTCAGTCGTCCATTGGCGCTGAGGTTTCTGATGCTGAGCAGGGCAAGACAACTGGAGATATCATTTTGGAGAAAGATCCCGTCGAGGCTGCTGTTGAGACTGGTGATAGTGCTGCTGTAGGCCCGGAGAAGTCTCCTGCATCAGAGCCATTAGTTGTTGTTGATGCTTGTTCTCCAGTTCTTCCTATTGCAGCACAACCAACAATTTTTGTTGTTTCAGATTCTCCAGCTGCTCTAGCTGCTGCTGGTGTCCTTGCCGACGACCCTGCAATGTCTTCTGGAGATGACGATAAAGAGACTGAAAGCGATAGGTTTGGAGAGGAGGTTGATCATTCCAGTGCTGCCACTGGTCTAGGCAAGAATCCATAAAGAGAGGAGCATGCTTCTCTCTTCTTTCCCCATCCCCGTCCCTTTTGTTGTTGGTTTTTGTCCATGATATCCATGTGAACTGCCTGTGTGGTGCAAGTTGAACTTCTGGTTTGTGCTTTCTCGTGTGGTTTGTAAATAAAGTTAAGTGAACCAGTTTCTATGTGGGGGAAGGCTTGTAATGCATGGGATGTGTTGTTTATAATCCTGTGGTTTTATCTTTTCTGGTGTAGCAGCTGAGATGTGCTTGTGTTTGAATGTTGTGCTTGAATGTTGCTCTTAATTAAACTGTCGTGATCTATGTGCTTGAATGTTGCTCTTAATTTCTATTTCTTTTGCTGAGCAGATAGTGAACTTGCTGTCGTCCGAAAGAAGGTTGATGACTTTTATTTCAGTGTAACTAGGCTTAAGAATGATCGTTCTAAGAGGTGAGTGCAGCTGGTCAGAACTTACATCCATCTACCACTATGAACTGCCTGTGGTTTCATACCTGAACTTATTTACTCTATGTTGCTGAACTTCTATTTTACTTCTCTGGTGCTGAACATCTAGCCTTTTTGTACTGCCTGTTGTGATGTAGCTGAACTTCTGTGCTTGTATGTGTTATGAACTTCTTGAGTTCCTGATGCTGAACTTCTTTTACTTTCTATTGCTTGTTTTAGATCAAAGATTATGTTCGAAAACAACGAGTCTGAAGCTTCTGTTGAAGATGTCGCAATATCTTTTGCTCCTCGCAGAATGCTTCGATCTAATGTGGTTGAGGTTGCACTCTATTGTCTACGTGCGAAATACCAGGGATCATACAAACTCATCCTGCCGTATTGGGTTTGTGTAAGTCAACCCTATAGTAATTTCTTTTCTGTTTTGTTCCTTACCATTTTAGTTAAAACTTGTTTGTCTCATTTTGTATTTTCATATGTTGGTGTTGTCTGCATTATTTGAGGACAAGATTTCCAGAGGTCATTTCGATTCCCGAGTGAGGAAGTACTTTTTGGCGACTGGTCCAGATAGCATGGATGCACATGATTCTGTAAGCAATATCTTGTTCTTTGTCTCTGTATTAGTTTGCACTGCGATCCACTCTATTTATATTGTTTTATTTTTCTTTGCACCGTTTGATATTAATTTTCAGTTTTTAATGATTCGTGTGTTTATGTTGCTTCAGGTTGTTTTCCCCACTTTTGACCTGCCTGAAATTCCTGCTCACTTGGGTGCTGTTGGTCATTGGGTTTCGATATTTCTTGACCTGAAGAATTCAAGGTTCCAGCTTCTCGACTCCCACTATGGACCAGACGATGACTATGCGGTACGCCTGTTTTGGCGGATGACTGATAACATCAAGAAGCTTTGGAAAGATGCCAGCAACGACAGGGAGACACCCTTCAGTCCTATTACTATTGACCATTTCCCTTTGGATTGGATTGATGTCCCCCAGCAGAATAACAAGTATGAGTTCCACTTTCTCTCTATCACTTCTGTTTAACTGTAGTTGTACGTAAGCTGCGACGTCTTTTATTCGTTGTCTATCTTTTTTGTTCTAACACTGTTTCTTTTTTGTGTTTGATGGCAGTATCGACTGCGGATTCTTCATGCTTACGAATGTTAATTCGTTCCATGATGGGGTTCTTGCAAATTATTCCCATGAAAATATCACGGATATCAGGAAGACAAGGCTGTACTCAATTGCTTCTTCTAACCTGTTTGAGACAGACTTCCAAGGTCTGTTTGGCTACTATACATGTAAGTCTTGAAACTTGGACTGCTTACCTGTACTGCATCTTTTATTCTACACGAACTTCATTTTGTTTCTTGAACTTGAACTTCTGCTTGAGATCTGACTGGGCTGCTGGTTTCAGATGGAGAGGAGCATTTCTTCTACATGAACTTCATTTTTATGTTTTTTATTTTGCTTGTGTATTTTGTTTCAGTATTTTCTTTCCTTTCATTGCTTACTTGGACACGAGCATTTCTTCTACTTGAACTTCAGAGATGATACCTTTCTATGCTTTTGTTAGCTGTAGTTGAATGTTTTCCAATTCATCAGTTTTATCTTGAACTGCGCCTTGGGTTGTGCCTGAACTTCATTTAGTTTTTAAATGCAACACGTTTTTTTAGGTCAGCTTGAGTAGTAACCATGTCGTCTATATTAGTTGGACTGTAAAATGTGCTGTACCTGAACTTCAGTTATATTTAATGGTCTTTTTTCTCTTCCTTTTCTTTGACAGTGGAGCCATTGGACTTGACCGGTTACCACTACTCATTCCTCGGGTCACAGGAATACCAGCCTAGGGAGGAATCGATGAGTACAACTCCGAGAGAAGATGATAGCTCTTGAACCCTTATTCATTCCAAGTTGGGGAAGCAGGCTGTTTGTATTTGTGGTGCTCCAAGCACCCCTTGCTCTAGAAGGTTGGTGTAGTCGAAGCAGTTGAAGCAGAGGTGATTTCGTCGGATTATGATTTTGAGAAGATTGCTTACCGGAAGAATGGTAAATCTGCTGCTGGTACTGTTGCTGGGAAAGGTGGGAAGAATGCTGTCATCACCAGGAGGAAACCGGCAGTTGAGTCTGGCAACATAACTTCCTCCACGAGAGCATCAAGATTGCCTTTGAAGTGGCGTTCTGCTGTCGCTCCCCTAAATAAATACAGTTACCCTCATCTATCCGATGCCCGGAAGTTGAGACAGTATGTGCTTCGTGAAGATGGTCTGAATAAGTATTCTGAGTGAGTTTTCTTCTTCTTATTTTTGTTGCTGCCAGAGATGCTACTTTGTTCTGAACTTCTGTTGTTATAGTATGTGATCTTCTGTTCATTTCTCCTTGCATTGGAGTTATAGTGTATGAACTTCTATTGTTATAGTATCTGAACTTCTGTTCATCTCTCCTTGCCTTTGAGTTATAGTATCTGAACTTCTGTTTGTTATTGTATCTGAACTTCTAATTTTTTTCCCATCCTTTTAAATCTGCAGCACAAGCTACTGCATGTTTACCATCCCTGGGAATGTGATTGACCTCACAGGACGTGTCCTTTATACTCTTTTCGGTGAAGGGCAGCAGATGGAAGGAGACATAATGGATTATCTCATAAACATGTGGAAGGATAAGCCAGAGACCTCTGAGATCTTCTCTTGTGCTGACATGGTTGTACTTAGTCCCTACTTCATACATGTTTTAGTTCTTTGCACCCCTATCTCCCTTTTTTCCTCTAGTTTTGGTGTAGTGGCATTTGGGAGGTGTTTTAATTCTATTTTTGTGCATGCACAGTACTGCCTGGAGTATGATTTTTTCGCTGCAACAGTTCCAAAGTTCGATGCAAAAAAATCTGCTAATCTCCTCCGAATGTTTGTTCGCAAGGAAGAAGACCTTCTTAACTCAAAGCTGGTTAGGTTTTCATAACTCTTGCTTTTTTTAATTTTATGTACATCCTTTTGCTGAGTTTGTCAAGAAGTTTTTGTTCATCCCGGTTGTTCAATACCTATGCTTTATAGTTTGTGTTCACTGTTTCTTTCATTCTTGGCAGGTTTTTTTGACACTATTCAA
The DNA here is from genome assembly GCA_011799875.1 of Thinopyrum elongatum. NCBI lineage: Eukaryota > Viridiplantae > Streptophyta > Magnoliopsida > Poales > Poaceae > Thinopyrum > Thinopyrum elongatum. The sequence goes on from CM022303.1 coordinate 370,389,746, forward strand.
GCCAATTGACACAATAGCGCACTACAGTGTGTATGTGCTGAATAGATATCGTGGGAGCATTGACATCCTTGATTCACTTCCTTACACTAATAAGGGAATGTCACGAACAAGTTTCCACGGAGACTGCCAAAATATCGTGAGTGTTTCTTAGCCTGAACCTCCTTTCATATTTGCTTGTTTGACACGAAGTTTATTATGCATTCTATTGACAAAATATCTTTCTGTCTCTTTTTTGGTAATACTGCTTGAACTGACTATCATTTGACAGTTGAACTTCTGGTATTTGTTTAGCTGGATCTTATGCAAGTGTCACTTTTATGTACCTGAACTTAACTATTTTGGTTAACATGTTTTTGACTTCATCTTATTTGTCATTTCTGGCAGATCAAGAGATTTGTTGGGTTGCTCGAGGAGGTGTACGGCAAGGCTGCGTACAAAGCGAGCAAGCAGCCTAACTGGGCGAATATTGCAAAGAGGCCGACTTTTATCAATGTTCCAAAGCAAGTGAATAATGATTGTGGTTTCTTTGCCGTGAAGTTCTGCTCTACATATGATGGTGATGAGCTTGTTGATGATTTTGGTGATGTGAAGGTATGTTTTGTCCTTGTTCTTATCTCATCATCCTTTCATTTTTCTTGTGTGTTTTTGCTGAGACGCTCCTGTTGTGGTTTTAGTTATGCTTTACTAAACCATCATTTCATTTCTTGTTGGCAGGCTGCTGCAGATGACTGGAAGGCCGAGTTCATGCACACTCTAATCTTTAGCCAGAAGAATGAAATCGTGCGTACAGAGCTTCCTGCCAAGATCCGGTCCTTGGGCCCGTGATTTCGAAGCATTAGTTTCAGTGTAGATTTGATTTCGTAAAGATTTAGGTTTTGATAATGATTGGAACGATTCTGCAAAGATTTGGTTGTAAGAATGGTTTAGTAATTTGTGTATCTATAGCTGCAGCACTATTACTTATGATATTCAGGACAAATGTATTTGGTGTGAAGAATGATTTTGGCTTTGTGAATTTTCAATGTGCTGCATCGTTTTCAGTATCCATGTGTTGTATGTTTTTCCCCAACAGATGTACTTGTACTTCTCTTTGGGCTATGGTTGAACTGCTGGTTTTTTTTGTGTTGTTTAATTTTGGGCCCCAACATATGATCTTTGACTTGAACTTCTGCTTGGGATCTGGCTGGGCTGCTGGTTTCAGATGGAGAAGATTTTCTATGTTGTGTAATGTATTGGTATTTTTCAACTCAACCAATATGTTGCCTTTTGCATAGAATCTATATGTGTTTTCTTGTGATTTTTTTCAACTGCGAATGGATTTCAACTATAACTTTGTGCAAAATTATTCTCATACACTCCTTTACGTTTCTTTATCTTTTGTCGGCATTGTACATGAACTTCTGCACGTATCCAAACAGAACTTCATATCTGAACTCGTTGTCTTAGGCTTGCTAACCTTAGTTCATACGGCAATACTTATTTTTTTAAGCTTTTTTTCCTACATCGATTTATATACCAGAACTTCTTCTGTAAGCTGACCTGAACTTCAAACTGTATATTTTATTTGCTGCTTGCTCTTTTATGGAATACAACACCAGCACCTCCTGCCACAATATACCAGAACTTCCACTGTAATCTTACTTGAACTTCATAGTGTACATTTTTCATTTTTATTCTTGCTTGCACTTTTATGGAATACATCACCAGCACAGCACTTCCTCTCATAATATACCAGGACTTCTGCAGTAATATTACTTGAACTTCACAATGTATATTTTTCATTTTATTACTGCTTGCTCTTTCATGCAATACATCACCAGCACCTCCTCTCATACTATACTAGTACTTCTGCAGTAAGCTTACTTGAACTTCTGCTGTATAATTTCTTTGAAACTTCAACAATAAAAGTTCAAGTAAGCTTCTCCTAAAATACTGTTTCAAAAGTGGAATAACATTCTGCACATTGACATGACATAAGTTTGCTTTGTTTAATTGTCCTAGTCTAACTATTCATCAGCCTTGCGCTCCTCCTAGGCTTTGGTTGTAGTGGTTTTTGCTTGACATGTACCTCTTCCTCTTTCTCTTCCTCTCCATCGTCCTCTTCCTCTTCATCATCCTCTTCCTCTTCCTGTTCGCATTCCACTTCCTCTTCCTCTTCTTCGATGGTGTCTTCATCTTCGTCTTCCTCTTTATCTTCCACCACTTTGTTGTTGCTGGCTCTAGGTTTTGCTTTCTGTTTCTTCTCTGGCTTTTTGCTTGTCTTTTTAGCATCTGCGCGCTTCGGGCATGTTCTTGCATTATGTGGTTCATACTCCTTGCATATGCTACAAAGTCTGCTGCTTCCTTTTCTGTGGGTGTGGTCCCTTGTTTTGTTCTATAACTTTGGGCTGCTGTTTTTGAACTTTGGGTTGCTTGACCACCTCGGCATCGTTTCTTTCTAAGAGTGTTGGACAGGTGAACTTGTTGTGTCCTGCAACCTTTTTGCACACACTACATTGCATGTGTCCAAGTGGCACTCCGTTCTCATCGAGCACGACGACTCTTCCTGCAGGTGGTGCGTTTATTTGAGCTCTCTTGTCACTTTTCTTTGCTGCAGAAATTTTCTTCCTACCCTTTGTTTCAGAGTACAGCGGCAGTTTCATCGTCTCTTGCTGCCGCTACTGCATTAATTGGTCAACACCCTGCTTGCATTGGTTGGCTTGAGCAGCGGTCTCGAGCATTTTAGCTGCATAATAATGAAGGTCATCTTCAATTTCAGCATCCTCTTCAGCCATCTTTTCATCAGCATCCGCTCAATTTGCTGAATGTATTGCATCAAGCTCTTCCACAAGCCTCTTGAGAACATAGAAGGCTCTGTCATATTGCTGGTCATATCTCATCGCTTTCTTGTTAACCATCAAATTTAGCTGCAGCAAGATGTCTTGCTTCGATAGTCTTGAGCTGCCATCCGATGCAGTTGTGCTGTAGTCCCTTGTATCAAAGGTTGGTTGTGATTTTGCAGTCTTTGTGTACTGTTTGAGTATATACTTGTCTGGAAATTTGTCAGGCTTCAGGTGGTCCAGTATGTTCATGATGTGAAGGCAGAACAGGCCTGCATTTTTGTGATGAATGCAGAATACATAGTTTGTGAGCCAGCAATGAGTTTCATATATTTGATATGATACTACTAGTTTAGCTATTTAATGAGTTTGTTTTTTCGCTCACCTGTGTGTGTCCAAAGCTTGCATTCACACTCATATATTTCATTCAATGGGTCAGCTACAACCTGGAATTCATGCTTTGACCAGGCAAATCTGCCTTCATCATCATGGCCAGCCTTGTTGTTGTAGTACACAAGGTACTTAGTGGGCTCTGCTGTAGGCTTTGCGCAAAATAGTGTGGCTTTTCTCATCTCGGTGTACACGGCTCTCGTGTACTTGATAGACATGTCTTCCTCATAGCCGTAAGTTGTTTTTGTCACAGGATTGGTCTGCACATGTCAAAAAATAAGATATTAGTCGAAGCAGAGACATTGGTTTCATTTTTTTAAATTCAAAGTGCACATGTTGAAGGAAAACACAATATGATGGGGGTGTTTTTTTTGTCTTCATACCATGCTGGTCATTGTTTGCTTGTTCTCCTTCTGCATCCGAGTTTGTATGCAAGCATTTACCCGCCTAGCAAACTTGTGTAGGTTCTGGGTCCCCTTGACAAACCCTCTCTTGAGCACGTGATTCATGCTCTTGCTTCGTTGTGTGGAAGTCATTCTAGCACAGAAAATGTTCTTGTAATATGCTGAAATTCACATTTTCCTATCACTCCACAGCTGCATCATCATCTGGTCGTTCTCCAGGTTGTACTTGTGCACGAGTTCAGCCCAGGCAGCTTCAAACTCCGTTGGCATCAGCGGCCAGTTTAATATAGCTGCGAACTCCTCTTTGAATGTTTTATACTTTTTGTACAGCAACGCGAGGTATTCCTTGTACTTCTTCAGGATGTGCCAACGGCATAGCTTGTGGACGGTGTTTGGGAATGATTGTGGTATAGCTTTCGCCATCGACGGGCACTGGTCTGCATGAATTAAAAAAATAAAAGTTGCTTCTTTTTGCACTGATGGTGAACTTATGTTGTACAAGTACTTGAACTTCACAGGTAGCAGTATGACTATCTAAAAATGTCACATGTATTTTTCCTTACAGCAGTGTTTTGTTGAACTTCTGTGGTACCAGTGCTTGAACTTCACAGGTAGCAGTAGGACTACCTCACACACAAAATTTTCTATCAGCAGTGTTGTTGAACTTTTGTGGTACCAGTGCTTGAACTTCACATAAATAACTATACTTTTTTGAACATGTTACATATATTTTTCTTACAGCTTTGTCCTTGAACTTCTATGATTCATGTATTTGAACTTCACATTTCATAACTAATTTTTTTCTAAACATGTGGCATATAATTTTGCTTTCTTGTACTGTTTTGTTGGACTTCTATGCTAACAGTGGTTGAACTGCTTGCTTCCCTTTTTTTCAGATAAAACCAATGTACACAATACAGACCCATAGACTGAAAAGATGATGAAACTTGTAAAGTTTTTAATTTTGAACTCACCTGTTAGAATGCAAGTTGGGTGCTGGTTGTTCATGCACCGTACAAATGTATCGAACAACCACTTGAATGACTTTGCATCTTCGTCTCCGATCAGGGCAACAACAAGTATCGTTGACTGCAAGTGATGGTTTGTTCCAACAAACACTCCCAGAGGCATATGAAATCTGTTGGTCTTGTAAGTTGTGTCAAATGTTACGCAATCGCCAAAGTCTTGATACGCTCCTCGACATCTTGCATTGGACCAGCAAATGTTTTTAACTGATTTGTCGCTATCTACTTGTATGTCATAGAAAAACTCATCATTGATTGCCTTCATGTCTTTAAAGAAAGATACAAGTTTCAATACATCATCCAAATCATCTTTCCTTGCATTCATGGCTTTCCTGCAATTTATATGCAAACATGCATTTGTTATTTTTGCTAGCAAAGGGTTGTGACTTAGGATGCTATGTACATTGCAGTATGTGCATTTTTGAATACATACTGGTTTAGTAGGTCTCATCCGGTCATGCTTAGGAAGTAGCTTCCATCTTCATTTTCAGATAGCATGGACATGATTGTTATGTGCTTGACATCATGGTACTGCAGGAGCTTTACGTACTCCAAAATAGTGGGGTCATAATTCTTGTGTGAGTGCAAGAATACCAGCATGTCATAAGATTGCATGAGGTGGTGATTATATTTGTACTCAATGTCCACTGTCACACATGTGTTATCCTCCTGCACCTTCACCCTCATACTTGCATTGCAGCCTGTCCTCTACGATGTTTTATTTCGCTGCCTGTCAGCCTCTGAAACAGAAGTTGTGTGTTTCCCTTGGAACGCGCAAACAAAATACTTGTGATTTTCATCCCCCCCCCGTCTTCCTGATTCCAAAACCAGCGTGTCTGGCATATCTGTTATAAAATTCCCTTGATTTCTTTACATCTTGGAATCGCATCTTTAGTCTTTGGTATTAGATAATCCGGGAGATCCGGCATCTGCAGAAAAAGAAAAAATAATCCAAACGGCACGTTAAAATGCAATTTATGAACTTGTTATCCTGGAGGGAGCAGAAAATTTGCAGATAATACAAGATGCGTATATAAATACCTAAATATTTGTTTCACTTACGTGCGTGTATGATCGCAACTCCACCGGAGTCTGCTGCTGTCCCTTTGGGATGGGGCACGGCGGAGTAATCATAGCAGGATGCAGGAGTGGATCACGAGGAGGAAGGAGGGCTGAAGATGGCCTCTCTCTTGTTTGCGTCCTTTTTGCTTGAGGTGGTTGTGGAGGTACTGCGATCCTGGTTTTGGTCTGCTCTTTTGTTTTGTGAAGCAATCCATCTACCTTATGTCCCATACAATTCTGACTTGTAGCAGCAGCAGCAGGATCCAACGGTGGTAGTGTGCAGAGCACTCTCCTCCATGTGTGTGTTCCTGTTGGATTTGTCCTGGGATCCGGTTTAGTTGCTTCCCTTTGGCATTAACGAGGCACACCAGGATAACCTCCAGAGTTACACGCAGGACTTGAGCTAACCCCCTCCTCCATCAGCGGACTTGGGAGTCTGCTGGTGGATACAAAGAATCCGCGGGGGATTTCCGGCGTCACCCAATTAGGTGGAGGCGCAAAGTTGTGCGGATAGGGCTGTGACCCAGCATCTTGGAAGTCTCCATGTGTTTCAGGTGTCATCCATTTTTGGTCTGGAGAAGGTTGGTAATGCTGTTGGTGCGTTTGAGGTGTGATCCATTGAGGGGGTGGTGCAATGCATACATGCTTACGATTGTGTACTTGCTGCTGGGAACTTCTAAGCTTCTTCATGTGTCTCTTGTCTTGCTGACATAAAAGAAAAAATGTTTATTAGCACACAAGTTACATCTGCCTATACCTTTGTAACAGAACTGAGCATTATTCACAGCCTGAACTTCTCATATAAAAGTGGTGTTCATGTACATATTTGTTTCCCTAGGACAGTCATCACACTCTGCACTGAGCTGAGCATCTGCCAATACTTTTGTACCTGAACTGAGCACCCCTCACAGAATGAACCTCACATTCTGTTAATTCTACACTATTTGATTACTTATATGTACCTGAACTGAGCACTCTCCACAACCTGAACTTCTTGTTTGCAAAGGGGAAATACTGTCTACTGTTAAAAAACCTGAACCTTCATGAGTTTTGAATGGTTGAACCACTAGAGCATACCAACCTGACCTTCATGTGATCAGATGTATGTTTTATTTTCCTTTTATTTTTTGCACACAACCAAATACATACCAACCTGAACTCTAGCACACTTAATAGTTGAACTTCACATGGCTTTTCACATGTGAATACAGGCAGATTTTCCAAATGTTTTGCAGCCTGGACTGAGCTTCACAAACTACCTGAACTTCACATGTGAATGCAGGCAGATTTCCAAATGTTTTGCAGCCTGGACTGAGGCTCACACACTACCTGAACTTCACATGGCTTTTTCACATGTGAATGCAGGCAGATTTCCAAATGTTTTGCAGCCTGGACTGAGGCTCACACACTACCTAAACTTCACATGGCTGTAAGAAAATAGCAAACAGAAGGAAGTTCAACCATACCCTGGCTAGAAGTTCGGCCAACCTTTTTCCAGTAGTAGATAGGCCACCTTGAGAGCAATTCGTCGCGGAGGTAGGAGAGGAATTCCATGGCAATCCATGTCCTGCAGAGGGCGCGAAGTTCATCTGCACGAAGCAAGAAGCTCATGCAAGGCAAGATTGAAGAAGAAGGCAACAAGTGGGAGGAAGTTCATCTACCGTTGCTGGATTTGAAGGCGCCGCCGATGCCGCCTCCGCCACGGAGTTGCTCCATTGACCGAGCCATTCGTCGTAGCTTGCGTCGAGGCCGTCATCTGCTCTGCCAAGGCGTCGGGCGATGAGGATGGAAGGAGGATGAGGCTTCCGGAAGTCCATGGCGGCTTCGCCGCATCCAGGCGACGCGGGCTCCCTCACGCCGGCGTCCACCGTCGCTCGCTCGCCCGCGCCGGTGGTCGGCCAGGAGGTGGCGACAGAGAGGTGGCGCCGGATCCGGTCGTCCAGGAGCTAGAGACGGAGGGGAGGCGCCGGATTCGGTCGGCCAGGAGATGGAGGGAGAACGGGAGGGGGGGGGGGGAGGCGCCGGATCCGGCGAAGATAGCGGCGAACCACGGGGGGATGTCGGGGATAGAGGGGGGTTGGTCGGCTCGGGATCGGGATCGCGGGATCAGGTGGATCCTGTCGGGGCGGCCTCGGGATCCTGTGGGTCGGGCCGGCAGTTCAGAAGTTCAGGAGGGGTTCTGTCGGGCCATTATAGGGGCTGCTATCATCCAATTAACTATTCTAATCCTGGGATTAGAATAGTGCTGTCCTATATATATATATATATATATATATATATATATATATATATATATATATATATATATATATATATATATATATGTCACCCCACTTCAAGCCGGCAAGAGGGATTCATGTGTATGCATGCGCCCAAACTTAGGTCTGGAATCTCACCATATCGATGCACTACTATACGGTAACACGAACCAAAAGAAGAAGAATACACCCTGGTAACCTCTCTCGTTGTCGGTCGAAGTAATGGATGTCCACGCAGGTGTAACACCCCGGTAGTTATGTTATAGTAATCCCATGCCTAATGATGCCATGACATCATAATCATTTTTGCGAATCCTCACTTTGTATCAAAGCAAACTCAAATCCAGATTCAAATGCCAAGTCAAATAATAATTTTATAAAATAACATTTTAAAAATGTTCCTTAAGTTGAAAATATTCACTACATAATTGTCATGCTTTAAGCAAACATTTGTGGAGATGTTTAAAATAACTCTGGAATTTATAACAGTGGGCCAACAGCCAATTATTTGACCTTTTCAATTTCTGAAAATAGTTGGACACTCCCAAATGCTTTGAAACTTTTTGTAGCAACCCAGAATATTGCGCTGTATTTTTGTGCCAAGTTTTGTATTAAACAAAACTCATTTAGTAGCTCAAATAAAATGCAAAGTAGGAAAGAAATAAATAAAACAGAAAAATAATAAAACATAAATGGCCTATTCTACTGGGCACTATGGCCCTCTAGCAAACTGGACGGCCCATCCCACCTCCACCTCTCCTTCCACCTCACTACAGGAGGAGGGGAGGCGTGGCAGCTATCCGACCAGCCATGGCAGCGCCATCCGTGTGTGGCGGCCATCCCTGAAACCCCTACCGGCGCATAAGGACCCTGCGACCCTCGCCAAGCCTAGCTTCCCCCAGATCCCCTTTTCTCTCCCACCTCGCGTCGCCCCCTCTCCCCGCGCCAAACCGTCGCGGCTGTCACCATGGTCACCGCCGTTCTCGCGGTCACCGTCGTCCCCGAGCCTCGCAAGGACGTCCAGAGGCCACGCCATCCTCGTCTTCGTCAACTACGGGCATGGGCTCGAGCTGCCTGGTGCCACCACATCGCCATCTAGTCGTCTTCTTCATCCTCGGAATGCCGGCCTCCTTCACCGATTCCTCGTTGTCTGTGCCTCCCCGACCTACCTCTCCTCGCCTTCGAGCTCCGCATTGAGGTTCTCTCCCTGTTCCCCGCCTTTCCCCCTTGATCCCGTCGTAGTTGGCCGCGGCCCTGACTTCAGTCGCCGTGGCAGGGAGCCCAAGCTCCGCTCGCTGCACCCACTGCCCATTGTCACGAGCCCTGGCCGCGCCCGCGCCCCTTCCCCTGGCCACGCGCCCGCCCGGGCCAACCCCCGCACCGTGCTGCCGCGCCCTGCTCTCGTGCTACTGATACGTCCATTTTGCATCATGTTTTCCTACTATTATTTATAATGTTTTTATGCATAATAATGCTTTTTGGATTATTTCTAATGCCTTTTTTCTCTCATAATATGCAAGGTTTACACAAAGAGGGAGAATGCCGACAGCTGGAATTCTGGACCTGAAAAAGCTACATCAGAGTTACCTATTCTGCACATCTCTAAATGAGCTGAAAATTTATAGAGAATTGTTTTGCAATATATGAAGAATATTGGAGCAAATAACTACCAAAGGGGGCCCACCAGGTGGGCACAACCCACCTGGGCACGCCAGGGAGCCCACGCGTGCCCTGGTGGGTTGTGCCCTCCTCGTCCCACCTCGGGTGCCCCTCTTCTGGTATATAAGTCATTTTGACCTAGAAAAAATAACGGGAGGACTTTTGGGACGAAGCGCCGTCATCTCGAGGCGGAACTTGCCCAGGAGCACTTTTACACTCCGACGGAGTGATTCCGCCCGGGGAACTTCCCTCCCGAAGGGGGAAATCATCGCCATCGTCATCACCAACAACTCTCCCACCTTTGGGAGGGTCATCTCCATCAACATCTTCAACAACACCATCTCCTCTCAAACCTTAGTTCATCTCTTGTGTTCAATCCTTGTACCGAAACCTTAGATTGGTACTTGTGGGTGACTAGTAGTGTTGATTACATCTTGTCGTTGATTACTAAATGGTTTATTTGGTGGACGATTATATGTTCAGATTCATTATGCTATTTAATACCACTCTGATCTTGAGCATGATTATTATTTGTGAGTGTTACTTTTTTTCTTGAGGTCACGGGAGAAATCATGTTGCAAGTAATCATGTGAACTTGATATGTGTTCGATATTTTGATGATATGTATGTTGTGATTCCCTTAGTGGTGTCATGTGAACGTCCACTACATGGCACTTCACCATATTTGGGCCTAAGGAAATGCATTGTGGAGTAGTTATTAGATGATGGGTTGCTAGAGTGACAGAAGCTTAAACCCTAGTTTATGCGCTACTTTGTAAGGGACTGATTTGGATCCAAAAGTTTAATGCTATCGTTAGATTTTATTTAATACTTTTCTCATAGTTGCGGATGCTTGCGAGGGGGTTAATCATAAGTAGGAGGTTTGTTCAAGTAAGAACAGCACCTAAGCACCGGTCCACCCACATATCAAATTATCAAAGTAGCGAACATGAATCAAACCAACATGATAAAAGTGACATGATGAAATTCCCGTGTACCCTCAAGAACGCTTTGCTTATCATAAGAGACCGTTTTGGCCTGTCCTTTGCCGCAAAAGGATTGGGCTACCTTGCTGCACTTTATTTACCATTACCGTTACTTGCTCATTACAAATTATCTTGCTATCAAACTACCTGTTACCGACTATTTCAGTGCTTGCAGAAAATACCTTGCTGAAAACCACTTGTCATTTCCTTCTGCTCCTCGTTGGGTTCAACACTCTTACTTATTGAAAGGACTATGATTTATCCCCTATACTTGTGGGTCATCAAGGCTCTTTTATGGCATGGTTGCCGGGGACTGAAGCACTCTTGGTAAGGGAAAATTATTACTACATGCTGAAATTTATTGTCACTTGTTTCTATGGAGAATCATCCTTTGAGGGGTTTGTTCGGGGTATCTTCACCTCGACCGGAACCACAATTAGCTACACCTCAACCTACTGCACCTACTGAAAATATTGGTTATGAAATTCCTTCGGGTATGATAGAACAACTGCTAGCTAATCCTTATGAAGGAGATGGAACCGAACATCCTGATATGCACTTGATATATGTGGATGAAATTTGTGGATTATTTAAGCTTGCAGGTTTGCCCGGAGATGAAGCTAAGAAGAGGGTTTTCCCTTTAGCTTTGAAGGGAAAAGCATTGGCATGGTATAGGCTATGTGATGATATTGGATCTTGGAACTGGAATCGATTGAAATTGGAGTTTCACCTAAAATTTTATCCTATGCATCTAGTTTATCGTGATCGGAATTATATACATAATTTTTGGCCTCGTGAAGGAGAAAGTATCGCTCTAGCTTGGGGGAGGCTGAAGTCAATGTTATATTCATGCCCCAATCATGAGCTCTCTAGAGAAATTATCATTCACAATTTTTATGGTCTGCTTTCTCGTGATGATCAATCCATGCTCGATACTTCTTGTACTGGTTCTTTTATGAAGAAGACTATTGAATTCAGGTGGGATCTTTTGGAAAGAATTAAACGCAACTCTGAAGATTGGGAACTTGACGAAGGTAAAGATTCGGGTATTAAGCTTGAATTTGATTGGGTTAAATCTTTTATGAATACCGATGCTTTTCACAAGTTTAGCACTAAATATGGACTTGACTCTGAGATAGTAGCCTCTTTATGTGAATCATTTGCTACTCATGTTGATCTCCCTAAGGAGAAATGGTTTAAATATCATACACCTATTAAAGAAGAAATTAAAGAACCGATCATAGCTAAAGATGAAACTATTATTTACAATGTTGACCCAGTTGTTCCTACTACTTATATTGAAAAACCACCTTTCCCTGTTAGGATAAAGGAACATGCTAAGGTTTCAATTGTGGTTCGTAGATGTAATATTAGAGTACCTAAACCTGCTGAACAAATTAAAGTAGAACCTAGTGTTGCTATGGTTAAAGATCTCTTGGTAGAAAATATCGATGGGCATGTTATTTACTTCTGTGATGAAGCTGCTAGAATTGCCAAACCTGATGAAAAAGATAAACATAGACCTGTTGTTGGCATGCCTGTTGTCTCAGTCAAAATAGGAGATCATTGTTATCATGGCTTATGTGATTTAGGTGCTAGCGTGAGTGCTATTCCCTTTACCTTATACCAAGAAATTATGAATGACATAGCAACCGCCGAAATAGAAGACATAGATGTTACTATTAAACTTGCTAATAGAGACACCATCACACCACTAGGGATTGTTAGTGATGTAAAGTTCTTGTGTGGGAAAAGGAAATACCCTACTGATTTTCTAGTTCTTGGTTCCCGACAAGATGACTTTTGTCCCATTATCTTTGGTAGACCTTTCTTGAACACTGTCAATGCCACTATAGATTGTCATAAACAAACTATCAATGTTAGCTTTGGAGATGAGTCTCATGAATTTAATTTTTCCAAGTTTAATAGACAACCTCATAAGAAAGAATTGCCTAGTAAGGACGAAATAATTGGTCTTGCTTCTATTGCCGTGCCTCCTACAGATCCTCTAGAACAATATTTGCTAGACCATGAAAATGATATGCACATGCATGAAAGAAATGAAATAGATAAAAATTTCTTCGAACAACGACCTCTGCTAAAGCACAATTTGCCTATTGAAACTCTAGGAGGTCCTCCTCCACCTAAAGGTGATCCTGTGTTTGAATTAAAACAATTGCTTGACACTTTGAAATATGCTTATCTTAATGAGAAAAAGATATATCCTGTTATTATTAGTGCTAACCTTTCGGAACATGAAGAAGAAAGATTATTAAAAATTCTGAAGAAGCACCGAGCTACTATTTGATATACTCTTGATGATCTTAAGGGCATTAGTCCCACTCTCTGTCAGCCCAAGATTAATATGGAACCTGATGCTAAACCCGTTGTTGATCATCAACGACGTTTGAATCCTAAGATGAAAGAAGTGGTAAGAACTGAAATATTAAAGCTTCTGGAAGCAGGTATAATCTATCCCATAGCTGATAGTAGATGGGTAAGTCCCGTTCATTGTGTCCCTAAGAAGGGAGGTATTACTATTGTTCCTAATGATAAAAATGAACTTATCCCACAATGAATTGTTACTGGCTATAGAATGGTAATTGATTTTAGAAAATTAAATAAAGCAACTAGAAAGGATCATTACCCTTTGCATTTTATTGATCAAATGTTGGAAAGACTAACTAAGCACACACACTTTTACTTTCTTGATGGATATTTTGGTTTTTCTCAAATACCTATTTGACAACCCGATCAAGAGAAAACCACCTTTACTTGCCCTTCTGGAACTTATGCTTATAGACGTATGCCTTTTGGTTTATGCAATGCACCTGCTACCTTTGAAAGATGCATGACTACTATATTCTTTGATTTTTGTGAAAAGATTTTTGAGGTTTTCATGGATGATTTTTCTGTATATGGAACTTCTTTTGATGATTGCTTGAGCAACCTTGATCAAATTTTGCAGAGATGTGAGCAAACTAATCTTGTCTTGAATTGGGAGAAGTGCCACTTTATGGTTAATGAAGGTATTGTTTTGGGGCATAAAATTTCTGAACGACGTATTGAGGTGGACCAAGCTAAAGTTGATGCAATTGATAAAATGCCATGTCCTAGATATATTAAAGGTATTCGTAGTTTCCTGGGTCATGCTGGTTTCTGTAGGAGGTTCATTAAAGACTTCTCTAAAATTTCTAGGCCTCTTACAAATCTTTTACAACAGGATGTTGCATTTGTTTTGATGATGATTGTGTAGAAGCCTTTGAAACACTTAAGAAAGCCTTAATTTCTGCATCTATTATTCAACCACCTGATTGGAACTTGCCTTTTGAAATTATGTGTGATGCTAGTGATTATGCTGTTGGTGCTGTTCTAGGACAAAGAGTTGATAAGAAATTAAATGTTATCCATTATGCTAGCAAAACTCTAGGCAGTGCCCAAAGAAATTATGCTACCACTAAAAAAGAATTTTTAGTAGTTGTGTTTTCTTGTGATAAATTCAGATCTTACATTGTTGATTCTGAAGTCATTGTTCACACCGATCATGTTGCTATTAAATATCTTATGGAAAAGAAAGATGCTAAACCTAGACTTATTAGGTGGGTTCTCTTGCTACAAGAATTTGATTTACATATCACTGATAGAAAAGGAGCTGAGAACCCCGTAGCTGATAACTTGTCTAGGTTAGAAAATATTCTTGATGACCCACTATCTATTGATGATAGCTTTCCTGATGAACAACTAGCTGCAATAAACGTTTCTTATAACACTCCTTGGTATGCTGACTATGCTAATTATATTATTGCTAAATATATACCACCTAGTTTCACATACCAACAAAAGAAAAAAATTCTTCTATGATTTAAGACATTACTTTTGGGATGACCCACATCTTTATAAAGAAGGAGTAGATGGTATTATTAGACGTTGTGTACCTGAGCATGAATAGGAACAAATCTTACGGAAATGTCACTCCGAAGCTTATGGAGGGCACCATGCGGGAGATAGAACTACTCACAATGTATTGCAATCTGGTTTTTATTGGCCTACGCTCTTCAAGGATGCCCGTTAGTTTGTGTTATCTTGTGATGAATGCCAAACAATTGGTAATATCGACAAGCATCAAGAAATGCCTATGAATTATTCACTTGCTGTTGAACCATTTGATGTTTGGGGTTTTGATTATATGGGACCTTTTCCTTCCTCTAATGGGTAAACACATATTTTGGTTGTTGTTGATTACGTTACTAAGTGGGTAGAAGCTATTCCAACTAGTGGTGCTGATCATAACACTTCCATTAAAATGCTTAAAGAATTTATTTTCCCGAGGTTTGGAGTCCCTAGATATTTAATGACTGATGGTGGTTCACACTTTATTCATGGTGGTTTCTGTAAAATGCTTGCTAAATATGATGTTAACCATAGAATTGCATCACCCTATCATCCTCAATCTAGTGGTCAAGTTGAACTTAGCAATAGAGAAATAAAACTAATATTACAAAAAACTGTTAATAGGTCCCGAAACAATTGGTCTAAGAAATTGGATGATGCACTTTGGGCCTACAGAATAGCATATAAAAATCCTATGGGTATGTCTCCTTATAAAATGGTTTATGGAAAAGTTTGTCATTTGCCTCTTGAGTTAGAACATAAAGCATATTGGGCGATTAAAGAACTCAACTATGATTTCAAACTTTTCGGTGAAAAGAGGTTATTTGATATTAGCTAACTAGATGATTGGAGAACCCAAGCCTATGAAAATGCCAAATTATTTAAAGAAAAAGTTAAAAGATGGCATGACAAAAGAATCCAAAAGCGGGAATTCAAAGTTGGAGAATATGTTCTTTTGTACAACTCCCGTTTCAGATTCTTTGTTGGAAAACTTCTCTCTAAATGGAAAGGACCATATATCATTGAGGAGGTTTATCGCTCTGGAGCTATCAAAATAAATAATGCCGATGGAACTAACCCGAAGGTGGTCAATGGGTAAAGAATTAAACACTATATCTCAGGTATGCCTATTAATGTTGAAAGCAATATTATTCAAACCATGACACCGGAGGAACACATAAAAGAGACCTTCCGGAACACTCCAAAATCCCTAAAAAGAGGAGGTACATGATACGGTAAGTAAACAGTGTCGTGGTAGAACACGGCCACCTATGAGGCCATCGGCCGCTTTGTGGTTCGGCAGGGGGGAGGACGCATTGCACAAAGAGCGGAGGACGTGGGACAGCACAGCAGTGGTGACACTGGTGGTTTTTACCCAGGTTCGGGCCGCTGAGAAGCGTAAAACCCTACTCCTGCTTTGGTGGATTGATGTGGAGACCGTGAAGAACGTGCGGAGTTCGAGCCCGGCAAGGTCGCCTCGGGGGAAGAGCAGCTACGCGCGTATGAGTACACGAGGGTCTGAATTCCTTTCTAAGGTTGCCATGGTCCTCCTTTTATATGCCAAGGGGTTACCACAATGGTAAAATGGTCATTATCCAGCGATTAGATAGCTAACAGTGCTATCATACCAAACTCTGGCAGTTAGGACAAAGCGCATTAAATGCGCTGCCATGTGTCATGCTGTGGATGCGGCCCGGCAGGCCTGCCTCGCTGCTTTAGTCATCTTCCACCTGCTTGCTTGACACGCCTCTGGACGGATGTCATATGGGGTGATCTTCCTCCTAAATGGATGCCACATGCCAAATGATAGCCACTTAGTTATCTGGGGGCTCGACACCACACCGATGGGTGACTTGCGTTGCGATGCGGTGGAGCGGTGGAGCCTTGGTGGGGATGTAGGCCGCCAGCGGCCTCGGCAACCCTTGCCGGGGAAGTCTTGGGACTTGTCTTCGGGGTGGCCTCGGCCTGACCGGGCTCGCCTGCCCGGCAAGGGAGGTTTTTCCTTAGTGATCTCTTGCTGTCTTGGTTTGTCTTGGTCTTCTTGATCCGCCCTTTGATTCCCCAAAGAGATCTCTCTCTGGCTTGGTCCTGCCTTGAATGCTTAGTGTTGGTCATATTTCTGCCACTTGAGCCTGTGTATAGTCTGGGCAACATACGCAAGGGTTTGTTGTATCGACAGGAGCCCCCGGGCCTGGCCCAAACTTGCTGCCGAGCATCGTTGGGGTAGGCCCCATCAGGTACACAGGCAGGGGTCTTGCGCCAATATTTTCTTCTTTCTTGATTTTTTCATCTTGCTTCTTCATTAACCTATGCTTGAATCAGTTTCCGGTTCTCACGCTCGTCGTGTGATGCCAAACATGGTGGGGACCATCCTGTTATGGCCCATGAATGACTTTATCCCATGGGGCGGTAACTGCCATTTCACTCTTCCCACTACAACCTCTCTTTCCGCCACGTACGGCGCAAGCGCCGCGCAGGGTAGGTAACAGACCCACGAGGTGCAGGGAAGAGTGCTATGACAGGAACCCAAACTCTCCGGATTAGTGCAAATGCGCGGCCGATGGGCTCGGCCACCGTCCGCAGCTTAGGCAGGTCGGATCCAAAGGAGCCCTCGGGAGTAGGTGGAGAGCCAGCCCCCAGCCCCGGCTCGCCTATAAAGAGGGAGCGCTAGGGGGAGTGGAGGCATCCATCCACGCACTTCTGCCTTCTTCTTCCTTGCCTCCTTCTTTGTGATGCTTAAAGGGAGAGGTCGGGGCCAGGCCCCGGACCTCGGTTCGGGGGTGATGACTCTGAAGGCTAGTATTACCACTTGGGGAGTGAGTCTGGTCTGGGGACGTGGGAGGCGCGGCGACCGCAGTGGGGGCGATCGTGGTTCGCGGCGGCTCGCCAGCGAACGCCACAGCGACCCCGGTATGGAAGGGGTTGCGCTTCTTCATGATAATGGAGCGCTCGCGCTTCCGTGAGCTCGCCGTCCGGGGGAGAGGCGTCGCCCCCGCTGCAAGCTATCGGAGCTCGTCAACATGTCGGCGGAGCCCTTAGGGCCTCTGGCGTCCGCCCGTGGGAACACGCTTGGGATCTTCAGCAATCCCAGCACTGCTCTCTTCGACGAGGTCAGGGATGACGCTGACGACGGCGGTGCCCTCCTGCCCGCCAAGGTGGGGAGTGGTGCTCCCCACACGCCACGGATGATGTCATCACCGTCAGCCGCTCCTTCAGGGGAGGTGGCAGGCCAAAGGCTCAGCGCCCCCCAGAGCGACAATGATGAGAAAAAAATAGGCGAAGACGGAGAAGGCGGGTGGCAAGCCGTCATGTCGGAGTATGATGGCACCGACGCCTTCGTCTCGTATTGTCGGCCTACTGCTCCGTCTTTCCACTCTTCCCCTTCCTCCTCGGCAACATCATCACCAGCTTCTTCTGGACGGTTGCTAGGGAGGGGACGCTCTCTTGGTGCCTTCGCCTCCTCCAGCAGTCTTCTAGCTGAGCCTCGGCAGGGTCTCCCTGCTGGCGCCTGCGCTGGCGTGTCCTGCTGGTCCTGGTGGTGGCGACCATGGCGCCACCCAGCTGATCTCTCTGTCTCCCTCCTTCGCAGCCTCGCCACTCGTGGCCTTGTCAGGCTGCTCCCGATGGGCTCTGATGGAATCAGGCTGGGCTTCTACAAAGGCACTCTTTAGGATCGAAAGTTGGTCTAGAGGGGGGTGATTAGACTACTTGACCAAATAAAAATCTAACCTTTTCCCAATTTTAAGTGTTGGCAGATTTTAGCAACTAGTACAAGTCAAGCAATCGACCTACACATGCAATTCTAAGATTGTAGTAGCGGAAAGTAAAACATTGCATATGAAGGTAAAGGGAAGGGTTTGGAGAAGGCAAACGCAATGTAGACACGGAGATATTTGGCGTGGTTCCGATAGGTGGTTCTATCGTACATCCACGTTGATGGAGACTTCAACCCACAAAGGGTAACGGTTGCGCGAGTCCACGGAGGGCTCCACCCACAAATGCTCCACGAAGAAGAAACCTTGTCTATCCCACCATGGCCATCACCCACGAAGGACTTGCCTCGCTCGGGTAGATCTTCACGAAGTAGGCGATCTCCTTTCCCTTACAAACTTCTTGGTTCAACTCCACAATCTTGTCGGAGGCTCCCAAGCGACACCTAACCAATCTAGGAGACGCCACTCTCCAAAAGGTAATAGACGGTGTGTTGATGATGAACTCCTTGCTCTTGTGCTTCAAATGATAGTCTCCCCACCAAACAACTCTCTCTCTCACAGACTTGGCTATGGTGGAAAGAAGATTTGAGTGGAAAGCAACTTGGGGAAAGCTAGAGATAAAGATTCTCGGTCTCAACACATGAGTAGGTGGTCCTCTCTCAGAAAATGAGTAGTGAAGTGTAGGCACATTCTGATGGCTCTCTCACAAATGGAGAAGGGGGTGGAGGGGTATATATAGCCTCCACACAAAATCCAACGGTTACACACATTTGACCCAACTCGGTCAGACCAAATAGAAGAACTCGGTGAGACCGATTCAGTTCAAAATGTGAACGTTAGGAATCTCGGTGGGACCGACTGGAACAACTCGGTGGGACCGATGTGCAAGGGCTAGGGCAAAACCTCATCTCAGTGAGACCAATTGCTTGAAATCGGTGAGACCGATTTCAGCAAAGAGCAAACAGAGAGTTGGTCAAGCAAACTCGATGGGACCGATTGCTCATTTCGGTGAGACCGAAATGTTACAAAGGGAAACAGAGAGTTTGCAGGGCCATCTCGGTGAGACCGAGATCCGTATCGGTGTGACCAAATCGTCTAGGGTTTATGACAGTGGCTATGTCAAGTGAACTCGGTGGCGCCGGATAGATCAAATCGGTGGGGCCGAGTTTGACTTGGAGTTTTGGACATATTTGGAAATGAGAAAGTGGCTGAGGGTTTTGAAGCAATATCACTAAGCATTTTGGGCAAGTAGACCATAAAGCAACATCATCCCCTTTTAATAGTATTGGCTTTCCTATGGACTCAATGTGATCTTGGATCACTAAAATATAAATGAAGAGTCTTGAGCTTTTGCCAATCTTTGTCCTTAGCATTTTGAGGGGTCGACATCTCTAGTCCATGCCATGCCAATCATTGAACTTTCTGAAATATTAAACTTGAATGGATATTAGTTCAATGAGCTATATGTTGTTATGAATTACCAAAAACCACCCGGGGATTAGTTGCACTTTCAGTCTCCCCCTTTTTGGTAATTGATGACAACATATAGATCAAAGCTTTGACAAATGATAATATGAATGAATACATCATCGCTTTGAGAAGTATGTGATAAGCAAGAGCTCCCCCTAAATTTGTGCATTATTTAAATTTGCTTTTGAATGCAAATGCACAATCGATTAGGATCATGGGTCACTCTTCCATGTCACATACATCTTGGTGAAGCACTCAAAATGATAAGAGTTAAATAACATGCACTCATCACCAAGGGTAGAAGTGATTGATCATACACAAATATCATAGATGTAATCATGCAAGAACACATTAAGGCATAGTATGATCAAACATGATCACAAGAGTATCTCACGAGCATAACAAACATAGTAGCATAGGAATCAAACAACCAAACGATCAAAGCGAATGAGGCAAATAAAAGGCAAAACACACTCTCTCTCGAAGCCTAATGATCTATACACTTTCTCCCCCTTTGGCAACAAGTTACTGATGTCTACTACGCAACTTTATTCTTGTAGACTCGTGTTGGGCCTCCAAGCGCAGAGTTTTGTAGGACAGTAGCAATTTTCCCTCAAGTGGATGACCTAAGGTTTATCAATCCGTGGGAGGCGTAGGATGAAGATGGTCTCTCTCAAACAACCCTGCAACCAAATACAAGAAATCGCTTGTGTCCCCAACGCACCCAATACAATGGCAAATTGTATAGGTGCACTAGTTCGGTGAAGAGATGGTGATAAAAGTGTAATATGGATGGTAGAAATATATTTTTATAATCTGAATAAATAAAAACAACAAGGTAGCAAGTGACAAAAGTGAGCACAAACGGTATTTCAATGCTTGAAAATGAGGCCTAGGGTCCGTACTTTCACTAGTGCAACCTCTCAACAATGCTAATATAATTGGATCATATAACCATCCCTCAAAGTGCAATGAAGAATCACTCCAAAGTTCCTATCTAGCGGAGAACATAAGAATAAATTGTTTGTAGGGTACGAAACCACCTCAAAGCTATTCTTTCCGATCGATCTATCCAAGAGTTCATACTAAAATAACACCAAAGCAAATTCAGATTTGTAATGCTCAATCCAACACAAAGAACCTCAAAGAGTGCCCCAAGATTTCTATAGGAGAAACAAAGACAAGAACATGCATCAACCCCTAAGCATAGATTACCCCAATGTCACCTCGGGAATCCACGAGTTGAGTGCCAAAACAGTGAATCAATACGATACCCCATTGTCACCATGGGTATTCATAGCAAGACATACATAAAGTGTTCTCAAATCCATAAAAGTATTCAATCTGGTAAAACAAAATCTCAAAGGGAAAACTCAATTCATCAAAACAAGATAGAGAGGGGAAGACACCATATGATCCGACTATATTAACAAAGCACGCGATACATCAAGATCGTGCCATCTCAAGAACACGAGAGAGAGAGAGATTAAACACATAGCTTCTGGTACAAACCCTCAGCCCCGAGAATGGAATACTCCCTCCTCATCGTGTTGGCTGCCGGGATGATGAAGATGGCCACCGGTGATGATTTCCCCCTCCGGCGGAGTGCCGAAATGGGGTCTAGATTGGTTTTGCATGGCTACAGAGCCTTGCAGCGGCGGAACTTCTGATCTAGGGTTTCTGCGAGGGTTTTTGGAATATTTGGCAATTTATAGGGCGAAGAGGCGGTGCGGGAGGCCACTGAGGTGGGCACAACCCACCGGGGCACGCCAGGGCCCCTAGCCGTGCCCTGGTGGGTTGTGCCCCCCTGGGGGCACCCCCCAGGTGCTTCTCTGGCCCACTGGATGTCTTCTGGTCCATAAAAAATCCACAAAATTTTTTGCGGTGTTGGGACTCCGTTTGATATTGATTTCCTGCGATGTAAAAAACAAGCAAAAAAGAGCAACTGGCACTGGGCACTGGGTCAATAGGTTAGTCGCAAAAAATGATATAAAGTTGCTATAAAATGATTGTAAAACATTCAAGAATGATAATATAGCAGCATGAATACTTCATAAATTATAGATACGTTGGAAACGTATCAGCATCCCCAAGCTTAATTCCTACTCGTCCTCGAGTAGGTAAATGATAAAAGAAATAATTTATGAAGTGTGAATGCTAGCAAAGTGCACAAGTTTGAGCAATGACAATTTCAATCACTTTTCCTATCATAACAGCAATTCTTTGTTATAAAACTTCTTATGTTAAAGTAGCAACCAATTCACATGTTAAGGTTCAAACAATGAATTCTCTTGAAACTCAACAACCTATGTTCTCAGTCACCAAGCAATTGCAATTCAACTTATTCAACAGAGTCTAAGTAAGAGCTCCACATACTCAACCATCATATAGTCTTCTATGATTGCTAACACTCACCGCATACACATGAGCAAAATATTTCAACCGGACACATAGAAAGATAGGGGCTTATAATTTCGCCTCCCAACGTATTCACCTCAAGGGTGATGTCAACAATAATAATTCATGCTACCCATATCCAACTGGATATATGTGCCTAGATCTTTCTTCACCACATGATGCTTGCCAAAAGAGAAAAATAAAAAGGAATAGAGAGAAAAACTTTGACTCTTGCATGAAAGTAAATACATAAAAGTAAAAGGTAGGCCCTTCACAGAGGGAAGCAGAGGTTGCTATGCGCTTTTTGTTTGTATGCTCAACCCCTTAGTGTAAAAGAAGGTCACGTTATATTGCCCCTTATGGTAGCAACCTTTATTATGCAGTCTGTCACTTTTATTCTTTGCTATCACAAGTTCGTACAACGCTCAATTTTCTCTTACACTAAATGATCTAACACTTTTAGAAGCAATTTTTATTGCCTTATTGCACCGATGACAACTTACTTGAAGGATCTTACTCAATCCTTAGGTAGGTATGGTGGACTCTTGAAAATAAGATTTGGGTTTAAGGGTTTTTCGAATGCACAAGTAGTATCTCTACTTGGTGCGGAATTTTGGCTAGCAAAGATGGGGGGCAAGCACCACATGTTGAAGGATCTATGACAATATAACCTCTATGTGAATATTAACAAACATAAATCATTACATTGTCTTCCTTGTCCAATGTCAACAATTTTGTCATATAATATTTTGATGGGGGGTCACAATCACAAAATATTTCCAAGATAGTGTATTTGCATGTGAAAGTTCTCTTCCTTCCATTAATCATTCATGAATTGCTTGTATGACCAATATTGTGATTGTCAATCTTCAAAAGATTTCACTTTATAAACCTAATGTGAAGCTACCACTAGGCATGATATGAACATATAATTTCAACTTCATTATATTCAATTTATTCAACAATTTACTCATAGGATATAAGTGAAGCACAAGAGTAAATGACAAGCTACTCCAAAAAGATATAAGTGAAGATTAAACGAGTAGTTAAGTAAATGGGTAGCAATTTGAGGACTCTCTCTTATTTGAAAACTTTCAGATCTAAGTATTTTATTAAAACAGCAAGCAAAACAAGACAAAATTACATTCCAAGAATAGTACAACTCATGTGAAGAAGCAAAAACTTAGGCTCAACCGATACTAACCGATAATTGTTGATGAAGAAAGGTGGGATGCCTACCGGGGCATCCCCAAGCTTAGATGCTTGAGACTTCTTGAAATATTATCTTGGGATGCCTTGGGCATCCCCAAGCTTGAACTTTTGTGTCTCATTAATTCCTTTTATATCACGGTTTCCCTAAATCTTAAAAACTTCATCCACACAAAACTCAACAAGAACTCGTGAGATAAGTTAGTATAAACCAATGCAAAAACCTTATCATTCTCTACTGTAGAAAATCACTAAAATTATTATTCAACATTGCATACTAAATGCCTCTGCATATTTAATACTCCTATCCTCAAATAGAATCATTAAAGAAGCAAACATATGCAAACAATGCAAACATAACAGCAATCTGCCAAAACAGTACAGTCTGTAAAGAATGCAAGAGTATCGATACTTCTTTAACTACAAAAATTATGAAAATTTACCACTGTAGAAAATTTATCATATCTTACTGTGCAAAAAGTTTCAACATTTTATCACATTCTGAGTTTTCTCGGGAATTTTTGTAACATCAATAAACTTTCTGTTTTGAAACAGCAACTCATATACTTGCAAAATGTGCATGGTAAAGGCTATACTTGACATTTTTATTGAAGTAAAAGATGCAAACATTATTATAAAAAACAGAAAACAAATCCTAGAAAAATAAAATGATGCTCCAAGAAAAACACATATCATTTGACGAATGAAAATATAGCTCCAAGTGAGGTCACCGATAATGTTGGAGACGAAGGAGGGGATGCCTTCCGGGGCATCCCCAAGCTTAGTTGCTTGGATCTTCCTTGAATATTGCCTTGGGGGTGCCATGGTAATCCCCAAGCTTAGGGTCTTGTCACTCCTTATTCTCCTCATATCGATATCTCACCCGAAACTTGAAAACTTCAATCACACAAAACTTAACGGAACTTCATGAGATGGGTTAGTATGATAAAGACAAATCATTCACTTTGGTACTGTCAAAGACAAGATTCATAATTGTTATCACACAATGCCTACTGTAGAATATCATTTCCACAATTTATATTGAGCAATATAAGCCATAGAAACTAGGAAACAAGCAAACTATGCATTGAAAACAGAATCTGTCAAAAACAGAACAGTCTGTAATAATCTGTACTCCAACCATACTTCTGCTACTCCAAAAATTCTGAAAAATTAGGACAACGTAGGGAATTTGTATATCTATCACCTGTAAAACATTCAGATCAAAATCACGTTCCAGTGAATTTTAAAAATTCCTGGACTGAGCGCAAAAGTTTCTGTTTTTGCACCGAATCAAGTCAACTATCATCCACACTATCCCAAAGGCTTTACTTGGCACTCTATTGAAATAAAAGCTATAAAACATGATTAATACAGTAGCATAATCATGTTAACACACAAAAACAGTAGGTAAAAGTGTTGGGTTGTCTCCCAACAAGCGCTTTTCTTTAATGCCTTTTAGCTAGGCATAATGAGTTCAACGATGCTCGCATAAAAGATAAGAATCTAAACACAAGGAGAGCATCATGAAGCATATGACTGGCACAATTAAGTCTAACCCACTTCCTATGCACAGGGATTTTGTGAGCAAACAACTTATGGGAACAAGAATCAACTAGCATAGAAAGGCAAAACAAGTGCAACTTCAAAACTTTCAACAAAAAGAGAGGAAACTTGATATTATTGCTATATGTAAAAGCATATGTTCCCCTCTCATAATAATTTTCAGTAGCATCATGAATAAATTCAACAATATAGCTATCACATAAAGCATTCTTTTCATGATCCACAAGCATAGAATTTTTATTACTCTCCACATATGCAAATTTATTCTCATGAATAGTAGTGGGAGCAAACTCAACAAATAACTACCATGTGATTCTTGATTGGCATAATCATATTGAGCATTAAAATCATGATGACAAGTTTCATGGATATCATTACTCTTTATAGCATACATGTCATCACCATAATCATCATAAATAGGAGGCATGCTTTCATGATAGTAAATATTCTCATCAAAACTTGGGGGACTAAAAATATCATCTTCATCAAACATAGCATCCCCAAGCTTATGGCTTTGCATATCATTAGCATCATGGATATTCAAAGAGTTCATACCAACAACATTGAAATCATGCTCATCATTGAAAGATTTCTTGTCAAATATTTTATAGAATTCTTCCTCTATCAATTGAGCACAATTTTTCTTTTCCATCATTTTCACGAAAGACATTATAAAGATGAATAATATGATGCAACCTCAATTCCATTTTTTTGTAGTTTACTTTTACGAACCAAACTAGTGATAAAACAAGAAACTAAAATATTCAATTGCAGGATCTAAAGATATACCTTCAAGTACTCACCTCCCCGGCAACGGCGCCAGAAAAGAGCTGCGTTGACGGGGTGTGAGTGCCGCTTACCTAACCTCCCCGGCAATGGCGCCAGAAAAGAGCTTGATGTCTACTACGCAACTTTATTCTTGTAGACTTGTGTTGGGCCTCCAAGCGCAGAGTTTTGTAGGACAGTAGCAATTTTCCCTCAAGTGGATGACCTAAGGTTTATCAATCCGTGGGAGGCGTAGGATGAAGATGGTCTCTCTCAAACAACCTTGCAACCAAATACAAGAAATCTCTTGTGTCCCCAACACACCCAATACAATGGCAAATTGTATAGGTGCACTAGTTCGGCGAAGAGATGGTGATAAAAGTGTAATATGGATGGTAGAAATATATTTTTATAATCTGAATAAATAAAAACAGCAAGGTAGCAAGTGACAAAAGTGAGCACAAACGGTATTTCAATGCTTGAAAATGAGGCCTAGGGTCCGTACTTTCACTAGTGCAACCTCTCAACAATGCTAATATAATTGGATCATATAACCATCCCTCAAAGTGCAATGAAGAATCACTCCAAAGTTCCTATCTAGCGGAGAACATAAGAATAAATTGTTTGTAGGGTACGAAACCACCTCAAAGCTATTCTTTCCGATCGATCTATCCAAGAGTTCATACTAAAATAACACCAAAGCAAATTCAGATTCGTAATGCTCAATCCAACACAAAGAACCTCAAAGAGTGCCCCAAGATTTCTATAGGAGAAACAAAGACAAGAATGTGCATCAACCCCTATGCATAGATTACCCCAATGTCACCTCGGGTATCCACGAGTTGAGTGCCAAAACATATATCAAGTGAATCAATACGATACCCCATTGTCACCACGGGTATTCATAGCAAGACATACATAAAGTGTTCTCAAGTCCATAAAAGTATTCAATCCGATAAAACAAAATCTCAAAGGGAAAACTCAATTCATCACAACAAGATAGACAGGGGAAAGCACCATATGATCCGACTATATTAACAAAGCCCGCGATACATCAAGATCGTGCCATCTCAAGAACAGAAGAGAGAGATATTAAACACATAGCTACTGGTATAAACCCTCAGCCCCGAGGGTGGACTACTCCCTCCTAATCGTGGTGGCCGCCGGGATGATGAAGATGGCCACCGGTGATGATTTTCCCCTCCGGTAGAGTGCCGGAATGGGGTCTAGATTGGTTTTGCGTGGCTATAGAGCCTTGCGGTAGCGAAACTTCTGATCTAGGGTTTCTGCGAGGGTTTTTGGAATATTTGGCAATTTATAGGGCGAAGAGGTGGTACGGGAGGCCACCGAGGTGGGCATAACCCTGGTCGGTTGTGCCCCCCTGGGGTACCCCCCAGGTGCTTCTCTGGCCCACTGGATGTCTTCTGGTCCATAAAAAATCCACAAAAAGTTTCGCGGTGTTGGGACTCCGTTTGATATTGATTTCATGCGATGTAAAAAACAAGCAAAAAACTGCAACTGGCACTGGGCACTGGGTCAATAGGTTAGTCCCAAAAAATGAGATAAAGTTGCTATAAAATGATTGTAAAACATCCAAGACTGATAATATAGCAGCATGAATACTTTATAAATTATAGATACGTTGGAGACGTATCAGTTACCAAAATTTTTGAAAACGTATAGTGCTATGCGGCGCGATCTCCGGGAGCTCCTGAAAGGGTCTTCTAGATTGTTCCTCCAGTGTGCATAGATGGCGTGGAGAGGAGGGCAACTGGAAAAGCTTCGGCAGAGGTCTGTGTAGCTGGAGGAGTTGATAATGGAGGTGCAACCATGGTAGTTGCTGCAGGTGTTGAAATGGTAGTCCTGGTGTCTTTAACAACTGGCACTGCTAATGACCTTTGTGCCCTTGGCACTCTCTGGAAAGTATCTATAGTAGGTCTATCCTCCCTGTCCTCAGCTTCTTCCTGGAGCTTCTCCACAATGGTCTGTATCTCTGTGACCTTCACATCTTGATCATGAAATTTAGTCTCAATGATCCTCTCAAGACTCTCTTGATTTTGAGTCAGGGTGGCCAAGCCCTTCTCAATTCTCACTATAGCCTCAAGTAGATAACTGAGTTGATCTTGCTTGGTCTTGAGCATCACTGTAGAAGCATCTGGTAAACTTGCTGCCTTCACTGCTTTTTCAGCCTTTGCTTTCTCTCTCTTCTCCTGGGCTTCTGCACTAGTAGGATGGGATGCATCCATGACAACCTCGTTGTCCTCAAAATCTGGCCTCAGGGGAAGATGCTCTTTATCAAGAAGATATGTCCCAGTTCCCATCTTGGAATTGATCAACATTTGAATGTGAGGGGCACATCCAGATGATCTCTTTTGATCAGCAGCTGTTCTCTTCACAGTCTCAACAATCAAGCTCATCACCTTGAACTTCTGTGGAACATCAAACATGTAAAGCAAATTGATTGAGTGACTACGGCTCATTCTATGATCTCCTAACTTGGGCGAAAGAGTGTGCCTCAAGATAGTGTTCATTGTGGTCAAGCCAGACAACAGATAGTATATTGATCCAAGCTTGTGAGTCTCCAAGGCTTTGTCAGGAATTGGCTTGTACATGTTAGCCATGGACTTGTGATCCTTTCTTGGCTTAGCATACACATCAATGTCATTCTCTTCCTCCTCTGTGGCATTGATCAGCTTGGCCCATTCTGAGATAGTAGATTGATACTTTGTTCCTTCAGTCATCCAGACAATCTTTCCATCAGGGTAGAAGTGAGTTGTGGAGTAGAATTGCATTATCATCTCATCATTCCACTTTGTCAACTTCTGACCAACAAAAGTGTCAACATCATTCAATCTAAAGCTCTCATGCAGACTTGGGAAATAGTCCTCATTTTCATCCATGTGTTTCCAGTCAACCCACATCATATCACATACTATGGGCTTCTTGTCCAAAAGGACAGTCGAATAGAAATGCTGTTGTTCCTTTGTGTGAAAGCAGTAGTCTACAGCAGTTCTCCTCCTAGTGGCATAGGGATCAGTCTGTCTCCAAAGTCTCAGACCTACATCCTTTCTCAGCTTCATATTTTCTGGCACGGGATGATCATCACTATGATCTGGAATCTTGGGGTTCAGCTTTTTGAGCACTTGTGACTCTTCTTCTTCTTGAGCTTCAGGCACTGCGGCCTTATTCTTCTCAGCAACAGATATGTTCCTTGTTGATCTCTTGGGTGCAGATAGTTTTGGAAATTGAGCTTGAGCTGAAGGCTTGGGGGCAGACTTGGGCTTAGATGGAGCAGCCCTAGTCCTTATGGCATCCCCCATAAGCTTTCGAGCCATGGCAGGAGGTGCAACAGGCTCTTCCTCCTCATCTTCATCAGAAGAATGCTTTTCAAACTCAGCCATTGGATCTACAAGTTTGCACCATCTTCCTCTTTTCCTTTCTTTCTTCTCTTTTCCAGCTCCACTTGCTGGCTGTGCTTGCTCTTGAGTTGAGGCTCTGGCCTTTGACATTGGAGCTCTCTTAGGTGGAGCTTTCTTGTGCATTCCAGGTTTGGTGGCAGCAGCAGAAGCATACTCTTTCTTGAGTACCTTCTTCTTGGAGGTCACTTCCTCCTCAATGACAAAATCCTCATCCTTAGATTCAGAGGTTCTCTTCTTCTCTGTCCTGGTGGCTGCCTTTGGCAAATTGCTGGGAGTGCTTCTGCTACCCTCATCATAACTGCTTGAGGGACTAGTGCCATCACTAAGGTTAACTTGCTCTTCAGACCTGTTCTGGCTGTCACTGCCCTCTGACATAGTTGAAACTGACCTATGAATAGTTGGGTATAGATAGAGTGGATGAGCGTCACAAAGTGCAGCTTATTTTGCAAAAATATTGAGACAAAAACTTAATTTTAGTTTTCTGCACAAAGCATTTCAGAGCTACCGATTTGACAAACTCAGTGACACTGAAGCACAAACAGAGTCTAAACACACAGTTTCGGTTAGACCGAAATGCAGTTCGGTGACTCCGAGATGCTAGGGTTTCATAGAGAAAGTGATTTCGGTCGCACCGATCAGTACACTTTGGTCAGACCGAGTTGTACTTGTGCAATGGCCAGGGCCAATCGGTGTGGCCGAGATCCTTAGATCGGTCGGTCCGAGATGAGTTCGGCGAAAACCTAACCCTAAGTTTTTGCATCAAATCTATTCTATGGAATTCTTTTGGTGGATAGATCAATCTCATATGTGGGAAGAACAATGGCAATGATCTTTGTGCAAGAATCGGAGTAATAGACAGCACAAAAGGGTCAAATCCGTACCCTAACTTGGCGACGGACTTGCTACGGCAGCAACGGTAGTGAGAATCCCGTTGACGGCGGCGGAGACCAGCAGCAGGGGGTCACTAGTGACGACGGCGATGATCCGGAGACCAAGGGGGCGGCAGAGCTGGGAGGCGCGGTCGAGTGTTTGAAGAAATTTCCAAATTTCAACCCGCGGTATATATACCCAGTCACTGTCGGTGGGACCGAGTGGAACGACTCGGTGGCACCGAGATGCAAAACAACTAGCAGTTGCTGCAACTCAGTGTGACCGAGTTGCTCAAATCGGTTGCACCGAGATGAAAACCTAGATCAACTTAATGAATTCGGTGAGACCGAGTAAGAGTGAATTGGTCTGACCGAAATGCATTAAAAGGTTTTGGAAGTTAAGCCCTTGACGGATCGGTGGCTCCATGTGCTCCTCACCCGGAGGGTCCGAATTCGACCTGTTCAAACTTTGTGATGTAGCATGAATAGAGTTTGAGACGAGAAAAAGCATAGATAGTTAGAGGGAGTACTTAGGCATTCTTGTCCATCCATTTGGCAAAAAGAAAAACCAAACAATCAAAGCAACAAATGGATGTCCTCAAATGGAGAAAATTATGCAACCAACATGCTCACACAATAAGATGGCAAATAAAACATGTGGCAAAGCATGCATAAACACTCTAGCATCTATCAAGCAATTGGCGATGACTAGGTCATCCATATATGAGTATATTGACTTAGGAGTCAAATGAGAACATTTGATCATAGGTCATACTCATCGTTTAAGCACAAGTGTGGTTACCACTTTTACATAAAGCATTGTTGTGTTCACATCATTAGAGTTGCTTTAGCTCAATTCTTAGAGCAAAGCTCCCCCTAGAACCTTGGGTTTTGTCGATGATGACTTCATGTAGGTGTTGAAGATGTGGATGCTCCATGTTGATGTAGATCATTCGGAGCAATCCATTGGAGTGAGTTGCACTTTCAATACCTACACGGGTTAGTGCCACAAGGAACACACAAGGATATCCATAGACATAGAATGAAATACACATATGATGATGTCAATGAAAGCATTATGTTACCTTGTCCCTTGTCTTACCAACAAGAGGGTTTGTGACTCCTTGAACTAGTGCAAGATATGGAAGTTGATTGCACTTGTTCTTGCCAAAATGAATATGAGTGAAGTATGTTGGCGGAGTCACCCTCAAGAACTCTCTAGTTCTTCTTCTTTGGGATCCACATCAACTTGATGGGAATCCTTGGAGTTGTAGTCGTACTTGATGAAGTAGAACTTCATGTAGTCTTGGGAACCCACTTGACCAAAGCCTTAGGAGCTTCTTCAAATGAATCAATCTCTTCTTGAAGCTTGTCCTTGCCTTTTAGCTTGTGGTCTTGTGGTGGAAATCATCTTGAGCTTGTGTTCCCTTGAAAGAAGTGGGATCATACTTCTCTTGTTGAGGAACAAAATTCGTCTTAGGGTATTGATCTTCTTCCCACTCAACTCCATTGGCATTGAACTTTTGTTCAAAACAAACACCTTGATTCTTCCAGTGCCTTCCTTGCTGGCATACAATTTCCTCAAATTTCTTACTTCCGGCAAGGCTCTTGTAAACACCTTTATCTATAATTCCTTTCAATAAGCTATTTTCTTGCTCAAGTGTAACTTGGCTAAGAGAATCATTAGTGGAATCAAGAGAACTACTAGAAGCAACAATATTAGATTTAACATTGTTATTGTTACTACTAAAAGAAGAATCTTTCTTGCTCTTGTTACTAGATTTTACTTGTGGCATATAAGTAGACAAGAGTAAATGCTTGGCAATGTAAGAAGAACTTTTCTTTCGAAGATCATCATTGATTGCTTTTAAGAACCCATGTTCTTGCTCTAAATTGAGCTTCTCGAAGCGTAGCTTCTCATGAGTCTTTAAATGCTCTCGATGATCCTCTAAAGTAGTTTCATGAGCTAACTTAAGAGTGTTTAGTTCTTTAGTTAGACGCTCATTCTCCTTCTTATCATTGTCATTCGTTTCATCTTGATTAGCATGATTAATAGCAATTTCATCATAGTTTTCATCACTAGTGTTGTCAACAAGTAAATCATCATCACCTAGTAAATCATCTTCATCACTATTGAAATCAACATACTCGGGGTGTGATACCTTAGGGCCTTTAGCCATGAAGCATCTTCCAATTCCTTCATTTGGTGAGTCAAATATGTCGTAGGAGTTGGATGACACAAGTGCAAGACCGGCAACACCTTCATCTTGAGTATATTCGGAGTCTGAGTGATAACTTCTCTCGGAGTAGTTGTCAGAGTCGGAACTGGATACCCATTCACCAACATGAGCTTGATGTCTTTGTCTTGTGTAGCTCTTTGATGACTTGCCCTTCCTTTCTGAATCCTTGCTTCTACGAGAGGGTCTTCGTTCATAACGATCATCTCTACTCCTTCTCTCTCTTGGTGGTGATTCATCTCTTTTACTTCTCCTTTTAGGTGAATCTTCTCTTCTTTTGTAGGGAGCCGTACACTCATTGGAGTAGTGTCTGGGTCTTCCACAATTGTTGCAATTGCGATCACGACTAGAAGATCTTTTGTCATTGTAGGACCTTGACTTGGAACTTCTCTCTTTGCTTCTATTCCGGTAGAATTTGTTGAAGTTCTTCACCATTAAGCTCAATTCTTCATTGAAGACTTGTTTCTCACTTGATGTTGTAGGAGCTTCACATGAGGCTTTGTAAGCATCACTTGACTTGTTGTGGAGCTCTTCCTTATCCTTGAGTGACATCTCATGAGCAACAATTCTACCAATGACTTCCGTTGGCTTGAGATCTTTGTAGTTGGGCATCATTTGGATCAAGGTGCACACGGTATGATATTTTCCATCCAAGGCTCTTAGGATCTTCTTGATGATGAATTTGTTGGTTATCTCTTTGCTTCCTAAGCCGGCGATATCATTTGTGATGAGAGCAAGCCTAGAGTACATCTCAGTGACTCCTTCACCATCCTTCATTTTGAACTTGTCAAGTTAACTTTGAAGCACATCCAACTTGGATTCCTTGACGGACTCGGTACCTTCGTGCTTATCAACCAAAATATCCAAAATTTCCTTTGCATTCTCAAGACGGCTGATTTTGTTGAATTCTTCGGGGCACAATTCGTTGAAGAGAATATCGCAAGCTTGAGCATTGTATTGCAACGTCTTCAATTCTTCCGCGGACGCTTCACAATCCAGTTCTCTTCCATCCTCGGAGTATTCACCTTGCAAGCCAATACGCACAATAGCCCAAATGGCAGGGTTATGACCAAGAATATGCATTTTCATCTTATGCTTCCAACAAGCAAAATTAGTACCATCAAATTAAGGACCTCTATGGTGGTAATTTCCCTCGCTAGACGCCATACTATCCTAGGTTGTGAAACCAAGGCTATGCTCACGAAAGCAATGGAAATCAAGGCAAATGGAGACCAAAGCTCTGATACCACTTGTAGGATCAAAAGTAGGTCTAGAGGGGGTGATTAGACTACTTGACCAAATAAAAATCTAACCTTTTCCCAATTTTAAGTGTTGGCAGATTTTAGCAACTAGTACAAGTCAAGCAATCAACCTACATATGCAATTCTAGGAGTGTAGCAGCGGAAAGTAATACATTGTGTATGAAGGTAAAGGGAAGGGTTTGGAGAAGGCAAACACAATGTAGACACGGAGATTTTTGGCGTGGTTCTGATAGGTGGTGCTATCGCACATCCACGTTGATGGAGACTTCAACCCACGAAGGGTAACGGTTGCGCGAGTCGACGGAGGGCTCCACCCACGAAGGGTCCACGAGGAAGCAACCTTGTCTATCCCACCATGGCCATCACCCACGAAGGACTTGCCTCACTCGGGTTGATCTTCACGAAGTAGGCGATCTCCTTGCCCTTACAAACGTCTTGGTTCAACTCCACAATCTTGTCGGAGGCTCCCAAGTGACACCTAACCAATCTAGGAGACACCACTCTCCAAAACGTAATTGATGGTGTGTTGATGATGAACTACTTGCTCTTGTGCTTCAAATGATAGTCTCCCCAACACTCAACTCTCTCTCACAGATTTGGATATGGTGGAAAGAAGATTTGAGTGGAAAGCAACTTGGGGAAGGCTAGAGATCAACATTCTTGTGGTAGGATTGGAATATCTTAGTCTCAACACATGAGTATCTGGTTCTCTCTAAGAAAATGAGTAGTGGAAGTGTAGGCAAGTTCTGATTGCTCTCTCACAAATGGAGAAGGGGGTGGAGGAGTATATATAGCCTCCACACAAAATCCAACCGTTACACACATTTGACCCAACTCGGTCAGACCGAATAGAAGAACTCGGTGAGACCGATTCAGTTCAAAATGTGAACATTAGGAATCTCGGTGGGACTAACTGGAACAACTCGGTGGGACCAATGTGCAAGGGCTAGGGAAAAACCTCATCTCGGTGAGACCAATTGCTTGAACTCAGTGAGACCGATTTCAGCAAAGAGCAAACAGAGAGTTGGTCAAGCAAACTCTGTGGGACCTATTGCTCATTTTGGTGAGACCGAAATGTTACAAAGGGAAACAGAGAGTTTGCAGGGCCATCTCGGTGAGACCGAGATCTGTATTGGTGTGACCGAAGCGTCTAGGGTTTCTGGCAGTGGCTATGTCAAGTGAACTCGGTGGCGCCGGATAGATCAAATCGGTGGGGCCGAGTTTGACTTGGAGTTTTGGACATATTTGGAAATGACAAAGTGGCTGAGGGTTTTGGAGCAATATCACTAAGCATTTTGAGCAAGTAGACCATAAAGCAACACCTCATCCCCTTTTAATAGTATTGGCTTTCCTATGGACTCAATGTGATCTTGGATCACTAAAATATAAATGAAGAGTCTTGAGCTTTTGCCAATCTTTGTCCTTAGCATTTTGAGGGGTCCACATCTATAGTCCATGCCATGCCAATCATTGAACTTTCTGAAATATTAAACTTGAATGGATATTAGTTCAATGAGCTATATGTTGTTATGAATTACCAAAACCACCCCAGGATTAGTTGCACTTTCACACTCCTTTTGCCCTCTTCACCTCCTGCCGTAGCTCCTAGGAGGAGAGGGTCAAGAAAGGGATTACGGGGCACTTATCTTTTTTCAATCTAAAACATGTAGGCACTTGCCAAACTTTAGTTTCAAATATGTAATCTTTTCTATCCATGTTTGTACTTTGTATGCTTTGTACTCGTTTATCCGCATATTAATGAAAAAAGACGGTGTTGCCGGCTACTTGTGCATGTACTATACACATGCAGAGGAAGAATGCCTCCATACTTTCAAGTAAACAAGTTTTCTCCGGCAAGCTATCCTGCCACGCGCCTTCCATTTGTTGCCGCGAGGCTTGGCCTGCCTGGCTCAAAACTATGGAAGGGGACCGGCCCCTCGTCGAACCCTCTCCGCCAAGAGCCACTACAACCATCTCGACCAAAGCAACGTTCGGGTCATAGGATGGGAGCACAAATGTTTCGAAGGTGATGAGGTTTCTCTATGCACAAGTTTTCTTCTTACAGAGACATGTATGGATAAAGAAGAACTTATCTACTTTGCTTGTCGGGGATCAATATGTAAACTTGTTTCTGCCTCTTCTTTTTGGGACCGAGTTCGTGGTGAGAGTCCTGCAGTTAGTGCAGAGGGAAACAAAGCAACATATGATCTTATCTACATGATCATGGTATGCTCATGTTATGCTATGCATGCATGCAAGTTTTTGGGGGCCCCCAGTGCTTCGTTTTATTGTCTGTGCTCAGGGTCTGCGCCTGGCTTTATACAAAGGGTTACATGCGCATCAGCAAGGCTCGTACAAAAGGGTGGCTGCCGGGCAGGGCCTGACAGCCGCGCCTTACGGGTAGAACTTACGAAGATGCTCAATGTTCTATTAGTTTTACAACTGAATGCCATCTTCGGTCTCCAGACAGACTCCACTGGGTCTGGTGACTCGTACTACCCGGTAAGGGCCTTCCCACTTCGGCGTCAACTTGTTTGCACCCTTGGCGAACTAAACATGCCTAAGGACAAGGTCACCTTCCTCAAGGCTTCGGGCATGAACCCTGCGGCTGTGGTAGCAACGCAGGGCTTGCTGGTTGCGTGCAACACGCGTAGCAGCCCGGAGACGGTTCTCCTCAAGGAGCATGGCATCGTCATGCCGGTGCTACTCTTGCTCTACTTCATCGTAGGCAAATACTCGAGGCGACCCGTATATGAGTTCCGTGGGGATCACTGCTTCTGCCCCATAAACTAGGAAGAAGGGAGTCTGGCCGGTAGCTCGATTTGGTGTCGTACGGAGGGACCAAAGAACCACCGGCAGCTCGTCGATCCAGCATCTACCGCACTTGCGCAGCTTGTCGAAAGTTCTTGTCTTGAGTCCTCGCAGCACTTCAGCATTCATCCTCTCAGCTTGTCCATTGCTTCTGGGATGAGCAACAGAGGCGAATGAAACATTGCTTCCGAGGGTTTGAATGTATTGCATGAAGGCGCGGCTTATGAATTGGGTGCCGTTGTCAGTGATGACTCTGGCGGGTACTCCTAAGTGGCACACCAATCCCTTCAAGAACCCCCGTAGCACGAGGGAAGGGGCCCAAGATGTCGAGCCCCCAAACCAAAAATGGCCATGACAAAGGGATCGTCTGGAGAGCTTGAGAAGGTTGATGGATATTCTTGGAGTGGAACTGGCAGGCTTCACATCTGGTGACTAGCTCGATCGCATCTTGGAGGGCCGTGGGCTAGTAGAAATGCTGCCGGAAAGCTTTTCCGACCAAGGCTCTTTATCCAATATGGGAGCCGCACATGCCTTTGTGTATCTCTGCCAATAGTTTCTTCCCCTCATCCCGGCAAATGCACTTCAATTTCACACCGTTGGGCCTCCTTCTGTATAGCGTGTTGTCGACAAACTGATACATACTGGCCCTTTGGGCTACTCTTTCAGCTTCTTCTTGTTCTTCGTGAAGTTCTCCTGTTTGGAGGTAATGGACTATGTGTTGTGCCCAAGTTGGAGCCTGTGGCTCAACAACAAGAATTAACGACACCTCCCCATTCATGGGAGCGCATGCCTCAACCGCAAGAACTGATGGTTCGGCAGGAGGGTGCTGCTCACCAGGCGAAGTGGAGTTGTTCCCGCCAACCTCTCTGTCGGGGGCTTTGGGAAGCTCTGTCGGGAGAGGCTTGCCGAAGTCCAGTTTCCTCCTCTTTCTGGCCATTGTTGTCGGGGATACTAAAGGTTGAGTAAGGTGGAGAACAAAAGTCCCTGGTTCCACAGGAAGATTTTGCGCAGCGCATTTCGACAGATGATCAGCAATGCTGTTTTCCGCACGCGACACATGCTTTGTTTGCAATCCGTCAAAACACTCCTCCAGCTTCCTCACTTCCTCCACATATGCATCCATCAATGGGCTCTGGTAATCCTTGTTTACTTTCCTTACCACAAGCTGTGAGTCTCCATGAATGATCAACTTCTTAATTCCCAATTCTGTTGCGATCCTGAGCCCGGCAAGGAGCCCTTCATACTCTGCAGTGTTGTTGGTAGCTTTTTTGCCGGGGAAAATGCATTTGGACCACATACTTGAGGTGGTCTCCAGTGGGTGCAACAAGGAGCATGCCAGCCCCTGCGCCTTGCAGCGAGAAGGCGCCATCAAAGTACACGATACACTCTTGGGGGGCCCTCCTTGCCAGGGATAACTATTTTTGGTGTTTCTTCGTCTAGGGCTGGCGTCCATTCCGCGATGAACTCCGCCAATGCTCTACTCTGGATGGTTGACGTGCTCTCATACGTCAGACCGAAGCTCGACAATTCCAAAGCCCATTCCACTATTCTGCCAGTGGCCTCCGAGTTCCTCAGTATGCGTTGCAAAGGAAAGCGGGTGACAACTATGATCTCGTGGGCCTGGAAGTAGTGGCGCAGTTTCCTTGAGGCCATGATGAGGCCAAAGATCAACTTTTGCATGCCAGAGTACCTTGATCTAGCACCCTGCAATAGGGAGCTGACAAAGTATACTGGCCACTGCACCACCTTCTTCTTTGCCGTGGTCTTGAAATTTTCTCCATTATACTGCTCTTCTTTCTCCTGGTCTGTACCAGACCTTGCCAGGATGGGTTCACTTTCCTCTCCGGAGGGGGCAGTTGCTGCCGCTGCTCCTCCATCCACTTCCCGCTGCGCCACCAACGCTGCACTAACCACTTTATTGGTTGCCGCTAGGTACAACAGCAACAACTCTTGTGGTTTAGGAGCGACCATGGTGGGAGTAGACTAAAGATAGGTTTTCAAGTCTTGCAGTGCTGCTTCTGCCTCCAGGGTCCACTTCATCGGCCCTGCCTTTTTCAAAATTTTGAAGAACGGCAACGCGCGCTCGGCAGACATGGAAATGAACCTGCTCAGCGCGGCAACACATCCGGTCAGGCGCCTCATGTCTTTAACTATCTTGGGTGTTTGAATCTTCTCGATCGCCTTGATCTTGTCGGGGTTGGCCTCTATCGCCCGGTGGGATATGAAGAAACCAAGTAGCTTGCCGAAGGAAACGCCAAACACACACTTCTCAGCGTTTAACTTCAAGTTGATCTTGCACAGATTCGCAAAGGTCTCTTCCAAATCCTGGATGAGAGTTGACTTGTCCTTGGTTTTGACTACTATGCCATCCATGTAAGCTTCAAGATTCCTGTGCAATTGAGGCTCGAAACCAATTTGTACTGCCCTTGCAAAAGTGATCCAGCACTCTCCAACCCGAAAGGCATCCGCAGAAAGCAGTACGTGCCACACGGGGTTATGAACGCGGTCTTTTCCTCATCCTCCTTGGACATGAAGATTTGATGGTACCCAGAGTATGCATCCAAGAAGGAAAGCAGATCACACCCGGAAGTGGAATCTACGATCTAGTCAATGCGCGGCAAGGGGAACGGGTCCTTTGGCATGCCTTGTTCAAATCCGTGAAATCTATGCGGAGCCTCCATTTTCCCGTTCACTTGCGCACCACCACTGGGTTCGCCAACCATGTTGGGTGCAATACTCCTCTGACCAAACCAGCTGCTTCCAGTTTCTTGATCTCCTCGGCAATGAACTGTTGCTGCTCCAAAGCTTGCTTCCTGACTTTCCGCTTGACGGGCCAGGCATGAGGGCAGATAGCTAGGTGGTACTCGATTACCTCCCTGGGAACACCGGGGATGTCAGATGGTTGCCAGGCAAACACATCTACATTTGCCCACAGGAAGGCAACGAGCGTGCTTTCCTATTTGTCATCGAGGGTGGAGCTGATGGTGAAGGTACCACCAACGCCATCCGGCCCTGCCAAGACTTTCTTCACCGCAGGTGAGGCAACCTTGGGCTTCTTGCTAGTGGAGCTCTCCGGCAAATCATCGACGGGTGCAGCACACTCCGAAGAGGTGCGCTTCCCGGATTCCTTGCCGGTATCCTTGCTAGATTTCTTCCCTTTCTTATTTTCCTTGGCGGGAGCTACAGCTTCCACGGCCTCAGCGGCGACTGCGTCTCGATACATCTTATCCACGCATATGATCGCGTCCTTATTGTCTGACGGAATGGAAATGACGCCCATCGGCCCCGGCATCTTCAATGTGTTGTAGGCATAGTGAGATGCCGCCATGAATTTTGCCAGGGCCGGTCGACCAAGGATTCAATTGTACGGCAGTGGGAGATCAACCACATCGAACACAACCTTCTCGGTTTGGTAGTTCAATTCTCCTCCAAACGTCACCGGCAGCGTGATCTTTCCCTTAGGATGACTCCTGCTGGGGTTGATCCCTTGGAAAGTGCCAGTGATCTTGAGCTCTTCATCTGTTATTTGAAGCTTGTTGAGCACCTTGGGGGAAATTAGATTCAACCCAGCCCCGCCGTCAACCAACATCTTCGTGACCTTGATGTTGTGGATTGTTGGTGAAACCAACTACGGCAAGCACCCTACCGCGGTGGTGCGGTCAGGTTGATCCTCTTCGTCGAAGATGATGGGCGTGCGGGACCATTTGAGCGGTATTCGGGAGTCCACTGTTGGTTCTACATCGTTGACCTCACGCGCCCACTATTTAAGATGGCGGTGAGAGGAGTGCAAAGATGCACCTCCATCAACGCACAGGGCCTTAGTGGCTTTCTGGAACTCTTGCTCACTGGTTTCCTCTTCATCCCCTTCATCACTTTCGTCTTCGCCTTCTTTCTTCTTATGGCCCCCTGCGGGCCTCTCTAGATGCTGGGGATCCTTGCCGTGGCGGCCTCCTCTACCACCTCGGCCCTTCCCGCCAGCACCTTCTTGGTCTCTTTCCTTGTCACGCTTCTCGTACTCAACTCTCTGCCTTTTGACAAGTTGCTCAACTTGGTGACACTCTTGAAGATCATGGCCCTTGGTCCGGTGGATCTTGCAGTATGGCCCGTCAGCCTTCCCAGCCTTTTCGGCCACCGCAGCCTCCCGGCAGTCAGTGCACGCGGCATCTTCCTTGCCGGGGGTCTCGGCCTTGGCCTTCTTGCCAGTACTAGGAGTGGTAGAGCCCTCCATAGCCAATACTGCTTTTTCCTTGCGCTTCTTGTTGCATTTCTTGTTCTTCCTCTTCGGGTCTGTGGCATCGTCGTCATCCTCTGAGTCGACTCCGATGCCATCCTCTTCTTCGGGGAGTCGCCTCCTTTCCTCAGTTCTGGCACACTTATCCGCCAAAGTGTACCGCTCATTCACAGTCTTGGGCAACCGAACGTTCATCTTGGAACGTATTCTCCTATTGCGCACGTTGGACTGGAACACGGCAATCATAGCTGCCGGGTGGATGTCTGGGATGTTTCTATGTACCGGGCTAAACCTATGCATGTACTTCTGCAAGCTCTCTCCTTCTTTTTGTGGAAGGAGCTGCAGATCGCTGCGCCGTCCTGGTTCCTGATGACCGCCTATGAAGGCGCCAACAAACTCGTGGCACAGGTCAGCCCATGATGAGATGGAGTTCTCCGGGAGGTGCATCAGCCATGACCTCACGTTTGGCTTGAGAGCCAAAGGCAAGTAATTGGCGAACACCTTCTCGTCTCTTCGTCCGGCAGCTTGAACAGCAATGGTGTAGATGCTCAAGAACTCTGCCGGGTTCAACCTCCCATTATACTTCTCTTGTATCTCTGGCTTGAAAATGCGGGCAGATGGCCAATGGACTTGCCGCAGCTCGCAAGTGAAGGCAGGGCACCCAACCTCGAAAGGTAGGTACCCGCCCTCACTGGGCGCGGGTTCGTCGACGTCTGGGCCATTGCGCCTGTCGGATTGATGGCGGGTCTCGCGACGTTGTTCTATGGTCAGCAGATCCTCTAGGACCTGCCGCTGATCTCGACGGGCCCAAGGGTCAGACGAGGCCATCGATACCTCGTCGGGCTCCTGGTTGCGTGGTTTTGGTTATGGTCCTTGCGCTAGCCGTCACAGAGGGGACTGTACCGTTGGAGTGGCCCCCTCAGCATGGTCAGCAGCTCGGTCCATGGCTGTCGCTTCCGGGAGCCATGGCGGATCCGCCCGCTGTGATCCCCCGGCTTCAGCAAAACCGATCAAACTCTGGATGGTAGCTCGCCACTCATCCATCTGATCGGCCGCTGGTGGGAACCTCAGCAGGAGTTGGGCTCGCGCCATGGCTTCCGAAGCTGTGCATGGCATAGACGACGACGTAGACCGCGACGTCGCTCGACTCCTTCCAGTACCAGTGGTAGCGGCACCATGTTCTCGTCGCCACGAGCCGGCCACCATGGTGGTACGGTGGCGAGAAGGGTGTGCCTGGGGGTTGGTGGCCCCGTTCGGTGCTTCGTCTTGGTTATCCCGCCCCGGGGGAGGTGCTTGGCTAGCTGTTGCACCCGCCACAGGGCAACCAGGGGGCCGCGGTTCACACTAGTGCGAGCGTTGTCGCCATGGCTACGCTCTTCGGTACGGTGGGGAGGTGGAGACTGAGCGTTCTACCCCACCCGTGCGTTGTGGAGCACGGCCGTCGGAGTGTTATTGATGTTGCCCTCCTCCAGCGTTTTCTGCTCCCGCTTCGGTCGCGGGGGGAACGACGACAGCACCGCCTGCGCCGGTCTCGCTCCCCATGGCGTCCGCGTCCCCCGACGCCGCCGCAGCCCCCGCAGCATCTGCGGCCGCATGCGAAGGGGCCTTCGAGGTGGAGGGATGAGCAGTTGCGCCGGACTTCTTCTTGGGCACCATGGACGATGAACCCAATGCTGAAGAAGGTGATGACGAGGACTATCGTGCTGTTTACAACCTCGAGTTTGCACAAGCGCGCCCCCTACCTGGCACGCCAAAGATGTCGAGGTAGAACACGGCCACCTATGAGGCCATCGGCCCCTTTGTGGTTCGGCAGGAGGGAGGACGCATTGCACAAAGAGCGGAGGCCATGAGAAAGCATGGCAATGGTGACACTGGTGGTTTTTACTGAGGTTAGGGCCGCTGAGAAGCGTAAAACCCTACTCCTGCTTTGGTGGATTGATGTGGAGACCGTGAAGAACGCGCGGCGCTCGAGCCCGGCAAGGTCGCCTTGGGGGAAGAGCAGCTACGCGCGTATGAGTACACGAGGGTCCGAATTCCTTTCTAAGGTTGCCACGGTCCTCCTTTTATAGGCCAAGGGGTTACCACAATGGCAAAATGGTCATTATCCAACGATTAGATAGCTAACAGTGCTATCATACCTAACTCTGGCAGTTAGGACAAAGCGCATTAAATGCGCTACCATGTGTCATGCTGTGGATGCGGCCCGACAGGCCTACCGCGCTGCTTTAGTCATCTTCCACATGTTTGCTTGACACGCCTCTGGACGAGTGTCATATGGGGGTGATCTTCCTTCTAAATGGCTGCCATGTGCCCAATGATAGCCACTTAGTTATCTGGGGGCTCGACACCACACCGATGGGTGACTTGCGTTGCGATGCGGTGGAATGGTGGAGCCTTGGCGGGGATGCAGGCCGCCAGCGGCCCCGGCAACCCTTGCCGGGGAAGTCTTGGGACTTGTCTTCAGGGTGGCCTCGGCTCGACCGAGCTCGCCTGCCCAGCAAGGGAGGTTTTTCCTTAGTGATCTCTTGCTGTCTTGGCTTGTCCTGGTCTTCTTGCTCCGCCCTTTGATTCCTCAAAGAGCTCTCTCTCTCTAGCTTGGTCCTGCCTTGAATGCTTGGTGTTGTTCGTATTTCTGCCACTTGAGCCTGTGTACAGTCGGGGCAACTTACGCAAGGGTTTGTTCTACCGACAAACGGACTCTAAAAAAGCCGCAAAAATATTTTTTGTCAGTTTTGGAATATTTTAAAAATTAGAAAAATAAGAAACAACCAGGAAGGCACCCGAGGGGGGCACAAGACACCAGGGCGTGCCTGGGCCCACTGGCGCGCCAGGTGGGTTGTGCCCACCTCGGGAATCTTCCCGACTCTGTTTTCCTCCCGTTTGCTTGTTTTGCAAGATAAAAAATCTTTATATACCCCTCGGATGTATTGACCACCGTATCACGGAGAAATCTTCTGTTT
The DNA here is from genome assembly GCA_011799875.1 of Thinopyrum elongatum. NCBI lineage: Eukaryota > Viridiplantae > Streptophyta > Magnoliopsida > Poales > Poaceae > Thinopyrum > Thinopyrum elongatum. The sequence goes on from CM022303.1 coordinate 370,433,149, forward strand.
ATCTTTCTTGCTGTTTTCTGACAGATCTAGATCGCCATGGCCGCTTCGAGCTCCTCCAAGGACAAGTTCTTCGAGAATGTCATCAACCCGTATTTGCGGGAGGTGATGCAGCACCCTCAAGCCATTGAGATGCGTGAGGGGGTGCTCCACATCCGGGACGTCCAGGGTCCCAAGGGGAAGGGGACCGTGGATGCCAAGCTCAAAGCTATGGAGCAGGAGGACTTCAAGTGCAAGGGGATGGTAGAACGTGGACTCAATACCAATCACCTCATGATCACGGATTGCACCCGTGATCTCAAGGTGGATGGAAAATCCATGAAGGATATCGTCTTCACCTTCAACGAGCAAATCAAATTTCTGCAAAGCCAAATCTATGATCTCCAAAACCAAGTATTTGAATATGAGGCAAGGTTTAAAGGTATGAGTTTGGCTGCCAGTTGTAGGACTCGCGAGACTCGCTCCTCCTCTTATGATGGAGAGCCATTGCCATGGAAACCAAAAGATAAGCCTGCTACTACTTCGCCACCACCTTCTTCATCACCAAAGGAGACTTGAGTTCATGGTATGGACACTCCCCTTGGCTTGTGCCAAGCTTGGAGGAGGTGTCCCGGTATCGTACCACCACCACTATCTCGCTTTTATCTATTTTAGTTTGACTTTAGTTTCCTATGATTTAGTTGAATAAAAGTTTAGTTCGATCCTTTTTTTCGAGTGCTTGCTTAGTGATCTATCTATCAATGTAATCTTGTGCAAGATATATAATAAAGAGTAGCTTGAGTTTTGTTTCTTTACTTTAATGTTTCAATAAAAAGAAAGGAAAATAAATGAAAAGATCAGATGCTAATCTTATGTTAAGTAATGACATCACATAAGGAAAAGTATAAGTGGTAAAATTTATTGGAGATTGACAAATATAGCATTGGTCAATGATGCAATTCATGAAAGAATTAATAAGGGAACAGAAGATTCACATGCAAATACACTATCTTGGACATCTTATATGATTGTGAGCCCCCATTAAATATTTTGTGTCAAAATAGTTGACGTTGGACAAGGAAGACAACGTAATGATTTATGTTTGTTCATATTCACATAGAAGTTATATTGTCATAGATCCTTCAACATGTGGTACTTGCTCACTATCTTCTCTAGCCAAAAATTCCGCACTAAGTAGAGATACTACTTGTGCATCCAAAAACCCGAAACCCAAATCTTACTTTGAGAGTCCACCCTACCTACCTATGGATTCAGTAAGATCCTTCTAGTAAGTTGTCATCGGTGCAATAAGGCTATAAAAATTGCTTCTAATTGTGTTGGATCATTTAGTGTAAGAGAAAATTGAGCGTTGTACGAACTTGTGATGGCAAAGTAATAAAAGGGACGGACTGCATAATAAAGGTTGCCATCATAAGGGGCAATATAACGTGACGTTCTTTTGCATTAAGGGATTTGGCATACAAACAAATAAGCGCATGACAACCTCTGCTTCCCTCTACGAAGGGCCTATCTTTTACTTTTATGCATTTACTTTTATGTAAGAGTCGAAAGTTTTCTTTCCTATTCCTTTTTATTTTCTCTTTTTACAAGCATCATGTGGTGAGGAAAGATCTTGGAACATATATCCAGTTGGATATGAGTGGGCATGAGTTATTATTGTAGACATCACCCTTGAGGTGAATATGTTGGGAGGTGGAACTATAAGCCCCTATCTTTCTATGTGTCCGGTTGAAACTTTTTGTTCATGGGTATGTTGTGAGTGTTAGCAATCATAGAAGATTAAATGATGGTTGAGTATGTGGACTTGCCTAAAGGCTCCGATACGTGACCCTTCCTGAAAATATGATGAATTGTAGTTGCAAAGTTGACTGAGAACATAGTTTGTTGGTTTTCAATAAGGTTTATGCTTTATACTTCAATGTTGTGATGAATTCTTACTTGTTCATAAGAAGTTATTTGATAAAGCTTTATGTTAAAATTCTTTGTTGTTATAATAATGAACATGATGCTTCTATGTCCGTATTTTGTTTTTATCGACACCTCTCTCTCTAAGCATGTGGACATCTTTTTCGATTTCGGTTTTCACTTGAGGACAAGCGAGGTCTAAGCTTGGGGGAGTTGATACGTCCATTTTGCATCATGTTTTCCTACTGTTTTTTATAATGTTTTTATGCATAATAATGCTTTTTGGAGTATTTCTAATGCCTTTTCTCTCATAATATGCAAGGTTTACACAAAGAGGGAGAATGCCGGCAGCTGGAATTCGGGACCTAAAAAAGCTACGTCAGAGTTACCTATTCTGCACATCTCTAAATGAGCTAAAAAATTACGGAGAATTGTTTTGCAATATAAGAAGAATATTAGAGCAACAAACTACCAGAGGGGGCCCACCAGGTGGGCACAACCCACCTGGGCGCGCCAGGGAGCCCAAGCGCGCCCTAGTTGGTTGTGCCCTCCTCGGCCCACCTCGGGTGCCCCTCTTCTGGTATATAAGTCATTTTGACCTAGAAAAAATAAGGGGAGAACTTACGGGATGAAGCGCCGCCGTCTCGAGGCGGAACTTGGGCAGGAGCACTTTTGCCCTCTGGTGGAGCGATTCCGCCGGGGGAACTTCCCTCCCGGAGGTGGAAATCATCACCATCGTCATCACCAACAACACTCCTATGTTTTGGAGGGCCATCTCCATCAACATCTTCAATAGCACCATCTCCTCTCAAACCCTAGTTCATCTCTTGTGTTCAATCTTTGTATCGGAACCTTAGATTGGTACTTGTGGGTGACTAGTAGTGTTGGTTACATCTTGTAGTTGATTACTATATGGTTTATTTGGTGGAAGATTATATGTTCAGATCCATTATGCTATTTAATACCCCTCTGATCTTGAGCATGATTATTATTTGTGAGTAGTTACTTTTGTTCTTGAGGTCATGGGAGAAATCATGTTGCAAGTAATCATGTGAACTTGATATGTGTTCTATATTTTGATGATATATATGTTGTGATTCCCTTAGTGGTGTCATGTGAACGTCGACTACATGTCACTTCACCATATTTGGGCCTAAGGGAATGCATTGTGGAGTAGTTATTAGATAATGGGTTGCTAGAGTGACAGAAGCTTAAACCCTAGTTTATGCGCTACTTTGTAAGGGACTGATTTGGATCCAATAATTTAATGCTATGATTAGATTTTATTTAATACTTTTCTCATAGTTGCGGATGCTTGCGAGGGGGTTAACCATAAGTAGGAGGTTTGTTCAAGTAAGAACAACACCTAAGCACCGGTCCACCCACATATCAAATTATCAAAGTAGCGAACACGAATCAAACCAACATGATAAAAGTGACATGATGAAATTCCCGTGTACCCTCAAGAACGCTTTGCTTATCATAAGAGACCATTTTGGCCTGTCCTGTGCCGCAAAAGGATTGGGCTACCTTGCTGCACTTTATTTACCGTTACCATTACTTGCTCGTTACAAATTATCTTGCTATCAAACTACCTGTTACCGACTATTTCAGTGCTTGCAGAAAATACCTTGCTGAAAACCACTTGTCATTTCCTTCTACTCCTCGTTGGGTTCGATGCTCTTACTTATCAAAAGGACTACGATTGATCCCCTATACTTGTGGGTCATCAGCTGCTGCTCGCCCGAGCGCCACGCCCGCGCTGGCCGCATCCGCCCTAACGACGCGCCGCGCCGCAGCCTCCTAGTGCCCGATGCTCCCTGCTAGCGCTGCTAGCTGCTGCATGCTGCTTCCTGCTACTGTGCACTGCTCTACCACTGGTACGCTGCTGCTTCTGCTACCCTGCTTACGCTGCCGTCAAGCCTCGCCCCGCCGTGACGCCACGTGCTCCCCGGCCGAGCCCGCCTCGGGCCGCCGCCACGACTGGCCAGGCCCGTGCCCTGCACCCCGCGTGCCACTTCTGCTGTCGCGGTCGTGGCCGGCCCCTGCCTCGAGCGTGCGCAGGCAAGTAGCCCCCCCCCCCAATCGTCTCTATTCCTACCAGATCGAGCTGGCCCTGGCTAACCGAGGGTTAGTTAAGGACTAATTCCCCACTAATGGCCCACTGACATGTGGGGCCGCACCACTAATTAGCTTAAAAAATTCTTTAACTAAAATTAGTTTACTCTCTGACACTGACCACCTGGCCCCACTGCTAATTAAACCTAATTAATTTTAGTTATTATACTCTGTTAAAACTGAGTCTATGACAGTGGGTCCCACCTGTCATTTGATTAGTCAACCATGTTGACTGCTGACTGGGCATTTGACCTGGTCAACTGGGCCCCCTGGACCATGCCCATAGTGGGTACAAAAGGTATTCTGCCTATATGAGAATTCCAGAAATTACAAAATATTAATATAACTTTCAAAATTCATATAAAATAATTTGTAAGTCACATGAAAATAATTTATATATGAAAGTCGATCAAAAAAATATGATGAATCCGAATATGCCATTCGTTCATCTGTCAGATGCACCTAGCATAGCGAACATGGATCCATCCCCTCTGATTCATCTGTCCGAAAAATGCCAAACGCTGGGAAAACATTCCCAGATGTTTTCCCTCTTCGTCTGCAACGTGCAGCATTGCGTTAGTCCACCCCTAGCACCGCATACTGCCATGTTATGCTTTGCGATGCTTTTGATTGCCCTGTTATTTATTATGTTCCCCCTCCATTACTTCTTTTTCGGTAGACCCGGAGACCATCGGGCATTCCGAGCCCTTGCCATAAGTCCACGAGACGGGGCGACGGGGTCACATGATCGTGAGTCTCTGCTCGTTACAGCGCGCTACCAAGACACTAACGATTTGGATATGTGATCCGAGTAGGCCTCTGGCCTTTTTCGCACTGACCACCACGCGAGAATAAGTATGGGCACTCAGCGTCGTATGTATCAGCTGAAAGCTCTTCGAACGTCAGCGACTGAGCGGTGCACACCGGGTTGGACTGGAACGCCTGCACTTGTATAAGGGGGCTAGGTCTGCTCACCGGCTGCGTACGCAACATGCAGGAGTGCAAAGGGCAATGAGACCAAGACCCTTGCACGCTTAGGATGTAGACCGGCGTGCTGGCCTCTCTGTTGAGCCTAGGTAGGACTGCGGTGTATTGATCGGTCGAGGTCGGTCATGACCTGATGGTGTGTCTGGCCGGAGTTGATCGAGCGTGTTGGGTAAGTTTGTGCACCTCTGCAGGGAAGTATTATCTATTCGAATAGCCGTGTGCATGGTAACGAACGCTCGAAGTTGTATCCCGATCGATACAACTAGAACTGGATGCTGAGGCATGAAATGGAAATGATGGCTCCGGGATTGCTTTCTCGCATGGAGTCGAGGAAGTGATATCTGGGCGATGCTACAACATACTTACTACTATTATAATATGTTACTCTTATCTCTTCTGATGCTGCAAGATGCTTGAAGATGCTAGTCTTCGATAGGCTAGGCTTTGCCCTGCTCTTCTGGCATTCTGCAGTTCAGTCCACAGATACTACCCTTTTCATTGATACCGATGCATATGTAGTGCAGATCCTTGTTTGCGAGTACTTTGGATGAGTACTCACGGTTGCTTTGCTCCCTCTATTCCCCTTTCTCCATTCTTCTCGGATGTCGCAACCACATGGTGGAGCCCAGGAGCCAGTCGCCATCGTCGACGATGACTACTACTACACCGAGGGTGCCTACTACTACGTGGAGGCCGCGGACGACCAGGAGTAGTTAGGAGGCTCCCAGGCAGGAGGCCTTGTCTTTTTGATCATCGTGGATGTTTGTGCTAGCCTTCTTAAGGCAAACTTGTTTAACTTATGTCTGTACTCAGATATTGTTGCTTCCGCTGACTCGTTTGTATTCGAGCTTATGTATTCGAGCCCTCGAGCCCCCTGGCTTGTAATATAAAGCTTGTATTACTTTATTTTGTGTCTAGAGTTGTGTTGTGATATCTTCCCGTGAGTCCCTGATCTTGATCGTACATGTTTGCGTGTATGATTAGTGTACGATTGAATTGGGGGCATCACAAGTTAGTATCAGAGCCGACTGCTTGTAGGTAGCCCCTTTCCAACTCCTTGGCCGAAGTTGAGTCTAGTCTTTGGAAAACTTTTACTAACATTGTTGTGTGGCTTACCGGCCCACATCACAATTGGGTGGTATTAGGATCTTTTATTCCTCGCCTTTACTCTGAAACTCTGATCTCCCTTCTATTCGGGTTAAAGATTTTACTAAGTCTAACTCTAGGTTCTCGTAACTATTTCTCCCGGAGAGCCACTCGATACAGATGATCGCCTGATTCACCAGAAGATTCTGAAAATACTCCTCAATGTTTCTCGAGCCCCTTGTGTCCACCGCCTTTGCAATTCCCTACCACCGATTAATCCCTATGGATAGCTACATACACTTGCCGTCCATACCTTCATTTCCAATTGCTCTTATTTTAACAAGATACCCTGTAATACTTTCAGATATTTTGAGAATCCATTGTGCCTGCTGTGTTGCACCTCCTTTTCTGCATGAATACGTGTACGAATAATTCCTCACAATTACCGGGGATTTGTTCATCCCCAGTTGATCATGTGTTTCACAAAAATCTTCAAAATACCATTTGATCTTCCAAAAATCCTCAGCAGCCTATTGCTCTTGAAATTCTTGCTTGCTTGCATTATGGTTAATCCCATAAGTCTATTAATCTTAATGGCATCCTTTGTCACTATCATTTTGAGTTCACTGATTCAATATGTTGCAGATGCTCGCAATCTTTAGTCGAATCCTAGAATTCATCCTTCTGGCTCAGACGTCATTTTGAACAGGAGCTGGTTCTCGACCAATCAAGTTGCCATCAATTGTACCCCTAAGTCTACTTATCCATCTATAGCCAGAGCATTTTCTTCTGATCCCTTGATTTGGAAATCATAAATCCGTTGCAATTGAGTTTTGAATTAGTCAGTTGTTTCTATAATCTGATCTCCTTGCATTCATCTTCTTCTGGTTGAGTACCGATGCTCACATCAGATCCTTTGTGGACCACCAGATCCCTTGTTGGATTTTATCCGACAACGTCCTTCATATTCAATAACCCTGTGAGCCTTTCCTCGGATACATAATGCCCTTGGTAAATGGTATCCTCTGCTTTCTCAACCATGCTCTGCTTTCAAGCTTGTATAATTTACTCCTGCAGTTTACATTATATGTTCCTAAGATGCCTTGATGGGTTGAACCTATGCCTTCTGTAATCTATGTGAACACGAAAGTTAGGCGGGTTATACTCTAATGGCTTTTCTTCAGATAAAATTTCAATGCTACAACTTCATGAAAAACGAGAGGTGAATGGAAGATTATGCATTGAAGAAGTGGGAGTCGACCTTGACCTTTGTGTTCATGCCCATGGACGCGATGTAGATCTTATCATGGAAGCTTCTCTTAAAATTAATTATCCCCTTGGTATAAGTTCATCTTATTTCTGGGATTTGATCTTTTGCAATCATGGTTCCGGCCATATTGTTCTTCTTTGATCCCATTTCTCGGACAAGTTAAAGTACTTGTCTTCTGCAGATCATTTCACCTGTCAAGCATCTATTCTACTCTTCCTTCGAATTTTACCCGGTATCTCGAGAATATCAAACAGCTGTGTTGCTTCCTATGAGTCTTCTTCTTGTATTGCTTCTCACTGATTTTAGATTTCCCCCGGCTTCTGAGTTGTTAGTCACTCAAGAACAGCGATAAGTGAATCAATTCCGCACTCTGATTCAATAACTCTAAGTAATTTTCGTTGCTTACGAGTTTAATAATCCTTCAAGTCATTCCTAGCCTGATCGGCAATATCATTATCATGCTAAATTTAAACTGTGCTACTTGGTCCTTCTTCCCGGTGCACATCTCTGACAAGGAGCTAAGCTTGTGTCAAACTTTCATCATCATATCATTTTGCTTACACAACATGACGGAATCCAAGCTTGCGTCATATCCATAGTTCCATTGAGCTTTAGGTTCACCATTCCATCTGCTTTGATCATCTTATTGATCAATTACATCGTAATGAAACCTCTCGACAAAATGTGTCGTGATCATCGTCAACATTTTAACATCTTCCGAGATATCAATTGAGTTCCTGATGGATCCTTTGTATTCCAAAAGTCCGACCTTTACCTGCTGACCATGTCGATGCTATCCTGAAGCATGTCTGTGGTACTTCGATCACCAACAAAGAACATTGGAAGCTCAATACTAAAATTTTCTTGATCAATTATCCAAACACAATGGCATGGGTAACATCAGGAGTTTCGTCGCCCCTTTTTCCCAAATGGTTATCTGCTTGTTGTTTTGATGGGTATATCAATCTCTGCTTGTCCTTTGGAAGGGTATACTCTAATATTTGAGTATAAACACCTTTTCCTTTCCATTTGTTTGATTAATATAATAATCACATTTTACTTTCCATTGTTTTGCTTAACCTTTCTTGTGATCTATATGATATAAGCAGTAATATTTCCATACTTATGTAAACACCTTGGTGTACAACTCTGTCAGTAAAACCCTGTTACTACTGTTGATGACATTCCGGTAACCATCGATGGACGAGAACTTTTCCTATTGGTCGGCGTCGTTTCAACGAGCAGGAAAATGGTTCTCTTCGTCCCTCGCCCTCGGTACCGAAGTAGTTGCCGACATAACTGACATGCTATTCTCTGACATGCCTTGCTATCATGACCGTGCAAGATGTCAGCACCCTTCCTAATCCTAACCCACATGGTGGGCCCATAACTGTGACGCCCCCGGCTTAATCATGCACTAATCATACACGCAAACATGCATGATCAAGCACAGGGACTCATGGGAAGATATCACAACACAACTCTAACCCAAATTAACGGAGATCCACAATATTACAGACCAGGGATCCGAAGATCCGAATACATAAGTCAGTCATACAAATAATATCTGAGTATAGACATAGTTAGACAAGTTTTGCCTTAAGAAGGCTAGCACAAACAACGACTCTAGATCGAAAGGTGTAGGCCTCCTGCCTGGAAACTCCGATCCTACTCCCAGTCGGCTGGCTCAATCCAGTAGTACGTGTCGTCTGGACCCTCCTGGTAGTAAGCTCCTGAGGTGGCATCTAGCTCCGGGGCTCCATCGTCTGATGTATCATCAAGTAGGGGAATATGGGGAAAAAGAAGTAACAAAGCAACCGTGAGTACTCATCCGAAGTACTCAGCAAGCAAGGATCTACACTATATATGCAACATTATCAAAGAGGAAAGGCTGTATATGTGGACTGGGCTGCAGAAATGCCAGAATAGAGAGAAGGCCTAGTCCTATCGAAGACTAGCATCTTCATGGAGCCATCATCTTGCAGTAATAGAAGAGAGTAGAATAGCATTTTATTAAGCAAACATGTTGAAGCAAGCCGAGAGATCCTTCCTCGACTCCCTGCGAGAAAGCGATCCCGAAGCTTCAATTAAGTAACAAGTATCCAGTTCAAGTAGTAGATCGGGATACACAAACTGAGCGTCCTTTACCGTAGGACCGGCTATCGATAGATCATTCATCCCTGCAAGGGTGCACTACTGTTACCCAACATGCTCGATCACCTCTAGCCGGACACACTTGCTCGGTAATGCCTGGCCTCGGGAAATCAACACGAAGCAGCGCCCTACCTAGGCTCAGCAGAGAGGTCAGCACGCCGGACTAACCTATGCACCCAGAGGTCTTGGGCATCGCCCTGGGCACCCTGCGCGTTGCGTGGCTGGCCGGGGTGCAGTCGCGACACCGAACTCGTCAGTGAAGTATCCAGCCCAATCCCGGCGATCAGCCCGCACGGTGAAACGTGATGTCTGAAGAGCTTTCGGGAGAAACGTACATCGCAGAGGGCCCCATAAACCATTATCCCGCGTGGTGGTAGTGCGTATAGGGCACGTCGACCCACTCAGATCACACACCCAAATCAAATAAGCTCATTTAGTAACATGCGGAGACAATGAGAGTTTCTGAAGCTCCGCCACAATATCACGCTTGAGTGCCCTTCCGGCACACCCGACATCATAGATCCCCTGCGGGTACCCATCAGGGTCGACCCGCCTGTAACAAAGGTCAAAGTAACCGTGTGGTCATAACATCAAGGGGGAAACCCCGAGGAATCACCCTCGGTGAATTCCACTCGACGAAATCATCAGGGTGAATGTATGAGGCATCACCCTCGAGGTTCACACTGAAGGGTTGCACGACAGAGTCGTATCAGAATTGGAGAAGGAGGATTCACCCTCGATGACCACGACCGAACAGCTACACTACAGAGTATTCATCAGGAGTGAGTTACGAGTTATCACCCTCGGCACTCGAGAGTAACTACGCAGAGTCGTACAACTAAGGGGGGTGAGGTGATGATCACATTGATCGAGTTGTCAATGATCAAGCAGGGGCAACAAGGGTAAGGTGGCGGGGGTCACTGATGGTTCACTACCAACCTATACCAAGCATTTTAACATAGGCAGGTAAGGTATCATTAAACAGGTTACAAAAGCAGGCTATGCATCAGAATAGGAGCAAACAATAACAGCAGCAAAATCTAATGCAAGCAGGAGAAATGGAATGGGCGATATCTAGATGCTCAAGGGGGGGGGGGGGGGCTTGCCTGGTTGCTCTGGCAAGAGAGAGGGGTCGTCAACGGGCTGCTTGTCTGTAGCAAAGTCGTACCCGGCTGCAACGTCGTCAGTCTCGGCGTCTATCGAGAGAGAAGGAGGGGGCGAGAAACAACAAATTCACGGCAATAATGCAAACAATATGTATGACATGCCTAAATGCTATGTTGGGATGTTCTACTGCCTAACTAAATGATTTAGATAATTTAGGAATTTATCCGGATTTACTTAATTAAAGTTGGGCACTATTCATTTATCGCAATTGGTCTAAAAGTTCCATGTTCATCTAGCTAGGGGCATCTGACAGGAATACAGCGGGCGTATTCAGATTCGTCTCGAAATTCTGAGCAACTTTCATATATAAATTATTTTCATCGGAGTTACGGTTTAATTTATATGATTTTGTAAAGTTTTAATCATTTTCTGAATTTAATTATTTATTTAAATTTGAATTTTCTAGAATAGTGAATGATGACATCAGCATGACATCACCATGACGTCAGCAGGTCAAACCCGGCTGACCAGGGTCAAACCTGACATGTGGGGCCCACATGTCATACACAGTGGCCTTAACAGAGGGGTTAAAATTAACTAATTGGGTTAATTAGTGGGTGGGCCCCAGTAGTCAGTGACTAATTAGTGAGTTAATTAACTAATTACTTAACTAACAGTTTTAAATATTATTTTTAAACGTATAACGGGGCGGGGCCCATATGTCAGTGACTGGGCCTGCCCAGACAGCAGGGTTGACCCAGTCAACGGGTCAAAGTGGGGCCAGGGGGCCCACTGGTCAGTGGCACGGGGCAGGGCCCACGGCGCCAGGTCAGCACGCCGGCCGGAGCAGCACCGGCGAGCTCGCCCGCGACGGCGAAACTCCGGCGAGGCTCAGAAACGGCGCACCGGGCACCATTCGAGGCTTTTTCGGTCGCGTTCGATCGGGGAGACGACGCCGCGTCAATCTACGACACTGGCGTGAGGCGGCGCAGCCGGAGATGAGCACTATGGCGGCAATGGCGGATGGCAGTGTTCGGGTGTGGTGGCGAACGGCGTTGCTGCGTGCTTGCGAGCGAGCCAAAAGGCTAGGCATGGCCTACGCGGTGCGGCGAGTGCGTTGGTCACGCGCGGGTGACCAAATGATCACCGGAGAAGCGCCGGCGAGAAAACGAGGTGGCGGTGGGTTCGGGCTTCATCGGAGCAGTGGTTACGGGTGGCTAGAGGGGGCAGGGGAGGGCGCGTCACGCGCAGGAGCTCACCGGGGAGGCGTGGGGACTGGGCAGTGGGCTCGGGGTGGACCGGTGGCGTAGATCGACTGCGAGGTCGTGCCGTGGCCGAGACGAAGGTGGGGTCTAATGCGGCGTCGGCTTTGCTTCCCGGTCCCAATGCGGTGTCGAGGAAGAAGAGGGGGACCACGCCAGAGCTCCTAGACTTGACGGGGCGTCGAACGGGTGCCGGTGGCCACGGGTACGCCGGAGCCATGGCGGCGGCGTTGTTCGGCTACGACAGGGGAGCGAGGGAGAGGGCGAATGAAGCGGCTAGGGTTCGTCCGCGGGGTTGAGGGGCGGCCCTTGTAGGCGTCCGCGGCGTGCGGCGTGCGCTGTCGAGCGTAGGTGAGGGGGGTCCGGGTGCGCGCGCGCGTGCGCGTTCGACAACGAGGGCGCGGGTGAGCAGTGAGGTAGGGGACGGCGCCAGGTGTGCTGGGCCGTGCTGTAGCAGTAGGCCTAAGTGCACAGTAGAGCTTTTAGGCCTTTTCTATTTTCTCCTTTTCTGTTTCTTTTCTTTTCTGTTTTGCTAAATGTTTGGGCACTAAATGAATTTTGTAAAAAGTGTGACCTAGTCCATAAATCACAGTGCATTATATCCTAACACCAAAAACTAGTTTGGGCAAAACATAATTTCATATTTAACTTAGATTAAATTAAAGGCTATTAAATATTGTTTTCAGCCACTGTTAGAGGATGTTTGAGTTAATTAATTTATTAAATGTTGGTTACAATTTTAGAATAGTCTCTGGAATATTTGTTATTTATTGAACATTTTAGTTTCAGTGTTTGAACAACTTTTATTTTCCACTTTAATTTAATTTGAATCTTTGAGTTAGGAGTTGAAATGCAATATGATGCAAATGATGATTAGGCACTGTTAATCATGCTGACCTGTCATTATCAAAAGTGATTACTGTGGCTAATGACATGGGGTGTTACAATTCTCCTCATCTATCAAGAATTCTCGGCCCAAGAATTAAGAGGAAGATTGAAGAAAGCGGGGTATTCTTCACGAAGACGATCCTCGCGTTCCCAAGTTGCTTCATCTTCAGAATGATTCAACCATTGAACTTTGAGGAATTTGATTGACTTCTGACGAGTCCAGCGTTCAGCTTGATCAAGAATACGGATGGTATATTCTGGATAAGACAGATCTTCCCGCAATTCAAGCAATTCATGATCCACAGCTCGAATAGGATCCTTGAAGCATCGACGGAGTTGGGATACATGAATGACATCATGCACTTGAGAAAGATTGGGTGGCAATTGCAACTGATATGCCACTTCTCCTTGACGGGCAAGAATACGGAACGGGCCAATGTAGTGAGGAGCTAACTTGCCCTTGATTCTGAACCGATGAGTGCCTTTCAATGGAGTGACGCGGAGGTAAGCTTGCTCGCCAGGTTGATAGACCATTTCCTGGTGCTTTCGGTCATAGTTGCTCTTCGGACAAGACTGAGCAGTTTTCAGATGTTCACGGACGATGCGAACTTGTTCTTCAGCTTGCTGAACAAAGTCCGGTCCGACGAGTGAGCGTTCCCCAGTTTCTGACCAATTCAGAGGGGTTCGACACTTATGTCCATAGAGGACTTCGAACGGTGCCATCTTCAAACTAGCTTGATAGCTATTGTTGTAAGAGAATTCGGCATACGGGAGAGATTCCTCCCACTTCTTACCGAAGGAGATGACGCAAGCTCGAAGCATATCTTCGAGCACTTGATTAACTCGTTCGACTTGACCCTATGACTGAGGGTGAAAAGCGGTACTGAAGGACAGGTGAGTTCCCATAGCTTCTTGGAAACTATTCCAGAATCTGGAGGTGAAGAGGCTGCCACGATCAGAACTGATCTCTAGGGGAACACCGTGGAGTGACACAATTCGGGAAACATACAAGTCTGCTAACTAACTAGCAGTGACTGTCTCCCTAACTAGCAGAAAGTGTGCAACCTTTGAGAATTGGTCGATGACAACAAAAATAGCATAATGACCCTTCTGAGATCTGGGAAAACCAGTAATGAAATCCATTTGGACCTTGTCCCATTTCCATTCAGGAATTGCAAGGGGTTGCAGAGTTCCAGCAGGCCTTTGGTGTTCTGCTTTAATGCGGCGATAGATATCACACTCAGAAACATAACAAGCAATGTCTCGCTTCATATTAGGCCACCAGTATCTCTGACAAATGTCACGGTACATCTTTGTGCTACCAGGATGAATTGACAGAGGAGTGTCATGAGCTTATTTCATCACATGTTCCCTCTCATCCTTGAACTTAGGTACGAAGAGACGGCGTTGGAAGAATAGGATCCCATCATCATCAAGATGGAATTCCGACGGTTTTCCTTTTTTGAGGTATCGCTTAATCCTTTCAACTTCAGAGTCATACCATTGCATAGTCTTGATGCTGTGTTCTAAATCTGGTTCGATAACCAGGGTATTGAGATAACCCTGTGGAACAATATGGAGGTTCAATTTGCGAAGTTCTTCATAAAGGAGAGGTTGTGCTTCCTGAACCATAAGATTGTTGCAATAAGCCTTGTGACTCAAAGCATCGGCCATTACATTAGCCTTGCCAGGGGTATATGAGAAATTCATATCATAATCGGCAATTGTTTCGAGCCATCTTTGTTGACGAAGGTTCAGATCTGGTTGAGTATATAGATACTTCAAACTCTGATGATCCGTGTATATTTCGCATCAATTTCTGAGAAGGTAATGTCGCCATAGCTTCAGGGCATAAATAACCGTAGAAATTTCAACATCATGCACTGGATAATTCTCTTCATGAGGACAAAATTGTCGAGAGGCATAAGCAATCACCTTACGCTCTTGCATTAGGACACAGCCTAATCCTTGACGAGATGCATCACAATATATCACGAAATCATTTTGGGAATCCGAGGGCGCTAGCACTGGGGCAGATGTTAACTTGTCTTTTAGTGTCTGAAAGCTTTCTTGACATTTTTCTGTCCACTCAAATTTAACACCTTTGTGGAGCAGATTCGTCAATGGTTTTGCAATCTTGGAAAAAAATTCAATGAATCGACGACAATAACTAGCGAGTCCGAGAAAACTTCTAACTTGCTTGACATTCTTCAGGGGAGCCCAATCAAGAATAGCCTGAACTCGCTCAGGGTTAACAGCAATGCCATTCTTGGAAATCACATGACCAAGGTAGGTCACCTCGAATAATCAGAACTCACACTAGGAGAATTTAGCATACAACTGATGTTCTCGTAGCTTCTCCAATACAAGCCAAAGATGTTCAGCATGTTCTTCTTCATTCTTGGAATATATAAGGATATCATCTAAATAAACCACGACGAATTTGTTGAGGTAATCCATGAAGATATAGTTCATCAATCGGGAGAAAGTGGCTGGAGCATTGGTTAAGCCAAATGACATGACAGTGTACTCATAAGAGCCATATCGAGTAACAAAGGCAGTCTTTAGGACATCCTTTTCGCGAACACGGATCTGATGATAACCCAACCTCAAGTCGAGTTTTGAGAAGACAGAGGATCCAGCAAGCTGATCATAAAGATCATTGATTCGGGGCAGTGGGTATTTATTCTAGATTGTGGCTTGGTTAATGGGCCGGTAATCCCGAACCAATCGGTTAGTTCCATCCTTCTTCCTAACAAAGAGCGAAGGTGCTCCCCAAGCAGAGGAACTGGGGCGGATGAAACCTTTCTTAAGTGACTTGTCGATTTCTTCCTTAAGCTCGAGAAGGTGGTGCGGAGGCATCTTATAAGGACGCTTCACAATAGGGACAGTGCCAGGCTTCAAGTCAATGACAAACTAGACAGCTCTAGCTGGGGGTATTCCTGGAAGTTCTTCGGGAAAGACGTCCGGAAAATCTTGAACGACAGGAACGTTCTTGATTCCTTCCAGAGGTGAGGTGTTCAAAGCATTCAGAGCTTATATCTGAGCTTCAGCGTCCCGTGTAATGCGGGCGGTATAGTTCACTATCTCATTGGAGGGGTGAAGAAGTTGGATAACTTTAGTGGCACAATTGATCGAAGCAATGTGAGCTTTCAACCAATCCATTCCGAGTATGAGGTCTATGGTGGAAGACTTCAGGATAATGGGCGAAACAAGGAATTCCAATCCCTTAATTTCAACGGGAACATTGTGTGCCATCATAGTGGTTTGACACTGGCCTCCAGGGGTACGGATTACTACTGGCAGATTCATCTTTTGAAATGCAATGTCATGTGATAATGCAAATGCTTCTGACATGAATGAATGCGATGCTCCTGAATCAAATAATACAGAAGCGGGTACTGAGTTAACGAAAAGGGTACCCATCACAGTAGCAGGTTGATCCTGGACTTCTTCAATATCAATGTTGTAAGCGTGTCCACGACCATATGTAGCGGACCCAGTATTATAGTTGCGGGTCTGATTATTGCCATGACTATTGCCATGGCCAGTACGAGGAAAAGCCAACTGATTCTGAGTCTGGCGGCAGTCTTTAGCAAGGTGACCTGGTTTGCAGCACTTGAAGCACAGACCATCTTCAGGACGAAGAGGAACATTGTTTTGAATAGCTTGAGCTCTTGGCTGCCTTAGTGGTGGAGGAGGCAGACATGGTGCAGCATAGTTGTTCTTTGGTGCAGGGGCATTTGGACGGAACACGTTGTTGGGAATCCAGACTCGACGCATCTGTGCTGAGCTCGAAGATGAGCCAGCATCACGATGGCGCTTCTGCGAGTCCTTGTGTTTCATCCGAGCGGTCTCAACCAGAATAGCCTTGTTCACAAGAGTAGAAAAGTCGTTGAAGTCTTGAGCAAGAAGGGCAAGCTCGAGGTCTGGGTGGAGTCCATTACGGAACTTCTCTTGTCTACGGGCATCTGTGGCGATGTCTTCTTCAGCATAGCGGGAGAGGTCAAGGAATTCCCGCTGATAAGCTTCTACAGTCTTGTTGCCCTGAGTGAGGTTGCAGAACTGGGTCTTCATCCGTTCCATAATTGCCTAAGGGATATAACGGGCACGGAAAGCAGCCTGGAACTCATACCAGGTAATGACTATTCCAGCAGGCAGTGTACGCTTGTGTGTGTCCCACCACTGAGTAGCGGGTCCTTTTAAGAAAAAGGACGCGAAGGTGACAAAGTTGGCAGGGCGACATTAGTAGACTCCATCTTGTGAGTGATGTCACGAAGCCAGTCATCGGCATCCAGTGGCTTGTCAGAGTTGCGGAAGTGAGTGGGGTTAAGTCGCATGAACTCCGGCCAAGTTATTGAAGTAGGGTTCTAGTTCTGGTTGTTCTGATGCGGAAACTGAGCCATGATTCTAGTCATGAACTGATGGTTGAGCTCGAACTGTTGCATCATAGCTGCCATATAGTCTGGCGGTGGTGGGCGTTCAGGGGCACCACGACCACGACCACCTGGTCTAACCATCCTGCTAAGTATCAATAGGGGGTAGTTTAGTAAAAGCAATGGCGAGTGTTTAGCGACAAGCATGATGTAACTCGACAAGAATTTAAGCAGTGTAACAGATACATAACAATAGTCAATTAAGACATACAGATCCATACACAGAGTCGGGTACATGCAGACAGCATAACGGCGCAAATTTAGAACTAGACATACTAGGCGGCGCGCAGGCACGCGATAAGGAAGTACACAATGAGACTTAGGAAAGGCTAAATCAACGTCGGGGAAAAGCACTGAAACGGGGCAACTGCGAGTGCGGACGATGAGTGTTCGTCGCGGTAGGATCCTGCGCTCCATGTGCACTCTGATGCAGAACCCGGTCTCGAGCTGTAAGAAGAGGTCCACGTGTAGGTGTGTGACCTCCAACAGCAGGCCAATCAATACCAGCATACATCTGAGTCCTGCACGGATAAAGGATGTGCTCCGGGTGTATCCCTGCACGAACAACGGGTAGCAACTGCGTCATAGTATCGTAGAGACATGCTCGAGTGGTAACCAACTCGACGGCAAGAGCCCGAACGGTGCGATCCAGAGCCTGAGTGCACTGAATCAGAACGCGCGGGTCGTAGCGACGAGGCTCGTACGGGGCACAGATAGCTATGTAGTATCCAGTAGCATCTCCAGCAGGGGCAAACAGAATGTATCAGAACTCAGAGTCATCCAAGATATCGCTGAACACTCCTCGGAGACGTGCGACAGCAGAGTAGGCGGCATCATGGACTGCCATCTCAATCGTCATGCTGATACCGTGGAAAAGGTGCAACTCAGTGTCTGAGTCATCTTGCTGATCATAGATACGAACATCAGCATGGTACTGCTCCTGGTTGAACTCGCGGTAATCCTCGTAGACCATGTACTCGGGGTACCAGCGGTAGCCAAGTCTGGTCAGGAGGGCGATCAGGACAGCTAGAAACCTAGGGGCATCATGAGCCCAAGTGCGAACCACAAGCTGCGTCGTAGGACGTGGTGGAAACAAACGATCCATCTGAAACAGAGGAAATTCAGGTTTGTCAAACGACAATGAGAAGTTTAACACAACTCGGAGAGAAAGGTTAAACAAAACAATGGAAAGGAAAATGATTATCAGACTAATTAGATCAATGACAGGGAAATCGCACAGATATCCAGCTCTTCGGGTAGACGGGATTTACGAGATCCTAAGTGTCGGCGTTAGTAAAATTTATTTAACCCGAATAGAAGAGAGATCAGAGTCCCAGAGTATAGACTAGGAATAAAGGATCCTAATACCACCCAGTTG
Organism: Thinopyrum elongatum; assembly: GCA_011799875.1. Classification (NCBI taxonomy): domain Eukaryota; kingdom Viridiplantae; phylum Streptophyta; class Magnoliopsida; order Poales; family Poaceae; genus Thinopyrum; species Thinopyrum elongatum. The sequence goes on from CM022303.1 coordinate 370,451,737, forward strand.
GCGACATGGGCCCGTAAGCCACACAACCAAGTTAGTAAATTAGTTTTTCGATGTCTAGACTCAACTTCGGCCAAGGAATTTGGAAGGGGGCTTCCTACAGGCAGTCGGCTCTGATACCAACTTGTGACGCCCCCGGCTTAATCATACACGCAAACATGCACGATCAAGCACAGGTACTCACGGGAAGATATCACAACACAACTCTAACCCAAATTAACGGAGATCCACAATATTACAGACCAGGGATCCGAAGATCCGAATACATAAGTCAGTCATACAAATAATATCTGAGTACAGACATAGTTAGACAAGTTTTGCCTTATGAAGGCTAGCACAAACAACGACTCTAGATCGAAAGGCGTAGGCCTCCTGCCTGGGACCTCCGATCCTACTCCTGGTCGGCTAGCTCAATCAAGTAATACATGCCGTCTGGACCCTCCTGGTAGTAAGCTCCTGAGGTGGCATTTGGCTCCGGGGCTCCATCGTCTGATGTATCATCAAGTAGGGGAATATGGGGGAAAAGAAGTAACAAAGCAAGCATGAGTACAAATCCGAAGTACTCAGCAAGCAAGGATCTACACTACATATGCAACATTATCAAAGAGGAAAGGTTGTATATGTGGACTGGGCTGCAGAAATACCAGAATAGAGAGAAGGCCTAGTCCTATCAAAGACTAGCATCTTCACGGAACCATCATCTTGCAGCAATAGAAGAGAGTAGAATAGCATTTTATTAAGCAAACATGTTGAAGCAAGCCTAGAGATCCTTCCTCGACTCCCTGCGAGAAAGCGATCCCGAAGCTTCAGTTAAGTAACAAGTATCCAGTTCAAGTAGTAGATCGGGATACACAAACTGAGCGTCCTTTACCATAAGACCGACTATCGATAGATCATTCATCCCTGCAGGGGTGCACTACTGTTACCCAACACGCTTGATCACCTCTGGCCGGACACACTTGCTGGGTAATGCCCAGCCTCGGGAGATCAACACGAAGCAGCGCCCTACCTAGGTTCAGCAGAGAGGTCAGGATGCCGGACTAACCTATGCACCCAGAGGTCTTGGGCCATCGCCCTGGGCACCCTGCGTGTTGCGTGGCTGGCCGGGGTGCAGGCGCGACACTGAACTCGTCAGTGAAGTATCCAGCCCAATCCCGGCGATCAGCCCGCACGGTGAAACGTGATGTCTGAAGAGCTTTCGGGAGAAACGTACATCGTAGAGGGCCCCATAAACCATTATCCCGCGTGGTGGTAGTGCGCATAGGGCACGTCGACCCACTCAGATCACACACCCAAATCCATTAAGCTCATTTAGTAACACGCGAAGACAATGAGAGTTTCTGAAGCTCCGCCACAATATCACACTCGAGTGCCCTTCCGGCACACCCGACATCATAGATCCCCTGCGGGTAACCATCAGGGTAGACCCGCCTGTAACAAAGGTCAAAGTAACCGTGTGGTCATAACATCAAGGAGGAAACCCCGAGGAATCACCCTCGGGGAATTCCACTCGACGAAATCATCAGGGTGAACGTATGAGGCATCACCCTCGAGGTTCACACTGAAGGGTTGCATGACAGAGTCGTATCAGAATTAGAGAAGGAGGATTCACCCTCGATGACCACGACCGAACAGCTACACTGCAGAGTATTCATCAGGAGTGCGTTACGAGGTATCACCCTTGACACTCGAGAGTAACTATGCAGAGTCGTACAACTAAGGGGGGGGGGGGTGAGGTGATGTGTGGGTCTCTGGTCGATGATCACATTGATCGAGTCGTCGATGATCAAGCAAGGGCAACAAGGGTAAGGTGGCGGGGGTCACTGATGGTTCACTACCAACCTATACTAAGAATTTTAACATAGGCAGGTAAGGTAACATTAAATAGGTTACAAAAGCAGGCTATGCATCAGAATAGGAGCAAACAATAACAACAGCAAAATCTAATGCAAGCAGGAGAAATGGAATGGGCGATATCTGGATGCTCAAGGGGGGGGGATTACCTGGTTGCTCTGGCAAGAGAGAGGGGTCGTCAACGGGCTGCTCGTCTGTAGCGTAGTCGTACCCGGCTGCAACGTCATCGGTCTCGGCGTCTATCAAGAGAGAAGGAGGGGGAGAGAAACAATAAATTCACGGCAATAATGCAAACAATTTGTATGACATGCCTAAATGCTATGCCGGGGTGTTCTACTGCCTAACTAAATGATTTAGATAATTTAGGAATTTATCCGGATTTATTTAATTAAAGTTGGGCACTATTCATTTATCGAAATCGGTCGAAAAGTTCCATGTTCATCTAGCTAGGGGCATCTGATAGGAATACGGCGGGCGTATTCAGATTCGTATCGAAATTCTGAGCAACTTTCATATATAAATTATTTTCATCGGAGTTACGGTTTAATTTATATGATTTTCTAAAGTTTTAATCATTTTCTAAATTTAGTTATTTATTTAAATTCGAATTATCCAGAATAGTGAATGATGACATCAGCATGACATCACCATGACGTCAGCAGGTCAAACCCGGCTGACCAGGGTCCAACCTGACATGTGGGGCCCACATGTCATACATAGTGGCCTTAACAGAGGGGTTAAAATTAACTAATTGGATTAATTAGTGGGTGGGCCCCAGTAGTCAGTGACTAATTAGTGAGTTAATTAACTAATTATTTAACTAACAGTTTTAATTATTTTTTTAAAACGTTTAACGTGGCGGGGCCCATATGTCAGTGATTGGGCCTGCCCAGTCAGCAGGGTTGACCCAGTCAACTGGTCAAAGTGGGGCCAGGGGGCCCACTGGTCAGTGGCACGGGGTGGGGCCCACGGCGCCAGGTCAGCACGCCGGCCGGAGCAGCGCCGGTGAGCTCGCCCACGACGGTGAAACTCCGGCGAGGCTCGAAAACGGCGCACAATGCACCATTCGAGACGTTTTCGGTCGCGTTCGATCGGGGAGACGACGCCGCGTCGATCTATGGCACTAGCGCGAGGCGGGCAGCCGGAGACGAGCACTATGGTGGCAATGGAGGACAGCGGTGTTCGGGTGTGGTGGCGAACGGCGCTGCGGCGTGCTTGCGAGTGAACCACAAGGCTAGGCGTGGCCTACACCGTGCGGCAAGTGCGTTGGTCATGCGCGGGTGACCAAATGGTCACCGGAGAAGCGCCGGCGAGCAAACGAGGCAGCGGTGGGTTAGGGCTTCGTCGGAGCAGTGGCTACGGGTGGCTAGAGGGGGCAGGGGAGGGCGCGTCACGCGCAGGAGCTCACCGTGGAGGCGTGGGGACTGGGTAGTGGGCTCGGGGTGGACCGGTGGCGTAGATCGATGGTGAGGTCGTGCGGTGGACGAGACGAAGGCGGGGTCCAATGCGGCATCGGCTTTGCTTCTAGGTCCCAATCCGGTGTCGAGGAAGAAGAGGGGACCATGCTAGAGCTCTTGGACTTGACGGGGCATCGAACGGGTGCCGGTGGCCATGGCTAGGCCGGAGCCATGGCGGCGGCGGTGTTCGGCTGCGACGGGGAAGCGAGGGAGAGGGCGAATGGAGCGGCTAGGGTTCGTCCACGGGGTCGAGGGGCAGCCCTTGTAGGCGTCCATGGCGTGCGGTGTGCGCTGTCGAGCGTAGGCGAGGGGGGTCCGGGTGCACGCGTGCGTGCGTGTTCGACAGCGAGGGCACGGGTGAGTAGTGAGGTAGGGGACGGCGCCAGGTGGGCTGGGCCGCCCTGTAGCAGTAGGCCTAAGTGCACAGTAGAGCTTTTAGGCCTTTTCTATTTTCTCCTTTTCTATTTCTTTTCTTTTTTGTTTAGCTAAATGTTTGGGCACTAAATGAATTTTGTAAAAAGTGTGACCTAGTCCATAAATCACAGTGCATTATATCTTAACACCAAAAACTAGTTTCGACAAAACATAATTTCATATTTAATGAAGATTAAATAAAAGGCTATTAAATATTGTTTTCAGCCACTGTTAGAGGATGTTTGAGTTACTTAATTAATTTATTAAATGTTGGTTACAATTTTAGAATAGTCTCTGGAATAATTGTTATTTATTGAACATTTTAGTTTCAGTGTTTGAACAACTTTTATTTTCCACTAAAATTTAATTTGAATCTTTGAGTTAGGAGTTGAAATGCAATATGATTCAAATGATGATTAGGCATTGTTAATCATGCTGACCTGTCATTATCAAAAGTGATTACTGTGGCTAATGACATGGGGTGTTACAATAACCCATAGTTCCACAGGATCGAAACCTGACTCTCCTGTGCGTCCCTATTTCCAAGGTTATTCTACTGCTTGGATTCGTATGAGATACACGAGCCACCTTCCTAAAGATCTATTCTGGTTTCAGCCACAATACTTACTCGTTGCTCTGAACCACTTTCACGCTCTATTTTAGGCATCGAATGTTTTCCTATCTGCTTGAAGCTTCTATTTGCACCTTCTTACTTTGCTCTCGATATTTTCTTAAGTTTCGATTCTAGAGTTACTTTCTGCCACCTTCCCTGATGATATCTACCAGATAAGCAACCTTGTAGAGGACCTTTCTTCCGAAGTTACCCCTTGTCCTTCCGTAAGTACGATGAAGACCCCAAAGAAAGGATGACGACTTCTTCATGATGACCTGAAGTAGAGAAACGAAGACATCAACGAGAGGGATCAACTTCTTTGAGAAGAGCAACCAAGGACGAGAAGATCCGTTAAAAATTCATAACCAGAACTTTCCCCCTTACTCCCCCTCTTAAATCTCGGGACGATATTTCTTGTTGTGGAGGAGATTTGTAACACCCCGGTAGTTATGTTATAGTAATCCCATGCCTTATGATGCCATGACATCATAATCATTTTTTGCCAATCCTCACTTTGTTTCAAACCAAACTCAAATCTAGATTCAAATGCCAAGTCAAATAATAATTTTATAAAACAGCATTTTAAAAATGTTCCTTGAGTTGAAAATATTCACTACATAATTGTCATGCTTTAAACAAACATTTGTGGAGATGCTTAAAATAACCCTGGAATTTATAACAGTGGGCCAACAGCCAATTATTTGACCTTTACAATTTCTAAAAACAGTTGGACACTCCCAAATGCTTTGAAACTTTTTGTAGCAACCCAGAATATTGCGCTGTATCTTTGTGCCAAGTTTTGTATTAAACGAAACTCATTTAGTAGCTCAAATAAAATGCAAAGTAGAAGAGAAATAAATAAAACAGAAAAATAATAAAAAGTAAAAGGCCTATTCTACTGGGCACTATGGCCCATCTAGCCAATTAGACGGCCCATCCCACCTCCACCTCTCCTTCCACCTCGCTACAGGAGGAGGGGACGCATGGCGGCTATCCGACCGGCCATGGCTGTGCCATCCGTGCGTGGCGGCCATCCCCGAAGCCCCTACCGGCGCATCAGGACCCCGCGACCCTCGCCAACCCTAGCTTCCCCCAGATCCCCTTTTCTCTCCCACCTCACATCGCCCCCTCTCCCTGTGCCAAACCGCCGCGGCTGTCACCATGGTCACCGCCGTTCTCGCAGTCACTGTCGTCCCCGAGCCTCGCGAGGGCGTCCAGAGGCCGCGCCATCCTCGTCTCCGTCAACTACGGGCATGGGCTCAAGCTGCCTTGTTCCACCACGTCGCCATCTGGCCGTCTTCCTCAACCTCGGAACGCCGGCCTACTTCACTGATTCCTCGTTGTCTACGCCTCCCCGACCTACCTCTCCTCTCCTTCGAGCTCCGCATTGAGGTTCTCTCCCTATTCCCCGCCTTTCCCCCTTGATCCCATCGTACTTGGCCGCGGCCCGGACTTCAGTCGCCATGGCAGGGTGCCCAAGCTCCGCTCACCGCACCCACTACTCATGGTCGCGAGCCCTGGCCACGCCCACGTCCCTTCCCCTGGCCGCGCGCCCGCCCAGGCCAAGCCCGTACCATGCTGCCACGCCCTGCTCTCGTGCTGCTGCTCACCCGAGCGCCACGCCCGCACTGGCCGCATCTGCCCTGACGACACGCCGCAACGCAGCCTCCCAGTGCTCGATGCTCCCTGCTAGCGCTACTAGCTGCTGCGTGCTGCTTCCTGCTATTGTGCGCTGCTCTACCACTGGTACGCTGCTGCTTCTGCCGCCCTGCTTACGCCGCCGTCCAGCCTCGCCCCGCGGCGACGCCACGCTCTCCCTGGCCGTACCCGCCTCGGGCCGACGCCGCCGCTGGTGCCCCCCCCCCGGTCGTCTCTGTCCCTGCCAGATCGGGCTGGCCCTGGCTAACCGAGGGTTAGTTTAGGACTAATTCCCCTCTAATGGCCCACTGACATGTGGGGCCCCCACCACTAATTAGCTTAAATAATTCTTTAACTAAAATTAGTTTGCCCTCTCACACTGACCACCAAGCCCCACCGCTAATTAGACCTAATTAATTTCAGTTCTTAAACTCAGTTAAAACTGAGTCTATGACAATGGGTCCTACCTATCATTTGACCAGTCAAGAGTCAACCCTGTTGACTGCTGACTGGGCATTTGACCTGGTCAACTGGCCCCCTTGGCCCCCACTTGTCATCCACTAGGCTAGCTCGTAGTGGGTACAAAAGGTATTATGCCTATATAAGAATTCCAGAAATTACAAAATATTAATATAACTTTGAAAATTCATATAAAATAATTCGTAAGTCAGATGAAAATAATTTATATATGAAAGTCGATCAGAAAAATATGACGAATCCAAATATGCCATCCATTCATCTGTCAGATGCCCCTAGCATAGCGAACATGGATCCATCCCCTCTGATTCATCTGTTCAAAAAATGCCAAACGCTGGAAAAACATTCCCGGATGTTTTCCCTCTTGGTCTGCAACGTGTAGCATTGCGTTAGTCCACCCCTAGCACCGTGTATTACCATGTTATGCTTTGTGATGCTTTTGATTACACTTTTATTTATTGTGTTCCCCCTCCATTACTTCTTTTTCGGTAGACCCCAAGACCGCGGTTGAACCAGTGATCGACTATTCCACCGTCGAGGGACCGTATCTGTCTGCAGAGCTTCCAGTCAACCAAACCCCTCTTGATCATTCTGATATCGCCCATTCCATTCTCTCTCATACTTGCATTAGATTTTGCTATTGTACTTGATTGCACCTATTCTGTTGCATAGCCTGCTTTTGTAACCTGCTCTTGTACCTTACCTGCTTATCCTAAACTACTTAGTATAGGTTGGTTAGTGATCCATCAGTGGCCCCTCACCTTGTCCTTGTTGCCCCGCTTTATGAGCGATGACTCGATCAACGTGATCGACGTTCGGAGCCAGGCACATCACACCCCTCTTAGTTGTACGACTCTTCAGAGCTACTATCAAGTGTCGTGGGTGATACCCCGTATAGCACTTCTAATGTTAACTCTTTAGTGTAGCAAATCGGTCATGGTCTTCGAGGGTGATTCCTCCTTCACCACTCCTGATAACATCTCTGTCATGCAACACCTAAAGAGTGGACCATCGAGGGTGATTCCTCCAAGTCCACCTTGACGGTTACATTGAGTGGGAATTCATCGAGGGTGATTCTTCGGGTTTCCCCCTTGTTGTTTTGGACCCACGGTTACTTTGACTTTACCAAAGAACCATGTTGAAGTCGGGCCGACCCTGAGGGGTACCAGTGAGTTGATGTGTAGTCGGGTTGACCTGGAGGGTACCCGTGAGATTTCTACGTGGCACGGCCGGGCATTTCAAGCCCTTGCCGTAAGTCCACGAGACGGGGCGACAGGGTCACATGATCGTGAGTCTCTGCTCATTACCACGCGCTACCAAGACACTAACGATTTGGATATGTGATCCGATTAGCCCTCTGGCCTTTTTTGCACTGACCACCATGCGGGAATAAGTATAGGCACTCTACGTCGTATGTATCAGCCGAAAGCTCCTCGGACGTCAGCGACTGAGTGGCGCGTGCCGGGTTGGACTGGAATGCCTGCACTTTTATAAGGGGGCTAGGTCTGCTCACCGGCTGCGTACGCAACATGTAGGAGTGCAAAGGGCGATGGGCCCAAGACCCCAATGCGCTTAGGATGTAGACCGGCATGCTGGCCTCTCTGTTGAGCCTAGGTAGGACCGCAGTGTATTGATCGGCCGAGGCCGGTCATGACCTGATGGTGTGTCCGGCCAGAGTTGATCGAGCATGTTGGGTAAGTTTGTGCACCTCTGCAGGGAAGTATTATCTATTCGAATAGTTATTTCCACAGTAACGGACGCTCGGAGTTGTATCCCGATCGATACAACTACAACTGGATGCTGAGGCATGAAATGGAAATGATGGCTCCGGGATTGCTTTCTCGCAGGGAGTCGAGGAAGTGATCTCTGGGCGATGTTACAACATACTTACTACTATTATAATATGTTACTCTTATCTCATCTGATGCTGCAAGATGCTTGAAGATGCTAGTCTTCGATAGCCTAGGCTTTCCCCTTCTCTTCTGGCATACTGCAGTTCAGTCCACAGATACTACCCATTTCACTGATACCAATGCATATGTAGTGTAGATCCTTGCTTGCGAGTACATTGGATGAGTACTCAAGTTTGCTTTGCTCCCTCTTTCCCCCTTTTTCCATTCTTCTCGGATGTCGCAACCAGATGGTGGAGCCCAGGAGCCAGTCGCCATCGTCGACGATGACTACTACTACACCGAGGGTCCCTACTACCCCGTGGAGGCCGCTGACAACTAGTAGTTAGGAGGCTCCCAGGCAGGAGGCTGATGTGGAGCATCCTAAGGTCATCCCCATGGACCTACTTACGTCTCCCACAACACCAATTGGACTAATGACAAGAGCTCGAGCAAAGGCTATCAAAGATAAGGTGAACTCGCTTCTCCCCGAACTTATATATTCTTCATGTGATTCATGGCTACAACCTCAAGCGGAGACCCTATGTGTGATCAGGTACTTAGAGGGAAGCCACGGGGCAACTACATCCAATGGCCAAGACAGCTAGGATACCAAGGACAAGGAACAAGAAGAGGAGCTGCCAGAAAATCTCCGGCCACCGGATGACCGAGACTTGTTGGACGTCCGACGTCTGAAGCTCCAGCCAGCCCAAGTCCCAGCCGGTGAACTCTACAGCGGCCGGACGTCCGACGCTCACCGAACGACCGACAACCTACAGCGCCCGGACGTCCGACCACCACCAAAAATCCGACACCTGCGGATCAGAGCCAAAACGTCAGAAGTCCAAGCTCCACCGGACGACCGGCGCACCGGGCGTCCGACCCCGACCGGAAATCCGACGACGCCCATCCAGAGCCAAAACGCTGAACGTCCGACAGCTACCGGACGATCGGATCCCCGCAAGCGACCGGACGTCTGGCAACTGTCGGACGACCGACGCCTGTCTGTTCACAGCACGTGGGGATGAGGCCCATGTACCCCTTCGCCCACATAGACTATATATACTCCTTCTCCTCCCTCTTTCTAGGGTCATCATTGGTTTAGCTCATTTGAGAGATAGAGCTTTGCTCATCCACTTGATACTTTCTCCATCGGAGACCGCGGCCTCTACGGAGAAGATCCCCCAAGTGAATTCAAGACCCCTCACGGGAAGACCCCTCAAGACCTCCTCACGGAGAAGAATTACCGCCTCTTGTATCATCCTTTGTTGCGTTTGGATCTTGTATCACCCTTTTATGTTCATGGATCTAGCACATGTGTGATCGTTCCTGTTGATTTGAGAGTTTCCCCTCGTGTTTTCCCTCGTGTTCTTCGTAGGATGCCCTCCATTTCATGAAAGATCTGCCTTAGGGTATCCACCCTACATCATCTTGGTATCATGAGCCTTGGTTGATCACAAATTAGGAGCCCCTACCCTTGTTTTCTAGCCTTGTTTTGTTGATTTTGTCCCAATTTTGAAAATTCACCACCAAAAATAGCCCCAATTTTTTTTTTGTGATTTGTTGGTTTTTATGAAGTTTTGTTGGATTTGATCCATGGATTTGCTTTGCCACGAGTGGATCTAGCTTTCCCCCATCATCTCCACCATTTCCATCCACAAATTCGTCCAATTTTGCCCAAATTTTGCCCCTCCACCACGAACCCTAGAAGTTCATCCCGTGCCCGAAATCGGCCAAGCACCGGATGTCCGACAGTCTCCGGACGTCCGACGACCACCGGTCGTCCGACCACCCCCGGTCGTCCGACGAACCCTGATGAAACTGAACATTTTCAGTTCGATCCCCGATCCACTTCCACTTCCACATAGGCACTCCCATACCACTACACCTTCGGACACCACCACTGCTTTCCGCAACCACCATCGCTTACTCGCTACCAACTCCGACAAATTTTGCCACATTTGGGTCATTGACAATTTGAGTTGCGGTTTCCGTTTCCTAACGTGTTTCGGCTACTTAGGGATGGTTCGATGACATCACCACCGCTCCTCTTTGTCATCGACCTCTACTACATCATCATCTTGACATCATCCTTCGTAAGCTAGGGACGGTAACCTCGACGACACGTTGGTGTTTTCCCTTGCCATTGCATTGTTAAACCCCAGAGAGCATTTTCGCATCACTTACCTATCAAGACTAGCCTTTGAGTATTGCCGGCAACGTTACTTGTGCACATTAGTGCTCATTGCATATATCACATCATATTGGTATACATATCTTGGTATCATCTCTTGTGTCACAAGGTTGTCATCGCATATACCCAATAGCTGCCTTGGTTTGTTAAGTTTTGCATGAGAAAGAGCTCAAAAGAGAAAGAGACAAACAAGCTTTTAAGCAAAAGAGAAAGATAAGCAAAGAGCTTTTAAGCAAGAACCATATCATCATACTACATTAAGATTGTCATACTCGATCATCTTGGATCATAACACCGGAAAACCATACATATAGCATACTTGGGATAGAAGTCGTTGCATTTTTTCTTTGTAGGTTGTGCACAAGTCTTGTATTCGCCTATTGTGCAATCATGCTAGCGTCTCTCTAGCGTTGTGCAGCAAGAGCATTTTCCGTGGATTCCAAATTTTGAGCTCATTTTTGGTTGCACGACCCCATCTATCTTTCCATGTGTGTGTTTCCATGTGCCACTATTTGCTATTAGTCTACTTGTTGCATTTGCACATTTGTGAATCTTTTCCAACATTATTGAGTCTCACTAACAATTGCATAAATTTTGTCCACCATCCTAACCAAGCTCCACCGAAGGCTTTATTTGTGTAGGTGTGAGAAATTGACAGGAACCGGTACCAGTTGTGCTATTTTCTTGTTACATCATTGAGTGATCTTTGATCCATTCTCAACATCGGTCAAGGTACATTTGGTATAGTTCTTCTCTTTCTTCCACTCACACATTTACTTGGAATGATGGATAGGCCAAGTACTTCTACCAACCCACTCTACATAGAGCAAGATGAGGACCTGAACAAATACGTCACCAAGAACCACCTCTTCGGTGCACAAAGGGCCTTGCATCAAGAACAACAAGCATTGAGCGAACGCATCGAAAACCTCGCCACTGACTTGCGACAATCCAAACAACGTACAAGAGACTACTTCAACAACAAGCTCGACGAACAAAAACAAGAGAGCAACACAAGAATGGACGAGATTCGTGCCTTGTTGGTCAACCGCTCTTCTACCACTTCATCCTATTCAAGACGGAGTCTCTCAAGTCGACATTCCTACGACACCATCTCCGGTTCAAGTACACCGACATCGAACACTCTTCATCGAGCCGCGCGCCAAGACCGTCAAGCAAACCGCAATCCTCTACATGGCAATGATCCACAAGAGCAACTTGAATAGCAAGAACGTCGGCATCATCTAAATCAAGCTACGCTTGCGCAAGCACAAGAAAGGCAACGACAACACCAACAAGAGGAAGCACAAGAATGCCAACGACTACGAGAGCAAATGCAAGAGCGCCAATGCCAACATCAAGACGATCAAGACGCCGAAGCTCTCCGTCAACAACAACAACGGCGCAAAGCACAAGCCTTTGAGGCGCAACGTGCCCTACGCGACACCAATCGTGCTGTCGCCACCCATAACCGACGTGTTCGAGAATAAGAAGAAGCACTTCGCGAGGAAGTCCATGAATGACGACATCAAGCATGATTGCAACGATTACCTCAAGAAGCTCGACAAGAACCACAAGTTCACCAAGAGCAACAAGACAATGGGAATCCTCCACGCCAAGAGCAACTTGAGGTTGATAACCCTTCACGTCAAGGGCGTCATCACCCTCGACCCCAACACAATGAAGAGCAACGGTACGGCAAGCTCAAGTTCACCATGCCCAAGTTCTCAGGAAGGAATGATCCCGAAGAGTATCTTTCATGGGCATTGAAGGTTGACAAGATCTTTCATTTACACAACTATGAGGAAGAGAAGAAGATCGCCATGGCATCCCTTGAGTTCCAAGTCTATGTCCTCATTTGGTGGGAGCTAGTCATTAAGCACCGAGAAGCAAGAGGTGAACCACCAATCACAACTTGGGATCAAATGAAGGATGTCATGAGAGCATGCTTTGTGCCAACATACTATAACTACGACCTCTTCAAGCGACTACATCTCCTCAAGCAAGGAACAAAGAGCATTGAAGAAAACTACAAGGAAATGGAGATCGCCATGATACGAGCCAATGTCACGGAAGACGATGAGAAAACTATGGCACGTTTCTTGAATGGACTAAACCACCCTATCAAGAAGATCGCCGACTTCCAACCTTACTCCAACCTCATCGAGCTAGTACATCAAGCTACCAAGGCGGAGCGACAAGTGCAAGATGACTTCAAGTATGCCAAGTACTCTTCCAAGAGATACGGCTCCAATAACCAAGCTTCAACGACCCCAACGCCACCTACCTCAACCAAACCTTCTACAAGCAACGGCGACAAGTCAAGTTACAAGAAAACTTTGACAACCTCAAGTCGTCCTCCTACAACCAACAACTTCAAGCCGAGAGCTTCATCATCTACAACTCCACTGGATGAGACCATCAAGACAAGTTCTATCAAGTGCTTCACATGCGGCGGCCGAGGCCACAAGTCCTTCGAGTGTACCAACAAGCGTACCATGATCCTCAACGACGACGACACCTATGACTCCATGAGTGAAGACAAAATGGAAGCCCTTGAGCATGTAGCCATGCACCGGCAAGTGAATGAAGATGAAGATGACCAAGTCTTTTGTGACAATGATTCGAGCCCCGCTCTCGTTGTCTCCAAGGTCTTGACACTTCGACATCAACAAGACGAAGACCAAAGATGCCATTTCTTCCACACCAAGGCGGGTATCAATGGAAGGTCCGTGAAGGTCATCATCGATGGAGGAAGTTGCCATAACTTGGCAAGTGAAGAGCTATGTTCCAAGCTCCAATTGGTCAAGATGATGCACCCTTGCCCCTACAAGGTCCAATGGCTTAGCGACTCGGGCACTATTCAAGTGGGGCACATGGTTCAAGTTTCCTTCAAGATCGGAGCATATGAAGACACTTTGGAATGCGACGTGGCTCCCATGTCCGTTTGCCATCTCCTTCTTGGACGACCATGGCAATTCGCCCGCGGCGTCATCCACAACGAACGAACCAATCACTATAGCTTCAAGATGAAGGGAAAGGAGTATGTGCTACGACCTATGCCACCAAGCCAAGTGATCATCGACAAGCAAACAACCACCCATCATGGCGAGAGTAGTGAGAGAGCGACCCACCAAAAAGGGAGTGAGAGCCACAAGCCCAAAATGAGTGCCTCCACGATGAGCGACAAGAAAAACCTAGTGCCATTCGCTACCAAAAGTGAGATGAGAGAAGTGTGTGAGAACCCATCGAGTGTTATGCACTATGTCCTTTTGTGCAAGGATGAAGTGGCAAGGACTAACACCTCTCACAATCTACCTTTAGTGTTATCTTCTCTATTGCAGGAATTACAAGATGTATTCTCCGATGAGCTACCTCCGGGTCTACCCCCTCTTCGAGGCATCGAACACTGCATCGACCTCATCCCCGGAGCACCTCTTCCTAACAAGGCACCATACCGCGTCAATCCCGAGGAAACCAAGGAGATCCAACGGCAAGTACAACAACTCATCGACAATGGCCATGTACGAGAAAGCTTGAGCCCATGTGTCGTCCCGGTAATCCTTGTTCCCAAGAAAGATGGTACATATCGCATGTGTTCCGATTGTCGTCCTATCAATGCTATCACCGTTCGTTAGATGAGCTTAGGCGGAGCCACCATTTTCTCTAAGATTGACCTTAAGAGTGGCTATTACCAAATTCGCATCCAATAGGGTGATGAATGGAAAACCACATTTAAGACCAAATTTGGCTTATACGAATGGCTTGTGATGCCAATGGGCTTATCCGAAGCACCCGGTACTTTCATGTGCGTCATGCATTTTGTTCTTAGGCCCTACATTGGTGTATTTGTTGTGGTCTATTTCGACGACATACTTGTTTTTAGCAAATCTCTCAAAGATCATGTAACCCATCTTAGAACCATTTTGTAAACTCTTAGAGAAGAGCACCTTTATGCTAATATGGACAAATGCCTTTTTAGTGTTGGTAAGCTTGTTTTCTTGGATTTCGTTGTGTCTTCTAAGGATGTTCATGTAGATGAATCTAAGATAAATGCTATCAAAACTTGGCCACAACCAAAAAATTTGCAACAAGTGCAAAGTTTCCTTGGCTTAGCTGGTTTCTATCGTAGATTTGTTAAGGATTTTAGCACCATTGCATCTCCCTTGCATGCCTTGAGTAAGGAGAATGCACCTTTTGTATGGGGACCATCCCAAGATACATCATTTAATGAACTTAAGAATTTGCTTACTCATGCTCCCATGCTTGCATTACCCTATTTTGACAAAACTTTTGAAGTTCATTGCGATGCTAGCAGTCATGGCATAGGAGGTGTGTTAATGCAAGAGAAGCGCCCTATTGCTTACTATAGTGAAAAACTATCCGGAGCACAACTCAATTATCTCATCTATGACAAAGAGATATATGTTTTAGTGGGAGTTTTGCGTGAGTGGGAACATTATCTTCGCCCCCATGAATTTGTCATTCATACCATGAAACGCTTAAGTACCTTAAGGGTCAAACTAAGTTGAACAAGCGTCATGCTAAGTGGAGCGAATTCATTGAGTCTTTTCCCTATGTCATCAAGTACATCAAGGGCAAAGAGAATGTTGTGGCAGATGCGCTTTCCCGCAAATGCATGCTTATTACAAAACTTGAATTGAATGTTATTGGCTTTGAGCACATAAAAGACTTGTATGCGCATGATCCTACTTTTGCTATTCCTTATGCCAAATGTTTGACACATACATCTTGGGAACGCTATTACATCAAAGATGACTATCTTATGAGAGCTAACAAGCTATGTATTCCCGAGTCTTCTCTTCGTTTGTTACTTTTGCAAAAATCTCATGGAGGAGGACACTTCGGATGCGACAAGACATTTGCTACGCTCTCCAAGAACTACTTTTGGCCCAAGATGTTCCGCGACGTCTCACGCTTCACCAACCAATGCTCTACATGTCACAAAGCTAAGTGTAAAGCTCAATCCCATGGTCTCTATATGCCACTTCCCATTTCGTATCACCCATGGGAAGATATTAGTATGGACTTTGTGCTTGGTTTGCCTAGAACTCGAAATTGCAAACATTCCGTGTTTCTTGTTGTGGACCGATTCTCTAAAATGGCTCATTTCATCCCATTCAACAAGATAAACGATGCTTCACATGTTGCAAATATTTTTTGTAGGGAAATCTTGTGCCTACATGGAGTGCCAAAGACTATTGTCTCGGACCGCGACGTCAAGTTCCTATGTAACTATTGGAAGACCCTATGCGCCAAGCTCGGAATCAAGCTCTTGTTCTCTTCGGCATACCACCCACAAACCGAGGGCCAAACGGAGGTCATGAGCTGGACGCTATCTACTCTCCTACGCGTGTTGATCAAGAAGAACATCAAGGAGTGGGAAGAGTGTTTACCCATCACCGAGTACGCCAATAATCGAGCACGACATTCTACTACCGTCAAGTCCCCCTTCGAGGTCGTCTACGGCTTCAACCTGTTGTCACCATTGGACATTCTACCTCTACCACTACAAGAGTGCATCAACATGGACGCAAGTGCATGAGTGAGCTACCTCAAGAAGATGCAAGAACATACAAGGCACACCATCGAGCGCCAAGTACAACGACTCACGACCAAGCTCAACATCAACAAGCAACCCATGATATTCAACATTGGAGATCTTGTATGGCTACACCTTCGCAAGGAACGCTTCCCCAATGAACGCAAGTCCAAGCTACGACCACGAGCCGACGTAACCTTCAAGGTGCTCGAGCGCTACAACAACAATGCATACAAGGTCGACATACCACGCGACAAGTAATCCGTGAGCGACATCTTCAATGTCAAGGATCTCTCTCCCTGCCATGGTGATGAGGCTTTCGATCCGAGGTTGGATCTTTCCCAGGGGGGAAATGATGCGGAGCATACTAAGGTCATCCCCATGGACCTACCTACGTCTCCCATGACACCACTTGGACCAATGACAAGAGCTTGAGCAAAGGCTATCGAAGATAAGGTGAACTCGCTCCTCTCCGAACATATACATTCTTCATGTGAGACATGGCTACTACCTCAAGCGGAGACCCTATGTGTGATCAGGTACTTAGAGGGAAGCCACGGGGCAAGTACATCCAATGGCCAAGGCGGCGAGGACACCAAGTACAAGGAACAAGAAGAGGAGCTGCAAGAAAATCTCCAGCCACCAGACGACCGATGTAACAACCCCAAAATTGGGTTATCAATTTTTGTGCTGTTATTCCTTCCTGGCAATCATTTTCAAATCTTTCTCCTGAGTTTGCTGAATGATTATGAGAATCCAAGCAACTTTCAACCTTTTAAAACCCTGCCTCTGCCTTTGAGGTTGAGTAGGACCTCATATGTATCATCTCAACCTCCATCAAAACCCATTCAAACCCTAATTCCAATTATTGGGATTTGGATATTTCCTTTGTGCTTACAAAGGAGCCATCATTTCCCTTGATCTGTTGATCTTCCAACTCTTCTCAGAGATCCTCCTACACCTCTAAACCTTGGATATGCAAAGATATTGCTAAGTCTTATGCAATATTTTCCATTTGGGATTTATTCCTTCTTTTGCCTTTCTGGGGAATAAAATCCAAAGGCATAGCTAGCCATCACCTAAATTCATGCAAATTTGTGGAGATGATATTTGTGCCTAATCCTAGCTCTAGCAAAAATATTGGCCATATTTAAATAAGGAAATTTGTCTTTTCCTATTTTAAGCCAATATTCCCTTTCTGCCATTTTTCAAAGGAGCTACCATTTTTATAGCAAGGAAAATTCCCAAATAATTTGTGGAGCTTCATATTGCTATATCTTCACCATTTCCATCCAAACCCATGTTTCAAAGGTCATAATTTGAGCACATGATCCAATGCAAGTTTCTGCCCTGTCTGAAATTTTTGCACAGGAAGTGCTTGAATCCTTGATCCATTTGAGCTGAAATTTTGCAGGGTGATTAACATTGATAAAACACATCTGGATACCAAAAATCAGCTCAACCCATCTATCCAATCTTCATTGGCAATTTTCTCAAGTTTCTGTTCAGATTGCTTGTCTGTGAAGGAAGTACCTTCATGGATGATCAAAATGAGCTGAAACTTTTCCAGCAGTCTCTAATGATCGTATCATCACCCTCCTCCAAGATTCATCTCATTACATTGATCTATGTGAGCCCAGGATCAATTCTTTGTTTCTGTCCAAATTTTCAATTTGTGAAGCAAGTATATTTTATCTTGCTCCATTATGGCTGAAAATTTTCCCAAGACTTCTCCTATCCATATAACCTATCTCCACAAGATTTTGGCTCATTTCATCTAGCCAATATTTCCCTAGAATTTTCTCAAGATTTTGGGCAGAAAAGATGTTTGTGAAACAAGTACCACTTTGGAAGCTCCAAATGGTATGAAATTTTTACAACGTCTCTGTATGTCCAAATAACCCTGCCATTTCCATTTTCAGCCCAAGACATCACTCCTAGTGAGTGCCACTTCATCATTTTGTCTCTGGAACAGAATTAGCAATTGCAAAGCAACTATGTTAAATACTTGCCCAATCCAGCTCAAAATTAGCAGGACTATAGTCCTTACTACCCTAAACCTCCCTGACATCAAGCTTCTCTCTTAACCTCACTAAGTTAATCACAAAGGTACGGTCAAGTTTGCTACAACAAACTTGTGAACCTTGGTTCTCTCTGATCCCTGTGCCTTTGCTCGTTTCATCACCATTGTTTTAATGCATCTTGGATGGACTTCACGCTAGACATGAGCTGGCATCTTGAAGGAGTCTAGAGCGCACCTTATCCGTGGTAATCACGAGGGGATGCTGGCCAAAATGGTGGTCTAGCCACTGTTGGCATTGGTAGGCCTGCTCCGGCCGGTTCTGGCTTGTCCAAGAGTTTCCAACAACTCCCCCTCAGCGTCCGCTTCCCCCTGGACCTCTCGCCCCCTCTGGACTTCTCTCCGGCAAGCCGCTCCCATGGCCGCACAGTGCATGCCCGTGAGCACCATCGTCTTCCCCTCCATGTCCTCTTCCTCCTCGTGAACCTGAGCGTCGCTCGTCTCCATGAGCTTCTGCCACTCGTCCGCATCCCCCTCGTCACCTTCCCACTCCTCCCCGTGACTGCTGTGGCCGGCAAAGCCTCGGCCGGACTCGCTCGGCGGAGCTCGGCTCGGGTGCCTTCGCCCCGGCTATAAATAGCCCGCCCACGACCCGTCCGAGCTCACCACCAGCCTCTCCTCTCCTTTCTACGCCTCCCCAAGCCCTCCTCTCATTCCCGGAGCTCCTCTTTGACCTCCACTGCCGCCGTGGTCGCCGCCTCGGGTCCCGCTCGATTCCAACGATCTCGAGCTTCCTCCTCCATCCCTCCACCACCAACGCATCCCCCGGAGCCCAGCGAACCCCCACATGGCCTCAGCCCCTCATCCCCACCACCGTAGCTCCATATCCACCGGAGGCCGAAGCTCTTCTCCGCCGCGAGCCTAGCTGCTCACTCTGCAGCGCTTCTCGCCGGCAGCGGAGACTACCAGTAGATGCGCCTCATTCTCCTGATCTTCTGGGTAGGTCGCCCGTCGTGAACCGCGGCCAGACGCGCCGGCAATCGCCGTCGAGACGGACGTCTCCCTCGGCCAGGCTCGTCCCCGAGCGGGAGGTTGAAGGAGGTCAGGCCAGGCGGGCCCCACCCCGCACGACCCCACCTGTCGGCGACTGGAGGTCCCATGTCAGATTAGTGGAGACGCCCTACCTCTTTGCGTTTTCTGTTAACTGAAGGCGTACTGCCTGAAATACGCTTTCTGCTCACCAAAACGTATTCTGAGTTTTACGTTTTCCTTTTTCAGCCCCGCCGGCTGAACCGGTTATTTTGTGAACGTTCACCCGTTAGCAGCAAGAATGGACAGATTCTGTTTATTTTTCTGCCTATCGAACGAACGGCCACAACTTTGCGCTCGTAACTCCGATTGAGGTGATTCCAAAGCCCATCTCTTCATCTCGTCGAACCTGTCATGTTGGTATCATTTTCAGAATGTTTTCACATAGTGAAAATGACCACTTTGCCCTTGCCCGTAAACAGCCCCCTCCGAGAGAGAACTGTTTCCGGCAAATCTTTCCGTGATCATTCCGCACTTCTTCCCGGAGTATTCCTTGACCCCAGGCAAGCCAACCTCTTATCATGAGCCCTGAACTCGCATGTTGACTTTGCTTGCACCTTGTGTGTGTGTAGCTGCAGTCGTTTCTTATCTGTTTCATCTGCAGTTATTTCAGTTGTGGTATATGTTGTATTGCTTGCCATGTCATGCTTGCCCTTCATGATATCTTTTGTCATGCTAGCTAAGATATAGTTATTGATAACATCATGTCTCTGCTTTTGATATAAATGCTATGATGATTTTGGTACACAGTTGATATGCTAGTACCTTGTATTGCCATGTGTCCTTATGCTATAGTTGTTCCCTCGAGAAGCTTGGTATTTTGTTCATCCATTTGTATGTTCATGCTCATTGTTGCATCCATGTTAATCATGCTTGCATGTTGATGATGATGGAGAAGATAATAACACGACTTAATAATAACAAATCTCCTCCATCATCGATGGGATCGAGTCATAGTGCCACCAAATCGAGCTTCTCTAGTGCAGCCACACTTGCCTTTTATGGGAGGGCCTTAATGCGATCTATTGTCATGCCTCTCGCCGGTGCCTCTAATGAGGGAAGGTTATGGGCACGCGCTACCCTGATCAGGTAGGCGGACATAAGCCTTGTGAGCCCGAGTTTGGTTATGTGCACATGTCCCCGTTTGGGACCGTTTATTGTTTTGCCACGACGGTGGCCGTTGGATGTCTTTGGTAGACACAGGGCCACCCATGACTTAGACCAAGAGGGGAGTTTGTCGGAGTGGCCAGGAGACTGTCATGGGCAATGGATCGGTTTTGTTGGAATACCGTTGGTCCACCCGAATGGGAGTGCGAGGCCATGGGTTCCGTAGTGTGGGTACAGTGTGCTAACCTCTGCAGAGTGTGTGTTAAATCTATCGATAGCCACGTCCTCGGTCATGGGCATAGTTCATAGTAGGTCACACTATCAGGTATCGGTCGAAAGGGAGGATAAACCTAATATAACTAAATTGATAAATGAGGTGCTATAAAGGATGTGGTGACTTGGACTATGAGATAGTCGTGAGAAGCCACGGTGATGTTCTGATACGATCACGAGATGAGATCTCGGTGAGTCATGATTTTGCCTAGAGAGGCAGTGGATAAGTAAGTGATTGATGAACAGTATGTCTTCACGGGAGGTAATTGGTAGTTTATTTTTAGCATAGTTCATGCATGTATCCATGTCTTGTAGATACATCTATGCCATGTCATGTTATGATTGAGATGCTATGCTATGCCATGTTATGCATTGCCATGTTAGTAGCTGCTATGATGTTGTCCATGCTTAGTTTGATCTATGTCATGCCATGCTTAGCTACTGTTGTGAAGTAGGTTGTTGCATGCGCT
The DNA here is from genome assembly GCA_011799875.1 of Thinopyrum elongatum. Classification (NCBI taxonomy): domain Eukaryota; kingdom Viridiplantae; phylum Streptophyta; class Magnoliopsida; order Poales; family Poaceae; genus Thinopyrum; species Thinopyrum elongatum. Next base: position 370,472,792 of record CM022303.1, read on the forward strand.
TGGTTCTTGCTTTGTCATCTGCTTGTTTGGATGCTATATATTTGGTTATCTTGCGAGTACATTCAAAGTACTCACCTGGCCTTGCATGTGGCCAGATTGCAGGAGGAGATTCGTCGTGCTAGGCCGTAACCTTGCCAGTCCTGTGAGTTGTGGAGCCCAGCCAGAGTCGATGTGCTGCCAAACCAAGACTTCCGCCACCATTTAGATAGCCTTAGAGCTATGCCACACATTGTATTCCTCAATGATGTAATCCTCGAAGCATGTATTTGATGAATATTCTTGTACCTAGAATGCTGTATCATGTACCTATCGTGCGTCAGGTGTTATCCTGGGCTGACGTGTGAAGGCCCCCTGCTCCATGCGGATCAGGGTGCCACAACCGAGACTTGTCGGATGTCCGATGTCTGATGCTCCAGCCAGCCCAAGTCCGAGCCGGCGAAGTCTATAGCGGTCGGACGTCCGACGCTCACCGGATGACCGACAACCTAGAGCGCCCAGACGTCCGACCACCACCGGAAATCCGACACCTGCGGATCAGAGCCAAAACGTCAGAAGTCCGAGCTCCTCCGGACGACCGGCGCACCGGGCGTCCGACCCCTATCGGATATCCGACGTCGCCCATCCAAAGCCAAAACGCCAGACGTCTGACAGCTATCGGACGACCGTATCCTCGCCAGCGACCGGACATCTCGTAACTGTCAGACGACCAACCCCTGTCTATGCACAACGCGTGGGGACGGGGCCCATGTACCCCTTCGCCCACATAGACTATATATACTCCTTCTCCTCCCTCTTTCTAGGGTCAGCTTTGGTTTAGCTCATTTGAGAGATAGAGCTTTGCTCATCCACTTGATACCTTGTCCATCGAAGACCGTGGCCTCTACGGAGAAGATCCCACAAGTGGATTCAAGACCCCTCATGGGAAGACCCTTCAAGACCTCCTCACGGATAAGAACTACCGCCTCTTGTGTCATCCTTTGTTGCGTTTGGATCTTGTATCACCCTTTTATGTTCATGGATCTAGCGCATGTGTGATCATTCTCGATGATTTGAGAGTTTCCCCTCATGTTTCCCCTCGTGTTTTCCCTCGTGTACATCATGTTCTTCATAGGATCCCCTCCATTTCATGAAAGATCTGCCTTAGTGTATCCACCCTACATCAGAGGCCTTTCCTTTTCGATCATCATGGATGTTTGTGCTAGCCTTCTTAAGGCAAACTTGTTTAACTTATGTCTATACTCAGATATTGTTGCTTCTGCTGACTTGTTTGTATTTGAGCTTATGTATTCACGCCCTCAAGGCCCTTGGCTTGTAATATAAAGCTTGTATTACTTTATTTTGTGTCTAGAGTTGTGTTGTGATATCTTCCCGTGAGTCCCTGATATTGATCGTACATGTTTGCGTGTATGATTAGTGTACGATTGAATCGGGGGCGTCACAGCAGGCCCACGAATATATAGGTTGTTGATGACAACCAAGCGAGGGAGAGTGTCCAAAGAAACCCACTGCATGCATGTGCCCCAAACATATGTATGGACGTCCGTGATGCATGCATATGTTTGAATACCCAAAGCACAACATTGATGTGGCACATGCATCAAAAATCGCATAGTCCCCACATAGAGCGAGGATCATGACGCGTCGCGTGCTCGCCCCCCCCCCTACTTCATTCCGGTGGGAGGGATTCATGCATACACATGCACTCAAAGTATATTATGTGATCTCACAACATGACCTGTACCGTATAAGACGAACCAAAATTTAATCCCTCCTAATTACAAGTCAAATTAACTCTACCATTATCGGTCAAAGTTATTGACCAAGTGGCCACATAGATGGACGAAGTATCTCGCCGATAACCGTGTGAGTGAGTGCTAGAGGACAACTGCCATCGCTTGCATGTGGTCCAAACATATGTATGGAGATGTGTGGTTATGATGTTTGAATACCTAATATGCACAACTTTGATGTGCACCTGCCTCGAAAACCTTAATGTCCTGACACGGAGCGAGGTTCATGACGCGTAGTATATGCTGGTCCCCTCCCCTCTTCGACGCGTAATATATACTCATACAGTAACACAACCCGAAAATAATCCTCCTTGTTCGTCAAATTTACCTCTCTCGTTGGGTCAAATTAAATTGACGACAACCTCGCGGGCCCATTGAGGGAAGCATAGCAGGCGAGTGAGTAACAACCACCATCTGCATGTGGCCCAAAGAGTTGTTGGTGATGTTTGAATACGCAATATGCACAACTTCGATGTGGCACCTGCCTCAGAAACCGAAAAGTCCCCACACGGAGCGAGGTTTGATGACACGTGTGTAGTATTTGCTGGCCCCCTCCCCCCCCCCTCTTCAACGCGTACTATATAATCCTACCATAACACAAACCAAAAAGAAACCTCCTTGTTGGTCAAATTAACCTCTCTCATTAGGTCAAAGTGATGGAGGACGACCTCGCGGGCCCACGGATGGAAGCGTCGCACGCGAGTGACTGTTCTATATGACGCGTAGTATATGTTGCCCCCACCCTCTTTGACGCGTACTATATATATATACTCCTACAGTACGTAATACAAACCAAAAAATGACCATCCTTGTTGGTTAAATTAACCTCTCTCGCTGTAGGTCATAGTGATGGACGACGACCTCGTGGGCCCACAAAGAGCGTAACACGTGAGTGAGGGTCCTAGGACAACCACGTGCAGGTGGCCAAAGATGCATGTCAAACTTTTTCAACAATGAACATGTGACCAAAGGAGTGTAGTGTTAAAAATTGAAAAAAATGAGAGATCATTCGGCCGTGTTTATACATTGATTGATTTCCTAGGGATTTAATGTGCAAAAATCAAATTTGAGTTACATGAGACCCGTGGTAGTGCAGCAAAATGGATTGGAAAATCATATGTGTACGTGTCCCTGGGTGCATGTTTAGTCCCCATGAAAGAAATTTCAAACATCGAGAATCTTGATTTTAAAATCCAGTAAATCCAAAACTAAGTTGAAATTCATGAAACTTATTGTCGTGTCATATGGACACCAACAGACTGTGATATTATATTTTTTGTCAAATTTGTGACATGTTTTGATAGAATCTTCTTAAAGACAGGAAATTATCAATAATTAGCAACCAATACGCAAATGGATTATTTATTTGAACCGCGTGCGTTAGACCAACAATGTACATGCCGTGCTTCGTTTAAGCAATAAAGCAGTATAATTAACCATCAAAAAGGAAAATCAATATAATACGTGCCGCCATGCGTCCCGTGTGTCATACGAGCATGTGTGAGTTGACGAGACGCATGCGAGCAGTCCGAGCACAGGAAGACCATGTCGGCATTCTGGGAACCAGGGTACCCAGACTTGCCTTCCTGCGGCCCACGGCGAGGCTCCATCAACGGCCTGGTATGGCCCATTTGCGACACCAACAAGACAAGACCCTTGCGAGGGGCCAAGCCCCGTGAGGCGGACGACGCCAAGACTTCCGAAGGGAGCAGCCACCCCAGGGCTGCTCCTGAGGAGCGGTGTTTCCTATGCAAGCACGCAACCTCATGAGGTTGCTGTGACGCAAGCCATGACGACCAAGGCCAGGCGGGCGGCAGCGGGCACAGAGAAGACAATTTCCTCTTTGGTGCAAAGGAGGCAAGCGCAGGTGCGGGGTCCCGAGGAATCAGCCAATGGTTTCCATTCCCGTGCAATGAGACCAAGACCGCCAGGACGGTAGGAAGGATGTCATCGTCGAGCCCACCGCAACATCACAACCAGGAGCTTTGCAGGAGAAGACCACCTTTCGTTAGGATAAGATGTACTACTTGTCCCCTTTCAAATTGGCCGTTGTGGGATCCCTTCCCACCTACATTTTGGAGGAAGAGAACCAAGGCCACTATATATAGGTTAGCCACGACCGTAGAGAGGGAGATCCGATCCAACCGAAGGATAGCTCATCCACACCCAAGAGCAGGCCTCGCGAGCTTGTTCATCCCTTGTACTTGTTCATCCACAGCTCCTCGTGAGGCAAATCCACCACAAAGCAGGAGTAGGGTCTTACACCGCAAGCTGACCCGAACCTGGGTAAACTGCCGTGTTCATCTTCTTCCTCAATTCATCAAGCTAGGCTGTAGGGCGGCGAGTTGGTTGCTTGGATAGGTTGAGTTCATCGCACACGCCGCAGAGTTCAAACCTTTCTTGGGTCTGCGGAGCCCTGAATCCGACATTTGGCATGCCAGGTAGGGGCGTGTCGAAGCTCTACCCCTCTTATCAGCCGCGCGCCACTCGCACCGCACACCCCCATGGCTGGCGCCGCCCCACCCGCCGAGCCGCTGGGCGCGCTCTGAGCCGCGGCGGGCCACCGGGCCTTTTCCCCCGACCTACGGCAGGTGCAATGGCCACTGAAGTTCAGGCCGACGCTACCCCCGCGGTACGACGTCACGGGGAACCCCGCGGTGTTCCTTCGCCTGTACGAGTTAAGCATTGAGGCGGAAAGCAGCGATGAGAAGGTCATGGCGAACTGGCTCCCCATGGCTCTCATGGGCGTGTGGCGTTCCTGGATGCTTAGCCTGCCGGAGTTGTCGGTGGCCTCCTGGGAGGAGCTGCGCAATCAGTTCATCGTGCGCTTTGCGGCACCGGCGACCCATGCCATAGCGGCCCTCCTAGGTGGGTCACAGGCGCCGGCCTCGGGCCACCACGCCCAGCAGTTCTTCCGATAGATAGGGGCCCCAGCAACGGCGGGAGGCTTCCTCTGGCCGGGCGGCGCCTGAGACCGACATCACCTTCAACTCCAAGGATCACCCCAAGACTACGGTCGGCGCAGGCGTGCTCCCCTTGCTGTGCAGGCGCACCATCAGCAATGTCGCAGTCACCAGAAACCTCATCGACAGCGTCGCTGGCCTCAACAACCTCTCCGTGGAGGCCTTCGACCTGCTTCAAGTGCCTTACGACCGGCTCGCCCCCACCAGGCCCTTTTCAGGGGTGGTTGATGGATCCATCGTTCCCCTGGGGCAGATCCGCCTTCCCGTCACCTTCGGCACGCGCCGCTACTACCGCACCGTGCTCATCGACTTCGACGTCACCCGCATCGGCCTCCCGTACAACGCCATCCTTGGGTATCCGGCCCTTGCCAATTTCATGGCAGCGACGCACCTCGGCTACAATGTCATCAAGATGCCTGGGAGCAGCAGCATCCTTACTGTGGTGGGAGACACCAAGGATGCCCTCCTGGCCCTCAGGCTTGCTTTCAAAGCTACGGAGGGCGCTCCAGAGGTCCTGGAGGCCACGCCCGCGAAGAAGAAGCAGTTGTTCTCTCAAGACCGTGCTGATACGAAGCAAGTGCGAGTCGATGATGGGGGCTCAGGCCTCACCTTCACCATAGGCGTCGGCCTCCCACCAGACCAAGAAGAAGTGCTGGTCGGTTTCCTCCATGCGAACAAGGATGTGTTTGCATGGGAGGCGACGAACCTGGTTGGCGTCCCGCTGGACGTGATTGAGCACCATCTGATGGTGTGCCCTGGCGCTCACCCGGTGAAATAAAAGGCGAGGCGACAAGCCCAGGAGAAGCAATCATGCATCGTCCAGGAGGTCCACAAGCTGCAAGAAGCCGATGTCATCCGGGAAGTGCGGCACCCGGATTGGTTGGCCAACCCGATCATCGTCCCCAAGAAGGGGGGAAAGGAGCGCATGTGCGTCGACTTCACTAGCCTCAATAAAGCTAGCCCTCAAGACCCATTCCCTCTTACGCGCATCGACCAGATCATTGACTCCACCGCCGAGTGTGACCTGCTGTGTTTTCTGGACGCCTTCTCGGGCTACCACCAGATCAAGATGGCGGTGCAAGACATCAAGAGGATGGCCTTCCTTTCCCCGTGCGGGGTGTACTGCTACACCTGCATGCCATTCGGATTGCGCAACGCCGGCGTGACCTTCCAGCGATTGATGAACATCGCCCTGGGCAAGCAGCTCGGGAGGAATGTCGAGGCGTACGTCGACGACATAGTTGAGGGAGTCCTGGATTAAGGGGTCCTCGGGCGTCCGGGCTACGTAATGTGGGCCGGACTGATGGGCCATGAAGATACAAGACTGAAGACTCTCTCCCGTGTCCAGATGGGACTCTCCTTGGCGTGGATGGCAAGCTTGGCATTCGGATATGAAGATTCCTTTCTCTGTAACCGACTTTGTACAACCCTAGTCCCCTCCGGTGTCTATATAAACCGGAGGGTTTAGTCCGTAGAGGCAATAATAATCAGACAGGCTAGACTTCTAGGGTTATAGCCATTACGATCTTGTGGTAGATCAACTCTTGTAATACTCATATTCATCAAGATCAATCAAGCAAGACGTAGGGTATTACCTCCATAGAGAGGGCTCGAACCTGGGTAAACATCGTGTCCCCCGTCTCCTGTTACCATCGAACTTAGACGCACAGTTCGGGACCCCCTACCCGAGATCCGCCGGTTTTGACACCGACATTGGTGATTTCATTGAGAGTTCCGCTCTGTCGTCGCTAGAAGACTCGATGGCTCCATCAATCATCCACAACGATGCTGCCTTGAGGGAGGTCTTTCTCCCCGGCCAGATCTTCGTATTCGGCGGCTTCATACTGCGTGCCAACTCGCTTGGCCATCTAGAGCAGATCGACAGCTATGCCCCTGGCCATCAGGTCAGGTTTGGAAGCTTGAACTACGTTGCTGATATCCGCGGAGACTTGATCTTCGACGGATTCGAGCCCATGGCAGCCGCTCCCTGCCACCGCGATGAACATGACCTAAATCTGTCATCGGACCATACCCGGGAGATAGCGCCTGTAACTGCTCTGGCCCTAGATCTGGAGCAGATTGCGCCATCCGAGGACGGGAAGCTAAACCCCGCCACGGAAGCCGCAGACTCAGTGGCGTTGGAGCCGCACACAGACCCAACTTCGAACGAGATCTGTATCACCGGAACCTCAGATTCGTCTCCGGCCACAGGTTCCAAACCGCGTGTGTCCGCACCCATCGAGCTCGATCGGGCGCCGATCATCGAGTTTAGCTCCGCGGACATCTTCCGGCACTGACCTTTGGGTGATGTGCTAAACTCATTAAAAACCCTATCCTTAGCGGGGGACTCACAGCCGAATTATATCCGGTTTGAGCTGGAGGCTGATGACAGAGAATTTCGCTTCCCACCCACCGCCCACTTCATTGCCACTGTCGAAGACTTAACCGACATGCTCGATTACTACTCCGAAGACATCGACGGTATGGACGACGATGCCGGAGAGGAGCAGGCCCAAAACTCGCCGTTTACTGGGCGCTGGACAGCCACCTCCTCGTATGACGTGTACATGGTGGATACTCCCAAAGAGAATAATGGCGATAATGAGAAAGATCCAGTCGAGGATAAACCTCCTAAGACAAAGCAAAAGCGCCGACGTCAGCGGCACCGCTCTAAATCACGCCGTGGAAAAAACAGCAATACCGGCACGAGAGAAAACAATACTCCAGACGATGCCGAAGACAAAGAAGCCCCTGTCGAGCCGACTTCCAAACAGGACGATAGGGAAGATGGGCAAGTCAGCCATGATGAACAGGCCATAAACGAACACTTGGAGGACAGCAACTATCTTCCACTCTCCGAAGATGAGGTGAGCCTCGGCGACGAAGACTTTATCGTGCCTGAGGAACCCGTCAAGCAGGAGCGCTTTAAGCGCCGGCTAATAGCCACTGCGAGGAGCCTAAAAAAGAAACAGCAGCAGCTTCAAGCTGATCAAGATCTACTCAACGACAGCTGGAATGATGTCCTGGCAGCCGAGGAATACGGACTCGAGCGCCCCATCAAAAGTTACCCGAAGCGTAAACTGCTACCCCAATTCGACGACGAGGCACTTGAGCCCATGCCATCAACACGTAATGCGGCTGACCGACCACGACATGGCCGGGACAAAGCGGCAACTCAAGCCGAACACCAGCCCATACTACCTCGCCGCTAAAGCAGAGACATAACAGCCTGGGGTCATACGTATGACCTGCGGCAGGACCTGGACAATAGAGCAGGTCAGACCAGATCGATCTACGGATCACGGGGGCGTGGCCTGACGCGTGGCGACGACCATCTAGCCAGACGTATCAAACATAACCACGCCCGGGCCGAAAACTGCCGACGAACCCCATCCGAGCTACACCGCGACTTGGCCCAATATAGAGGCGCTACACACCCCCTTTGCTTCACTGATGAAGTAATGAAACATGAATTCCCGGAAGGGTTTAAACCCATGAATATCGAATCATATGATGGAACAACTGATCCCGCAGTATGGATTGAAGATTTCCTTCTCCATATCCACATGGCCCGCGGTGCTGACCTCCACGCCATCAAATACCTCCCACTAAAATTAAAGGGACCAGCGCGGCACTGGCTGAACAGCCTCCCAGAGAACTCCATTGGCAGCTGGGAAGACTTGGAAGATGCCTTCCGTGATAACTTTCAAGGTACATATGTCTGGCCTCCGGATGCCGACGACCTAAGTCACATCATCCAGCAGCCCGGGGAGTCAGCCAGGAAGCTCTGGACTAGGTTCCTAATTAAAAAGAACCAAATTGTCGATTGTCCGAACGCCGAAGCCCTCGCGGCCTTTAAACATAGCGTCCGAGATGAATGGCTTGCCCGCCACCTCGGTCAAGAAAAACCAAAATCCATGGCAGCCCTTACCACTCTGATGACCCGCTTTTGCGCGGGAGAAGATAGCTGGCTCGCTCGTAGAAACAACAGCACCAGTGATCCGGGCACTTTCGAAGTTCGAGACAACAATGGCAAGCCACGACGCAATAAACACAAGCGTCGAAATAATGATGAAGGAACGCAAGACACGGCGATAAATGCCGGATTCAGCGGTTCCAAAACCGGTCAACGGAAAAATCCATTCAAGGCAAACAGAGACGGATCATCCAATTTAGACAAGATACTGGATCAACCCTGCCAAATTCATGGCACCCCCGATAAATAACACCAACAGAAGTTGTTGGGTCTTCAAACAAGCCGGCAAGCTTAACACCGAACACAAGGGGAAGGGGCCAACCAGTGACAGCGATGACGAAGAGACTCGCCAACCAAACACCGGGGGTCAGAAGCAATTTCCCCCCGAAGTAAAAACAGTCAACATGGTATATGTGACGCACAACCCCACAGAGGAGCACAAGCGCGCACTACAGGACGCCAATGCCAAAGAGCCAGGCACCCCAAAATTAAGCCAATGGGCAGCCTGCCTGATCACTTTTGATCGCAAGGACCACCCAGCCAGTATCCGTCGCGAAAGTTCGGCAGCTCTGATCCTCGATCCAATTATCGATGGGTTCCATCTCACGAAAGTCCTTATGGACAGCGGCAGTAGTCTTAATCTACTCTACCAAGACACTGTCCGCAAAATGGGCATTGACCCTTCACGAATCAAGCCCACCACAGCTACCTTCAAGGGAGCAGTGTCCGGCGTAGAAGCTCGCGGCACGGGCTCAATTACATTGGAAGTCGTTTTCGGCTCGCCGAACACTTTAGAAGCGAAGGCTTGACCTTCGATATTGTCCCGTTCCGCAGCAGCTACCACGCACTACTCGGCCATACCGCTTTTACTCATTTTAATGCGGTCCCACATTATGCCTATTTCAATCTTAAGATGCCCGGTCCACACGGCGTCATCATGATAAACGGAAATACGGAATGCTCCCTCCGTACAGAGGAGCGTACCATGGCTACTGCAGCCGAAGTACAACGCGGCCTTATCAAGCCGCGTATCTCATCGGCCGTCAAGCCGCCAGTCTCTACTAAACAGGACCGATCAATCTCAGAGCTGGATTAGCAGTTCGGCCTCCGTCGTCCGCCCCATATAGCCGCCAAGTTTATACCGCGCATACATAATTATGCACTTAAAATACCATGGTCATCGGCGGAGGCACAGTACGGATAGGCCTACAATGCGGTCCGCACCCTCATAGTCTTTTTACTTTTTCTAATTATTTTTTATCTTTTACAACAGGTGATTCAAAGCCTGGTCATCTTACGGACTCTTTCTAAAGTTCGGCTTCGTCTAAATAACCAAAGGCTATTCCTACTAAGGAGTCCTTTAACCGAGGCAAGGCAGCGCAGACGTGCGACAGGAGGTCCTAATGATTTTAGTAAGACCGAACTCTTTATTTTAAACCTGTAAAGTGCCTTTTTCCTCAGCCCTCGGCCCCCAGCATGTTAAATAACCCAGGTAGGGGCGTTATAATCTGTAAAATTGCGTTCGACGTGTCAATCAGATTCCAGTGGACATAACCCGTATTCAGTATTCGCTTTTTCTACGTACTGAATTTTGCTTCTTCGGTTGTTTCACGAACGCACCTCGGCACAAATTGCCAGGGGCTCGATACGGCAACACATGAGTTGCCGCCAAGTCCGAACAACTTTTTAGCACACTTCGGTGTCATGAGTTTTGCCTTATATGCATTAGCTCCGAATCATGTCTTTGGTCATTAGTTGGGTTGCCTGGCTCCTGTGCTTACTACCTTACGTTCCGCTATATCGGCTAGGGTAGTAAAGGGAGAACTACTGCGATTGTGTCCTGGTTTATCCGTATGAGCACCTCAGTAGAGAAAGCCAAAAACTGACTGTCATGATGCGGCGAGAGCTGGTCAACCACTCGATGAGTCATCAGAATCTTTCGCGATTCTTTCTGTATTACACGAATGACCGTTCTTCTGGTCACCTATGTAACGCACCGTATTCGGGTAAACGCGTACATACCAGGGGCTATATCGTAGACCCGCCGTCAAACTCCTATGGCTAAGTGAAAGTGTTAAAGCCCTATAGTCCGATTGCCTAGTTCGTCGCATTAACACCTCCTTCATGGACCAAGACATTGGGTCAAGAGTGATCAAGTGCCTTTCCGAACACCCCCGTATTATATGCGAGGGGGCTGAAGCCGACGACTGGCAAACTTTCAAATTTTACGAAGAACGGCCGCACAGGAGGAACCAAAACTTTCAGGCAAAAGTATAAAAAATATGGCCTTAATATATCATAATATTGTTTTTACAAATTTGGCATATTCACTCGAACATCATATTTTTCGAGCACTAACCCTCTATCAAGCAGGCACCCTCTAGGACATCCTCAAAATAATGCTCTGGCCTATGATGGTCCTTGCCCTCGGGTGGACTCTTCGCTGCAATATCGGTGGCCTTCATCTTCGCCCAGTACGTCTTGACGCGGGCAAAGGCCATCCGTGCACCCTCAATGCACGTTGACCGCTTAACAGCGTCGATACGCGGCACCGCATCAACAAGTCGCTGCACCAAACCGAAATAACTATTCGGAATTGGCTCAGTCTGCCACAGCCGGACCACGACATCCTTCATGGCCGATCCGGATATATTGTGGAGCTCGGCCCACCGGGCCATCTGTTCGTTTAGCAACAGCGAGCACTTCGGCATGCTGAATTGCGACCAGAAAAGCTTCTCCGTTGCACGTCCTTCTTGCGCTTGGAAAAACTGCGCCGCATCAGAGACACTCTTCGGCAAGTCCAAGAATGCATCGGTAGAACTCCACATTTGATTAAGGGGGGCATACTTCGGATCGCCGAATTTAGTCTGTAACAAGAAAGGCTTACCGGCCGCTATCTCCCCAGCTTGCCGGATCTCTTCCCGAGCCGCTCTAGACTCGGACCGTGCTTCTCTCGCCTCTTGTAAGGCCTTGCCGAGATTGACCGTTCTGGCTTTGTTATCCTTCTCAAGGAATTCGCATCGAACATTGGCATCCTTTAGCTCGCGCGCCATGGTAGATATTCTCTCCTCGCACTGGCGCCGAGCAGCCAGTTCGGCCTTTAACTCAGCAGCTGCCTTCTTGGCAACCGCCTCACTCATCCTGGCTTGCTCCTTGGCCCGGGCAAGCTCAGCCCATAGGGCCTCAACTGCTACAGCATTATCTGCAGTTATGCACATCTCAGTATACAATTTTCAGCGTCATGCTCATATTATCATACTTACATATACTGACTTCCTCAAAAACATACCTTGCGCCTCGTCGAGCCGCCTGTTAATAAGTGTGAGGTCGTCATCCGCCACATCAAGTTTCTGCTTCAGCCTTGCAACCTCTGTAGCTTGGGCAGTCGTCATGGATGAAACAACCTGTGTTCCAATCCATAAGATTATTTCCTGGGAATATCTTTTTTGATCCTCTGATCGCCTCCCTTCGGATGCCAACCAGAGTCTCAGGGGCTACTATCTATAAACAGGTGCATTTTGCATGTAGAAGTGCAATTGAAGATATTACATTGCATACCTCGAAGCCTCCTAGCAGGCTCATGAAGGATTCATTCAATCCACTTCTCGCGGACAGAATCCTCTCAACTACCGTACCCATTAAGGTATGATGTTCCTCTGAAACGGACGCATGTTGCAGCATGCCCGTCATTGTATCCGGCGCCCCCGGATCCCTGGGAGCGGCCATGGGAGTACGGGCTTCCTTCGAAAGAATATGTTTACCCGACTCTAGAGTCGTCCCCGGCTGTAAACTGGATAGTTTGGGCCCTTTATTGTTGGTCCCCATAGGGTCCGCATGCCCCAGACTCTGGACGGCCGAAGTTTCACCTTCGGGCGTAGTTTTCATTATCCCTCGCACCGCTTGTTGATCGGGAGAGATCCTCCGGGACGACACCTCAGAGTCGTCCGCCCTGTCGGGCGAGAAGGTCTGTGGAGGCGTCTTGCTTTCCATCATCTCCGGAAGAAGATCCCCCGAGGAGGAAGACTGTTGAGGAAGACTGCGTGCCGGACTGCAAACATATATTTTAAATGTTACCCTGGTAACCGGAAAGCAATGGGATATGTTTCGGACGACCCTGTTCACTTACGATTCAGCTAAGGGCTTGTCCTTACGGAGGAACTGCGTGACAACGTCGTCTTCTGAACCCGAGCCACCTGATAGGGAAATCTTCCCTCGCTTAAGAGCCTTTGCTTCCAAACCTTTGGAGGCGGCCCTCTTCTTCCCATCGGGAGAGGGGATGTCAGTTTCTCCTTCTCTTTTGTCTTCGAAAGAGGGAGTTCCAATCTCCCCGGACATAGTGTCTGGTGTACCTTTAGAATAGAGGCCACCTTTGGCCTTCTTGCTCTCCTCTTTGTCCCCCTTCGCTGACACTTGGTATGGCGCCGGAGCCAGTATCCTTGTTAACACAGGATCTGCTGAGTCTTCGGGAAGAGGGGCCGAACACCTAATTCTTTCCGCCTTCTTGATCCAGCCCTGGTCAAAGATGGTTTTCTTAGTATATTGTTACAAGATATTTAACTAAGCTGTGTTCAGGAGTCGAGGGCCTACCGAGGTATCTGGATGGTTGCAGTCGAGGCCGATGTCCTCGGTAGTATCTGGCCACTGTTTTCATGTCCCGAAGAATAACTTCCACATTCCTTTGTGCGTCGTGCCAAAGAAGTGCTGAAGAGTCCGTGGTCCTTCCGGATTGAACTCCCACATGCGGAGGGGCCGTCGCTAGCACGGCAGGACCCGGCGAACTAGCATTACCTGGATTACGTTGATGAGGCCGGTGTCCTTCTCGAGGAGGCTCCGGATGCGGCTCTGTAGCATCTGCACTTCGTCCGTTGATCCCCAGTCCAGCCCCTTATTAATCCATGATGCGGGCCAAAATGGAGGGCCAGACCGGAATGCAGGTGTAGCTGCCCACTTGGTACCACGGGGTTCAGTGATGTAAAACCACTCCCGTTGCCATAGGTTGGAGGTTTCCGTGAAAGAGCCTTTTGGCCAAGGTGTATGGGTGAGTTTAATCACCATAGCACCGCCGCACTCCGCTTGCTTCCCATCGACTACCTTCGGCTTCATATTAAAGGTCTTGAGCCATAAGCTGAAGTGTGGGGGAATTCGGAGAAAGGCCTCGCACATGACGATGAACACCGAGATGTGAAGAAAGGATTCCGGAGCTAGATCATGAAAATCTAGCCCGTAATAGAACATGAGTCCGCGAACGAAGGGATGGAGAGCGAACCCTAGCCCTCGGAGGAAGTGAGAGATGAATATGACCCTCTCGCCAGATCTGGGAGTAGGAATGACCTGCCCTTGAGCAGGGAGCCTGTGGGGGATTTCCGCGGTCAGGTATCTTGCCGCCCGGAGCTTCGCGATATCCTCCTCTGTGACAAAGGAGGCCACCCACCGGCCTTGAGGGTCGGGTCCGGACATGGCTAGGAGGCTCGGAACAAATAAATTGAACCTTGGGAGCTAGAACTCGAGGTTGGAAAAGATGAGGAAAGGGAAAGCGTGGAGGAGAAAGACGGGTCTGTGCCCCTTTATACTGGCGATGAATATCAAAACGCCTCCTCCTAGGCCTCAAAACCTGCCTATTCCCAAGGAATCATACCAACGGGACGGTTGGGTTACCCACGCCCGTATTGATGAGAATCCCATAATAAGGGGACATGATCTCTGCTTCGACAAGACGTGCCAATAAAACCGCTTCTCGAAACATGGAGCGGGAGGCTAAAAAAACGGTTCGAAATAATGACCGTGCAGGAACGTGGTGTCGCGTTACAAAAAGTTGTCAGCAGATTGGACTCGTGAAATATTATACTCTCTGCGGTTGTGTGTGGTACTTGTTTTGCAGAGCCGGACACATTTTCTGTGCTCGTAGTCTATTTAGGAGTATTCGGAGGAGGAACCCGCCTTGCAATGCCGAAGACAATCTGCGCACCGAACACATCGTCATTGAAGCCTGGTTCAGGGGCTACTGAGGGAGTCCTGGATTAAGGGGTCCTCGGGCGTCCGGGCTACGTAATGTGGGCCGGACTGATGGGCCATGAAGATACAAGACTGAAGACTCTCTCCCGTGTCCGGATGGGACTCTCCTTGGCGTGGACGGCAAGCTTGGCGTTCGGATATGAAGATTCCTTTCTCTGTAACCGACTTTGTACAACCCTAGTCCCCTCCGATGTCTATATAAACCGGAGGGTTTAGTCCGTAGAGGCAATAATAATCAGACAGGCTAGACTTCTAGGGTTTTAGCCATTATGATCTCGTGGTAGATCAACTCTTGTAATACTCATATTCATCAAGATCAATCAAGCAGGACGTAGGGTATTACCTCCATAGAGAGGGCCCGCACCTGGGTAAACATCGTGTCCCCCGTCTCCTGTTACCATCGACCTTAGACGCACAGTTCGGGACCCCCTACCCGAGATTCGCCGGTTTTGACACCGACAATAGTGGTCAAGTCGCGGGAAGCTAGAACCCTCGTCGAAGATCTGGAGGAAACATTTGCCAACTTACGCAAAGTGAACCTATGGCTTAATCCGAAGAAGTGCTTGTTCGGCGTCTCGTCCGGCAAGCTGCTGGGTTTCTTGGTGTCACACAGGGGAATCGAGGCTAACCCAGAGAAGATCAAGGCGATAGAAGGAATGAGCCCACCACAGACCCTCAAGGAAAAGCAAAAGCTCGCGGGCTGCATGACCTCGCTGGGGTGTTTCATCTCCAAGCTCGGTGAGCGCGCCCTCCCATTTTTCAACTTGATGAAGAAGAAGGCCCGTTTGAATGGACTCTGGAGGCTAAGGAAGCTTTTCAAGACCTCAAGAGGTATCTCACCAGCCCCCCTGTGATGGTGGCGCCTCGACCTCTTGAGCGCCTGGTGCGTTACCTGGCCGCCACACCCCACTCAGCTAGCGCGGCACTCGAGGCGGTCCGGGAAGAGCTCGCGGGTGCAGGTGTGCGGCGTTGCACCCTATCTTCAGCCACGCCATCGCCACCTCAGGACGGTGCTCCCGAGGCCTCGATTACCCCGAAGGAGGGCGAGGCTCCTGAGGCCCCCACGCCTCAGTCAGGGCCGAACGCCATCGACTCCTCTTCCCTCATCGAGCACCCTGTGTACTTCGTCAGCACTGTGCTGCGCGACGCGCATGCACGCTACCCCATGCCACGAAAGCTCCTGCTCGCGCTCCTCGTCGCCTCCAGGAAACTGCGGCACTACTTCCAAGGCCACCCCATCAAGGTCGTCTCCGCGTACCCCCTGGAGAGGGTGCTCCACAGCACCAATACCGCTAGGAGGGTGGTCGAGTGGAACATCGAGCTGCAGGCGTTCCAGCTGGAGTTCAACACCATTAGGGTCATGAAGGGCATGACCCTCGCTGAGTTTGTGGCGGAATGGACTGACACCCCTGACCGAGGGGAGGGTGAAGACCGCTCCCTCACACCCGAAGATGAGGTGCCCGATGGCTGGGTCATGTACTTCAATGGCGCGTTCACACGCCGAGGCGCGGGGGCTGGAGCCGTGCTCATCTCGCCTACCGAGGACAAGCTCTACTACGCCGTGCAGCTCTGCTTCCAGCATGGTGAGAAGGTCTCCAACACCATCACGAAATATGAAGGCCTGATCGCAGGCCTCAGGGCCGCGGCGGGCCTGGGGATCAAGCGCCACACCATCAAGGGCGA
Source organism: Thinopyrum elongatum (assembly GCA_011799875.1). Lineage (NCBI taxonomy): Eukaryota > Viridiplantae > Streptophyta > Magnoliopsida > Poales > Poaceae > Thinopyrum > Thinopyrum elongatum. The sequence goes on from CM022303.1 coordinate 370,489,216, forward strand.
CTCTCAGCTCCTCGTCAACTTCTCCAACAAGGAGTACACTCCCAAGCACGAGCACATGGAGGCGTATCTGGAGGATGCACACAAAATTGAAAAATGGTTCTTGGTTTTGGAGTTGCAGCACGTCCCACGTGGCATGAACAAGGAGGCGGACGGCATCGCCAAGAGAGCGTCGTGGCACGACCCCCAGAAGCCTAGCCTCTTCGAGGAGAGTCTCTTCAAGCCATCGGCGGCCCCCTTCGTTGCGGGCCCGGCATTGCGCTGGGAGGAACTGCCACTGGCCCCCTCCTCGGGTGCCCCGGCCTACGGCCTGACCTCCGGAGCCCGCCAGCTCCTGGCCCTCGAACCTCAGGAGGGGTGCTGGACCGAGGAGTTCAAGGCATACCTGCTCCAAGGCACCTTGCCAGAGAAGGAGGAAGACACAGAACGCGTGGCCCATCAGGCCACCGCCTACTGCTTGCAGGATGGCGAGCTCTACCGAAGGCGCCCAAATGACACTTCACTACAGTGCATCTCCAAGGAGCAGGGATGCGAGCTGCTTGCTGATATCCACGGTGGGGATTGTGGGCATCACTCTTCATCGCGCACCCTCGTGGGCAAGGCGTTCCGCAGCGGTTTCTACTGGCCCACGGCGCTCAACGATGCCACTGAGCTGGTGAGATCCTGTGAGGCCTGCCAATTCCATGCCAAGCAGATCCACCAGCCCGCCCAGGGCCTCCAGACCATTTAGCTCTCGTGGTCGTTCATGGTCTGGGGGCTAGATATCTTGGGCCCGTTTCCCTGAGCGGCCGGGGGCTACCGCTACCTCTACGTCGCCATCGACAAGTTCACCATGTGGGCGGAGGTGGAGCCCGTGCACACCATTCCGGCGGGCTCGGACGTCAATTTTATCAAGGGCCTCGTGAGCCGCTTCGGGGTCCCCAACCGTATCATCACTGACAATGGCTTTCAGTTCACGAGCCACCTCTTCAAAACATATTGTGCTAACCTTGGAACGCAGATATGCTACACTTCAGTGGCGCACCCGTGGAACAACGGCCAAGCCGAATGCGCCAACGCAGAGGTCCTAAGGGGCCTCAAGACGAGGAGCTTCAAGAAGAAACTCGAGGCCTACGGCAGGGTTTGGCTCGACGAGCTGCAACCCGTGATGTGGTCCATCCGCACCACCGCTACTAAGCCCACCGGCAAGACCCCGTTCTTCCTCATCTACGGGGCTGAGGCGGTCCTCCCGCATGAGGTCAGGCATCGCTCCCCATGGGTCTTGGCATTTGAGGAGGCATGCCAGGACACCTCGCGGGGGATGGACCTGGTGCTCGGGGAGGAGGGCCGCCGCCAAGCCTCGCTCCATGCCGCAAGGTACCAGCAGGCGCTATGGCGGTATCACTGCCGTAGCGTCCGTTCCAGGACCCTCGAGGTCGGTGACCTCGTCCTGAGGCGGGTGCTCTCCAGGGAGGGGCTTCACAAGGTCTCGCCCATGTGGGAGGGCCCGTTTAGGATCGCCCGGGTCTCCAGGCCTGGCGCCGCGCGCCTGGAGACGCAGGACGGGGTCCCCATCCAGAACGCCTAGAACATCCAGCACCTCCGGAAGTTCTATCCGTGAACAAGGCCATGCGCCTATCAAGTGTTCGCCCGTGACACTCTCATGTAATAATGAGTTGGGCTGTACATGCCCTGGAGTCTCCTGAGTGCCGCCCCTGGGCCTCACAGGGCTCCCACCCATGTCCTAGTGGAGGCCCAGTGCTCCGCGCTCGCGGGAAGACCAGAAGACTAGTCTAGGTGTCGGACGCGGCTGTTCTTTTGCTTGCTTTCTGTAGTTGCTTTGCCACTTCTTGGAATGAAATTTGAAGTTCTCGCGTCCTTATTTGAGAAGGTTGGGAATTTTTCTCCTCGCCGCATTCGCTCTTTCAGGCCTCGCTCTAGGGAGAGTGGCAGTTTCCCATCGCTCTTCCTCACGCGTCTCGCGTGTGGGGGCTGGGCACAGTGTGTACGCTTGGGCCCGCCCACGAACGCACCTCACCAAAGCCTCGGTATTTGGCCTTTGGCATCTTAATCCTCGCATGACGCCCTCAAATGAGCTAATGGGCACGCACGCCCTGCTGAGTCCGTGCCTCTGGGCATCGTGACGCAGCGTACCAGCGGCCCACGCTTCGGGGCTCGCGCGGGGCATGACACCTCCAGAGGTCCCCTGACCCCGCGGCCGTCGGCTGCCTCGCGAGGACTGAAGACTGTCAAACCCTCCAAAAGAAAACCCTGGGCGCGTAAAAGGCTCTGGAGAAGCACGCCCCCGCGGCATGGGAATCTACCGCAAGCACACTAAGCTAAGTCACCTCACTCACAATCAGCAAAAACTCATCAATGAGCAGCAACACGGGTATCAGGATGCAATATAAAAATGATAAAAAAGCAGCGTGAGCACCATGGTTCATTACATGCCCCTGCAGGGCTCTCTACTTCTTGATGCAGGCAAAAGAAAGAAGCAAAAGGCCACGCGGCCACCGCGGCTCCCGAGTCCAGGCTCCAGCCACGCCCGCGCTCAGTCGGAGTCCTCCTCCTGCTTCACCAGGGCGCGGTGGCGAGGCGGCTCGGCGGTGTGGCGGCTCATCATAGTCGCCGTCGCTCGTGCTCTTCCCAGAAGAGGAGCTGCTGCTGCTGGAGGCGTCACGACCATCGCCAAGGGCAAGCTCACTGCCGGAGATGGTGTCGTCCCTCCGGCCGTTGTCGTCGGAGGGGTGGACGTCGTCGTCATCACTGTCATTCTCCGGGCAGCACCCCAGGCACCTGCCGTCCTCCCCGTAGACCCTGTTGAAGAGGGTCGCAGCGCCGTCATACCTGAAGTGGAGGGTACACTTCCCCTGCAGGCCACATGCGCGGCCGAACGGCTGCCACCCGCGGTTTAGGAACACATTGCCAACGGGGGTGACCTCGACCTCCACCCAGGAGGCCTTGCTGTAGCAACCATCAGCTTGCAGCCAGAGGCCGCCAGGTCCCCCGGCCAGCAGTGCGTTCACGAAGAAGCACGGGAGCTGGAACCAGACACCGACGGGCCTCTCCGCCCACACCAGTAACTCTGAGGACGCGTCGGCTGAAGGAGATAGCGGGCGCGGTGGCCGGACAGCTGCCACATGCCTCCCTCCTTGGCCATGGCCACCCCAGCCGCAGGAGCCCCCGCCGCCGGAGGGATCGCCCCCACGACTGCCGGAGGCAGCGCCAGCCTTCGAGGAAGTGCGCCCGCGCCCTCGGGGCACCACCGCTGGCGTCGCCACATGCCTGCGGGGGCGGCCATGGCCCCTCTTGGGCGGCGGCGAGTCTAGCCCCTCCTTGGGAGCCTTTCCCTTCTCAGCGGCGGAAAACCTTCTCACTGGCGCCATGGATGCTTTGGCAAGATGGCGGAGAGAAGAAGAAGGAGAAGCAAGGGGCGAGAAGATAAAGATGGCTGGGGCCTCTGCCCCATTCCCCATTTATAGGCGAGGGGAGGCTAACCGCCGGCCTCCCACGCTCCAAGCAATGATGACCTATCTGCATGCATCAGGCAGTTGTCAAGTCGTGCGGTTGCCGAGGTGGCGTGGGGATGTGGAGACACCCACGCCACATCAAGCGCCACGCATCGGCTCAGGCCGCAGGCGATTGGGGCCCACGGCGCTTCGCCCTTGCCCTTTGGCTTCGCCCCGAAGCCAAATCCGAGCACGCCTTGGGCCCGGGGGCTACTGTCGAAGTTCTGGGAACCAGGGTACCTAGACTTGCCTGCCTACGGCCCATGGCGTGGCTCCATTGACGGTCTGGTATGGCCCATCTGCGACACCAATAAGACAAGACCCTTGCGAGGGGCCAAGCCTCGCGAGGCGGACGACGCCATGACCTCCGGAGGGAGCGGCCATCCCAGGGCTGCTCCTGAGTAGCGGAGTATCCAATGCAAGCGCCCAACCTCATGAGGTTGCGGTGATGCAAGCCATGACGATCAAGGCCAGGCGGGCGCCAGCAGGCGCAGAGAAGTTTCCTCTTTGGTGCAAAGGAGACAAGCGTAGGCGCGGGGTCCCGAGGAATCAGCCAAAGGTTTCCATTCCCGTGCAACGAGACCAAGACTGCCAGGATGGCAGGAAGGATGTCACCGTCGAGCCCACCGCAGCGTCACAACCAGGAGCTTTGCAGGAGAAGACCACCTTTCGCCAGGATAAGATGTACTACTTGTCCCCTTTCAAATTGGCCGTTGTGGGATCCCTTCCTGCCTACATTTTGGAGGAAGAGGACCAAGGCCACTATATATAGGTTAGCCACCACCGTAGAGAGGGAGATCCGATCCAACCGAAGGATAGCTCATCCACACCCAAGAGCAGGCCTCGCGAGCTTGTTCATCCCTTGTACTTGTTCATCCACAGCCCCTCGTGAGGCAAATCCACCACAAAGCAGGAGTTGGGTCTTACACCGCATGGTGGCCCGAACCAGGGTAAACTGCCATGTTCATCTTCTTCCTCGATTCATCGAGCTAGACTTTAGGGCGGCGAGTTGGTTGGCTGGACAGGTTGAGTTCTTCGCACATGCCCCAGAGTTTAAACCTTTCTTGGGTCTGCGGAGCCCTGAATCCGACAAACCGGGAGGCATGCGCGTGTTCGCTGTGCAGCGTCACCGGGGGGTGTGCTAGTAGCTGTGTGAAATGACAGTAGGCATGCCAGCAGTCCACTGCGCAGGCTCACCGGGAGGCGAACCAGCCCTTTGAACACCGCCCACCTTGCTCCCAGTGCTATTAATGGCACGCCCGAGCTGCTGGTAATAATAGGAGGCCGCACCCCCCGTCCACATGGGTCACCGCCACCTGAAGTGTATGAGGATGCCGCCGAAGCACACCATTGGAGGGACTAGCGACGCCGGGGCTGTTTGATGTAGGGTGGAAACCCTAGGGCCGATCTTTCATGAAATGGAGGGGATCCTGCAAAGAACATGAAGAACACGAGGGGAAAACACGAGGGGAAATGAGAGGAATCACTCAAATCAACAAGAAACAATCACACATGTGCTAGATCCAAGTACACATAGAGATCACACGGTCCAAATCGAACAAAGGACGATACATGGGGTAACTAGTTCATCTCCGTGAGGAGGCCTTGAATCCGCGAGGGATCTTCCCATGATTGGTATCGAATCCAAGTGTGGATCTTCTCCGTAGAGGCCGCGGTCTCTCGATCGAGAAGAACCACATAGATGAGCAAAGCTCTATCTCTCATATGAGCCAAACCAATGCTAACCCTAGAAAGAGGGAGGAGATGGTCTATATATAGTCTAGGCACGAAGGGGTAAGATAGGGAGAGGTTACATGGGCCTCTGGCCCAGTTGTGCACGCGCAGGTGCCGGATGTCCGGGCTAGGGGCCGGATGTCCAGCGGCTCACGAGGAGCCGGATGTCCGGGCCTAGGGCCGGATGTCTGGGCTGGACTTGCCCGATTTCTGTGCTCTCTGGATAGCATGCACCAGATTTCCGGGCAGGCACCAGATGTCCGGCCCGTCACGGGGCGCTGGATGTCCGGCCGCTGTAGAGTTGCCTGTCGTCTGCTAGGCTGCTGCTGTTGCTGTAGTTTCTAGGGGCTGGATTTCCGGGGCTGGGGCCGGATGTCCGGGTCCTGGGAGTCTTCTCCGGTGCCTTTCATCGTGCTCCTTCATCCATGTACTTGGGGACTTGTCCGTGATCCCGAGGATCTCCGAGAGGGTCTTCTTGGTACCTAAGCACATGTAGTGTCTTTGCATGAGGTAGCAACCATGTCTCGCACGAACGGAAAGGGGAAGCATGTAGGAGCGGGTTCACCTTGTGTCCAATGGCGTATGCTTGATGTGTCATCGTATGTCCAATTGGGGCTTGGGGAGTAGTAGTAGTGTACATTGGGATGATTGTAGGGTGCTCTGCATCATCTCCCCCCCTTGGGAAAGATCCGACCTCGGATCGTAAACCTCATCACCATGGAAACGGTTGTCATGGACGGATTTGTAGTTGGACGGAGTTGAAGACATGGCGCAATCCAAGTACTCCAAGGTGTCGGCGGAGTGGTATACATGCAAAAAGAGCAAACACAAATGACACTCGGAAATACAATGTTTAGCGCACACTAGGTGTCCATCAAGTAAGCATGTCTTCATCCGATAAGATTGATCATTACAAGGTGCATGAAACTTAGCCAAATGATATAGAATGATATGTAAAGCATTCATGTGAGCAAAAGCATTTGATGCGCGCACAAAGGTGTGGTAATTGTCATGGTGCACAAAGCAAATTATACCATTGTGCAAGATGATGTCATAGTATGATGGTTATCAAGAGCATGAACATGGCAATGGATGCTCAATATGATTATGTTATCATGCAAATTATGATGGCTAATGTGATCATGATTTATGAATAGGCCATCAAGGAAGATCACAACAAATTTGCTAAGAAAATGCACAAGCTCATATATCATGGATGACATGGTAATACAAGATGCAACAAGGCAATCATAATGTGAGTCAATCCATGCATAAGATGCAAATTTGTTATGGGTGGTGTTGTACCATAGCTCGATGTCGTGGCACTCCTCAACTTGAAGGTCCATAGGGTCCATCTCCAATGTTGGTCCTCCATCCAATATATGTATCATGTTTACAAGAAGAAGGAAACAACAATGAAAGAGTGACACATCCAATATGCATATATGAGGATGGCTCAAAGGGAAGGAGTTCACCTTAAGTAGTGTCACGAGAATGACGGTGTCGCACATCGTGTATGCCTTCACATGACCAAGTTGTCTCATGACGGTGCCGCCTTGTGAATCCTCCAAAATTAAAGAGAATGACAAACACTCAGAAAAACAAATGAGGTTAGCGGAAATGTAAAACCAAACATCCATGTGGGGAAATACCCAACAAGTGTTTTCATCATTCTTATCATAAGAAAGTACAAGGGTGTAGGGCATGGTATGTAGGCATAAGATGCGAGAACAACCAAAGATAAGAAGCTCAATCAAATAATCATGCGTCACATGGTAAGGTATCCAAGTCTCCAAAATCAATAAGCATAGCGTGGTTGCACTCACTACATGTGAATATGATAGATGCAACTATTGGAGGCAAAGGACAATGATCAAGATAAATCATGTGAGAGGCATGAATATATATGCTATCAACCCAAGGAAACGAAGAAGAATGGATCATGGGTGATGCAACCAAGCAAGTAATCATAGCGATCAAGTAATGAAAGCTAGTAGTGTGAAGATGCAACGTACTAGAAGTAATCATGTCAATCATGTCATGTGTGCAAATAGCGGGCATACGCAATGCACAAGACATAGCACAAGCATGAAAACAAGATATGAGTAATGTATCATCATTGTATTGGCAAGAAGTTCTATGTAAATAGCAATGGAACATCATGACTCTCCCAACACAAGAATCAACAATAGCATGTGGCACATGGTAAACATGGCAATAGCAACAAGGATCTCCACCGAGCATGCAAATACACCTAGAAGTAGTATAATGGTGAATTATCGGTAAATGCACGAAAGGGTCACAATTGCATGGCAAAGGCATATAAAGAGGCATAACATGCAAAGTGAACATGGTAAAATGGGAATAAGGTGACAATTGGTATATAGCCCATAGCTGTGTGAGAGCCAAGTAGAAGAGATGCGCGTAGTCGTTGCGCGAAGGGAACGGTGGTAAGGATAGTCCACGGGATCCCAAGTCATCATTGCTCTCAACAGCTCGTTTCGTCAACTCCTAGGATTGAGAGGTTGATGAGTAAACAAAGGCAAAGGGAAAATTGTGTGTGCGTGGTATATGTACACATCATCCATCATGATACATACGTGCATGTGTAGGTTAGCACAAAATATCCAATGCTCAAATAAATGAGATGCGTGATATAGAAACATGTCATCCATCATGAGAGGTTTGTTATTATGTATAGCATAATGGAGACTCAAATCGTGTAATGCATCATGAGAAATATGTAGAGCATTGTTATTCATGGAATCCATAGGGTGCACACAATCATGGGAATCATGAAAAGTATGAAACGCATCAAAATCTCCTAATATGTATGAGGAAACTATGGGGGTCTTCTCATGAGCATTAGTGGAAACATCACATGGAGAATATTGACAACATCCAAAACAATGCATATCTGAAGAAATGTGTTCATGGCATGGCATAGTAGATGAATTGCACAAATCATGTAAAGGAAGCATGGCAATATCATTGCATGAAAAACAAAAGCCAATGACCATCATCTCGTCATCTATGCCATAAGTGCAAATAGGATTTATTTTAATGGGGCATGCAGAGTTACTATGTTGAGATTATAATGATGCAACATGGGAGATCTCACTCATAGCAAATGACAAGTTTAGTGGATTGCCAAACATGAAGTGACCAATAGAATTTTCACATGATATCCTATGGAGCATAGTATCACAACTAGGCAATTCAACATGCTCATCATCATATTCAACATAAATGGGTGGCATATCGAAACAAGACATAGTATGCGATGAATCCATAAGCTGATCAACAGCATGCAAGCAATCATTTGCAAGATAGTCCACTAGTGGGACAAGAGAAGTACCATCACTTACGTTACCTTTAGAGCTCCGCTCATGTGTTGTAGGTGAGCTTGCCAAAATTTACACTTGGTCAATATCTTCATCAACCTGATGGTACTATGTGGGGGGTGCAATATCGTCCATCATGGCCATCGGTTTTGGAGGGATGGACTCATTGAGGGTAGGCATGTCGTCATGTAGGAGACCTAGCACCAAAAAGGAAAACACACTAAGAGTAGAGGTTAAGTCGTTAGAAATCATAGTGGCCTCACAAGCCGTATCAACTACCTCACTCACCAAGTGTTGTGGCTCACTCACTCCCTCAAGGATGCTCTCACTCATATGATTGGTGGGGTCACTCAAATGGCTCTCAACCTCACATAGGATGTGTGGAATGCTCTCAAGTGTGGGGCTAGTGGTGGTCACACTCATCCTCTCATTGGAAATGCACTCAATGTCATATATGGTGGAGTTACTCATCTCACTCATGGGGTGGGGGCTCTCCTCACATGGCAATTGGGGAATCTCGTCATATGTGGGTGTCGAAGAGATGTAGGTGCAAATGTCTCCATGCTCAACTCCTATCGCCGCCTTGGTTGAAGGGATAGTCCCATGCTCAACCTCCTCATCCATAATGCCTCCAAAGATGAATGTCGTAGGATGTGGCAAAACATCACTCTCCTCCGAGACCAAAGAGAATGTCTCATGTGTGGTCACGTAGCTTGACTCAGAGTATGAGTCCCATTGGGGCGCCGTCTTCATGTTGTTGAAGAGGTTCGCGCTCGTCGCCGTGGTCAAAGGGGATGGCCCTTGCTCGACCGTCTTGTCGCCGTCTTGTATGAGGCCCATATGATGTAGCACCTCGTAGCTCATCTGTAACACTCCAAAAATTTAATCATGTTTTTACTAAATAAAAATTTGGCCAAAAATAAATTTTTTAATTTTTGCTAGGTCCTTTATTAATTTCAGAACCATTTTCTGTTTCTGTTTTTCAAAATTCTTCCCTCCATAGTGAAATTTTTGAAAATAATATTGTGGATCTGGTAGTTTTCTTAAACCATCTCATTTATATTTTAACAACAGTAAGAATTATTTTCAGAATAAAATTTGCCTCTAAATAATTCTTTTAATAGCATTTTGAATACTTTAAATGCCTCTGTTGCACTGCAACCACTTTAAATAATTGTTTTAAAATTACACAAAAATTCTGAGGTGTCATGTGATGCCTATATGTCACTTTCATGCAAAAACCCCTCTTGGTGTTTTGAAAATTTTCAGTGAACCAACCTCTTTTCATTTCTGTCCTGTTTTTTGAGTTTTAACTACAACCCCAATTTTCCTTGCCCCAAAAATTCTGAAATTTTTCCCACTCATATTCCTCCCAACCAAACCCTTAAGTCTAAAATTTTAGCTCCATTGGAATCCTTTTAGTTCACCAAATATTCCCCTAAAGTTTCTGTCCAGAAATGAATTTCAGTAAAACTTGCACTAGCAAGTTACTCCTTTTCACAAAAAAACTCCACTATCATATTTATCATCTAGAGAGACACCATACTATTAATTTTCACATCCAACCAAATCTTCTAGATGGCTCTAGCATTTCATCAAGCACACTATTTGCATGTCAGATTTTGGCAAGGTCTTAAGCCTGCATTGGGAACTTGATCATCTAAGCAAATCAGCTTGTTTATTAGCTTCCCCATAACCAAGTGCATAATCCTGTTAAGTTTCATTTCCAATAGACCCCTCTAGGACCCCGTGGCATTTCGTCGAGTGCCTAGCATGCATGTCGGGAGCGCGTGCGGAGCGCCCGTTATACAGGCTCTGGCATCGAGTCCTGCCGCCTCCCTGCTGCCTCCCTCTCTCATTCTAGTCCTCCTCCGGATCAGCACGTCCAGCCCAACGCTCGCAGACATCCTCCCCTGGCCTCTAGTGCCGTCCACCACCGACCACGCCGCCCTCAGCCGCCACCCGACAAGTCCTACGCCACCACGTCTCTGGCTCTTAAATTACCAACCATCGAGCTTATCCGCGGGCGAACACCGTCCACACCGACCCACTACCGGCCTCGCTGACTCACTCCACCGCCCATAACCACCTCGCCGGTGCAGTAATGGCCGCCGCCGCGGTGGCCTCCTCTAGAAGCCTCGGGGCCGCGTCGCTGCTGCTTATATAAGGCCATCCAAGCCGCTCTGCTGATGACCACTACTCTTCCCCTCCCCACGAACCCCACCGAGCGCCCAAGAGGCCCGGATGGAGCCATCTTCTCTGTCTCCGGTAGCTACTGCCGCCGCTCTCACCTCGAAGCTCCCCACCTCACCAGAGCCTTCCCCTCCACAATTTCTTCTCCAATAGCCTCCCCATGACTCCCTGATCCCATCCCACCTTTCAATTTCATTCGAGGACGGCCATGGGCGAAAAGCCCAAATTGCTTCCGTCGGAGCCCTTCGGGTGAGCACGCCGCCGGCAGCCCCATACTCCCCACCGACCGTGCCACACCTCGAGAGGACCGCCAGAATCTCCTGAGCCCTTAGGTGGTCTCCCCGTCCTGAGGAGCGCTGCCGTTCGTCGGTGGTGGTCGCCGGTGGCCTCGCCCTGTTCTGACAAAGGAGGTAGAAAGGTGGGGCAGACCAGTCAAACCCGACAGGTGGGCCTCACTTGTCGGTGAGACACCGCTTCGCCCCCGTGTGGCTGCATCTCTGGGCTCGGCCCAATAACCGACGCGGCTATATAGCGCTCAAGGCGCAGCTCTGCCCCGCTCCTTTTTTCTTTTCCACTATATTCCAAATAATCTCACAGACACCATTTCTAGTCTAAATTTTGTGTTTCAAATTTCTACCGTCTTATAAAATCATGCTCTATTAGACTAGCTATGGTGCACTGTTTTTGCTATATGTAGTAATTCAAATATTTTTTAAAATAGGAAATGGAGGGAAGATAAAGTTCTCACACTTTTTGAGTGCAACCAACATCTCTGCATACTAAAGGCAAGCATCTCGAACGCTTGATATGGTGAATCGCATGGTTATATTCTTGCAAGAATAATTTGAACATGACTATGTTGAATTCAAATTAAATTTGCATGTTGCTAGATAAGCATGCATGGTCATGTATATTTTCTCTTGCATGCATTCCACTCAAGTTTTGACATGCACAAGTTGTGAGAATCCAGGAGTGTGCTCCTACCTTGGACTTGCCGGTGGGCACGGGCCATATTTGACACGGGGGTGTCACGTGATATATGTGGAGCATGCAAGGGTTGTGGCCCTGTTTGGTATTGCTGTTGAAAGAATACTTTGTTGTGCTAACCACTGCAGGAAAACTTGTACCTCCTGAGTCAACCATAGATCGAGTCTTGTTCCGGTAACCCCCATACTTGATTCGTGCTGCCAGTTGTCCCTGCCACAGGTGGGGTATGGTTCAGTAAGTTGTTAACTCCTTTTCATGCACACACCACATAGAGGGCTATGATGAGGGTTTCCATGTTGGTGGACTAAATCCTATCATCGGGTCAGGGGGCATGGGTGTTTCTAGTTATGACTGAGAGGGAGGCACCCCTTGTAATCCGCGTGTATTAATAGTGATCCCATGCAGGACGTTCGTCTCCCCATCTTAGAGTTTTTCTTGAACGATGCTTTGGGTGATTCCTGGCATCCGGAAAGATAATCTGGTGTGTGCTGGTTAGGTGTGTTTTCAACCCAAAGACCGTAAAAGGAATTAGTCGGTGTCACGGTACTGACTAAATAAATCCTTTACTTGTGGGTAAAGAGTACACCCTCTGTAGAGTTTAAACCTATTCGAATAGCCGTGTCCGCGGGTAAGGGCTACAGTCTGGGTTGGTCAAGTGTTGGTCTTAGTGTCAGTCTTCGGAGGAAAATAATTAAATTGAGCCTGAATTATTTTGCAAGATAATTATTGTCAACCTGATGCTACCATGAATATTTTTGCTATGCATATTAATATTATTATGGTTATGCATAATATTGAGGACTAATCCGTTTCTCTTATTTTGAAGTTTTCCTGAGTGTCTCAGGGGCTGGCTAGACTACCCCGGGAACTCAAATTTTTTTTAAGACCTCTTGTGGCGTCTCTCGAGTTAACAGGCGGTTTATCCCGCCACTACTCTTGTGGACACTCGATTGGCATTTCTTTTCAAGTCCGACCGTGGCGTCACTTGACACCCGACTGGCATTTCTTTTCAAGACCTCTCGTGGCGTCGCCTGAGTTCTCGGATGGTCCTGTCTCGTCCGATTTTTCTTTTAGACACCCGTTTGGCATTTCTCTTCAAGACCTACCGTGATGTCATTTTAGACATCCGACCGGCATTTCCTTTATTTTATTTTCCTTTAACTTTCCCTGTTTATCACTAATATTTTTATATATCCAGTTATTTGCACATGCTAATATTTTATCATGCCATGATTTAATTCCTGTCAGTAGGCATTTAAGTCCAACATGAGCATACGCATATGGTTTGGCTCATCGTGATCATTTATTTTGTCTCCTGCATTCGGTATATCTTTTGTTCATGATGTTTGCGAGTACATTACAACATACTCACAGGCTTGTCCCTGGCTATTTACTTGGCCAGGTCAGGATTTCTTCGAGGAGTACCACAGCGACGTCCGTACGGAGCCTGGGGTAGCAGCCATGCGGGATAGGAATTATCCGGGTCAGCTGTTCCTGTGGGAATGAAGCCCCATCGACGTTGAAGAACCACGAGCACGAGTCATTTCCGACATCCACCACTAGAATCCCTGTTGTAACATTAGACCTTTATGGTCTTGTATCCAATTCTTGTAATAGCTTGGTAATTCTGTAACAAGGACGTGTCCACCAGTAACAGTAATCCTGGGCTGGTGGTGACACGAGGGGTTAAATTTCTGGGATGTCATGTCCCGGCCCCGGCATCATCTCCATGACCTAAGGGAATTTCCCATGCTCGGCCATCTTCCTTGAGGGGCTTCCGAAGATGGAAGTGTCACCCTCGCTTGTAGGTGGTCGCCTTGGACTTGATGATGTCGATGTAGGCGTACTCGTGGGAAGTAGGCGAAGATGTCATACATCCAAAGGCGAAGATGCCTTGATATCACTTGGCGAAGATACCGAAGTTGAGCTGGTAGCTGTAGATTCCTTTTGGTGGTGCTTGTCTCGCTGTCTTCTCTTGTGCTCATGAAGTTTGGCCCCTGTCGGTGCAACAAACCTTTGCATGTGTTGCCCGGACCATACACAGGCACGGCAGCAAGGAAGCAAGCTTCACCAAGACCAAGCCAGAGAGAAATAGCTCTTTCAGGAATCAAAGGGCGGATCAAGAAGGCCAAGACAAGCCAAAACAACAAGATATCACTAAGGGAAAAACCTCCCTTGCTAGGCAGGCGAGCCTGGTCAGGTAGGGGCCACCCGAAGGGCAAGTTCCAAGACCTCCCCAGCAAGGGTTGCCGGGGCGCTAGCGGCCTGCTATCCCACCATGGCTCCACCGCTCCAACTCACAGTGACGCAAGTCACTTATCGGTGCGGTGTCGAGCCCCCAAGTGATTAAGTGGCAGTCATTCAGCACGTGGCGGCCATTTATGAGGAAGATCACACCTGAATGACACCTGTCCAGGGGTGTGTCATGCAGGCAGACGAGAAGGTGGCTGGATGGCGCAGCAAGGCTTGCCGGGCTAAATCCACAACGTGACACTAAGCAGTGCATTTAATGCACCTTGTCCTGTCTGCAGAGTTAGGTATGATAGCACTGTGGCTATCTAGTCACTGGATAATGACTGTTTTGCCATTGTGGTAATCCCTTTACCTATAAAAGGAGGGTCGAGGCAACCATAGAGAGGATTTGGACCCTTGTACACTCACACGCGCGTACCTGCTCTCCCCGAGGCAACCTTGCCTAGCTTGAGCGCTGCGCATTTGTCACGGTCTTCCACTTAATCCACAAAAGCATGAGTAGGGTTTTACGCCTCCCGGCAGCCCGAACCTAGGTAAAAAACCACCCGCGTCACCATTGCCTTGCTGTTCTACGGTCTCCACTCTTTGTGCAACGTGCCCCTCCCCCTTGCCGAACCACAAAGGGGCCGATGGCCCCATTGGTGATCATGTCGGACCCTAACATCTTTGGCGCGCCAGGTAGGGGGAGGCGGTTGTGCGAACCAGAGGACGTAAACAGCACGTCGATCTTCATCACCATCTTCTTCGACGACGATGTCATCATCCATGGCGCCCAAGAAAAAGCCCGGTGCCGCAGTCCGTCCTTCCACCTCGAAGGCCCCCTCACATGCAGCCACTGATCCCATGGGGGCTACGGTGGCATCGGGGGACGCAGACGCCGCGGGGAGCGTGACCGGCGCAGGCGGCACCGTCATCGCTCCCCCCGCGGTTGAGGTAGGAGCAGAAGGCGCCGAAGGAGGACAGCATCAACAGCACCCTTGCGGCCATGCTCCACAAGATACGGGAGGGGAGAACATCCAATCCCCGCCTCTCCACCTCACTCGAGAACACAGCCGCAACGATGGCACCCGCTCTGGCGCAAATCGCGACCTCCTAGCTGCCCCTGCTAGAGGTGCAGCTACGAGGCACACGCCTTCCCCAGGGCAAGGCAATCAAGACGAAGCACCAAATGGGGCTATCAACCCCCAAGCGCGTCCTTCTCGTCGTCACGCCGCCCTCGTGACTGGCTCACGACGACGAGAGCGCGACGCCGCCACTACCGGTACCGTCAGGAGTCGGGCGATGTCATGATCTGCATCGTCGTCCATGCCAAGTACTGCTTCAGAAGCCATGGCGCGAGCCTAGCTCCTGTTAAGATTCCCACCAGCGGCCGACCAAATGGATGAATGGAGATCCACCATTCAAAGTTTGATTGGTTTCACCGACGCAGGGGGATCACAACGAGCGGGCTCGCCACGGCAACCGCAGGCAGCGACAACGGCCCAAGCCGCTGGCCGTGCTGAAGGGGCCAACCTTATGGTGCAGTCCCCCCCACGATAGCCAGTGCAGGGGCCGCAGCCAGAGCCGCACAACCAAGAACACGACGAGGTGTCGATGGCTTCACCTGATCCTCGAGCCCGTCAAGATCAGCGGCAGGTCCTGGAGGATAGGCGGAGGGAAGACGCGCACATCACCATAGAATGGCACCGCGAAACCCACCGCCAGTCTGACAGGCGCAATGGCCCCAACGTCGATGAGCCTGTGCCCGGTGGAGACGGATACCTGCCTTTCAAGGTTGGGTGTCCTGCCTTCACTCATGAGCTGCGGCAAGTCCGTTGGTCATCTGCCCGTACATTCAAGCCAGAGATACCAGAAAAATATGATGGAAGACTGAACCCGGCAGAGTTCTTGAGCATCTACACCATTGATGTTCAAGCCACCAGAGGAGGAGATGAAAAGCTATTCGCCAACTACATCCCTTTGGCGCTCAAGCCAAATGTGAGGTCGTGGCTGATGCACTTGCCTGAGAACTCCATCTTGACTTGGGCTGATCTGTGCCACGAGTTTGTTGGTGCCTTCATGGGCGGCCATCAAGAACCAGGGTGGCCCAGCGATTTGTAGCTCCTTCCACAAAAGGAAGGGGCGAGTTTGTGGAAGTACATGCAGAGGTTCAGCCGGGTACACAGGAGCATTCCAGATATCCACCTAGCAGCTGTGATTGCCGCGTTCCAGTCTAATGTACGCAACCGTAGGATACGTTCCAAAATGAACGTCCGGTTGCCCAAGACTGTGAATGAGCTTTACACCTTGGTGGATAAGTGTGCCCATACGAAGGAGGGGAGGCGTCTCCCTGGAGAAGAGGATGGCATCGACGTCGACTCAGAAGATGACGACGATGCTCCCTACCAGAAGAAGAAGAACAAGAAACGCAACAAGAGGCTCAAGGAGAAAGCACTGTTGGCTGTCGAGGGGTTAGGTACTCCTAGTACCGGCAAGAAGGCCAAGGCCGAAGCCCCCGACAAGGAGGTTGCTGCGTGCACCGACTGTCGGGAGGACGCGGCGGTCGAGAAGGCTGGGAAGGCTGACAGGTCGTACTGCAAGATCCATCGAACCAAAGGCCACGATCTCCAAGAGTGTCACCAAGTTGAGCAACTCGTCAAGAAGCAGAAGGCTGGGTACGAGAAGTGTGATAAGGAGAGAGACCAAGATGGCATTGGCGGGAAGGGCCGAGGTGGCCGAGGAGGCCATCCTGGCAAGGGCCCCCAACATCAGGGAAAACCTGCTAAAGGCCATGAGAAGAAGGAATGTGGTGACGAAAGTGATGAAGGGGATGAAGAGGAAACTAGTGAGTAAGAGTTTCAGAAAGCCACTGAGGCCCTATGCATTGATGGGGGTGCATCCTTGCACTCCTCTCACCGCCAACTGCAACAATGGGTGTGTGAGGTCAATGCTGTGGAGCCAGCGGTGGACTCCTGGAAACCAATCAAATGGTCTCTCATGTCCATCATCTTTGACGAAGAGGATCACCCTGACCGCACCACTGCAGTAGGGTGCTTGCCGCTGTTGGTTTCACCAACAATCCGCAACCTCAAGGTCACAAAGATGTTGGTTGATGGTGGGGCCGGGTTGAATCTGATTTCCCCCAAGGTGCTCAGCAAGCTACAGATAACATATGAAGAGCTCAAGGTTACTGGCACGTTTCACGGAATCAACCCCGACAGGAGTCGTCCAAAGGGGAAGATCACATTTGCAGGGGAATTGAACTACCAGACTGAGAAGATCATGTTCGATGTGGTCGAGCTTCCATTGCCATATAATGGGATACTTGGGCGACCTGCCCTGGCAAAGTTCATGGCGGCATCCCACTATGCCTACAACACCCTGAAGATGCCAGGACCGATGGGCGTCATTTCTATCCCATCAGACAAGAAGGACGCAATCATATGCGTGGACAAGATGTACCGGGATGCGGTTGCTGCCGAGGCCGCGGAAGCCGTGGTCCCCGTCAAAGAAAACAAACAAAGGAGAAAAGCTAGCAAGGATACCAGCAAGGAACCTAGGAAGCGCGCCTCTCCGGAGTACGCTGCACCCATCAATGATTTGCCGTAGAGCTCTACTAGCAAGAGATCCAAGGTTGCTGCACCCACTATGAAGAAGGTCCCAGCAGGGCTAGTTGGCGCTGATGGTACATTTACTACCAGCTCCACCCTCCATGACAAATAGGAAACCACGCTCGTTGCCTTCCTGTGGGCGAATGTCGATGTGGTTGCTTGGCAACCATCTGACATCCCCGGTGTTCCCAAGGAGGTAATCGAGCACCACCTTGCTATTTGCCCTCATGCCCGGCCCGTCAAGCAGAAGGTCCGAAAGCAAGTCTTGGAGCGGCAGCAGTTCATTGCCGAGGAGATGAAGAAACTTGAGGCAGCTGGTTTGGTCAGGGGAGTATTGCACCCAACATGGTTGGCAAATCCAGTGGTGGTGCGCAAGGCGAATGGGAAATGGAGGCTTTGCATAGATTTCACAGATCTGAATAAAGCATGCCTGAAGGACCCATTCCCCTTGCCGCGCATCGACCAGATCGTGGATTCCACCTCCGGGTGTGATCTGCTTTCTTTCTTGGATGCTTACTTCGGGTACCACCAGATATTCATGTCCAAGGAGGATGAGGAGAAGACAGCGTTCATAACCCGCTATGGCACGTACTGCTTCATACGAATGCCCATTGGGTTAAAGAGCGCTGGATCCGCTTTTGCAAGAGCAGTGCAAATAGGGTTTGGGTCTCAGCTACACAGGAATATTGAAGCTTACATGGATGACATAGTGGTCAAGACCAAGGACAGATCAACGGTCACTCAGGACTTGGAAGAAACCTTTGCAAAGCTGTGCAAGATCAACTTGAAGCTGAACCCAGAGAAGTGTGTGTTTGGCGTTCCCTCCGGCAAGCTACTTGCCTTCTTTGTATCTCACCGGCGGATAGAGGCCAACCCCGACAAGATCAGGGCAATCGAACAGATTCAAGCACCCAAGACAGTCAAGGACGCGAGGATGTGTTGTCGCGCTGAGTAGGTTCATTTCCATGTCCGCTGAGCGCGCCCTACCGTTCTTCAAAATTTTGAAGAAGGCGGGGCCCGTAAAGTGGACCCCGGAGGTAGAAGCTGCGCTGCAGGACTTAAAAACCTACCTTTCCTCTGTTCCCACCCTAGACGCTCCTAAACCACAAAAGCCATTACTGCTGTATCTGGCAGCAACCAATCAAGTGGTTAGTGCAGCATTGGTGGCACAACGGGAAGTGGAAGAAGGAGCAGTTGCGGCTACTGTCCTCCTCAGAGAAGGAAGTGAACCAGTCTTGGCAAGGCTGAGCACAGATCAAGAGAAGGAATAGCAGAGAAGCAAAGGCAACCCCAAGACTGCGGGAAGGAAGAGGGTGGTGCAGCAGCCAGTTTACTTTGTTAGCTCCCTATTGCAGGGGGCTAGATCGAGGTACTTTGGCGTGCAAAAGTTGCTCTTTGGCCTCAAGGAAACTGCGCCACTACTTCCAAGCCCATGAGATCACAGTTGTCACCCGATTCCCTTTGCAACGCATACTGAGGAACCCAGAGGCCACTGGCAGAATAGTGGAATGGGCATTGGAGTTATCAAGCTTTGGTTTGATGTTTGAGAGCACATCAACCATTCAGAGCAGAGCACTGACAGAGTTTATTGCGGAGTGGACGCCTACCCCAGATGAAGAGGCATTGGAAACGGTTATCCCTGGCAAGGAAGCTCCCCAAGAATGGATCATGTACTTTGATGGTGCCTTCTCACTACAGGTGCAGGAGCTGGTGTGCTCCTCGTGGCACCCACTAGAGGGCACCTCAAGTATGTGATCCAGATGCATTTCCCCCGGGAGAAGGCAACTAACAACACTGCAGAGTCTGAAGGACTCCTTGCCAGGCTCAGAATTGCGACAGAGTTGGGAATTAAGAAGTTGATCATACGAGGAAACTCATAGCTCATGGTGAGGCAAGTGAACAAGGATTATCAGAGTCCATTGATGGAAGCATACGTGGAGGAAGTGAGAAAGCTGGAGGAGCGCTTTGATGGATTGCAAACAGACACATACCCTGTGCGGAAAACAGCATTCCTGATCATCTGTCAAAGTGCGCTGCGCAAAAGCTTCCTGTAGAACGAGGGTCTTTTGTTCTCCACCTGACTCAGCCCTCCGTATCCCCGGCAACAATGGCCAGAAAGAGGAGGAAACTGGACTCCGGCAAGCCTCTCCCGGCAGAGCTTCCTGAAGCCCCCGACAGAGAGGTTGGCGGGAACAACTCCACTTTGCTTGGCGAGCAGCACCCTCCCATTGAACTACCAATCCTTGCGTTTGAGGCATGCGCTCCCACGAACAAGGAGGTGCCGCTGATCCTTGTTGTCGAGCCTCAGGATCCAACTTGGGCATGACACATAGTCCATTACCTCCAAACAGGAGAACTTCCCGAAGAGATAGAAGAAGCTGAAAGAGTAGCCCGGAGGGCCAGTACGTATCAGTTCGTCGATGACGCACTATACAGGAGGCCCAACGGTGTGAAATTGAAGTGCATTTGCCGGGAAGAGGGGAAGGAACTGTTGGCAGAGATACACAGAGGCATGTGCGGCTCTCATATTGGATCAAGGGCCTTGGTTAGAAAAGCTTTCCGGCAAGGTTTCTACTGGCCCACGGCCCTCCAAGATGGAACCTAGCTAGTCACCAGATGTGAAGCCTGCCAGTTCCAATCCAAGAATATCCATTAACCTGCTCAAGCTCTCCAGACGATCCCTTTGTCATGGCCCTTTTTGGTCTGGGGCTCGATATCTTGGGCCCCTTCCCCCGTGCTACCGGGGGCTTTAAGTTCTTATACGTCGCCATCGACAAGTTCTCAAAGTGGCCGGAGGTGGAGCCCGTGAGGAAGGTGACTGCATAGTCAGCTTTCAAGTTTTTGAAAGGACTGGTGTGCCGCTTCGGAGTGCCCGCCAGGGTCATCACTGACAACGGCACCCAGTTCACGAGCCGCGCCTTCATGCAATATGTTCAAACCCTCGGAAGCAAGGTTTCATTTGCCTCTGTTGCTCATCCCAGAAGCAATGGACAAGCTGAGAGGGCGAACGCTGAAGTTCTGCGAGGACTCAAGAAAAGAACATTTGATAGGCTGCAAAAGTGTGGCAGGTGCTGGATCGACGAGCTGCCGGTGGTTCTTTGGTCCCTCCGTACGACACCAAATCTAGCTACCGGCCAGACTCCCTTCTCCCTAGTCTATGGGGTAGAAGCAGTGATCCCCACGGAACTCATATATGGGTCACCTCGAATATTTGCCTACGATGAAGTAGAGCAAGAGCAGCACCGGCATGACAATGCCGTGCTCCTCGAGGAGAACCGTCTCCGGGCTGTTACGCGTGCTGCATGCTATCCGCAAGCCATGCGCCACTATCACCGCCGCTTGGTTCACCCCCGGAGCCTTGAGGAAGGTGACCTTGTCCTTAGGCGCGTTCAGTCTGCCAAGGGTGCAAACAAGTTGATGCCGAAGTGGGAAGGCCCTTACTGGGTGGTACGAGTCACCAGACCTGGCGCAGTCCGTCTGGAGACTGGAGATGGCATTCAATTGCAAAACTCATGGAATATTGAGCATCTCCGTAAGATCTACCCGTAAGGTGCGGCTGTCGGGCCCTTCCCGGCAGCCACCCTTTTGTACAAGCCTTGCCGATGCTGCATGTAACCGTTTGTACAATGCCAGGCGCAGACCCTGAGCAGCAGATAAATAAACGAAGCATAGCATAACATGAGCATGGCATGATCATGTAGATAAGGTCATATGTAGCTTTGTTTTCCTCTGCACTAAACTGCAGGGCTCTTGCCGTGGACTCGGTCCTGAAAAGAAGGAATGGAAACAAGCCTACATATCGGTCCCCGACAAGCCAAACAGATAAGTTTCTTCTTATCCATACATGTTTTGTAAGAAGCAAATCTTGTGCATATAGAAACCTCGTCGCCTTCGAAGCATAGGTGCTCCCATCCTTTGACCCGAACGTTGCTTCGTTCAAGGTGGTTGTAGTGTCCTTTGATAGAGAAGGTTCGACAGGGGGCTGGTCCCTTTTCATAGTTTTGAGCCCGGCCGGCCAAGCCCCACGGGAACAAACGGAAGGCACCGGCAAGATAACTTGCCGGAGAAAACTTGTTTACTTATACGTATAGAGGCATTCCACCTCTGCATGGACGTAATACATGCACAAGTACCCAGCAAAGCTTGTCTTTTTCATTAATATGCGGATAAACAAGTACAAATCTTACATAGCACAAACATGGATAAAGAAGATTACATATTTGAGACTAAAATTTGGCAAATGCCTACATGTTTTAGACTGAAAAAAGATAAGTGCCCTGTAATCCCTCTCTTGTCCCTCTCCTCCTAGGAACTACAGCAGGAGGTGAAGAGGGCAGAAGGAGTGCCTGAGCAGAAGCCCAGCCTGACCTCATCAGAGCCCACAAGACGGAGCCTGACAAGATTGAGAGGGCGCGAGCGAAGGTGATGGATGGGGGGAGTGACTAGCCGATGCCCTGGTCACCGCCACTAGGGCCAGCAGGACGAGGCAGGGCGAACGAAGCTGAAGCCACGAGGAAGCCTGCCGGGGTCCAGTTGGAAGACTGCTGGAGGAGGCAAGGGTACCACCCGCACCCAACACCCCGGCAAATCACCTTGCCTGGGAGGAGATGCAGGTGTTGATGGCGGTGCCGCCGGCTGACGGTGATGGTGCGGCTGGTGTTCAGCCGGAGTTGGAGCCGTCGTCCTCCCCACCGGCTCTGTTGTCATCATCGTCACTGTCCTCCTTGTTGCTATCGCTCGAGGAGGAGCTTTCATCGTCAGTCGAGCTCTCCGCGCAGCACCCTAAGCGAGCACCCGAGCGTCCGAAGACCTTGACAGAGAGCAGGGTGGATTCCATTAACTTGAAATGGAGGACGTGCCCGGCTGCCAAGCTATGGGCGTGAGCAAAAGTCTTCCTGCCACGCCGGAGAAGCATGACATGAGGAGCGGGGAACTCCACGTCCGCCTGCATGCTGCCATTACAGTAGCCCCTCATGTGCAGCCTCAACCCCGGCGGCTGCTCAATCTCCATCACCCTTGCAAATAGAGTAGGAAGCCAAAGACGGCTGCGCGGGGGCCCTCGCAGTTTGACGATGAACTCTAGTGGCTGGTTCCTGATGTGGCCTTCATTGGGGTCCTGAGCAGGCAGGGGAGGTGCGATCAGAGCACCGCCTCGTCCTCCTCGACCCCGGGCACCACGGCGACCACGTTCTCGTCCTCTCCTGCCTCCCCTCACGACGGGTTCTGCTCCCGCGTGCCCAATAGGAGGAGGGAGGCACTGTCGAGCAGAGGCCCTCATCACCGCTACTGGAGTGCCACTATGACCTCTCCCCCTCACCATGATGGAAAAGCAATACCAGAAGGAAGGCGGAAGAGATAGGTGTGAGCCAGTACCTTGCCCACATTCCCTTTTTATAGGCAAACAGGGTCGGGGACCTGCCACCCCGCTCTGCCAATCTGACTCCTCTACACCACCAATGGCTCATGGAATCAAGGCCGACCCTGTGCGCCAATCCGTGGCGCCTGGCTTTCTGCCAAGGCACACATTTCCGCGCTCCCCACATCCGCCACCAACCCTGCGCAATGCATGCAGCATACGTGGTGGAAACGCCAGAAGCGGAGAAACTAGTGGAATGGCAGTTACCACTCTGTGAACGTGGGACGTGGATAGCCACAGATCATGGCTTGAAATTCCCCCATTATGTCTTGCACGACGCATGGAAAAACCGAAAACTGACTCAAGCACGGATTAACGAAGAAGCAAGGAAAATATCAAGGAAGATAAGAATATCAGCACAAGACCCCTTCCTGTGTACCTGATCGGGCCTACTCCAACGATGCTCAGCAAGCACATTTGGACCAGGCCCGGGGGCTCCAGTCGGTGAAACAAACCTTTGTGTGTGTTGCCCGGACCGTACACAGGCACGGCAGCAAGGAAGCAAGCTTCACCAAGACCAAGCCAGAGAGAAATAGCTTTTTGAGGAATCAAAGGGCGGATCAAGAAGGACAAGACAAGCCAAAACAGCAAGATATCACTAAGGGAAAAACCTCCATTGCCAGGCAGGCGAGCCTGGTCATGTCGAGCCCACCCCAAGGGCAAGTCCCAAGACCTCCCCAGCAAGGGTTGCCGGGGCGCTGGCGGCCTGCTTTCTTGCCAGGGCTCCACCGATCCACCTCACAGTGATGCAAGTCGCTTATCAGTGCGGTGTCGAGCTCTCAAGTGATTAAGTGGCAGTCATTCAGCATGTGGCATCCATTTCTGAGGAAGATCACACTTGAATGACACCCATCCAGGGGCGTGTCATGCAGGCAGACAAGAAGGTGGCTGGATGGCGCGGCAAGGCTTACCGGGCTACATCCACGACGTGACACTAAGCGATGCATTTAATGCACCTTGTCCTGTCTGCAGAGTTAGGTATGATAGCACTGTGGCTATCTAATCACTGGATAATGACTGTTTTGCCACTATGGTAACCCCTTTACCTATAAAAGGAGGGCTGAGGCAACCATAGAGAGGATTCGGACCCTTGTACACTCATACGCACGTAGCTGCTCTCCCCGAGGCAACCTTGCCAGGCTTGAGCGCTGCGTTTTCGTCATGGTCTTCGACTTAATCCACCAAAGCATGAGTAGGGTTTTACGCCTCCCAGCGGCCCGAACCTGGGTAAGAATCCACCCGCGTCACCATTGTTGTGCTGTTCTACGGTGTTGGCTCTTTGTGCAACGTGCCCCTCCCCCTTGCCGAACCACAAAGGGGCCGATGGCCCCATAGGTGATCTTGTTGGACCACAACAGCCGTAGCTTGATGTAGAGCTTGTTGGGACTTGTAGGTTTGCGCATCTCGAGCATCTTCATGTTCATGATGTCGTTGTCGTGCTGGGGCTCGTAGTAGATGTCGTTTGTCGTCGTCGTGCACATGATTCTTGGAGGTGACTTGACCTTCATGACGATGTGGATCACGAATGTGATGATGGTCGCCATGTAGATGTGGACGTGGATGAATTGTGCTTGCATCGCTTGGCCGCTCCGAAGTTGGTCGATTTGCTCGCCGCTGCCTTGAGGATGACGAAGGGGAAGAACAATTGACCAACAAGGCCCGAATCTCCTCCATCCTTGCATCTTCCTCCTCCTTTTGTGTGGAAAGCTTGTTGTCAAACTAGTCCATTTTCCTTGCTTTGGAGCGACGGATGTTGATGGCGAGGTTGTCGATGCACTCTCTCAATCTTGATTCTGCACCTTGCATTTGTCGTTGTAGATCGAAGATGGATGTTTTGGTGATGTAGTTGTTCGCGCCGTCGTTGTTGTGGAAGACCGAAGATGAAATGCTTTGCCTATCCATCACAAGACTCGAGCAAATGTGAGTGGGAGAAAGAGAAGAACTAGAACAAATGTACCTTAACCAATGTTGAGAATGGATCAATGATCACTCAATAGTGTAGTAAGGAAATAGCACAATTGGTACCGATTCTTGTCAATTATCACACCTACACAAGTAAAGCTTTTGGTGGAGCTCGGTGAGGATAGTGGCACAAAAATTTCATGCAAAATGTTAGCAAGAGATAATAATGTTGAAAGAGATTCACAAATTCGCGAGTGAAACAAGTAGACCAATAGCAATATGTGGCACACGGAAACACACACACGAATAGATAGATGGGGTCGCGCAACCAAGGAACGAGCTCAAAATGTGGAATCCATGGAAAATGCTCTTGTTACACAACTCTAGAGAGACGCTAGCACGATTGCTCAATAGGCGGATACGACACCTGTGCACAACCTATAAGAGACGAAAATGCAAGGACTTTTGTCCCAAGTATGCTATGTATGTATGATGTTCCCGGTGTTCTTGTCAAGTTGATCCAAGATGATCATATATGACAATCATATATGCAATGTGGTATGATGCTATGGCTCTTGCTTACGAGCTTCTTTGCTCTTTCTCTTTTTCTTTGCTTAGAAGCTTATTTTTTTTGATAGGCTACTATGCAAAATGCACAAACCAAGATAGCAATTGTGTATATGCGGGAACAATCTTGTGGCACACGAGATGATATGATGATACCAAGATGATACCAATATGATATGGTATGTATGCAATGGAAGGGCGGATCGATGATCACTAATGTGCACAAGTAACATTGCCGGCAATACTCAATGGCTAGTCTCGATAGGCAAGTGATGCAAAATGGGCTAGGGGTTAACAATACTATGCAAAGAATGAATGTACAAAGATGGGATACCACGATACCAAGATGATATAGAGGTTACCGTCTTGCTTATGGTTAGGGTGTCAAAATGGTGAAGGTGGTCGATGTTGAATGCTTGTTGAAGTTGAGCGACGGTGTTGTCGATGTCGAACCATTCCTAGTTAGCCGAAACACGCTAGGAAACGGAAAAACCGCGAACTCAAAATCTCCAAAGGCAAATGTCAAACGGTGGTAGCGGAAAAGCGGTGATGGTTGCGGAAGTATTGGTGGAAACCCGGTCAAAGTGGGTTAAGGTGGTGGAAGGGTATGATGGGCTATACATGGTGTCGGAGTTGAAAGCAGAATCCCTAAGTAGTCGAAAAACCTTACGAGACACAACTCACAACACAAACAAAATTGGGTTAAGTTGGGGTGGCGGAAGTGTATGGTGGGAAAGCCTATGCGGAAGTTATGGTGGTGGTTGATGAAGAAGCAATCGTCCCTAAGTAGCCAAAACACCTTACGAGACTCGAATCACAACTCAAACAACCACAAATGGAATGGGGAACAAAATGGGTTAGGTTGCGGAAGTTGGTGGTGGTATTGCGGACGATATGGTGGAAGCCCTCGGCAAAGATGCCAAAGTTCCAAAACTTCTACGAAGTCAAATGATGTTGAAAGTATTTTTGTGGAATGGGGGATGTCAATAGCTTCAAAACGAGTTAAAGAACATCAAAATCAAACTTCGGATGAATTAGTTATGGTCAAAACGGTGAAACACTGAAGGCTGAAATGCCAGGGGCCGGACAACCGTGGGCTATGCCGGAAATCCAGGACCTGATGTCCAGAACTGCACGCGAAATTGCGCTCCAGGAGCAGGATGTCCGGGCTATGGGCCGAATGTCCGGGGGGGGCAGATATCCGGGGCCACGGGCCGGATGTCCGGGCTCCAAATCAAAGGATGAACTGAAGGAACTCGATTTTGGGGGCGGAAATTGATGATTCCAATGGCAAAATTGGAGAGATTTTGTCGATGGAAAAGATGGGGGAAAGATAGATCTACTCAAGACACAATGAATCCATGGATCAAAATCAACAAAACATCATCAAACCAACAAATCACAAAAAAAATTGGGGGCTATTTTTGGTGGGAATTTTTGAATTTAGGACGAAATCAAGCAAAACAAGGCTAGAAAATGATGGGGGACGCTCCAAATTCATGATCAACGTGGCTCATGATACCAAGATGATGTAGGGTGAAAACCCTAGGGCCGATCTTTCACAAAATGGAGGGGATCCCGAGAAGAACACGAAGAACATGAGGGGAAAACACGAGGGGAAACGAGTGAAATCACTCAAATCAATAAGAAACAATCACACATGTGCTCGACCCAAGTACACTTTGAGATCACACGGTCCAAATCCAACAAACAACGATACATGGGGTAACAAGTTTATCTCTGTGAGGAGGCCTTCAATCCGGGAGGGATCTTCCCGTGAGGGGTCTTGAATCCAAGTGCCGATCTTCTCTGCAGAGGCCGCGGTCTCTCGATCGAGAACCACATTGATGAGCAAAGCTCTATCTCTCATATGAGCTAAACCAATGCTAACCCTAGAAAGAGGGAGGAGATGGTCTATATATAGTCTAGGCACGAAGGTGTAAGAGAGGGAGAGGTTACATGGGCCTCTGGCCCAGTTGTGCACGCGCAGGTGCCGGATGTCCGGGCTGGGGGCCGGATGTCCGGCGGCTCACGAGGAGCCGGATGTCCGGGCCTCGGGCCGGATGTCCGGGCTGGACTTGCCTGATTTCTGTGCTCTCTGGATAGCATGCACCGGATTGCCCCGGCAGGCACCGGATGTCCGGCCCGTCGCGGGGCGCCGGATGTCCGGCCGCTATAGAGGTGCCTGGCGTCTGCTGGGCTACTGCTGTTGCTGTAGTTTCCAGGGGTCGGATGTCTGGGGTTGGGGCCGTATGTCCGGGTCCTGGGAGCCTTCTCCGGTGCCTTTCGTCGTGCTCCTTCATCCATGTACTTGGGGACTTGTTCGTGATCCCAAGCATCTCCAAGAGGGTCTTGTTGGTACCTAAGCACATGTAATGTCTTTGCATGAGGTAGCAACCATGTCTCACACGAATGGAAAGGAGAGGCATTTAGGAGCGGGTTCACCTTGTGTCCAATGGCGTATGCTTGAGGTCTCATCGTATGTCCAATTGGGGCTTGGGGAGTAGTCGTAGTGTACATGGGGATGATCGTAGGATGCTCTGCATCACTGGTGAAGCACCTGCGCAACGCATGAAGCTGGGCACAGAGGTTTAGGTCGCAACCGACGAGGTGTCGCACGGGCAGCAGCGCGACCTTGACTTTGTCGTTGCCGTCGTCCCTCCCCAGCCGGAGTCAGAGGTCCACAGCTACTCCGGCAATGACTCCGACTCGGAGGGAAAACCGGTTAGTCCCCCCATTTCTTTTTTTGGAATAGAAATCCTATGCTTATGTTCTCCCAGCCCATGAAATCAGAGTAAGATTCATTATATCCGTTTAGTGTATTGATTGTTTGAATGGTATCCATCTATGATTAGTGATTAATTGTTTGTTCTGTACAAATGATTTTTTTGCTAATAATCTAACTAGGGTTAGTGTTCGTGCTAATAATTCGTAGCCAGATCTTGAGAATTGATTTGGATTGTCGTACATATATTTGTGCCATTTTGTTTTCTTCCAGATCTTTAGAATTGATTTTGAATGTCCTACATATATGTTTGTGCAAATTTTTTTCTTACACATCTTGAGATGATTTTCTATGTCCTAATGTTTGTGCCAATTTTTCCCCCAGATTGGTATGTACACTGATGAGGCTCCGGCCAGCGGCACTTACGGTTGTAGATCATGCACCCGGCAGCTCGGGCAGAAGCGGCCACGGCCCTCTGGATCCGAGGAACCCGTAGAATCTTGGGCGGACCGCATCAGCGTTCTCCCGGCCGCTATCCTCGGGGAGAACATCACCCTTCTCCCCATCAAGGATGGCTGCTACACACAGGTCCTCACATCTTGATGGCGCAGCCTATGGCGCGTCGCGCCTCTTAATCTCAACTGTCGCCAGCTATCTGTCGTTCATTATTTTGAACTACACGGAGCCATCATCTCCTCCCACCAGGGCTCCATTCAACGCGTGTGCATCCCAGCATGCTACCTGCTGCACATACCCTGCATGGTGGATGCCTGGCTGACATCCTATCAATTCAAGAAACTCCAACAACTTGAGTTCTACCATTACTACGAAAATAGCTTCCCACCAAGTGTTGTAGCTATGCCCTCACCACCGATGTCCATCTCATGGTTTTCCTCCTCTCTCCACACCGCCACCTTGACCCGGTGCCATCTAGCAGACAATCTGGTACAAATGCTTCGACTCCCATTACTAAAAAAACCTGCGCTTGTGTTGGTTGATCTGTCGGAGGCCTCACTGCACAACATCATACACTCCTGCTGCATTGCCCTGGAGCGCTTGATGTTTGTTTTTGGAAAAGAAATCCATATCCACTGTCTCCAAATAAAGTCGCCTCACCTTGTAAGCATTGGAATTTGTTTTAAAGGACATGATCTCATCATCAAAGATGCCCCTTCACTCCAAAGGTTGCTCCTTGATTATTGTTATGCAACTTCGCAAATAATTGTCGTCTCTGCGCCTAAACTGGAGACCTTGGGTGTAATTCCTGATCCATTTGAAGGTTACAAGATTGTGGTTGGCTCCAGACTTATTTAGGTATTGTATATTATCATCAACACTTTTCTAATCATAAGCTGCATTTTTCATTTGTGCACATAAGTCTTATATCATCAACACTTTTGTAGTCATAAGCTGCATTTTTCATTTGTGCGCATAAGTTTTATATCATCTTGGAGTACACTTTTGGTACTAATATTATGTTCTATGCTCAATGAAGAGTTTGTCCCTGGATACCCTATCAATGGTGCTGGATTTTGTCAAGACCTTACATATCAGTTTGTGGTGTTTTGATCTGAACATGATTATTGGCTTGTTGCGATGCTTTCCATGCCTGGAGAATTTGTATATAGAGGTGATGATTACAAGAACATTGAAAGCCCATATATAATTTACTAGAATTAACCGTTCAGCCGTCGCTCTTCCGACATACTCTTTTTTTTAGACATTAACTCTTTTCAGTCTTCATGTCTATTTAGCCAAAAGCACATGGACAAAAAGGTATAACCAATCGGTGGCATAAGAAGCACCAGGATTTTCTCAATTCTCATGACATTCGTTTGAGGACAATAACGCTGGAAGGATATGCATCTAACCATGCAAACACTAGCTTTGTCACATTCTTCCTGTTAAATGCTACGGTACTATTGTCCGTGAGGATTAAACTTTTTAACAAAAACTTTCTCACGGATGGACACATTGAGCAACATAAAAAGAAGTTTTAGGTGGACAAAAGGGCTTCTCAATGTGCTCGGCTTCTATTTACAACAACTTGTCTTCATGTAGCAGTCGATTTTCTGGCCCAGGATCTTGATTTTATGGATCAGATCAATCCATTTGATTGTGACTGCAGAAAAATTTGGTTGAGTTAGATGTTATTGTCCTGTTTAATCTAGATTTTGTCTAAACTAATGAACAATTAATCCTCGTGATTTTGTACCTTTTCTAAGTAAGAGTTAGATATTGTTGCCCTTTTCAACTCGGCTTTGACCCATATTTTCTTTCATAGAAACCGGAGCTTCTCTCAAGAAGCCTCATGGTTCCGAGAGGGAACTTGGTCACCTCTGTGTGTGAAATGACATACGCTATCGCTTCCTGCCTTGATTTATTTTACAGAGGCAACATGCAACTATAGGAGTGTCGTGCTAAAAATATGAAATTATTCAGGGTTCATTTTGCCTTTTTATACATTGATTTTCCTAGGCATTTTGTAACAAATACCTGTCATGTTATTATCGCAAATGGTCGAATTATTCCAAACGTGGGCATTCATCTAGCCATTTACTACTGCGGGCAGCTGTTTGATTAGATGGGACGACTATGAACAGTCCGTCGCGCATGCTCACCGTACCGGGAAACGAGCCGCGAGTGCTCCAATTTATTGTTGGTTTTATGTTCGGCCGCCTCGGGAAGGTACGTACAACAGTCCTCCATTCTCATCTACAAGCACCACCGCCGAGGATCGCCGCCTGCTGTGAGATGGAGGACAAGCTGGCCAACAAGCAAGGCGGGTCGAGCCAGAACTGCAAGAGCCTCTGGCGAGCATGGACTTCATCAGCAGCCTCCCCAACAAGATGTTGTGACCACAATATCCCTCCTCCCCATCAAATCTGGTGTGTGGACCACTGTCCTCTCCCGGCGGTGGCGCCCCCTCTGGCACTCCACCCCCTGGACCTCATCGACAACGTCAAGTTCTTCAACGGGGAGCGCAAACACTGGATGCATTATCCCCCATCCTCGCCATGCACCCTGGGCAGGTCAGACGCCTTGCTATCGGCAAGTTTAGTTCCAATTGCAAGGCCGAACCTAGGTTTCAATACTGGTTCCTATCCCCAGCCCTAGATCGGCTCGAGGAGGTCTGCTTTCATGCTGGACATCCGTGCTCACTACTATTTTCCGCGCTCCACCTCACGCCCACACTGTGCCGCGCTATGTTCAGAGAGTGCCTTTTCCCCCTGATTGATGCCGCGCATGCTCTTCATCTCCCTAAACTGAAGCACCACGAGCTCATGGGCATTCGCATCCCGAAGGAGAATTTGGAGCACCTGCTCGTTGGCTGTACAGCGCTCGAGTACCTTCATCTTCAGGGGATGGATGGGTTGAGTAGCCTCCACACACTGGTACAACGAGGTGCTATACAAACGGTTTTTAACCCCTTTCTGCGACAATGTTTGGAACCATCGCCAAGTGAGTGACTGTGATAGGGGGGTCCTTCCCACACGACCCAGAAACCGTCGGGGATAGGGAGCCTTGATTCATACAGTTGTCCCTATAAAACTATTTCTGATATCTCGAATATCCCAAATGCTTCATCCTTGCTACTCGTTTGTGCTTGCATTGCCATCGCACTCGGAGTTCTGTGGTTTTACCGAAAACCAGGCACAGTCTAGGCACATTCCAGGCACGTACCAAATTGGTTCTACGTTTACGATTCCTGGCACATCACAAACAGTTCATGATTGTAAACCGTGTATGATAGGTCCACAATCACACACATTTAGTTTTCAAACAGGCCTGAAGTGTTCAAATCAAAGAGGCCCGAAGTGTTCAAATCAAAGAGGCCCGAAGTGTTCAAATCTGCAACTAGGCACTAATAAGTTGCCTTCGTTTACAGATACTAGGAGGCCCAAAAGTGGAAAATGTTGGGAAATATAACAATCCCATTGAATGCCTTGATCTTCATCCTACAGAAATTACTTTTAACGAGTACCAAGGCACCACACCAGAAATTGAATTTGCCAAGTTCTTTGTTGAGAAAGCAAGGTTGCTCAAGGTAATGAGGTTTGCCCTATATTTACTGCGTAGAAGTGAATGGTTTGATAAAGAGCGCAGGCGTCTGCAGAAGCTGAATTTCAGTTTGTAACTACATATGATAGATTATTCGGCAGTCACTGTATCAAGTCGCTATATGACTTCTTGGTTGCTGATCCTTTCACAGAAATAATGCATGAAAAAGATTCTGAAGAAGATCGTTTTTATTTGTCATAATAGTTTGAACCTTGTAATCTTTGAATTTGGGCCTTGTAATGCTGGAATTTGAAGCTTGCAATATTTATGGTATTTGTTATATAATGTAATTGGTTGTTTAATTTGGTTATGCAATCATGTCCTATTATAAGTATATATGTTGTTCTTCTTTAGACAGAGCATGGATGTTGTGCAGACAGAGCATATCACATCACACACGGGCTAAACTAGGGAACCCGTTGGTGATGATTTCATCAATCGCTCATAATTATATACCAGCAAGCGTTTGCCCACAACAAACACGGCTTATTCAATCACAAACACCAGCAGAGCAGTGGCGGCAAGCGTCACAAGAAGAAGTAGATGATGATCAGATGATCATTTATCCTAGTTAATTATGCATGTAATAGTTTACTTTGGTGTGTGCAAATGTCATGTGTGTACTAGCCACCTATGTAATTGGATGTTTAATTTGGTTATGCAATCATGTCCTTATAAGTATATATGTTGTTGTTCTATATGCAATCACATCGCACACGGACCATACTAGGGAAATCGTCGGTGATGAATTCATCAATCGCTAACATTTGTATACCAGGAAGTGTTTGCCCACAACACACATGGCTTATTAGCAGCAACTGTTTGTGTTATTATCGGTCTTGGCATAATTTTTGATTACGGACCTATTTGCCGCGTATCACACACATCTTATTTACACGAAACATTCTGTTCTCTTGGCTCAATGTAGGCAGTTCATCCGAGTGAACTGTATGCCCTCTATCACACACACCTTGATCTAGCTGACCGTTTCTGTTGTGTTGCCTAATCACAAACAGTTCATCCGAGTTAACTGTATGCCGTATATCGCACACACCTTCATCTGGATGCATGTATCTGTTGTTCTGGCTCATCGCAAACAGTTCATTGGAGTGAACCGTATGCTTTGCATTGCACACGCCACTATAATCTGAATCGTGTTTGATGTATACACCATCGCAAATGTTTGGTATCATTTTTTATGGTTTTTTTACATTACCATTTGCGATTAATGCATCGCACACAGTTTCCTCGAATGGTCTGTGATTGTAGTGTCGCGTTTGGACCATCCTGCAGTAGTGAATACATGAAATGTGAAATCCATGTTAGAGTTGGAGTTCGCTATGTCACAAACACACTATAATTCAAAGAGCTCATCATTAATTAATTACTAGTATCTCGTTTCGAAGAACAAATTATTTGCAAAGAAAATACATGCATGGTAATACATACAGATTTGTTTGCCAATGAAAAAAAGATCCGTTTGCATTCTCAAATGTAGGCGCACCAGGCAGACTAGGGTCATGTCGTGGTGGTGGCGTGTGTCGTACGAATGTTAGCACCCCCACCCCCAAATGAACGACGACAAAAAACTTCACGCCTCCATGTTTCGGATTGAAATATCTGGAGGCCCGAATTCGAGCCTAGCAAAATCCCCCTTCTCCCCCGCCCCTTCCGGGACCAGAGTGTTGAAATGCCTAATTCACCGCCACTGAAGCAAAATTCTAATCGCCCTCGTCTCTTCTCTTTCCCACCTCTGTAATGGACGACGATGACAAAGACAGAATCTCGCTTCACCATCGCATCGGAGCTGCCTCATCTACGTCCTCGTCCACCGCACCTGGTGGTACATCGACAACGTCAGCCGCCGCAGCCGACATGCTTCACAGACACCGAATTCAACCGCATCAGGTCTGCTTCACCGACACCATCTTCCACCTCACCAGGGCTACTTCACCGAGCACAAGGTGACTCCTCCACCCCCCCCCCCCCCCGCGCTGGTGCTTCACTACAGTCTCGTCCACCGCATTGTAGTGCTCTACCGCCGCATAAGATTTGCTTCCGTAGGCAGCCAGCCAACGCAAGCGCATCACATCCACTACTCTTAAGTGACCCACACTCTAGGCGAGTATGCCCAAATGCCGTCCAAAACTAGGTATCCACATATCACTGCGATGTGCACTATTCCAATGATGTTTGGATATCCTTTTATTGCTCTCTTAGCTTATACGTCTATGCAACTCTGACTTTAACTCTTATTTCTTCTAGAGCTATCATCCGAAACAAGCAAAACCATTTTTAGTGAAGCATGACGGTGCTACGGGATCTGGTACACATCCTACACGGTCGTATAACCTTGTAAGTACATGTCCTCCTATACAACAGCAAGGTCAATTCTTGTCATTAGATCAACCATTCGTTGTGCCAAAAATGCAGAGGGGGGGAAGGAAGGAGCATAGGGCCTGGACATCCAAGCAAGTGGTAACATGGACTTCTTCATGGAACATCCCAAGCGCAAGCAGAGCTGCAGTGAGCCTGCACAACGAGCTAGCGCAAGTCCCTGCGTTTCATTTAATTCGTATTAGCCTGCATGTATGATTTGCGTGTATGATTGGGGTAGTGAAATGTATTCTAGTGGCACCGTTGATTT
Source organism: Thinopyrum elongatum (assembly GCA_011799875.1). Lineage (NCBI taxonomy): Eukaryota > Viridiplantae > Streptophyta > Magnoliopsida > Poales > Poaceae > Thinopyrum > Thinopyrum elongatum. The sequence continues at coordinate 370,524,124 of CM022303.1, forward strand.
ACCCACATATGGTTGAATTGCTTGTTTTTATGAACTGAGTTGGCTAATAATGAGAAGGATGCTAGTCTTTTCATCCTACTAGGTTAGTGCCTGTGCGTTGCCAGGTATCAGTTTTTTTAGACATGGTGACACAAATCTTATGTGTGTTAACACTAAAGATGTCAAACAAATATCAAAGATGCACCAAATAACAATAGGGAGTTTTCTCCTCATCAAGAAAGAATACCTTAGTTGTTAAGTTTCAATTTCTAACATAGTTCAAGTCTATAAACATAACACAGATTGGCACATGCGATAATTATAAGATTGCAACTGAAAAATTAAGTTTAGATAGTAGCTACTTCAAAGAGTAGAGGGGTTTGTTCTTCTGCCAGCTTGCTTCTTCATATGATACTCCTTGAACTTTATAGTGTATTCATGTAACACCCCCTGTCATTAGCCACAGTAATCACTTTTGATAATGACAAGTCAGCATGGTTAACAGTGCCAAATCATCATTAGCATCAAATTGCATTTCAACTCCTAGGTTAAAATTCAAATTTAAATGAAAGTGGAAAATAAAAGTTGTCCAACATAGAAACTAAAATGTTCAATAAATAGCAAATATTGCATAGACTATCCTGAAATTGTAACCAACAATTAATAAATTAATTAGGTGGCTCTAACATTATCAAAACAGCAAAGTTTAATGCATTTTATTTATTACAAGATTTGTGTAAACTCCAATTGTCTCCAAACCAATTTTTGGCACTGGTAGATAGAGCCTAGCATTTAATGGAACATGTGCCATGTTTTGTAAAAGTCAGTTTGAGGCCTAACTATTTACAAAACAGAAAATGAGAATAAATAAAAAGAAAAAGACAAAACAAAACAAAATAAAAATAAAAGGCAGAACCCCCCCGGCCCAACTGGGCCACGGCAACCAGGCCGGCCCAGCTCCCCTCCTCCCTGGCCTATATGGCCCCCCCCCCAGGGACCCCCCCGAAACCCTAAACCCCCCCCCCGATCCACTCGCTCTCTCCTCCCCCCCATCTGGATCGGGATCGACCCCGATCCCGTCGGCCGACGTCACTGTGCCCCGCCTCGCCGTCGCCTCGCCGCCTGGACCTCGCCGGCGCTACCCGCCGTCATCCCCGTCCTCCTCCTCGAGCTCGAGTCCGCTGCCTTGACCCTGCACCCGCGGTGAGGGCCATGCCCTCCCCCTCTCTCTGTCCTGCTGCGGTCACCGCCGCCCGCTCGCGCCCTGTCGCCGTACCGCGCCCGCCCCCAGCGCCGCTCGCCTCACCCCGCGCGCACACGCTCGCCCGCTCGCACGCGTTCACCGCGGCCACGCTCGCCGCGCGCCTGCGCCCGTTCCACCGCAGCGCCCTCACGCACGCGCTCACCCGCTCCGGCCGCTCGACGCGCTTGCGCCCGTAGCCGCTCACCGCGCCCCAGCCTCTTCTCTCTCCCCGCTCGTGCAAGCTGCCGCCCGCGCTGCCCCTGCAGCTGCGTTGCCGCTGCCACATGCTACTGCCGCCGCACTCCGCCCTCATCGCTCCTGCGGCTGCTCCTCCTCCTCCTCCATCGTTGCCCCGCTCCAGCTCCGGCCACCCCGCGCCGTTGCGTGGCCGCGGCCTCGCGCCCGCGGCCCCCTGCACACGCGCTGCCGCGCGCTCCGGCGCCCGCTCGCCCCTGGCCTCGCCACACCCGCAGCGCCCACGCGCACGCGCCACCCCGGTCGGCCTCGTCGGCCACTTCGCGGAGGTGCCCGAAGCCCCTGTGCCGCTGACCGCTGGGCCCTAGCCCCAGAAACGATTTAAAAAAATAAAATAGAAAATAAAATGTAATTAATAAAATTATTAATTAATTAATTAATTAATCAATTAGTGAATTAATTAAGTTAATTAATTCTGATTAGCTTAATCTAAATAAGTAGTTAGTCTAATTAAACAGTAGTTAATTAGCTAAAACCTAATTAGACTAAACATTCAATGACAGGTGGACCCCACGTGTCAGGTTGGCTGCTGACGTCATGCTGATGTCATGATGATGTCAGTATACACTGTTTCGGACAATGTTTAATTTAAATAATTAATTAAATTCCAGAAAATCATATTAAATCAATCGTAACTCCGATGGAAATACTTTATACATGAAACTTGCTCAGAATTCCGATACGAACCCGAATACGTCCTCCGTATTCCTGTCAGACACCCGTAGTCAGATGAACGTGGAACTTTTAGACCGATATCAGTAAATGAATAGTGCCCAAGCTTAACTAATTAAATCCGAATAAATTCCTAAATTAACTAAATCATTTAGTTAGGCAGTAGAACACCCCGGCATATCATCTAGGCATGTCATACATATTGTTTGCATTATTGCTGTGAATTTATTGTTTCTCTCCCCCTCCTTCTCTCTCGATAGACGCCGAGACCGACGACGCTGCAGCCGAGTACGACTACACTACAGACGAGTAGCCCGTTGACGACCCCTCTTTCTTGCCAGAGCAACCAGGCGAGCCCCCCCCTTGAGCATCCAGATATCACCCATTCCATTTCTTCTGCGTGCATTAGATTTTGCTACTGTTAATGTTTGCTCCTATTCTGATGCATAGCCTGCTTTTGTACCCTGTTCATTGTTACCTTACCTGCCTATGTTAAACTGTTTAAAATAGGTTGGTAGTGAACCATCAGTGACCCCACCACCTTACCCTTGTTGCCCCTGCTTGATCGTCGATGACTCGATCAATGTGATCGTCGACCAGAGACCGACACTTCACTTCTCCCCCTTAGTTGAACGACTCTGCATAGTTACTATCGAGTGCCGAGGGTGATACCTCGTAACGCACTCCTGATGAATACTCCGCAGTGTAGCTGATCGGTCGTGGTCATCGAGGGTGATTCCTCCTTCTCCACCTCCGATACGACTCTGTCGTGCAACCCCTCAGTGTGAACCTCGAGGGTGATGCCTCACATGTTCACCCTAATGATATCATCGAGTGGAATCTTCCGAGGGTGATTCCTCGGGTTTCCCCCTTGATGTTATGACCACACGGTTACTTGACCTTTGTTACAGGCGGGTCCACCCAGGTGGGTACCCACTGGGGATCTATGTTGTCAAGTGTGCCGGAAGGGCACTCGAGTGTGATATTGTGGCGGAGCTTCAGAAACTCTGAACGCCTCCGCGTGTTACTAAATCAGCTTATCGGGTATGGGTGTGTGATCTGAGTGGGTCGACGTGCCCTATACGCACTACCACCACGCGGGATAATGGTTATGGGGCCCGCTGCAATGTACGTTTCTCCCGAAAGCTCGTCAGACGTCATGATTAACCATGCGGGCTGATTGTCGGGATTGGGCTGGATACTTCACTGACGAGTTTAGTGTCGCGCCTGCACCCCGGCCAGTCTCGCAACGCGCAGGGCGCCCAGGGAGAAGGCCCAAGACCTCTGGGTGCATAGGTTAGTCCGGCGTGCTGACCTCTCTGCCAAGCCTAGGTAGGGCGCTGCTTCGTGTTGATCTCCCGAGGCCGGGCATTACCCAGCAAGTGTGTCGGCCAGAGGTGATCGAGCGTGTTGGGTAACAGTAGTGCACCCCTGCAGGGATGAATGATCTATCGATAGCCGGTCCTACGGTTAAGGACGCTCCGTTTGTGTATCCCGATCTACTACTTGAACTGTATACTTGTTACTTAATGAAGCTTCGGGATCGCTTTCTCGCTGGGAGTCGAGGAAGCATCTCTAGGCTTGCATCAACATGTTTGCTAAATAAAATGCTATTCTACTCTCTTCTATTGCTGCAAGATGATGGCATGTGAAGACATTTGAAGATGCTAGTCTTCGATAGGACTAGGCCTTCTCTCTATTCTGGCATTTCTGCAGCCCAGTCCACATATACAGCCTTTCTCCGTTGATAATGTTGCATATGTAGTATTGATCCTTGCTTGCTGAGTACTTCGGATGAGTACTCACAGTTGCTTTACTTTCTCTTTTCCCCATACCCCACATTAATGATACATCAGACGATAGAGCCTAGGAGCCAGATGCCACCTCAGGAGCTTACTACCAGGAGGGTCCAGACGGCACGTACTACTGGACCGAGCCAGCCGACCAGGAGTAGGATCGGAGGCTCCCAGGCAGGAGACCAACACCTTTTGATCTAGAGTCGTTGTTTGTGCTAGCCTTCTTAAGGCAAAACTTGTCTAACTCTGTGTGTACTCAGATATTATTTGTATGACTGACTTATGTATTCGGATCTTCGGATCCCTGGTCTGTAATATTGTGGATCTCCGTTAATTTGTGTTAGAGTTGTGTTGTGATATCTTCCCGTGAGTCCCTGTGCTTGATCGTGCATGTTTGCATGTATGATTAGTGCACGATTAAGTCGGGGGCGTCACAAGTTGGTACCAGAGCCGACTGCCTGTGGGAAGCCCCCTTCCAATTCCTTGGCCGAAGTTGAGTCTAGAAACTGAAAAACAAATTTACTAACTTGGCTGTGTGGCTTACGGGCCCACGTCGCCAACTGGGTGGTATTAGGATCTTTTATTCCTCGTCTATACTCTGGGACTCTGATCTCTCTTCTATTCGGGTTAAATGAATTTTACTAACGCCGACACTTAGGATCTCGTAAATCCCGTCTACCCGGAGAGCTGGATATCTGTGCGATTTCCCTGTCATTGATCTGATTAGTCTGATAATCATTTTCCTTTCCATTGTTTTGTTTAACCTTTCTCTCCGAGTTGTGCTAAACTTCTCATTGTCGTTTGACCAACCTGAATTTCCTCTGTTTCAGATGGATCGTTTGTTCCCACCGCGTCCTACGACACAGCTTGTGCTTCGCACTTGGGCTCGTGATGCCCCTTGGTTTCCAGCTGTTCTGGTTGCCCTCCTGACCAGACTTCGCTATCGCTGGTACCCCGAGTACATGGTCTACGAGGATTACCACGAGTTCAACCAGGAGCAGTACCATGCTGATGTTCGTATCTATGATCAACATAACGACTCAGACACCGAGCTGCACCTTTTCCACGGTGTCGGCGTGATGATTGAGATGGCTGTACATGATACCGCCTACTCTGCTGTCGCACGTCTCTGCGGAGAGTTCAGCGATATCTTGGATGACTCTGAGTTCCGATACGTTCCGTTTGCCCCTGCTGGAGATACTACCGGATATTACACAGCTATCTACGCCCCGCACGAGCCTCGTCGCTACGACCCGTGCATTCTGATTCAGCGCACTCAGGCTCTGGATCGCACTGTTCGGGCTCTTGCCGTCGAGTTGGTTGCCACTCGAGCTCATCTCTACGATGCTATGACGCAGTTGCTACCCGCTGTTCGCGCAGGTATACATCAGGAGCACATCCTTTACCCGCGCAGGACTCAGATGTATGCTGGTATTGATTGGCCTGCTGTTGGAGGTCACACACCTACACGTGGACCTCTTCTTACAGCTCGAGACCGGGTTCTGCATCAGAGTGCACATGGAGTGCAGGATCCTTCCACGACGAACATTCGTCGCCCGCACTCGCAGTTACCCCGTTACAGTGGTTTCCCGACGTTGATGTAGCCTTTGCTATGTCTCGTTGTGTACTTCCTTACCGCGTGCCTGCGTGCCGCCTAGTATGTCTAGCCTTTAAATTGCGTCGTTATGCTGTCCGCATGTACCCGACTCTGTGTATGGATCTGTATGTCTTAATTGACTACTATTATGTATCTGTTGCACTGCTTAATTGTTGTCGAGTAAAATCATGCTTGTTGCTAAACAATCGCAATTGCTTTTACTAAACTACCCCCTGTTGATACTTAGCAGGATGGTTAGACCAGGTGGTCGTGGTCATGGTCGTGCCCCTGAACACCCACCACTGCCAGACTATATGGCAGCTATGATGCAACAGTTCCAGCTCAACCGCCAGTTTATGACTGGAATTATGGCTCAGTTTCCGCATCAGAACAACCAGAACCAGAACCCTCCTTCAACAACTCTGTCGTAGTTTATGCGACTTAACCCCCACTCACTTCTGCAACTCTGACAAGCCACTGGATGCTGATGATTGGCTCCGCGACATCACTCATGAGATGGAGTCTGCTAATGTCGCCCTGCCAACTTTGTCACCTTCGCGTCCTTTTTCTTAAAGGGGCCCGCAGCTCAGTGGTGGGACACACACAAGCGTACACTGCCAGCTGGAACAGTCATTACCTGGTATGAGTTCCAGGCTGCTTTCTGTGCACGTTACATCCCTCAAGCAATCATGGAATGGATGAAGACCCAGTTCCGCAAACTCACTCAGGGCAACAAGACTGTCAAAGCTTATCAGCGGGAATTTCTTGATCTCTCCCGCTATGCTGAAGAAGACATCGCCACGGATGCTGGTAGACAAGATAAGTTCCGTAATGGACTCCACCCAGACCTCAAGCTTGCCCTTGCTGCTCAAGACTTCAATGACTTTTCAACTCTGGTGAACAAGGCTATTATGGTTGAGACCGCTCAAATGAAACACAAGGACTCACAGAAACGCTATCGTGATGCTGGCTCATCTTCAGGCTCAGCACAGAAGCGTCCAGTATGGATTCCCAACAATGTGTTCCGTCTGAATACCTCTGCGCCAAAGAACAACGATGCTGCACCACGTCTGCCTCCTCCACCACCGAGGCAGCCAAGAGCTCAAGCTATTCAAAACAATGCTCCTCTTCGTCCTGAAGATGGTCTGTGCTTCAAGTGCCGCAAACCAGGTCACCAGGCTAAAGACTGCCGCCAGACTCAGAATCTGTTGGCTTTTCCTCGTACTGGCCATGGCAATGGTCGTGGCAACAATCAGGCCCGCAACTATAATACTGGGTCTGCTGCACATGGTCGTGGACATGCTTACAACATTGATATTGAAGAAGTCCAGGATCAACCTGCTACTGTGATGGGTACCCTTCTTGTTAACTCAGTACCTACTTCTGTTTTATTTGATTCAGGAGCATCACATTCATTCATCTCTGGAAAATTTGCATTCATGCATGGCATTCTATATGAGAAGATGCATACTACGTTAGTCATTAAAACTCCCGGAGGTCATTGTCATGCTGACGTGAGAGCACCTGACGTTACCGTCGAAATTAAAGGGATGGAATTCCTTGCCTAACCCATCGTCTTGAAGTCTTCCACTATAGACCTCATTCTCAGAATGGATTGGTTGAAAGCTCAGATTGCTTTGATCAATTGTGCCACTAAAGTTGTCCAACTTCTTCACCCCTCCGATGAGATAGTGAACTATACCGCCCGCATTACTCGGGACGCTGAAGCTCAGATATATGTTATGAATGCTTTGAACGCCTCACCTCTGGAAGGAATCGAGAACGTTCCTGTCGTTCGAGATTTTCTCGACGTCTTTCCCGAAGAACTTCCAGGCATACCCCCGGCTAGAGCCATTGAGTTTGTCATTGACTTGAAGCCTGGCACTATCCCTATTGCCAAGCGTCCTTATAAGATGTCTCCGCACCACCTTCTCGAGCTTAAGGAAGAGATCGACAAGTCACTTAGGAAAGGTTTCATCCGCCCCAGTTCCTCTGCTTGGGGAGCACCTTCACTCTTTGTTAGGAAGAAGGATGGAACTAACTGATTGGTTCAAGATTACCGGCCCATTAACCAAGCCACAATCCAAAATAAATACCCACTACCCCGGATCAATGATCTTTATGATCAGCTTGCTGGATCCTCTGTCTTCTCAAAACTCAACTTGAGGTTGGGTTATCATCAGATCCGTGTTCGCGAAGAGGATATCCCGAAGACTGCCTTTGTTACTCGATATGACCCATATGAGTACACTGTCATGTCATTTGGCTTAACAAATGTTCCAGCAACCTTCTCCCGGTTAATGAACTATATCTTCATGGATTACCTCGAGAAATTCGTCGTGGTTTATTTGGAAGATATCCTTATATATTCCAAGAATGAAGAAGAACACGCTGAACATCTTCGGCTTGTAATGGAGAAGCTACGAGAACATCAGTTGTATGCTAAATTCTCCAAGTGTGAGTTTTGGTTATCTGAAGTGACCTACCTTGGTCATGTGATTTCCAAGGATGGAATTGCTGTTAACCCCGAGCGAGTTCAGGCTATTTTTGATTGGACTCCCCTGAATAATGTCAAGCAAGTCAGAAGTTTTCTCGGACTCGCTAGTTATTGCCGTCGATTCGTTGAGAACTTTTCCAAGATTGCAAAACCATTGACGAATCTGCTCCACAAAGGTGTTGAATTTGAGTGGATAGAAAAATGTCAAGAAAGCTTTCAGACCCTAAAGAATAAGTTAACATCTGCCCCAGTACTAGCACCCCCGGATTCCCAAAAGGATTTCGTCATATACTGTGATGCATCCCATCAAGGATTAGGCTGTGTCCTAATGCAAGAACGCAAAGTGATTGCTTATGCCTCCCGACAATTACGTCCTCATGAAGAAAATTATCCCATGCATGATCTTGAACTTTCTGCGGTTATTTATGCCCTGAAGCTATGGCGACATTACCTTCTCGGTAACCGTTGCGAGATATACACGGATCACCAAAGGTTGAAGTATTTATATACTCAACCAGATCTGAACCTTCGTCAACAAAGATGGCTTGAGACAATTGCCAATTATGATATGAATATCTCATATACCCCTGGCAAAGCTAATGTAATGGCCGATGCTTTGAGTCGCAAGGCTTATAGCAGCAATCTTATAGTTCAGGAAACACAACCTCTTCTCCATGAAGAGCTTCGCAAGTTGAACCTCAATATTGTTCCGCAGGGTTATCTCAATACCCTGGTTGTTGAACCAGATTTAGAGCACAACATTAAGACTATACAACAGTATGACTCTGAAGTTGAAAGGATTAAGCGATACCTCGAGACAGGAAAGCCGTCGGAATCCATCTTGATGATGATGGGATCCTATTCTTCCAACGCCGTCTCTTTGTACCCAAGTTCAAGGATGAGAGGGAACATGTTATGAAAGAAGCTCATGACACTCCTCTATCTATTCACCCTGGTAGCACAAAGATGTACCGTGACATTTGTCAGAGATACTGGTGGCCTAATATGAAGCGAGACATTGCTCGTTATGTTTCTAAGTGTGACGTCTGCCGCCGCATTAAAGCAGAACATCAAAGGCCTGCTGGAACTCTGCAACCCCTTGCAATTCCTTAATGGAAATGGGACAAGGTCCAAATGGATTTCATTACTGGTTTTCCCAGATCTCAGAAGGGTCATGATGCTATTTTTGTCGTCATTGACCGATTCTCAAAGGTTGCTCACTTTCTGTTAGTTAAGGAGGCAATCACTGCTAGTCAGTTAGCAGACTTGTATGTTTCCCGAATTGTGTCACTCCACGGTGTTCCCTTGGAGATCAGCTCTGATCATGGCAGCCTCTTTACCTCCAGATTCTGGAATAGTTTCCAAGAAGCTATGGGAACTCATCTGTCTTTCAGCACCGCTTTTCACCCTCAGTCACAGGGACAAGTCGAACGAGTTAATCAAGTGCTCGAAGATATGCTTCGAGCTTGCGTCATCTCCTTCAGTAAGAAGTGGGAGGAATCTCTCCCGTATGCCGAATTCTCTTACAACAATAGCTATCAAGCTAGTCTGAAGATGGCACCGTTTGAAGTTCTTTACGGACGTAAGTGGCGAACCCCTCTGAATTGGTCAGAAATTGGGGAACGCTCACTCGTCGGACCGGACATTGTTCAGCAAGCTGAAGAACAAGTCCGCATCGTCCGTGAACATCTGAAAACTGCTCAGTCTCGTCAGAAGAGCAACTATGACCGAAAGCACCAGGAAATGGTCTATCAACCTGGCGAGCAAGCTTACCTTTGCGTCACTCTGTTGAAACGCACTCATCTGTTCGGAATCAAAGGCAAGTTAGCTCCTCGCTATATTGGCCCGTTCCGTATTCTTGCCCGTCGAGGGGAGGTGGCATATCAGTTGCAATTGCCGCCAAATCTTTCTCAAGTGCATGATGTCTTTCATGTATCCCAACTCCGTCGCTTCTTCAAGGATCCTATTCGAGGTGTGGATCATGAAGTGCTTGAATTGCGTGAAGATCTGTCTTATCCAGAATATCCCATCCGCATTCTTGATCAAGCTGAACGTCGGACTCGTCAGAAGTCAATCAAATTCCTCAAGGTTCAGTGGTCGAATCATTCTGAAGATGAAGCCACTTGGGAACGCGAGGATCGTGTTCGTCAAGAATACCCCGCTTTCTTTCAGTCTTCCTCTTAATTCTTGGGACGAGAATTCTTGATAGATGAGGAGAATTGTAACACCCCCTGTCATTAGCCACAGTAATCACTTTTGATAATGACAAGTCAGCATGGTTAACAGTGCCAAATCATCAATAGCATCAAATTGCATTTCAACTCCTAGGTTAAAATTCAAATTTAAATGAAAGTGGAAAATAAAAGTTGTCCAACATAGAAACTAAAATGTTCAATAAATAGCAAAAATTGCAGAGACTATCCTAAAATTGTAACCAACAATTAATAAATTAATTAGGTGGCTCTAACATTATCAAAACAACAAAGTTTAATGCATTTTATTTATTATAAGATTTGTGTGAACTCCAATTGTCTCCAAACCAATTTTTGGCAGTGGTAGATAGAGCCTAGCATTTAATGGAACAAGTGCAATCTTTTGTAAAAGTCAGTTTGAGGCCTAACTATTTACAAAACAAAAAATGAGAATAAATAAAAAGAAAAAGACAAAAAAAAAGGCAGAACCCCCCACCGGCCCAACTGGGCCACGGCCACCAGGCCGGCCCAGCTCGCCTCCTCCCTGGCCTTATGGCCCCCCCAGGGACCCCCCTGAAACCCTAACCCCCCCCCCCCCCCGATCCACTCGCTCTCTCCTCCTCCCCCCCATCTGGATCGGGATCGACCCCGATCCCGTCGGCCGACGCCGCTGCGCCCCGCCTCGCCGTCGCCTCGCCGCCTGGACCTCGCCGGCGCTGCCCCGCCGTCATCCTCGTCCTCCTCCTCGAGCTCGAGCCCGCTGCCTTGACCCTACACCCGCGGTGAGGGCCACGCCCTCCCCCTCTCTCTGTCCTGCCGCGGTCACCGCCGCCCGCTCGCGCCCTGTCACCGGACCGCGCCCGCCCCCAGCGCTGCTCGCCTCACCCCGTGCGCACATGCTCGCCCGCTCGCGCACATTCACCGCGGCCACGCTCGCCGCGCACCCGCGCCCGTTCCACCGCAGCGCCCGCACGCACGCGCTTGCCCGCTCCGGCCGCTCGACACGCTCGCGCGCCCGTAGCCGCTCACCGCGCCCCGGCCTCTTCTCCCTCCCCGCTCGCGCAAGCTGCCGCCCGCGCTGCCCCTGCAGCTGCGTTGCCGCTGCCGCCGCACTCCGCCCTCACCGCTGCTACGGCTGCTGCTCCTCCTCCTCCACCGTTGCCCCGCTCCGGCTCCGGCCACCCCGCGCCGCTGCGTGGCCGCGGCCCCGCGCCCGCGGCTCCCTTCACCCACGCTGCCGCGCGCTCCGGTGCCCTCCCGCGCGCACGCGCCGCCCCGGTCAGCCTCCTGGGCCACTGCCCAGTGGGGCCCAAAGCCCCTGTGCCGCTGACCGCTAGGCCCCAGCCCTAGAAACGATTAAAAAAAATAAAATAGAAAATAAAATGTAATTAATAAAATTATTAATGAATCAATTAGTGAATTAATTAAGTTAATTAACTCTGATTAGCTTAATCTAATTAATTAGTTAGTCTAATTAAACAGTAGTTAATTAGCTAAAACCTAATTAGACTAAACAGTCAATGACAGGTGGACCCCACGTGTCAGGTTGGCTGCTGACGTCATGCTGGCGTCATGATGACGTCAGCATACACTGTTTCGGATAATGTTTAATTTAAATAATTAATTAAATTCTAGAAATTAATAAAAACTTTAGAAAATCATATTAAATCAACCGTAACTCCGATGAAAATACTTTATACATGAAACTTGCTCAGAATTCCGATACGAACCCGAATACGTCCTCCGTATTCCTGTCAGATGCCTTTAGTCAGATGAAAGTGGAACTTTTAGACCGATATCAGTAAATGAATAGTTCCCAACCTTAACTACTTAAATCCGAATAAATTCCTAAATTAACTAAATCATTTAGTTATGCAGTAGAACACCCCGGCATATCATTTAGGCATGTCATACATATTGTTTGCATTATTGCCGTGAATTTATTGTTTCTCTCCCCCTTCTTCTCTCTCGATAGACTCCGAGACCGACGACGCTGCAGCCGAGTACGACTACACTACAGACGAGCAGCCCGTTGACGACCCCTCTTTCTTGCCAGAGCAACCAGGCAAGGCCCCCCCCCTTGAGCATCCAGATATCGCCCATTCCATTTCTCCTGCTTGCATTAGATTTTGCTACTGTTAATGTTTGCTCCTATTCTGATGCATAGCCTGCTTTTGTACCCTGTTCATTGTTACCTTACCTGCCTATGTTAAACTGTTTAGAATAGGTTCGTAGTTAACCATCAGTGACCCCACCACCTTACCCTTGTTGCCCCTGCTTGATCGTCGACGACTCGATCAACGTGATCGTCGACCAGAGACCGACACTTCACTTCTCCCCCTTAGTTGTACGACTCTGCATAGTTACTATCGAGTGCCGAGGGTGATACCTCGTAACGCACTCCTGATGAATACTTCGCAGTGTAGCTGATCGGTCGTGGTCATCGAGGGTGATTCCTCCTTCTCCACTTCCGATACGACTCTGTCGTGCAACCCCTCAGTGTGAACCTCGAGGGTGATGCCTCACATGTTCACCCTGATGATATCATCAAGTGGAATCTTCCGAGGGTGATTCCTCGGTTTTCCCCTTGATGTTATGACCACACGGTTACTTGACCTTTGTTACAGGCGGGTCCACCCAGGTGGATACCCGCTGGGGATCTATGTTGTCGAGTGTGCCGGAAGGGCACTCAAGTGTGATATTGTGGCAGAGCTTCAGAAACTCTGAACGCCTCCGCGTGTTACTAAATCAGCTTATCGGGTTTGGGTGTGTGATCTGAGTGGGTCGACGTGCCCTATACACACTACCACCATGCGGGATAATGGTTATGGGGCCCTCTGCGATGTACGTTTCTCCCGAAAGCTCGTCAGACATCACGATTCACCGTGTGGGCTGATTGTCGGGATTGGGCAGGATACTTCACTAACGAGTTCAGTGTCGCGCCTGCACCCCGGCCAGTCTCGCAACGCGCAGGGTGCCCTGGGCGATGGCCCAAGACCTCTGGGTGCATAGGTTAGTCTAGCGTGCTGACCTCTCTGCCGAGCATAGGTAGGGCGCTGCTTCGTGTTGATCTCCCGAGGTCGGGCATTACCCAGCAAGTGTGTCCGGCCATAGGTGATTGAGCGTGTTGGGTAACAGTAGTGCACCCCTGCAGGGATGAATGATCTATCGATAACCGGTCCTACGGTTAAGGACGCTCAGTTTGTGTATCCCGATCTACTACTTGAACTGGATACTTGTTACTTAATTGAAGCTTCGGGATCGCTTTCTCGCTGGGAGTCGAGGAAGGATCTCTAGGCTTGCATCAACATGTTTGCTAAATAAAATGCTATTCTACTCTCTTCTATTGCTGCAAGATGATGTCATGTGAAGACATTTGAAGATGCTAGTCTTCGATAGGACTAGGCCTTCTCTCTATTCTGGCATTTCTGCAGCCCAGTCCACATATACAGCCTTTCTCCATTGATAATGTTGCATATGTAGTATAGATCCTTGCTTGTTGAGTACTTCGGATGAGTACTCACAGTTGCTTTACTTTCTCTTTTCCCCATACCCCACATTGATGATACATCAGACGATAGAGCCCAGGAGCCAAATGCCACCTCAGGAGCTTACTACCAGGAGGGTCCAGACGGCACGTACTACTGGACCGAGCCAGCCGACCAGGATTAGGATCGGAGGCTCCCAGGCAGGAGGCCAACGCCTTTCGATCTAGAGTCATTGTTCGTGCTAGCCTTCTTAAGGCAAAACTTGTCTAACTATGTCTGTACTCAGATATTATTTGAATGACTGACTTATGTATTCGGATCTTCGGATCCCTGGTCTGTAATATTGTGGATCTCCGTTAATTTGTGTCAGAGTTGTGTTGTGATATCTTCCCGTGAGTCCCTGTGCTTGATCGTGCATGTTTGCGTGTATGATTAAGTCGGGGGCGTCACAATTCTTGGGACTTAAATCATACCCTATATCTTGCATGTATTGTTCTACCAAAGTATATGGTTACAATGTCATCTCTTTCGCTCCCATTATCGGTAAATAGACATAAAATAGCTACAAATACTTGTGGCTTCAATCATTCAATGTACCATCCAAGACATAGAACGAGGTATAGAACATGAAGTCTAGAAAGGGCATCACATATGTACATACTGGACATAGAGATCTGTAATCTCAACAGTCTCCTCATTAGTGGCCTACAAATTCAAAGGTTGGTGATATACCGATTTGTTAATCTATGTTGTTATGATCCCACCCTGGAAAAAAAATCATAAATTTATCTAAAATTCATGCATATCAAATTAATGTAAATTAATTGTAGATATGGATGTAAGCACGTGGAGATGAAAGCTTGGCTATGCATTATTATGAATACAAGCAGACATCACAAGAAGCTATGAGATTTAGATAACAACATGAACTACGCAACACCTGCATGCTTACTCAATGTAGGCAAGAAAAAACTCATGTAAGTAGCAAATAAAAAGTCATGCATGAGTGCGCGACCACCGGCGACATCTAGTCCCTGCTAGGTATGATCAACTTGTCTGAACCAGTGCTTAGTACAGGGCAATAACCAGTGCTTAATATGACTAGCTTCTCTGAATTACTAGACACAGGGCAATAACCAGTGCTTAATATGACCAGCTTCTCTGAATTAGTAGATAGAGGGCAACAACCAATGCTCAGTATGTCCATTTGTCGATGAACAATCATTGGTCAGAAGCATGTGCTTGGGCAACCTCGCCCCAAAACGGCTGCACGACCACTGGCAACATCTCCTCCCTGCTCCTGTCTCCCGCCGATTCGACGTTTGATGATGGTACTGCACTGGGATTGAGGAATGCATGGTGCTGAGTCATCATGGACCTGAGGCAGATGGCCGAGGGGGGAACAAAAGTCATGCTAAGGGTGAGGGCGTCGGAAAAATGGGCTCGGCCGGGGCAAGCGACGAAGGTTCGAGAGGTGAAGTGGGCACTCTGGGCAGAGGGCATCGTGTCTTCCACGTGTTTGTCAACATGGCAGCGCTGCGTTCATGAGCACGCAGGCGGTTCGGGAGCGAGCATGCCCGCATGGGGTGCAAGGCATGCTGACGGAGTGTGCAGTTTTTGCACAGTCCTAGCAACCACGAACGAGCATGAAGGCATGGGTTGGGCTTGGCTTCCGGCAATGGGAAGCGAGTGACACCGGCAGCAGGAGTGATCAGAAGAGAGCGATCGAGCAAGGCCGCGGAAACAAAGCGTCGAAGGAAAAAAAGCCACAGCAAGGTCCAGGGATGGAGTAGAAGGATTTGGCCGGCTTACATAGTGATTTGAATTTTAAACTGAGATTGCCAACACTATGTAAAGGGGAGAATTATTGGGAGTGACAGGCGGCAGTGGGACGCGGGATTGGTGGAGGCATGAGTCTGGCGATAGGAGGTGGAAGGAGAAAAAAATTAGCGCTTGGTTGCCTAGTTGCTGTTGATACCTCGTACGTGGTGATTTGTATGGCCAAACTATTAGGATGGAGAGGGGGAGGTTGGTGTTAAAAGTGAACGGACGACCACCAACTGAAAACATTAGAAGGAGGAAAGATTGTAGATTGCTTCGATCTCGATATGCCAAATATAATTACATGAAATATATAGTAAAAGCCAGTGTGATGTGTGTTGCTACAACTAGTCTGATAGCCCGTCCTCATATAACATATCAAGGTTGCACAATCTTATCAGATTAGCCATTCGACTTACCAAAATGCAGTGCTGGAAGAAAGGTGTATTGGGACTGCGTATCCAAGGAAGTGATGCCATGGACTCCTTCGTAGAACCTTGTAAGCAAAAAATAAGTTGTAGTGTGCTTGTACAAAGAGCTAGCAAAAGTTCAGTTACCTGCTTCTCAGAATTTTAGTTAGCCAATGATTACAGAATTGTTCAATTACCTTACTTGCCTTAATTTAGTTGGCTACGGATTACATAATGCCATAGCCTGTTAATCCTATTATAGACTGTGCCTATCTATGTGTTTGTTACTGACTGTTTATAGAATTTCTTGTTTTCCTTACCTTCAATAGCTACTTAAGCAAGTAGATAGCTGGTCATATCTACTTCTAGGGTGCAACAAAATTCATGTGTAATTTACCTTTTGATACCCTGTTTGTTTAATTGGTTTGCTTTTATGACTTCTAGCACTGGTAATGTTTGCAAGTTCATCGAGAGACAACTGTCAGGTTTATATGAGGGACACCGTATTTTCAAGTTATACATATGTATCAGAATCATTTTTCTTACATCAATGAAATTTAGAGATGTTTGTGTTGCTGGTAAACTCTACCGACTTGTTACTTTAATATGTTGCCAAAAACGTGTTAGTTTTCTAGTTCATGTGTAATTAAATATGCTGCCAAAACTGGTTAGTTTTACTAGTTTGATACTAGTTTCATATGGCTCTTGCAACACTTTATTTATTCTTGCTAACTTTCAAGTTTTCAGGATCCAACCAAAATTTCGATGGCACAACAGGTATGTTTGAAAAACTTCCTTGTTTAACTGGTTTACTGATGTAACTTGTTGCTCTAATCATGTTACCAACTTCAACTTCTCAGGTTCCATTTGGAACTCCAATTGCACAGCAGGTACGTTTTCAAAAACTTATTTGTGTAATAGGTTTGCTGCTGTAACTTGTTGCTCTAATCAAGTTACTAACTACTCAACTTTTCAGGATCCAAGAGAAACTCCAATGGCACAACATGTCCCTTTTGTAAAACTTGTTTGTTTATCTGCTTTGCGGCTGCAACCGATTACTCTAATGATGTTAATAACTTGTACTTTTTAGCATCCAACAAAACTCTTAAATTCCTTGTTTGTTTAACTGGGTTCCTGTTCTAACTCCCAGTTGAGATGTTTTGCTAACTTCAACTTTTCTGAATCCAATCGGAACTATAATGGCAAAACAGGTAGCCCAAGATCAAAGTGTGAGGTCCCCATGGACGTTGGATCATCCTAAAGAAGTGGCACCATCCCAACTATTGGTAGAAAGAGAGTGTGCTTCTGCACGTAGAGATGAAGTTCACATTTGAGGAAGCAAACAACACAACCACAAGAATTAATGATGAAAACCATTAAATATTTGGTGGATTTCAGAACGAAGCAAGCTAAGGCTGACCGCATTGTTAAGGTCCTGGAGGAAAAAAGGAAATTAAAATCCCACTTGGTAAACCGTAGGTGAAATGTCATTTCCATCATTATATGACCTTCGTGTTGTTTGTTCATGTGATATATTGGAACCATTTGTTTTAGAGATCATGTAATAATTGTTTTTTGTTTTTTGGTTTGTATTTTTTTAACACGAGTCTGTAATAATTGATAAGACCATGAGACATTTCATATTTTTGTTGAGGAAAAGACATCTCCTTTTATTTCCTATGCCAGACCTACAAATATGCTAATCATGCTGATTGTGCATTCAACAAAAATAGTAGTATAGATGGGCCTTAAGTGGCACACATCTGAAAGGGCCAAGATGTTGTACTAGCTACGCTAGAAAAAGATGCTCTTATAGCCAAAAACAATACCGATACATCCCTGTTGTATCTGTTTTTTTATTGTTTCATGCCCTACAACTTTCACATACCTTTGGCAATATTTTATATTATATTTGGGACTAACATATTGATCCAGTGCCCAGTGCCAGTTCCTGTTTGTTGCATATTTTTTGTTTCGCAGAAAATCCATATCAAACGAAGTCCAAACGCGATAAAAATTTATGGAGATTTATTTTGGAATATATATGATTTTTTGGGAATAAGAATCAGCATAAGGGGTGGCCCACATGCCCCACAAGCTCACATAGCGAGGGGCCCCACCCTGGTCCCGCCCCCTGCACTTCTGGCCATCTCGAAGGTCGGTTAGGGGGTGCCCATCTTTAGTAGTTGCGGATGCTTGCTAGAGTTCCAATCATAAGTCTGTATAATCCATGTACGGAAAGTATGTTAGCTCATGCCTCTCCCTCATATAAAATTGCAATAATGATTACCGGTCTAGTTATCGATTGCTTAGGGACAAATCCTTATCTTATGTTACAAAAATCTCTGTAATAAAACAAACTAACTTTCATTATCTCGTAAAGTACTTCTAGGTTTATTCTTGCAATGTAGTTCTAGCATTACACCTATAAAGTACTAGTTTCATATGTGTTCTAGCTAAAGAAAACATTAAGTGTGCATAGAGTTGTATCAGTGGTCGATAGAACCTGAAGAGAATATAAATTCTACCTTTAGCTCCTCATTGGTTTCGACACTCTTATTTATCAAAAAAAGCACAATTGATCCCCTACACTTGAGGGTTATCAAGACCTTTTTCTGGCGCCGTTGCTGGGGAGCAATAGCGTTGGGTGAATATTCTCGTGTGTGCTTGTTTGCTTTATCACTAACTATTTTTTATTTTTTGTTCTAAGTTGTTTTATATCTTTAGTTATGGATATGGAACATGAAATACCAAAAAAATAGTTGTACTTGCTACTCATGGAGATGGGGAAGCTCCTAAAACCCTCGATGCTGGTTATGTGGAAAACATTAAATACTACTTTGATAATCCTGATATATCTCCATTCAACTTGATAATGGGAGATACCTTGGATCACTTGGAATACTTTAGGGATTATCGCTTGTCTCAAAAAGGGAAACACTTATGGTATCAAATTAAAATGTTGCATTGGTATGCTTGGAATTTATGTTTAAAATATGATTGTACTTGTTGCTCTAAGATGGAGGCTCCGCACCTCACCTTTCAATGTGAATTTAATGATAATGAAACCTTGGCTTCTTATGCTAATGGTATATATGATTACTATGATGTGGAATAAATAGAATTTTTTTTTGCTTTTAAGGGTGCTTATGAAATTGAATCTTTGTTTGAAGACTATGAAGATTGTGATCATGCTCTTTATAGATCTGCAAATTTTGCTATACTTAAATATTGCTATGAGAATTATAAATACAATGCCTATATTGATGAATTTATTGAGAAACTCTCCGTTGTCCAAGAAGAGATTAATATTTTGCAGGAAACTATGGAAGAAGAAATTGCTGAAGCTGTGAGCTTATTAGATGAAAAAGATGAGGAGGAGACCGAAGAAAAAAAGTAGGAAGAGCGGATTGATCACCCATGCCCACCTTCTGACGAGAGTAACTCTTTATCCCACACATTGTTTAATTTCCCTTCATGCTTACTGCTACTTGTAAGCTGCGTTGGGATTTCCTCGAAGAGGAGAGGATGATGTAGTATAGTAGAGATAAGTATTTCCCTCTGTTAAGAACCAAGGTTATCAATCCAGTAGGACAACCAGGAAACACCATGTTGGCAGTACCTACACACAAGATAACAAATCCTTGCACCCAACGCGAACAAGGGGTTGTCAATCCCTTGACGGTCACTTGCAAGATTAAATTGTATGGTGATAGGTAGATAGATCGCACAAAAATACAAAATAAAATAAAGAAAGAAAAAATGGAACAAGGTAATTTTGGTTTTAATATGACAAAAAATAAAACCAGGGGCCATAGTTTTCACTAGAGGCTTCTCTCTTGAAAATAGCATATTGTGGGTGAACAAATTAATGTTGGGAAATCGATAGAAAAGCGAATAATCATGATGATATCCAAGGCAATGATCATGTATATAGGCATCACGTCTGAGACAAGTAGACCGAAATGATTCTGCATCTACTACTATTACTCCACAAATTGACCGCTATCCAACATGCATCTAGAGTATTAAGTTCATAAAGAACGGTGTAATACCTTAAGCAAGATGACATGATGTAGACAAACTAAACCCACGCATGAATATACCCCATCTTTTTACCCTTAATAGCAACGATACTATCATAGCCCTAGAATTTGTTTTTAAATAGTTGTATCAGCATTCATGCATCATGATTAAAATTCAATGAATGTGAAATGGGGATCTAACAAACCCTAGCACCACCTTTGAAATACCAGGATTCACTGAAAATCATTTCAATGAACCCAAAATGCCCTTCACAAAAGTTCATCAGTTTTGAATTGGCTTAGAACCTCTGTCGAAAATGGTGCACATTTTTCAAGCTCATCCTGGATTTTTGAATTAGTTCATACCGTATTTGAATTAGGGCATTAAAATACTATAAATACTTTAAATGCTCCAATAATTCTAGATTTATTTTTAGCTCAGCTGGTATAATTCAGAGAGAGCCCATGAATATTTTTAGAATTTATAAAAATTGGTTTGGCCTTTGAATCAAATCAAAACAGAAGAGAAAAATAAAAAATAGAAACAAATAGAAAAAAACAGAAGAGAGAGAGTACCTGGCCTTACCTGTAGCCGGCCCAGCTGGCGGCCCAGCCCACCAAGGGCTCCCCCGTCATCTTTCACCTCATGCCAGAAGCCACGAGGGCAAATGGACGCCACGCGCCCGGCCACCTCCTCTTTGCCTGCTTGTCGGCCTCCCCTGAAGAAGCCATGCGCCCCCAGAGCCGTCCGGATCATGCTCTCCCTCCCGTGAGCTCTCCCCCTGCCCTGACTCTCTCTTCCTCTCTTCCCCATGAGCACCGAGAGCGCGCCATCGCCGCAGCGATGGCTACATGCCACCACTCGCCCAACCAGTGAGATCACAAGGTCTGCCACTAAGCCGTTGATCTACGCACGGATGCATACGACCGCGGGAGCCCTGCAACGTTGTCCCCAACCTCATCTTCAACCTCCGGCTGCCGACAACCTCACCGTTGATTCACGACATCTGGCACCTCCCTGAGCCTTCTGAGACCGCCGTCCACCCTACTGTGAGCTCCTACGTCGTTCCCCTTACTTCTGTGTTCGTTTGCCTCGCCTAGGCCGTAGTTCCACCGGAGCCGTGACCTCCTCACCCCCTGTGATGATGCAGCCACGGCCATGGTCCCTACAACCCATGTCCGAGCGCACCAGTGTGCTCAGAACATCTCCGTGAAACCGTAGCAACCAGCAGCTCCCCCTCCCGCGCTCTCTGCACGTCACTATGCGCTCTGGCTTGGTTGACCTTAGTTGTGACTCTGGCTAAGACGGTGCTAGCAGATGTAGAAAAACGGTAGGATTGGATGGGCACTGGATAGTGGTCAGGGGTACTCTTCGGAAGACCATGTTTTGTTCGTCCAGTTCTCAAACACCCTGCAGTGCGAGAACATAAAAGGAGGGAATGATTCTTGTGGGTAAAGTGCACAACACTCTACAGAGTTAAAAGCCTAATTGATTAGCCGTGTCCCCGGTTATGGACAATTTGAGCCTCTGGACTTGGATCTACCTCGGAACTCTCAACACCGGACTGATAACTTAATTGTGGGCAACTGATAATTATTTGTGCTATGAGGCATCGCTTGGCGAAACCATGTCATGGTACAAAACTCCGTAATAAAGAATCCTGATATTCCTTTGACGTAGGGAAAATAAAAGCAGCTTTTACGCAAACAAAACTCAGACACAGAGCCACAAAGCCAAATTGCATATAGAATAGTTTCATCATTTATTCTCTTATTTGGGATCTTGCATGTACATTCAATGTACTGACCTACACGCCTGCAACATCTGATGTTGCAGATTTTTTTCTTCGACGAGTAAGAGTTAGATACAGGGTTACGGTCTACACTCAATTTGCCGATGGCGTTGATGGGACTCCACACCCCTTATGCTTTGTTTCCGCTGAGACTTATGAGGTATATATATCAGTTTTATGTTATTTATACATGTGATTGCACTTTGATATATACATTGATGTACTGTGTGTGCCAGCATACTGATCCAGGGATGGCACAGAAACACAGAGGCTTGACCGTTTGAGGTCGGGTCGCTATAGGCGTGCAGCACCCACTCAGCCAACCCGATTTATCCTGAGATATTCTATCCTCAACACTCAACAGCCACTCACCATCACCCATTTTCTAATTGATTCAGGCAGGACAGTCATTAGGGTTTGTTGTGTACTAAGTGCTACCTACACTTAATGGTTCAGATGTTTCAGTAATCTTTAGTACCAGTAAAGTTGACAGGGTTTCAAAATTCCTGGCCTAGGAACAAACACTAGTGATGTTGGATTGTTGGTCATAGTGACATTGACCCAGATTACTACTACATGCCAGGTTTGTTGACAATTTTACTTGTCTTTGTTACTCATTCGATATGATATCCAATTATTCACTTTGATTAGTTGCAAACAATAAGTGCTAGCACAACTTCTTGATTCAGATTTTGGACGGTCTCTTACTGCAGTTAAGATTATGCATACTTGTCCTAGTAAGCTCACAAGTAATGATTGATTCACTAGCTCTATGCTTGCCTTGTCATATTTGTTGTCAATTTTTTTAGGGTAGACAACCCTGTTTCAAAATCCTGGAACCGTAGACACGAGTGAATAGTATTTCTCTATGTGATCTCTTGTATCTTGTGTGGGCCAAAAACATTGCATTGTATAGAAAGAAAAGTGTTATATCCACCTTTTACATAGACTACGATCTTTCACATGGAATACAATCTGCCTACTTGCTTTGTGTCGCACTACCAACACTCCACCCTTGAAGCTAAAAATTATGCCACTCATAATTCTGAAGTTTATTTGTTCAAATACGAATTTGATATGATGCTAACGTTCCTACTTCAGTTTTGAAATGACATACGAGGTTTGTATTTCTGTGTGTGGTCTGGTCAGCACGGTTGGGGGACGAACTTTGTATACATAGGGGTTTGTGGGGAGACACTATTGGAGTAGAATCCGCAATGCATTCCATAGATAATCTAACTACTTTTTACGTTTCCATGAATCTCAGATCCTGAACATTATCATACTGATTATAAGCTTGCGCGCATGAGAAGAATAAAGCAGAACAATGCTATGGCTATCAAACTTGGCATTAAGGGACTGGGATCTAGTCTGGATGCAATGAAATGAACACGCTCTCCACCTACAGATTCGTGTTCAGAATATGATCCTAATAATTATTCTGAGCTAGAGGGAAACCTAAGTCAATGTAGCTCCCTAGTGGAGGAGGCAGAGGCAGATGCCCTATCTTATTCACCCATAAAGGTGCTTGCTCTAACTTGGCAAGGTTATATTGGTCGCACATATCTTGCAAATGTTGCTTTGCATTGCTTCTACTTTGTTGCACCGCCATTTGGTTAGTTTACACATCATATATGTGAATAGGCCCTGCCTATCCATTTTCAGTACATATTCCATCTGTCATCATACCATATTTCTCCATTTAAATGACGTTCTTGTGTATCAGGCATTCAAAAGGAACAGGGCGATTGCTGATCACGAAGGAGCATGAACTAAGTATTTGAAAAAGGTAGTGACACCAGATAAATCAAATAGCCCATTAGGTGTAGTGGCAATATCCCATCTGAAATGCCCCAACCCAGCAGACCCCAACTGCAGCAAACAGTATGATGATGCCAATTGACATAGCACCAGCTCAACAACGCAAAACCCCCATTCCAGCAAAGAGTACACAAACTCCAGTTGCCAAATCCCACTACAAAATTTGCTCTATTTTGCGACATTTCACTTGTGTCACGTAAAACCCTTTTTCATCGCGAAAATACCCCTGTGACGCTTTCCAGCCATCACCCCACCGTCACTGAAGCATCTTCATGGAAAAAAATTTGATGGTACCATTTTTTACGTCACGCAAGATCGCATTTTAGGTGAGGAACCAAATAATGTTACCAATGGCCGTTTTCGGTGACGGCCCAAAATGTCACCTAGGATTGCCCATCTGCCGCATAAGATTATTTTTGCAATTATAATCCATCACCGATGCTCAGTCCGGCAGGTTGACTGGTCAAAGATTCAGATAGGTGGGGCCAGCAGTTGCTGACGTGGCTTCTTCCATGTGGGTCCATCATGGGTTTTATCACCGACGGTACCGTCAGTAATAACTCGATGTAAGTTTTGACCGGCCAATGGTGCTGACATATGGGACCAGAAGATGCCAACGTGGCTGCTTACATGTGGGACCAGACGGTGCTGATGTGATTGCTTACATGTTGGTCTGAATGGTGCTGACGTGGCAGCTTTCAAGTGGGGACACGAATGTGGTGATAGTTACAACTTCCTTCACCAGTACCGTCACAGGTTTTATTATAGCGTCAAAAATGTGCATGGTTGATTTTGAAGGCCAATTTGAATTAGAGAAAATTTGAAATTTAACATTGCCATCACAACTTTTATTATAATAACAACTAGCCGGGTGACCCGCGCATTTGCACGGCTAGATTTTCTATCTATCGCTATATATGTTATTTTTTATTTACCTATTTTATTTCATCATATTTGCATTAATTTTTTATAAACATATGGTCCTATTTTGTAGTAAGTTTGTGTCAAAGATGTTGATGTGTTACACAGAAAAACCAACTACTCTTTTACCTCATCCCTTGATATTTTGTTACAATTTGCTTTATGTCATTTAGAAAATATGTAATATTTATGGCTTATATCTGAACCTTATAGTCCATTCAATTCCCCGCCTTGTCACTTGCGGCACTGCAATTATGTTTCCCTATTAATAATATATCGTACACGATCCACATGCCGTGACCTCTCCTCATCTTACTATAATTCTCTGTGTTGTTTAGTCTAAGTCAACATATTCATTAGTGAATCATATCGAAACTGGTAAAATCTTGTGTCTGGCCGCATTGCAATCATGTTTTTTTATCAGTACTATATCGTAGATCCACATGCCTTGATGTCTTTTAATCTTACTCTAATTATCTATTTTGTCCAGTCACCATAAGTTATTATTTTTTCTTTTACCAACAATATTGCTTTGTCTACCATTATCTCCCTAGCAGAGAAATGTTACGCTATTAATTTTTTCTATCATTGTAGTAATGGTATATCACAAATTATGGTAGTAAAATAACACAAATATTTATATTAACTGCACTATCTATTTGATGAAAGATGCAGGACATTTAAATTAAACGCTTTCATTTAGGATGAGATGCAATTAAAGCTTTTTTGCCAGACGCTATCCGCCAAAGCGAAAACATGGCTTAACTCATCCCGCGAGTACTTTTGCCACTTGGGAACGCTATAGAATGAGATTAAGAGTCTCTGCGTAGAAGTTATAAAAAAAAATTGATAGTACCAGATGGATTGTTTGAAAGTTTACATAGTGATGCTTCAAGCACGTGTAAACTTGCAAAAAAATTACCTTTTAAACTCATTTTTTTAATGCTCTAGAAAACAAACTTCTAATCATGAAACTTATTTTTTAAACGCTACGAAAATCTAGTCAGTTTTCGTAGAAATTTACACACACATAGAAGAGAAACGTTGCTAATTATTTTTTTACATCTGAAAATATATTATTGTTATGGTGTTACATGGAGCACATCCAATTGTTTGAAAAAAATTCACCATGAATACCTAGAAGGAAGGACCATACAACCTGACTCGTAGACAAATTAATCATGTGGGAGCGCTGCAATACTACGCAATGGCTCCTTTATTCCTTGCGATGCTCCAGAAGTGATCCCATCGTAGTCGGTAACACTGCACATGTCGGCATGACAGCTGATTCTTTCCATCTCGGCACGTTGCAGGCCCTGAAACGCTCCCACTTTGATTTGAGACACAATTTAGGCGCTACAGCTCGTACTCTACTCGCGGTGCTCGTATGCTACCTGCTGCTCCTCCAGCTTCACCATACACCGGCGCATCCACTACCACACGATGTGGTTCACGTCTGCTGCAGCCAGCTCGCTGTGCAGCAACTGCACGACGGATGGCCCCTTGCTCACCCGTTGCCAAGTGCAAGCGTTGTTCCCGTTGTTTTCTTCATCTTCAGCCGCCGTCGTGCTGCTCTCACCTGATGGTACCTGTGGTAACCATTGTTGTGTTTATGGAAGTGATTGTTCTCCGAGCTGGTGACACCTGCAATCCCATCGGAGCTGGCTGTGTTGTGGCAGGAGCTTCTCTGTTTCGATGGCGACGATGGTGTGGAGTTCGCTGGACACAGCCTCGCCGGTGTCGAGCAGCACGCTGGTTCGACAGCGGCGACACGGGCGTTGAGGCGGCGACACGAGCGTTGAGCCAGAAGGAATCCATAGAGACTGGTCGTCCATTGCAAGCTGTACGCTTGGCATAGTTTCCATGTACGACGTGTATTCTTATGTACGCTTGGCCTCTGGGACATGTATCGTTTAGAGTCCATATCCTTCCCAGCTTCCATGTACGTGGTTACGGAAATCAATCGATTGTATAGTAAGCTTTTTCCTACAAACTATTGCATAATTTCCATGTCCGTGTGTTGCTCCACCCATTGTCAGAAAAGAAATCCCTGTTGGTACTTGGTACACGTATGAATGATGTGATTTATGGTACACGTACTTATAAATCTGCTTGTTATTTTTTTATTGAAATTTGGCTTGAGCCAATACCTTTTGTCAGCTCTTATGATAATTTCACGTAGAAAGGCACTTACCATGAGTCATAGTATAAGGAAAGACGCGTATACGTATTTAGTCTGGACTCCAGCTTTTCTTTTTCGGGTTGCCTCTTTGCATACGAATCCATCTTGTTTTGCTGGTACGACCAATTCCAATTCCGTGAGCCTGGCGATTGGTTTTTTAATATATTGCTGGAAACGTATGAGATAAGGAAAAATAGGCACTTCTTTCTTGCAAATCCCATCCGTTCTTTCCAACTCTTTTTCTATTGTTACATCTGAGCCGTTCGTTTTCTATTGTTTTAATAATATAATAGATGGGACTTGACATCTCTCACAACAGTGATCCACATATTAAAATGAGCATCCAAATGACATATTATCAAGTATTATAAATAAGGCACTGGAGACGACATCATGACGAACATCAGTGCACCATCAGTTTTTGATGGGTTGTGACAAAGACTGCGATGACTTCCTTAAGAGACGACTAAGAATTCCCTCCATTTCTTGTTGCTTTTTTCAAAGCCTCTGATTCTTCTCTCCTGGTCCATCTTGATAACTTCTATTTCTAGTTGCTATTTGCTTTTGAACTCTTCGATTTCCTGCATCTGTCCACTAAGTAGGACATTTAGATTTTCTGCAAATGTGGCATTTGCCTGTTTTGTGTTTGTCACTTGTTCTTCAATCTTTGCTTCTAGCTCACGGATGCATTGTTCAGAGGATGAATTATGTGATGAGATGCCAAAGCTTGAAAGTATCATGGCGGAGGAGCTCTTTTCCTCAATAGTCTGCACGTCAGGTACTTGCGGCAGAAACTTCTTGTAACCATGCCCTCTTTCTGGTCTACATCATGATTGAAAGCGTTGTTCGTGCACTGTTAGTACATTACACTAGGATGGCTCACAAAATTTTTTAAGCAAAACATTATAAATTACTTACGGGTGCTTCTATTCCAATCTGTCTCATACTAGAATCCTTCTCGATGTTGTGGGAATTTCCAGAAAACTCCGAACTGGATGCTCTGTTCTTGCTGTTTTTGGCCTTATGGAATAAGGACACTTGCATCAGTACTGGATATCATATAATAATAAACAATATACATGATCTAAATAACTTATTTAAAATCTTACCATAGAGCTATGAGGGGTATCATATTTTGAACTGCCAGCCGTACCGCTTACCAGCACAGCATGTACATTTGCTTTTCCCTTGTCAGAAAATTGCTACGACATGAAGCAAAAACTTAGCATGAAAGGGAGTTTAGAAGTCTAAAATCTCAAGAGGAAGCCAAAGTATTATGTACGGTTTCTGACCTTGTTAGAACATTTGTCCATGAAGTTATATTTACGCTGTTGAGCACTTTTTTTGCAAAATGCCAGTGAAAAATTCTTCCGCAAATGCATCCATCAAGTCAATTCCGAGTTGTCCCTGAAGAAACCATGTGCCCATAAAAGTTAGAACACATGTAGTGCACAGTTTAATAAATGTGTTATAGCAACATTGCATAATACAGATGCATGACAAATCAGCAAAGGAAGTTTACCTTGTAAATAGATGGGGTCCATTTATTCTTTTGTGAAATTGAAGATGAAGGTACATATTCATCCATGTCAACATCGTAGACATCAGCTTGCTCCTCTGAAATGTTTTCTAAATCATCATCTCTTTGTGCGCCAGGATTCACAAAAGAATGTGCTATACAAGTGAAATCTGGGGGGCCAATGGTACCAACATAGTGCTTCCTCATGCGTGCAGATATTCTAGCGGCATTGTCTTTCATTGTTTCCGTCAGTACCTGCTCGTATACTTTTGTTGATTTGCTTGCAGGAGCTGAGAATCAAAGATGAATTATTCACGTCCATGTTCATCATTGATGCGATTACTTATGTTTCAATTATCAATTAATCTTAAAGTACACAAGTATGAGCAATAGATAGAATCTGCCTAATAGAACCATGCGAAGTGAACTACTCCCTCCGTTCCTAAATATACAGAATTATTCACGTCCATGTTCATCGTTGATGCAACTACTTATGTTTGAATTATCAATTCATCTTAAAATACACAAGTATAAGCAAATAATCAGGATCCGCCTAATAAAACCATGTGTAGTGAACTACTCCCTCTGTTCCTATATAAGGAACTATTCACGTCCATGTTCATTGTTGATCCTATTACTTATGTTTCAGTTATCAATTAATCTTAAAATTTACAAGTATAAGCAAATAATCAGAATCTGCCTAATGAAATCATGCGAAGTGAACTACTCCCTCCATTCCTAAATATAAGTCTTTTTAGATATTCGAATATGGACTACATCGAGAGCAAAAGGAGTGAATCTAGACTCTCAACTACAAACATATACATCTGTATGTAGTCCATATTAAAATCTCTAAAAAGACCTATATTTTGGAACAATGGGAGTAGATCTCAAGATAGAATGAACCGCAATATGGACCATAATACATACAACAAAATTAAGTTGATCTACAAGAATCAAAATGTGCAAGCACACCAAGAGGACAAAATGAAAGACATGCATAAATCCACATGGGTGTCGCAAAAGATAGGGTTGTGGGGTTGGGATGGCGGGAGAGGAACTTCTCACCTGGTTGCGTATGACAAGGTTTTTGGGTAGACGGCTGTCGGTGTGGATGACCATCTAAGGGGCCATCAAGCCCCTTTGTGGTTCGGCTAGGGAGATGCACAAGACGCAAAGAGCAAAACCAACAGAAGACGCAGGGATCTTTACCCAGGTTCGGGCCACCGAGAGGTGTAAAACCCTACTCCTACTTGCTATATTGGGTGTATGTGTTGCGAGAGGTAAGCAGCTACGCGTGTAGTTGTGCAAAGGGTCGATCCCTATAAACGTTGCCCTGGCCCTATTTTTATATCTTAAGGGGTAACCACAGTGGAAAAATGGTAATTACATGATTATTAGATAGCAAATAGTGCTATCATACCTAACTCTGCTAGTTAGGACAAACATCATTAAATGCACCGTTAGGTGTCGTGAGGAGGAGCCCCGGCAAGGTTATGGCACCGCTTTACTAGCTAACTTCTATTAGCTTGATACGGCATTTGGACGGGTGTCAATAAAGGAAAAAAACCTTCCAGCATGCTGACACATCTCCGACAAGCCTCACCTAACTGGTTATGGGCTCGACACCTCACTGATCAGCGACTAGCTGCTCGATGAGGTGGAGTGTTGGCAGCTGGCGGGAGCTTGCCAGCCAAGGAGCTTGACGGTCCTTCGTCTTGCTGGCTCGGCCTTGCTGGAAAGGGTTGCTCCTGGAGTTGATCTTGATGCTTGTCTTGTTCTTCTCCTTGGCGAAGTTGATCAACTTGGTCTTGAATCTTGGTCTTCTTGATGCACTGCTTGATCCCTCAAGGAACAGCTCCCTTGGCTTGAGAATCTTCTTTATAACTTTAGTTGGCAGGGAAGCTGCTACTTGTCTGTGCATAGGTCCGGGTTTAAAACACCCATGTTTTATACACCGACAGGAGCCCCCAGGCCTAGGCCACACATGCTGCCGAGCATCGTTGGGCTAGGCCCAAACGATGCACAGTCATGCGGCAAGTACTGATGCGAAATTAGACCTCCGGCCATCCTCTTTGCTTCTTTGCTTCCTCATTAATCTGAACTTGAATTAGACCTCCGGCCATCCTCCGACAACCTTGTCACTCGGGCGGGCACCCACTACTTGTGTTAGAAGCCAAGGGCGAGCGCGCGTGTGGGTTGCCACTCGACTCGACCTGGGCAGGCCCATGATCACGCGTGGCCAAGGATAACTGCCAATTTTGCCATCACTCCTCCCTTTACTGAGCCCCCCACGACACGGGTCATGCACAGAACATGGGATTGGCGAAGAGAGGCGGTCGTGGAGGTAGTGCTTTGAGTAGGGGAGTCAGGGCGCCGGATTGGCGAGGATGGGCGATCGCTGGAGTAATGCGCCAGCCAGATATGCAGGATGCAGAATTGGTGAGATGGGGCAGTTGCCCTAAGATGGTGCGGAGCTAGCCCCCATGCTCCCCTATAAAGAGGGGGCTGCAACGATCGATGCTCATCCACTTCTCCTTGTCACAATCTCTCAATGTCTGCTATCTTCTTCTTCTTCCCTCATCCCTCGCATCTGCTGCCGGCATGGCAAGGGGGAATGGTTGAGCCTATGCTTCCGTTGCTCATACGAGAGCTTCTTCCTGGCACCATGCCTCCGCCTCGGCCGCAGTTGCAGAAACATGCTCCAGTGCTCAAGGAGGGGCCACGGCCCAAAGTCATGGAAGACACGGCGCTCGGGGCCTGAGTGGCCACATTGGAGCGCTTGTCGTCTCGCCCCCAGCCGTTTCGCCTCCTGCAGAGGGCCATACAGAAGACACGATGCTCGAGTTTGTCCTAGAGCTGCGTGACTAGCCGCGAAGCCAGCTGTGTCTCCCTCGTCCCTTTGCTAGGGTGCTGGAGGTCGACAAGCCGCGCGGCTTGTGGCTGCGTGTAGACGGCTGCTGCAATGGCTCTGTCTGGTTGAACATCGAGTTCTCCACCAACGGCATCATGTACTTCACGCGTGGGTGGAAATCCTTCATCCATCACCGTTACCTAGGGCAGGGCATCTTCTCCACTTCAAGCTAGTTGAATCCGACATGCTTGCCGTGAAGTTATTCGGTGCATCGGGAGCTCGCATGGAGTGTTGCACGGAGAGCTCGAGCAATAGCGAAACCGCCTCCTCAAGCGAAAGCGACGAGGAGGACGATGGTGAAGACAACAACGGCGGGTCTCCAGGCGTCAAGGTCGACGATGACGGCTCAGACTCCAGCTGAATGCCGGCAGCACCATCATCTGTCTTGTCGGGAGCGAGTTGGGCTTCGCCTAGGTGCCCCTTTTGCCCTGCATTGAACTTGATGTAAACCCTGGGAAAAAGGGTTAAGAAAATATTACCAAGCATTACTTAATAAATATCTACTATGTATCATGCTCGGAGCAACGCTTGCTATCTCCTTTGTTTGTTTTTTTTGTGTCTTTGTATGATTCCTATCCCTCACCCTACGTGGCTTGGAAACTTGTCGGGGCACTTTCTTGTCGTGAGCGCTTCGAGGAACGGGTCCTTAGCAGCCTCCTGGTGATACTGCCACCGGCAAGACATCTTGCCGATCCCAGCGCAGCTACAAAACCTTGCCAAGTGGACTCGAGGCGAGATTAGAGCACGAACGGTCACGACAAGATTCCTTAGCGTGCAGGTTTCTCATACCAACATGGAACCATGCAAGGGAAACTATAATGTAGCAAAGAAATTTTTAGTTGATTTTTTTTTTCAAACTTAGCGTTCTTTGATGTACTTCTTGTCGTATGAAATGAACGCTGGCGCCATATATCCCCTTCGTCACTCCCCCCGGGAAACTTGCACGCGAAGATTTCTTCTGTCTCTTAGGAACAAGAAAGAAGAGAAAAGATTGGTTTTGGGAACCTTGGCGGTTCGTCAGCAATTTTCATACAAGACAAAATGTAATCACAATGTTGCATGTACGAATACATAAGTAAATGTGCACAAAAGGTTGTGAAACACTTAGCTTTATTCGCATATGCATAGGGTCTACGCCTGGCTTTATACAAAGGGTTAGAAGTCTTGGAGACAAAGCTTGTACAAAAGGGGTTGCCGGGAACAAAGCCCGGCAACAGCGCCTCATGGGTAGAACTTGCGAAGATGCTCGATATTCCACGAGTTCTGCACTCGGATACCATCTTCGGTCTCCAGACGGACTGCGCCAGGTCTGGTGACTTGTACTACCCGATAAGGGCCCTCCCACTTTGGCATTAGCTTGTTTGATTTTTGGCGGATTGGACGCGCCGAAGAACAAGGTCACCATCCTCAAAGCTCCAGGCATGAACTTTGCGACTATGGTAGCGGCGCAAAGCATGCTGGTAGTGTGTAGCTCGGATAGCCACCCAAAGACGTTCTTCCTCAAGGAGCACATCATCATCTTGCTGTAATTGCTCTTGCTCTACTGCATCGTAAGCAAGCACTCGAGGTGACCCGTATATGAGTTCCGTGGGGAGCACCGCTTTTGCACCATAAACGAGGGAGAAAAGTGTCTGGCTGGTAGCTCGATTTGGTGTCGTCCAGAGTGACCAAAGAACCACCGGCAACTCACCAATCCAGCGTCTTCCACACTTGTGCAACCTATCAAAGGTTCTTGTCTTGAGACCATGCAGCACTTCAGTATTTGTTCGTTCTGCTTGCACATTGCTTCTCGGGTGAGCAATGGAGGCGAAGCACACCTTTCTCCCAAGGCTCCAGATATACTGCATGAAGGTTCGGCTCGTGAACTGTGTGCCATTGTCGGTGATGATTCTGTTAGTAATCCCAAAATGGCAAACCAGCCCTTTGAAGAACTTGACGGCTGACTGTGTTGTTACCTTCCTCACTGGCTCTACTTCAGGCCACTTTGTGAACTTGTCAATGGCAACATACAAGACCTCAAAGTCTCTGGTAGCATGGGGAAAGGGGCTCAAGATATCGAGCCCCCAGACAGAAAAAGGCTAGGAGAGAGGAATCGTCTGAAGAGCTTGTGCTGGTTGATGTATATTGTTTGAATGGAGCTGGCATGCTTCACACTTTGTTACTAGCTCAGTTGCATCCTGGAGAGCAATGGGCCAATAAAAACCTTGCCGAAAAACTTTGCCGACAAGGGCTCTTGATCCTACGTGAGAGCCACATATGCCTCCGTGTACTTCTGCCAACAACCTTAGTCCATCTTCCCGAGAAATGCACTTCAATTTCACACCGTTTGGTCTCTTTCTGTGTAGAATGTTATCCACAAATTGGTACATACACGATTGACGGGCTATTTTCTCGGCTTCTTCTTGCTCATCTGGAAGCTCTCCTGTTTGAAGGAACTGGAGTATGCGTTGTGCCCATGTTGGAGCTTGCGGCTTGATGGCAAGGACCAAAGGCATCTCTTCAGCTATGGGAGCGCTGACCTCAACGCCAAGAACCTGAGGTTCTGCATGAAGCTGCTTGTAACACCCTGGATTTTTCCTATTTCTTTTTCTTTTGATTTTGGTCTGGATTTGCTTTTCTGTGGCTTAGTGGTCTTGGAACCTGGAGAGATCACCCTTGATTCTTCTCCCAAGTGGATTGTCAAGCACAAACCATCCCAAGACCTTGTCATTTCCATCTTGGACCAATCCCAATATTCTTTTCCTTGGGAATATTCCTTTTTCTATTAAAGGAATAACCCTATTTGCCCTGGGTTGTGAAGCAACCCACATTTCCAGCATTCCAAAGATTGCCAAATAATTCTCATATATTGTTTGGGTCATATCTTCCTCAGATATGTCAAAATCCTTCCTTGCCATGTTCAGAAATATTTCACCAATATTCCTTTTCTGATTCTGCCCCAGCTGGCAGTTTGAGAAGCAAGTACCCTTTATCTTTGCTTGCATGCTCTCAAACTTTTTGTGCACTCTTTCCTATCCAAATCATTGCCTCTTGCCAAAAATTCAACTCAAGAGGGCTAGTAAATCTTCCTTGGAAAATTTCCAAAGTTTTTGGTCAATTAGAAGCCTGGTGAAGGACGTACTAGATAGGAGTATCCAAATGATTTGAAATTTTGCAAGCATCTTCATATGCTCAAATCATGACTCTCCTCCAAATTTCAGCTCAACCCAATCATCTATTTGAGCACAACATCAAGATTTGCATTTCTGTCCAATAGAGCCCACTGAACTGCAAGTGCTAGGTAAACTCCTCCATTTGATCCAAAACATTTCCATCATTATCACCCTAGCATGTGGTCACTCTCAGCCAAAGATCAGCAATAACCAGATAAATCTTCCTCAGCAAGCATCAAACACTTTGCTGCCAGGGTAAACAGTTGATGCTACCCTTCATCTCAGAGCACCTTTGGTTGATCTATCACCTCAGAGGGGCCCTTCCTTGGATGTATTTTGCACTAGACAACATGATGCATACCAGGGTGCACCGCGTGCGCCAGTCCACGCGGTGACCACGCGGCTGGAATGCCAGCCAGTGCGCTCTGGCAGTTGGGCCCTCGGGGTCGTCGGTTTCCTCCCCTCCCTCAACACCTAGCCATGTCTAGGAGCTTTGTCTCATCGTCGCCCTTCTCTTGGACCCCTATCCCCCTCCGGATTCTTCCCCAGCGAGCCATCCCCATCGAGGAACAGTGAGCACCCGTGAGCCGGCCGCCGTCCTCTTCCCCGTTGGCCTCTTCCTCCTTGTGTCATTGCATCGCGTCGCTCTGTAGGTCGTCAGGTCGGCACCGCGCGCGTCCAAGCCAACTCACCGCAAGCTCCAATGCGTGGCTAAGGATGCCACGGCGGCCGAACCTATCCATCGCTCTCGGGCGGCTATTAATAGGCCACCTGAGCCCCTCCCGATCTCACCATCGCCCTCACCACACACCACTACCCCTCCCTAGCTACTCACCCGAGCCTCGGAACTCCTCCCCGCCTGTATTGGCCGCCACGGCCGCCGGTGAGCCTCAGTCAAATTCCGGCGAGCCTCGTCTCTTCTCCACCTCTAGCCACCACCATCATCTTCTCCAGTCACCGATGATCCTCCCCACCACCTCACCCTCTCGCCGGAGCTGCTGTGGCCTCGCACCCCCCAAAGGTCGACCGCCTTCGCCGCTCTCTGTCTCCGCGCGGCGCCGCCACTCCAAGCCTCCCCGACGCCCGTGCCTAGTCCAGACGAGTGCGGTGTGATCTCCCAAGGCCGCTGATGGTCTCACCCTGGCCAGAAATGGCCGGAGCCGCCGGAACCATTCACCGGCGCCCGCCCCTGCTCCCCACCGCAGTCATCGCTTCCACCCTTCCCCGCACACAAACGAGACTCCCTCTGGATGCGGCACTCACCGGTGTGCCCGTCTGACCCCTCGCTGGCTGGAGTAGCTCGCCAGAGTGGCGGTTCCCCTCGCCGGCCGCGCCCTGCCTGGCCTCCTCCGTTTCTTCTGTCTGGAGGAAGAAGATGGAGACGAGGAGAGAGAGAAGCCGTGCGGGCCCCACCTGTCAACGCCTCAAGGCTGGCTCCGCACCTGCCATGCTAGTTAAGTGGAAGCGTAATCCACTGGAGTACGTTGTCCCTGCTGCGAAAGCTTATTTCTTCAGAATGCGCGATCTGTTTTGCAGCCAGGGACCTGTTTGTAGAATTTATTTTTATAGATTGGTCCCTGATCTTCGTCGGTCTATATCTTTTCATCCGAGACTCCGATTGAGGTGATTCCAAAGCCCACTTCTTCGTCTCGTCGAGCCCGCCATGTTGGTATCATCTTCATTATGTTTTGACATAGTGGAAATGACCATTTTACCCTTGCCCGTAAACAGCCCCCTCCGAGAGAGAACTGTTTCCGGCAATCGTTTCCGTGGACTCTCTGCAATTCTTCCAAATAGCTCCTTCATCCCCAGGCAAGCCACAACAGCCACTTGCATGATGGATTTGAAGTAGCTATGGTTTCCTACTTGAATAATTATTTAATGTGTGCATGTTAATATGTTTGAGGATACTGTATATGCTCGTGTGTCATCCTTATATTCTGTCCATGTGCATCTTGCTAGTTGTCAAGTACTCGTTGGTAGCATTATGCTCATGGTTGATACTTGCAGTAGTTCACGCTAAGGTGATGGCATGTCTGCATACTTCTTTATCGTTTGGACATACTGAAGTTTTTCATGCTCACCGCTATGCCATGCTCATTTGCATTTAGCTGTTTAAATGCTGGCATGTTGTTGATGCTATGCTTCAGATATCATGCTTCCCATCCCTACTTAGGTTATATCATGTTCATATGCAATATGGTTTCATCATGTTATCGTGACTCAGCTCATTTACATTCAAGTTAAACCGGATGTTAATCGAACTTGAACACATGTTAGCTGAGTCATAGTGCACCACCGAATCGAGCTCACCAGTGCAACCACACTTGCCGGGATGGGGTGGCCCTAATTCGGTCTATTGTCATGCCTCTCGCCGATGTAATCCATGTACCCTTGTAACCTTATCCATAGTAATAAAGAGCTGATTTGTTCTATGCCAACAGTGCCATGTTCCAGAAGACTTGTCTCTGGGCTGGAATACGGGGCGTTCCGGTTTCCTCTGAGCCGGGGTGCCACACCGCTGCTCACTAGCAGTTGCATCGTTGTCCCCGGGAAGCTTTTCGGCGGTGGCTTTTGGGAGCTCTGCCAGAAAATACTTGCCGGTATTCAACTTTCTTCTCTTATTGGATTGCGTCGATGGAGCGACTAATGGTTGACTCAAATTGAGTACAAAAATCCCCGGTTCCACAGGTAGCTTTTGAGCAGCACATTTTGACAGATGATCAGTAATACTGTTCTCCACATGGGGGATATGCTCTGTTTGTAATCCATGAAAGTGTTCCTCCAATTTTCATCAAAGGGCTTTGATAGTCTTTATTCACTTTCTTAACAACAAGCTGCGAATCTCCATGAATGATCAACTTTATGATTCCCAATTCTACCGCAATTATGAGGCCGGCAAGGAGACCTTCATACTCTCCAGTGTTATTGGTTGCTTTTCTCCTTGGGAAGTGCATTTGAACCACATACTTGAGGTGCTCTAGCACCGGCGCTCTGCAATGAGAAGGTATCATCAAAGTACATGAACAATTCTTTCTTAGTTTCTTTGTCGGGGAGAGTTGATTCCTGAATTTCTTCATCTTGCGTTGGCATCCATTCTACAATGAATTCTACCAAGGCTCTGCTCTGAATAGTTGAAGTGCTCGCAAACTTGAGTGCAAAACTTAACAACTCTAATGCCTAGTCCACTATCCTGCTAGCTGCTTCTCGATTTCTCAACATGCGCTGCAACGGAAAGCAAGTGCCAACGGTGATCTCATGTGCTTAAAAGTAGTGTCGCAGCTTCCTTGAGGCCATGAGGAGGCCGGAAATTAGCTTCTGCACACCAGAGTACCTTAACCTAGCCCTGTGTAAAAGAGAACTAACAAAGTATATTGGTCGCTGCACCACCATCTTCTTCGACACTACCTGTTGATTGATTTCACATGCCGGGGCTATTTCTGTCCCACCAGCATTGGTTCTTGCTGGAGAGGATTCTGGTTTGTCGTGGGATGGGCTCGCTGCTATTGCATCCTCACTGACAGCTTCTCTCTGCGCCACTAGCGCAACATTGACCACTTGATTTGTTGCTGCTAGGTATAGCAATAACGGCTCCTACGGCCTAGGAACAACTAGAGTTGGCATAGAAGAGAGGTGTCGGTGCAACAAACCCTGGGTCTGTTGCCCAGACCGTGCACAGGCCTAAAAGAGCAAGGTTGCTACATCCAAGACAAGATCAAGTTGAAGAGATAGCTCTTTGAGGAATCAAAGGGCAAATCAAGAAGGCCAAGACAAGCTAAATGAGCAAGACACCACTAAGGGAAAGCCTCCCTTGCCGGCAGGCGAGCCTCGTGAGGTCGAGGTGGCCCCGAAGGCAAGCCTCAAGACAGTCCTAGCAGGCCTGCCGGGCGCGACAAAGGCAAATTACACCACCAAGGCTCCACCGCTCCACCTCACAGCGACGCAAGTCATCGATCGGTGCGGTGTCAAGCCCCCAAGTGATTAAGTGGCTATTATTTTGCACGTGGCAGCCACCTCCTATGGAAATCACTTCCAAATGACACCCGTACAGAGACGTGTCAAGCAGACAGACGAGAAGGTGGCCGAGCAGCCCGGCAAGGCTTGCCGGGCATGCCATGATGTGACACTAAGCGGCCCATTTAATGCGCTCTGCTCTGTCTACAGAGTTAGGTATGATAGCACTGTTCGCTATCTAATTAGTACACAATGACTGATTTGCCACTGTGCTGACCCCTTGATCTATAAAAGGAGGGCCATGGCAACGCTAGAAAGGAGTCGGACCCTGGTACACTCGTACGCGCATAGCTGCCCTCACCCCGAGGGAACCCTGCTGGGCAAGAGCGCTACATTTCCACCATAACCCACCATCAATCCACCAAAGCAGGAGTAGGGATTTACGCCTCGCGGCGGCCCGAACCTGGGTAAAACTGCCCATGTGATCTCTGCCGTGCTATGCTACGTTCTCCACTCTTTGTGCAATGTGCTCATCACCCCTGCCGAACCACAGAGGGGTTGATGGCCCCATAGATGATCGTGGTTTCCCACGACATCTTTGGCGCACCAGGTAGGGGGAAGAGCTTGCGCGAACCCGAGAAGCATACGCAGCACGTCATCATCTTCATTATCTTCATCATCTTCTTCATCGACGACTCCATCGTCCATGGTGCCCAAGAAGAAGCCCGATGTCATAGCCCATCCGTCCACTTCGAAGGCCCCGTCGCACGCGGCCGGCGACGCCGCGGGGGCTACGGGGACACACAGAGACGTGGATGTTACGGGGGACGTGGCCGGCACAGACAGTGTCGTCACCACCTCCATTGCGGCCAAAACGAGGGCAGAAGGCACCGGGGAAGGACAGCACCAACAACATCCCAGTGGCCACGCTCCACAAGGTACGGCTGGAGAAATCATTCCGTCTGCACCTCTCCGCCCGGCCGATGGGCACTGCCGCAGCGGTGGCACTCGCTCTGGGGCGAATCGCAACTCCCCGGCATGCGCCCCCCCCGGAACGAGCTGACCCAGCCGATGTGCCAAATGGAGCCGTTGGCCCTCAAGCGCCTCCACCTCGTCACCACGCCACCCTGGCGACGGGCTCACGACGACAAGAACACGGTGTGGCTACTACTGGCACCTTAAGAAGCCAGGCGACGCTACGGTCTACGTCGCCATCCATGCCAAGCACCGCTTTGGAGGCCATGGCGCGGGCCCAGCTGCTGTTGAGATTTCCGCCGGTAGCCAATCAGATGGATGAGTGGAGAGCCACCATTTAAAGCCTGATTGGTTTCGCCGAGGCGGGAGGATCACAGCAAGCTGGCCTGTCACGGCCTCCTCAGGTGATGACAACGGCCCGCGCTGCTGGCCGTGCCGAAGGGGCCACCTCCACGATGCAGTCCCCTTCGGGGCAGCCTGCGCAGGGGCCACAGCCAGAGCATGCGATCAAGAACCCGATGACGTCTCGATGGCTTCGTCCGACCCTCAAGGGCGTCAAGGCCAACAGCGAGTCCTAGAGGACAAGCAAAGGGAAGGCACGCTCGTCATTATCGAGCGACACCGCGACACCCACCGCCAGTCCGATAGGCACAATGGCCCTGATGTCGGTGTGCCCACTCTCGGTGAAGGTGGGTACCTACTTTTCGAGGTTCGGTGCCCCTCCTTCACTCGTGAGTTGCGACAAGTCCATTGGCCATCTACCCGCACGTTCAAGCCAGAAATAGCAGAGAAGTATGACGGGAAACTAAACCCGGCAGAGTTCTTGAGCATCTACACCATCGCTGTTCAAGCTGCCGGGGGAAGAGACGAGAAGGTGTTCGCCAACTACTTCCCTTTGGCGCTCAAGCCAAATGTGAGGTCTTGGCTAATGCACCTGCCGGAGAACTCCATTTCGACCTGGGCTGACCTGTGCCACGAGTTTGTTAGCGCCTTCACGGGCGGCCATCAAGAACCAGGGCGGCCCAGCGACTTGCAGCTCCTCCCCCAGAAGGAAGGAGAGATCCTATGGAAGTACATGCAGAGGTTCAGCCGAGTACATAGGAACATTCCAGACATCCACCCGTCAGCTATGATAGCTGCGTTCCAGTCCAACATGCGCAATCATCGGATACGTTCCAAGATGAAAGTTCGACTACCCAAGACTGTGAAGGAGCTTTATACTCTAGTGGATAAGTGTGCTCGGGTAGAGGAGGGGACGCGGCTCCCCGGTCAAGAGGATGGCATCGACATCGACTCAGAGGATGACGACGAGGCCATCAGCCAGAAGAAGAAGAACCAAACGCGCAACAAAAGGCGCAAGGATAAGGTAGTGATGACCGTTGAGGGATCGGGCGCACCTAGTACCGGCAAGAAGGCCAAGACCCAAGTTCCCGGCAAGGAAGTTGCCATGTGCACTGATTGCCGGGAAGCTGCGGCTGCCGAGAAGGCTAGGAAAGGTGATGGGCCATACTGCAAGATCCATCGGACAAAGGGCCACGATCTCTAGGAGTGTCATCAGGTCGAGCAGCTCGTCAAGACGCAGAGGGCTGAGTACGAGAAGCGTGACAAGGAGAAAGGTCAAGATGGCGCTGGTGGGAAGGGCCGAGGCGGCGGAGCAAGCCACCCTGTCAAGGCTCCTCAGAACCAAGGGAAACCCGCGAGAGGCCGTAAGAAGGAGGATTGCAATGATGAGAGTGATGGAGGAGATGAAGAGGAAACCAGCGAGCAGGAGTTCCAGAAAGCCACTGACGCCCTGTGCATTGACGGGGGTGCATCTCTGCACTCCTCTCACCACCAACTCAAACAGTGGGCACGTGAAGTCAATGCCGTGGAGCCAGCGGCAGATTCTCGGAAGCCGCTCAAGTGGTCCCACACGCCCATCATCTTTGACGAAGAGGATCACCCTGACCGCACCACTGTGGTAGGGTGCTTGCCGTTGTTGGTCTCACTAACAATCCACAACCTCAAGGTCACAAAGATGTTGGTTGACGGCGGGGCCGAGTTCAATTTGATTTCTCCAAAGGTCATCAGCAAACTTTAGATTGCAGAGGAAGAGCTCAAGGTTACTGGCACATTTCAAGGGATCAACCACGGCAGGAGTCATCCTAAGGGGAAGATCACACTACCGGTGACGTTCGGGGGGGGGGGGAGTTAAACTACCAGACTGAGAATATCGTATTTGATGTGGTTGACCTCCCCCTGCTGTACAATGGAATCCTTGGTCGCCCAGCCCTGGCCAAATTCATGGAGGCATCCCACTACGCCTACAATACCTTGAAGATGCCAAAGCCGATAGGCGTCATTTCCATTCCGTCAGACAAGAAGGATGCAGTCATTTGTGTGGACAAGATGTACTGGGAAGCAGTCGCGGCAGAGGCAGCGGAAGCCAGTGTTCCCACCAAGGAAAACAAGAAGAAGAAGAGAGATAGCATGGATGCCTACAAGGAGTCCGGGAAATGTGCCTCTTCGGAGTACGTTGCGCCCGTTGATGACGTGCCGGAGAGTTCCAATAGCAAGCGACCCAACGCTGCTGCACCCGCTGTGAAAAAGGTCCCGGCAGGGCTGGCTGGCGCTGATGGTACCTTCACTATCAGTGCCACCCTCGATGACAAATAGGAAAGCGCGCTCATTGCCTTTCTGCGGGCGAATATTGATGTGTTTGCCTGGCAACCATCTGATATCCCCACTGTTCCCAGGGAGGTAATCGAGCACCACCTTGCTGTCTACCCACATGCCCGACCCGTCAAGCAGAAGGTCCGGAAGGAAGCTTTGGAGCGGTAGCATTTCATTGCCGAGGAGATCAAGAAACTTGAGGCAGCTGGTCTGGTCAGAGGAGTACTGCATCCAACATGGTTAGCAAATCCTATGGTGGTACGCAAGGCTAATGGGAAATGGAGGCTTTGCATAGATTTTACGGATCTGAACAAGGCATGCCCGAAGGACCCATTTCCCTTGCCGCGCATCGACCAAATTGTGGATTTCACCTTCGGGTGTGACTTGCTCTCTTTTCTGGATGCATACTTTGGATACCACCAGATTTTCATGACCAAGGAAGACGAGGAGAAGACCGCGTTCATAACCCCATGTGGCACGTACTGCTTCGTACGGATGCCCTTCGGGTTGAAGAGCGCCGGATCCACTTTTGAAAGAGCAGTACAGATTGGCTTTGAGTCCCAGCTGCACAGAAACATTGAAGCTTACATGGATGATATTGTGGTCAAGACCAAGGACAGATCAGCCCTCGTCCAGGATTTGGAAGAAACCTTTGCTAATCTGCATAAGATCAACTTGAAGCTGAACCCGAAGAAGTGCGTGTTTGGCGTCCCTTCTAGCAAGCTACTTGGCTTCTTTGTGTCCTATCGGGGGATAGAGGCCAACCCCGACAAGATCAAGGCTATCGAGCAGATTCAAGCACCCAAGAAAGTTAAGGACATGAGGCGTTTGACTGGATGTGTTGCCGCA
The DNA here is from genome assembly GCA_011799875.1 of Thinopyrum elongatum. NCBI lineage: Eukaryota > Viridiplantae > Streptophyta > Magnoliopsida > Poales > Poaceae > Thinopyrum > Thinopyrum elongatum. The sequence goes on from CM022303.1 coordinate 370,566,831, forward strand.
CTTAGCAGGTTCATTTCCAAGTCTGCCGAGCGCGCCTTGCCATTCTTCAAAATCTTGAAGAAGGCAGGGCCTATGGAGTGGACCCTGGAGGCAGACGCTGCGCTACAAGATTTGAAGACCAATCTCTCCTCTGTGCCCACTTTGGTCGCTCCCAAACCACAAGAGTCGTTGCTGCTATACTTAGCGGCAACCAATCAAGTGGTTAGTGCCGCACTGGTGGCGCAACGGGAAGTAGACGAAGCGGCAGCCACCGTCGTCCCCTCTGGAGAAGAAAGTGAACCCGTCCCGACAAGACCAGAGTCAGTCCAAAGCGAAGAAAGGCAGGGCAGCGGAAGTAGTTCTATGGTCACGGCAAAGAAGAAAGTGGTGCAGCGCCCAGTATACTTTGTCAGCTCCCTGTTACAGGGGGCTAGGTCAAGGTACTCTGGCATGCAAAAGTTGATTTTTGGCCTCATCATGGCCTCAAGGAAACTGCGCCACTACTTCCAAGCCCATGAGATCACGGTTGTCACCAGCTTCCCTTTGCAACACATACTCCGAAACCCTGAGGCCACCGGCAGGATTGTGGAATGGGCTTTGGAGTTGTCCAGCTTTGGTTTAAAGTTTGAAAGCACGTCAACCATTCAGAGCAGAGCACTAGCGGAGTTCATTGCAGAGTGGATGCCAACCCCTGATGAAAAAGTGTTGGAGACAGTCATCCCCGGCAAGGAGGCGCCCCAAGAATGGATTATGTATTTTGATGGTGCCTTCTCCCTACAAGGTGCAAGAGCTGGCGTGCTTCTCGTTGCCCCCACTGGGGAGTACCTGAAGTACGTCGTCCAGATGCATTTCCCCCGCGAGGAGGCTACCAACAATACTGCAGAGTATGAAAGGCTCCTTGCCGGGCTCAGGATTGCAACAAAACTGGGAATCAAGAAGCTGATCATCCGCGAAGACTCGCAACTTGTGGTGAGACAAGTGAACAAGGATTACCAAAGTCCATTGATGTAGGCATACGTTGAGGAAGTGAGGAAGTAGGAGGAGCGCTTTGACGGATTGCAAACAGAGCACGTACCCCGTGCGAAAAAAAGCATCGCTGATCATCTGTCGAAGTGCGCTGCACCAAAAACACCCTGTGGAACCAGGGACTTTTGTTCTCCATCTAACTCAGCCCTCCGTATCCCCGGCAACAATGGCCAGGAAGTGGAGGAAACTGGACTCCGGCAAGCCTCTCCCGGCAGGGCCTCCCGAGGCCACTGGCAGAGAGCTTGGCGGGAACAACTCCCCTTCGATCGCTGATTTGCACCCTCCCGCCAGACCACCGGTCTCTGCGGTCGAGGAATATGCTCCCACGAATGAGGAGGTGCCACTAGTCCTCGTTGCCGAGCACCAGGCTCCAACTTGGGCGCAGCACATAGTCCATTTCCTCCAAACTGGAGAACTTCCCGAAGAGCAAGAAGAAGCTGAAAGAGTAGCCCGGAGGACCTGTATGTATCAGTTCGTTGATGACACACTGTATAGAAGAAGGCCCAATGGTGTGAAATTGATGTGCATTTGCCGGGAGGAAGGAAAGGAACTGTTGGCAGAGATACACAAGGGTATGTGCGGCTCACACATTGGATTGAGGGCTCTGGTTGGAAAAGCCTTTCGGCAAGGATTTTACTGGCCCACGGCCCTCCAAGATGTACTTGAGTTGGTCACCAAATGTGAAGCCTGCCAGTTCCATTCCAAGAATATCCATCTGCCTACCCAAGCTCTTTAGACAATCCCTTTGTCATGGCCGTTTTCGGTTTGGGGGCTCGACATCTTGGGCCCTTCCCCCGTGCTACCGAGGGCTTTGAATTCTTTTTCATTGCAATCGACAAGTTTACAAAGAGGCCGGAAGTAGAGCCCATGAGAAAGGTGACTGCTCAGTCAGCTATCAAGTTCTTGAAAGGATTGGTGTGCCGCTTCGGGGTCCCTGCCTAAATCATCACCGACAATGGCACCCAATTCACGAGCCACGCCTTCATGCAATACGTTCATGCCCTCAGAAGCAAAATCACATTCACCTATGTCGCTCATCCAAGGAGCAACGGGCAAGCTGAGAGGGCGAACGCTGAAGTGTTGCGAGGACTCAAGACAAGAACATTTCATAAGCTGCTGAAGTGTGGCAGGCGATGGATCGATGAGCTGCCGGTGGTTCTTTGGTCCCTCAAAACAACACCAAATCGAGCTACCGGGCAGACTCCCTTCTCCCTAGTCTATGGGGCAGAAGCAGTTATCCCCACGGAACTCATTTACGGGTTACCTCGAGAGCTTGCCTACGATGAAGTGTTGCAGGAACAGCACTGGCGTGATGACGCTGTGCTACTCGAGGAGAACCGTCTCTGGGCTGCTATGCATGCGGCACGCTACCAGCAAGCCCTGCGTCGCTATCACATCCGCAGGGTTCATGCCCGGAGTTTTGAGGAAGGCGACCTTGTCCTTAGGCGCATTCAGTTCGCCAAGGGTACAAACAAGTTGACGCTGAAGTGGGAAGGCCCTTACCGGGTTGTACGAGTCACCAGACCTGGCGCAGTCCGTCTGGAGACTGGAGATGGCATTCAATTGCAAAACTCATGGAGCATTGAGCATCTCCGTAAGTTCTACCCGTAAGGCGCGGCTGTCGGGCCCTGCCCAGCAGCCACCCTTTTGTACAGGCCTTGCCGATGTTGCATGTAAACCCTTGTACAAAGCCAGGCGCAGACCCTGAGCAATAGAGAAATAAACGAAGCGCTGGGGGCCCGCCGAAACTTGCATGCATGCATAAGCTTAGCATGATCATGTAGATCAGATCGCACATGGCATCATTTTCATCTGCACTAGGTTGCAGGGCTCTTACCGTGGACTTGGTCCCGAAGAAGAGGAGAGAAGACAAGCCTACGTTGCGATCCCCGGCTAGCCAAACTGATAAGTTTTTTCTCGTATCCATACGTGTTCTGTGAAGGGAAACTTGTGCATATGAAAACCTCGCCACCTTCGAAACTTAGGTGCTCCCATCACTACTGGAATCAGGGTCTTTGCCATCTGCCAGCTCTTTGACTTGAACATTGCTTCGGTCAGGATGGTTGCAGTGGCCTTTGATGGAGAAGATTTGGCGGGGGGCTGGTCCCTCCCTGTGGTTTGTGGCTGGCAGGCCTAGCCTTGCGGCAATGAACTGAGGGTACCGGCTGGATAGCCTGCCGGGGAAAACTTGTTTACTTTAATGTATATAGGCATTTCACCTCTTCATGAGTTTGTTACATGCACAAGTACCCGGCAAGGTTTGTCTTTTTCATTAATATGCTGATTAACAAGTACAAATCTTACACAACACAAACCTGGATAAAGAAGATTACATAATTTAGACTACAGTTTGGCAAATGCCTACATATTTTAGATTGAAAAAAGATAAGTGCCCCGTGATGCCCTTTCTTGTCCCTCTCCTCCTAGGCACTGCGGTGGGAGGCGAAGAGGGCAGAAAGAGCGCCTAGGCAGAAGCCCAGCCTAACCCCGTCAGGCCCTTTGACAAGGAGCCTGGCGGGGGCAGGAGGGCACGGGCGAAGGTGATGGTGAAGAGATCAGCGGAGACGACCCCCCAGCCGCCACCACCAGGGCCAGCAGGACGCGGCAGGGCGAACGGAGCTGCAGCCCGCAAAGAAGCCTGCCGGGGTCTAGCTAGGTGGCTGCTAGAGGAGCCCGGGGCACCACTCCCACCTCAGCATCCAACCCCCCGACAAATCGCCTTGCCGAGAAAGGAGTGCAGGTGCAGATATTGGTGGCCCGGCCTGACGGTGATGGTGCGGCTGGTGTTCAGCCGGAGTCAGAGCCGTCATCCTCCCCATCGGCACCGTCGTCATCGCCGTCACTATCCTCCTCGTCGTTGTCGCTCGAGGAGGAGCTTTTGTCGTCGGTCGAGCTCTCCGCGCAGCACCCTAAGCGAGCACCCAAGCACCCAAATACCTTGACGGAGAGCAGGTCAGCCTCCATTATTTAAAATGGAGGACGTGCCCCTCCGACAAGCTATGGGCACGAGCAAAGGTCTTCCAGCCGCGTCGGAAGAACATGACATGAGGGGCAGGAAAATCCACATCCACCCGCATGCCGCCATTCCCGCAACCCCTCATGTGCAGCTTCAACGTGCGTGGCTATTCGAGCTCCATCGCCCTTGCAAATGGAGTGTGGAGACGGAGGCGGCCACGCGAAGGCTTGTACAATCTGATGATGAACTCCAGAGGTTGGTCTCCAATGTGGCCTTCCATCGGGGGAGGGGCGGCCGGTGGGGGCGCAATCAGAGCACCACCCCATCCTCCTGGGCCACGGGCACCACGACGACCACGACCTCGCCCCTCCCACCTCCTCTCGCGGCGGGCTCCACCCCCGCACCTTCGGACGGAGGAGGGAGACGCTGTCGAGCAGAAGTTCTCATCGCCGCCACTAGAGCAGCGCCGCGCCCCCGACCTCTCGCCATGGTGGGCAAGGACAGCTGCAGGAATGGAAGGAGAAGGATGTGTGGAAAAACGCCTTGCCCCATGTTCCCTTTTTATAGGCGAGCGGGACAGGGGGCTAGATTTTTCCATGAAGATAGCCGCCCTGTTCGTCTAGTCCAGCTCCTCCTCACCATTAACGGCTCGAGGAATCAAGGCCGACCCCCTGGACCAATCCGCGATGCTTGGCTTTCTGCCACGGCACTCATTCCTGCGCCCTTCACATCCACCACCAACTTTGCGCAGTGCATGCAATACATGTGGCGGAGGCGCTTGGAGCGGGAAAGATAATGGGGTGGCGGTTACCGCCCCGTGAACGTGGGACATGGGTACCCCACGGATCGTGTCTCATTATTTCTCCCACTACAAGTGGCGTTATGCGACGCGCGGGAGAACCGGAAACTGACCTAGCCTCAGGTTAATGAAGAAGCAAAGAAGATCTCAAAGGACAAGCAACTGCTACCCTCTTGCATGTGCACTGGATAGGGCCTACCCCGACGATGCCTGGCAGCGTGTTCGGGCCACGCACGGGGGCTCCTGTCGGTGCAACAAACCCTGGGTCTGTTGCCCAGACCGTGCACAGGCCTAAAAGAGCAAGGTTGCTACATCCAAGACGAGATCAAGTTGAAGAGATTCCTCTTTGAGGAATCAAAGGGCAGATCAAGAAGACCAAGACAAGCTAAATGAGCAAGACACCACTAAGGGAAAGCCTCCCTTGCCGGGCAGGCGAGCCTAGTGAGGTCGAGGTGGCCCCAAAGGCAAGCCTCAAGACCGTCCTGGCAGGCCTGCCGGGCGCTACGAAGGCAAATTACCCCGCCAAGGCTCCACCGCTCAACCTCACAGCGACGCAAGTCATCGATCGGTGCGGTGTCAAGCCCCCAAGTGATTAAGTGGCTATTATTTGGCACGTGGCAGCCACTTCCTATGGAAATCACCTCCAAATGACACCCGTCCAGAGACGTGACAAGCAGACAGACAAGAATGTGGCCGAGCAGCCCGGCAAGGCTTGCCGGGCATGCCATGATGTAACACTAAGTGGCGCATTTAATGCGCTCTGCTCTGTCTGCAGGGTTAGGTATGATAACACTGTTCGCTATCTAATCAGTATACAATGACTGATTTGCCACTATGGTGACCCCTTGATCTATAAAAGGAGCGCCATGGCAACGGCAGAAAGGATTTGGACCCTGGTACACTCGTACGCGCGTAGCTGCCCTCGCCCCGAGGCAACCCTGCCAGGCAAGAGCGTTGCGTTTCCACCATAACCCACCATCAAGCCACTAAAGTAGGAGTAGGGTTTTACGCCTCGCGGCGGCCCGAACCTGGGTAAAACTGCCCTTGTGATCTATGTCGTGCTGTGCTATGTTCTCCGCTCTTTGTGCAATGTGCTCATCCCCCCTGCCGAACCACAAAGGGGCTGATGGCCCCATAGGTGGCCGTTGTTTCCCACGACAATAGGTCCTTTTTCAGATCCTTCAACGCAGCCTCCTCTTCCGGAGTCCATTTTACTGGACCTGCCTTTTTCAATATCTTGAAAATGGCTGGGCCCGCTCGGAGGATCTTGAAATGAACCTACTCAGAGCAGTAACACAGTCGGCAAGGCATCGCACGTCCTTGACGGGTTTAGGCGCTTGAATCTGCTCAATAGCTTTGATCTTGTTGGGGTTTGCTTCTATTCCACTCTGAGACATAAATAACACGAGGAGTTTCCCGGATGGAACACCAAACACACACTTCTCAGGGTTAAGCTTCATGTTGATTTTGCGCAAGGTCGCAAACATTTCTTCCACGTCTTGTATGATGGTTGATTTGTCCTTCGTCTTGACCACTATATCATCCATATAAGCCTCCACATTTTTGTGCAGCTGCAGTTCAAAACCAATCTGGACTACTCTTTTAAATGTTGAACCGCCACCCTTTAGCCCGAAAGGCATACGCACGAAGCAGTATGTGCCACATGGAGTAATGAATGTTGTTTTTTCCTCATCTTCCTTGGCCATGAATATCTGATGGTATCCAGAATATGCATCAAGGAATGAGAGCAAATCACAGCCAGTAGTGGAGCCTACAATATGATCAATGCGCGGCAACGGCAAAGGATCGTTTGGGCATGCTTTATTGAGATCAGTGTAGTCAATACAAAGTCTCCATTTCCCATTCACCTCGCGCACTATCACTGGGTTTGCCAACCAAGTTGGATGTAGCACTTCTCTAACCAAACCAGCCGCTTCAAGTTTCTTGATTTCTTCTACTATAAACTATTGCCGTTCCAAAGCTTGCTTTCTGAACTTTTGCTTGACGAGCTGAGCATGGGGACAGACAACAAGGTGGTGCTCAATTACCTCCCTGGGAACACCGGGGATGTCAGATGGTTTCCATGCAAACAAATCAACATTCGCCCGCAGGAAGGCAACAAACGCGCTTTCCTATTTACTGTCAAGGGTGGCACTGACATTGATAGTACAGTTCCTCCCTTGCGAGCACCTTCTTCATTGCAAGTGGAGTGGCTTTGGATTTCTTACCGGCAGAGCTCTCCGGCAAGTCTTCGATAGGTGCGCTACACTCCGAGGAGCTGCGCTTCCCGGAATTCTCGCTAGATGTCTTGCCGGGCTTCTTGCTCTTCTTTTTCTTGGCGGGAGTTGTTTCCTTGGTGACTTCCGCTACAACAGCATCCCTATAAATCTTGTCAACGCATATGACTGCATCCTCATCTGAGTTGATGGAAATGACAACCATCGGCCCTGGCATCTTCAACGTGTTATAGGCATAATGAGACATCGCCATAAACTTGGCCAGAGCTGGGCAGCCAAGAATTCCATTAAAAAGCAAAGGGATCTTAACAACATCAAAAACTATTTTCTCTGTTCTGTAGTTTAGTTCCCCACCAAACGTCACTGGCAGTGTCATCTTCCCCTTGGGCTGGCTCCACCCTGCCTTGATTCCTTGAAATGTCCCCGTTTTCTCGAGCTCTTCGTCAGAAATTTGTAATCTCTCGATTACTTCTGGAGAGATCAAGTTCAAGCCAGCCCCATTGTCAACTAGCACTTTTGTGACCTTGAGGTTGCGAATTGTTGGTGAAACCAACAACAGCAAGCACCCGACTGCAGTTGTGCGATCAGGGTGGTCCATGATCGAAAATGATAGGCGTGTGTGACCACTTGAGGGGTTTCTGGACATCTGCAACTGGTTCTGCTGCATTGACTTCACGCGCCCAGTGTTTGAGCTGGCGGTGAGAGGAATGCAAAGATGCACCCCCGTCAATGCAAGTGGCTTCTGTTGCCTTCTGGAATTCATGTTCACTAGATTCATCATCATCTTCTTCCGCTTCACTCTCATCAACTTCTTCTTTCTTTTCGCGGCCTCTAGCAGGTTTCTCCTTCTGCTAGCTGGCCTTGCTGTGGCGCCCTCCTCGGCTACCGCGGCCCTTCTTGCCAGATCCATCAGCACCATCTTGGCCCTTCTCCTTGTCACGCTTCTCATACTGAGCTTTCTGCTTCTCGACTAGCTGTTCAACTTCTCGGCATTCCTGGAAATCGTGGCCTTTGGTATGATGAATCTTGTAGTATGGCTCGTCAGATTTGTCGGCCTTCTCGCCCACAGCGGCTACCTAGCAATCAGCGGATGCAACAGCTTCCTTGTCGGAGCTCTCTGTTTTGGTTTTCTTGGCAAGACTGGAGTTACCGGATCCTTCCACGGCCATAACTACCTTGCCCTTGCACTTCCTATTGCACATGCGGCCTTTCTTTTTTGGGGTGGCAGCGTCATCATCCTCAGAATCACCTTTTGCGCCAGCATCTTCCCCGAGAAGTCTTCTCCCCTCTTTAGTCAGTGTGCATTTGTCCGCCAACGTATAGAGCTCGTTGACGGTCTTTGGCAACCGTACGTTCATCTTTTCCATCATCTTTCGATTGCGCATGTTCGTGTGGAATGCGGCAATCACAGCTGCTGGGTGGACATCAGGTATGCTGCTATGCACAGGGCTAAACCTCTGTATGTACCTACGCAGATTTTCACCTTCTCTTTGTGGGATCACATGCAAGTCACTGGTTCGTCCTTGGCCTTTCTAGCCTCCGGTAAAGGCGCCAACAAACTCATTGCATAGATCTAACCACGAGGAGATAGAGTTCTCTGGCAAATACATCAACCAAGACCTCACATTAGGCTTGAGCACTAATGGAAAGTAGGTGGTGAGAATCTTTTGATCTCTCCCCCGGCAGCTTGAACGGCAATCGTGTAGATGCCCAAGAACTCTGCCGGGTTAAGTTTGTCATCGTACTTCTCTGGTACCTCTAGCTTGAACCCTCGGGCAGACGGTCAGCGGACTTGTCGCAGCTCACGTGTGAAAGCAGGGCACCAAACCTCGTAAGGTAGATACCCGCCAACAACGGGCACAAGCTCATCAATGACTGGTCCGTTGCGCTTGTCGGATTGATGGCGCGCTTCTCAATGCCGTTCGATGGTACTGCGGGCATCTTCTGCTCTCCTATCTTACAACACTTGGCATTGATCCTGTTGTGTCTGCGGGTCTGAGGAAGCCATCGGCGCTTCGTCGTGCTCTACTGCCCATTGAGTTTGACGCAGCTGCTGACGCCGCTGCTGTTGGGGTTGCTGCCGTAGAGGCAACTGCACCATTGGTGCACCGCCTACAATAGGGCCATCAGTCTAAGCTAGTGGTGCTATTTGCAGACACCTTGAGGGCTCCACCTGCTAAAATTTGCTTGATTAATGCAAATGCAATCAAACTTTGGATAGTGGCTCTCCACTCATCCATCTTGTCTACCATTGGAGGGAAATTCAACAGCATCTGAGCTTGCACCATCGCTTGTGTTGCTGTCGCATGCAAGTTTGATAGTGAAGAGCGTGACGTTGCTTGACTCCTGGCAGAGCCAGTAGGAGCACCATTGCAGTCTTGCCGCCGTAATGTAGGCGCGGCAGTAGTACGTTGGCGCGATGGGAGTGGTGCCTGAGGATCTTGGACTTGATCGACATGTGTCTTGCCGTCCAGGCACTGCTGTGCATGCTAAGCAACGTCGCATGGAATCACGTGACGCCCATCTCGCGATTGCCGGCGTGGAAGCACAATCACCTATGGGGCAGGGGTGCCCCTTTATGGTTCGGCATGGGGACGGCCACGTTACACAAAGAGCAGAAGCAGTGAGGGACAACATGGTGATGGACTCTCTCTCTTATACCTAGGTTCGGGCCACTTTGCAGCGTAAAACCCTACTCCTACTTTGGTGGATTAATTTGGAGGTGGACAAAGGCTCGACACGCTCTGGGCCGGCAAGGGTGCCTCGTGGAGAGCAACATGAGCTTACAAATGCAGGGGGTCGAAGTGTTCGAACCCTTTGCTAGGTTGCCTCGGGCCTCCTTTCATAGGTTAAGAGGTGACCACAGTGGCAAAACAAATCATTTTGGGTGTGATTAGATAGCTAACCGTGCTATCATATCTAACTGTGGCAGTTAGGACAAAGTGCATTAAATGCACTACTAGGTGTCGTACCGAGGGCGAATCCCGACAAGCTTGTCGCGCTGCTCATCTGCCTCTTCTTATCAGCTTGACATGCGTGATGGACGGGTGTCGATAAAGCTAATATTTTCTCCTTGATGCTGCCACGTGCTTGAGAGGATCCACCTGGTTGCTTAACACCTTGACACCACACAGATTAGTCACTTGGGTGCAGTGAGGTGGAGCGGTGGCATCTTGGTGGAGGTTCCTTATTGAAGGAGCTTGGCGGGGTTTGATCTTGGCAGCCCTGGCAGGCCTGCTGGGGCGAATCTGGACTTGCCCCTGGGACGGCCTCGACCTAGCCAGGCTCTCCTGCCCGGCAATGGAGGTCTTCCCAAGGTGGCCTCCTGCCATCTTGTTCTTCTTAATGGTCTCATTGATCTCACGAAGAGCAGCTTTTCTGGCTTGTCCTTGTGTCATGCATTGGTGCTGGAGGCATGATTGTCAGCACGCCTGTGCATGAGCTCGGTTGACAAATGCGAATGTTTGTTGCACCAACAGGAGCCCCCAGGGCCGGCCCACATGTGCTACCAGACATCGTTGGGGTAGGCCCTAACAATCTACAGGTGGGCATCCTGACCAAGCTGCGGCTGGATCCAGGTTTCTGAGATCTTCTTTGCTTCTTCATTAACCTGAAATGGAATCAATTCCCGGGTTTCCAGTGAGTCGTGCGGTGTCGAACGACGTGGGGCCACCCACGTAATTTGTCGAGGGATGCCCACGTTCACGGGAGGTTTGATTGAAGCGTTTGCATGGTTTGGGGAGTGAGGGAGTCCTGGATTAGGGGGTCCTCGGGGGTCCGGACTATTCGATATGGGCCGGACTGATGGGCCATGAAGATAAAGTAGAAGACTATCCCGCGTGTCCGGGCAGGACTACCATATGCGTGGGTGGCAAGTTTTGTGTCCGATTGTGTTATTTCCTTCCTCTGCGAACTGACTCTTTACAACCCTAGGCCCCTCCAGTGTGTATATACACCGGGGGGTTTAGTCTGTAGAGGCTATCAGAATAATCATAGGCTAGACAGCTAGGGTTTAGCCATTATGATCTCGAGGTAGATCAACTCTTGTAACCCCTATACTCATCGAATACAAGCAAGTAGGACGCAGGGTTTTACCTCCATTAAGAGGTCCCGAACCTGGGTAAACATCGTTTCCCCATTGTCCATTGTTACCATCGATCCTTAGACACACAGCTTGGGACCCCCTACCCGAGATCTGCCGGTTTTGACACCGACATTGGTGCTTTCATTGAGAGTTCCGTTGTGTTGTCGACAGAAGGATCGATGGCTCACCTTGTCATCGACGACGATGCTGTTTCCGGGGAGACTTTTCTCCCTGGTCAACTCTTTTATGTTTGGCGGCTTCGTACTACGTGCCAACTCAACCGGTCACCTTGAGCAGGTCGACAGCTACGCCCCTGGTCACCAAATCAGGTTTGGAAGTTTGAACTACATCGCCGATATCCGAGGAGATCTGATCTTCGAGGGGTTCACAGCCTCGGCCACCGCTCCCCACCCATACAAAGAAGGCCCTTCGGATCCGCTATCAGATCCCGTCCAGGGATCGACTATCATGCCCGCCCTGGCCTTACATCCGGAGCGGAACACTTCGTCCGAAGACGGGGGGGGGGGGGGGTGAACCCCGCCGGAGTCTCTCCCATTATGGAGCTTCTAGCCGGAGACCCAGATGCAACCATGCCGTCGGCGGACCCGAAGTCAAACGGGACTCTCCCCGTCATCGGGAAGCCGGATTCGCCTCTGGACGTCAACTCCGAACTCTCGAGGTCTGCGTCTATTGGGCTCAGTCAAGTGGTTATTACCGAACCTAGCTCCGAGATCCTCAGACGCCTGTCCAGCTTTCACTCTTAAATGAAACACTGGACCTAATGCAATCTCTCGCCATCACAGAAGTATCACCTCCGAACTACGCCCAGCTTGAACTGGGGGCTGAGAGTATGGAATTTTGCGTCCCACCCACCACCCACTTAATAGCCAATGTCGAGGATTTAACCGACATGCTAGATTATGCCTCCGAAGACATCGATGGCATAGACGACGATGTCAGAGTTGAACCAGGCCAAAACCCGCCCACCACTGGGCATTGGACAACCACTTCTACTTATGATGTATACATGGTGGACACGCCTAAAAAGAAGGACGATGATGGCACTCAAGATCCAGATGAGGAGAAGCCCGTCGACGAACCAGCAAAACGCCGGCGCCAGCGGCGCCGCTCATGATCATGTCGGGCAAGGGAAAGCAATACCGGCACCAGAGATAATGACACTCTGGACAACGCCGAAGACTCAGACCACCCTGTTGAGCCTGCGTTCGAGCAGGATGAGAGGGAAGAGGGTCAAGTCAACCCCGACAAACTTGCCGATCACGGGGATTCGGAAGATTGTAACTACTTACCTGTCTCCGAAGAGGATATTAGCCTCGGTGATGAAGATTTCATCGTCCCAGAGGAAACCCTTGAACAAGAATGCTTCAAGTGACGGCTGATCACCACTGCACAGAGCCTGAAAAGGAAACAGCAGCAGATTCAAGCCGAACATGATACGCTCAATGACAGATGGACTAAGGTCCTGGCCGCCCAAGAGGGATACGGCTTTGAGCGCCAACCAAAGAGCTATCCTAAGCGCAGGCTACTACCACAATTTGACGAGGAGGCCTTTGAGCCAATACCATCAAAATACAATCATGCCGATCAACCTTACCGACCACCACGTGGACAGGACAAAACGGCCAATTATGCCAAACATCAGCCCGCGCCCCCTCGCCGTAGAGGCAAGGAGACAGCGGCTCCGGGCTACATGTACGACCTACGTCAGGACCTGACCAATGGAGCCGACCAGACCAGATCAATCTATAGATCAAGAGGACGTGCTCCAGCACGAGATAGCGGCCACCAGGCCTGGAACGACAAACATAACCAAATCCGGGGTCAGCCCTGAATACAGATGTCATCCAAACTCTGTCGCGATGTCGCCCGGTATAGAGCTGCCGCACACCCCATGTGCTTTACCGATGAGGTAATGCAGCACCAGTTTTCGGTAGGCTTTAAACCCGTAAACATCGAGCCATACGATGGAACGATAAATCCCGCTGTATGGATTGAAGATTTTCTTCTCCATATTCACATGGCTCGCGGAGACGATCTCCACGCCATTAAATACATCCCTCTAAAGCTGAAAGGACCAGCACGGCACTGGTTGAACAGCCTCCCAGAGAACTCCATTGGAAGCTGGTAAGAGGATACTTTTCGGGACAACTTTCAGGGCACTTATGTCCGGCCACCGGATGCTGATGACCTGAGTCACATAATTCAGCAACCCGGAGAGTCCGCTCGCAAACTTTGGCATCGGTTCTTAATTAAAAAGAACCAAATCGTGGACTGTCCGAACACCGAGGCCTTAGCGGCATTTAAGCACAGCGTCCGTGATGAATGTCTCGCCCGACACCTTGGTCAGGAAAAGCCAAAGACCATGGCAGCTCTTACTGCACTCATGACCCGCTTCTGTGCGGGTGAAGATAGCTGGTTGTCTCGTAGAAGCAACAGTACCTGTGACCTCGGCACTTCTAAGGCCCGGGACGGCAATGGAAGGCCATGATGCAGCAAAAAAAAGCGCCGGAACAACAACGAAGAAACAGAGGATACGGCGGTAAACGCCGGATTCAGTGGCTCTAAACCCGGTCAGTGGAAGAAGCCATTCAAAGGTACTAGGGATGGTCCATCCAACTTGGACAAGATATTGGATCGACCCTACCAGATTCATGGCACCCCTGACAAGCCTGCCAACCACACCAACAAAAACTGCTGGGTTTTCAAACAGGTCGGTAAATTAAACACCGAACATAAGGGGAAAGGACCTCCAAGCGAGGACGATGATGAGCCTCGCCCACCGCGCACCGGGGGACAGAAACAGTTTCCCCTGAGGTAAAAACGGTGAACATGATCTACGTCACCCACATCCCCAAGAGGGAGCGCAAACGCGCGTTAAGGGACGTCTACGCCGTAGAGCCTGTAGCCGCAAAATTCAACCCATGGTCGGCTTGTCCGATCACCTTTGATCGCAGGGACCACCCAACCAGTATCCGTTATGGAGGTTCGGCGGCCCTGGTACTCGATCCTATCATTGACGGATACCATGTTACTAGAGTCCTTATGGACGGCGGCAGCAGCCTCAACTTGCTCTACCAGGATACTGTCCGTAAGATGGGTGTCGACCCGTCAAGAATCAAACCTAGCAACACTACCTTTAAAGGAGTGATACCTGGCGTGGAGGCCCGCTGCACGGGCTCCTTAACACTAGAAGTCGTATTCGGCTCTCCAGATAACTTCCGAAGCAAAGACTTGATCTTCGACACCGTCCCTTTTCGCAGTGGTTATCATGCACTGCTCGAACGAACGGCCTTCGCTCACTTAAATGCGGTCCCGCACTATGCTTATCTGAAGCTCAAAATGCCTGGATCTCGTGGCATAATCACATTAAATGGAAATATGGAGCGCTCCCTCTGTACTGAGGAGCATACTGCGGCCCTAGCAGCCGAAGTACAGGGCAGCCTCATCAAGCCGGACAACCGATCGGTCATCAAGACCCACGACTCTGCTAAGCGAGTCCGATCCGCACTACAATGCGATAGCCTGGTGGAGCCGGAGCTTAAATAGTAGTTTAGCCTCCTCCGACGGCCCCATAAGGTTGCGGCATAAGTACCGCGTGTACATAACTACGCACTTAAAATACCTTGGGCAGCGCCAGAGGCACACTACGGAAAAGGTCCATAGTACGGTTTGACCCTATTTGGACCTCAACTATTTTTTCCACTATAGGTTCATTAAAAAACCTACCTGATCTACAGAGGCTCTTTTCCAGGACCCTCTTTCTTACAGACGACCATCACCTCCTCCTCTTAAAGGATTTCTCACCAAGGAGAAACAGCACAGACGTGCGGCAGGGCGCCATTGGGATCTTCAAACCACTACTTTTAGGCCTTGTTTAAACCTTTTCCTTGTGTAAAATTTTGGCATGTAAAATAGCATCGATATTTATGGCATTATCTGTAATAACATGGCTCGACGTACTCATCAGGGTATACAGGAAGCAGTTGATCACCACTTTTGTTTTGCAATCATTTATTTTTGTCATCTGTATGCCCTCCCTACTTCAGACTGCCACACGTGCTTTAGTCCGGCCTTAATACCGGGGGCTGTATTCGGTCCTGCACATTTCAAAGTTCGAACACCTATAGGGTACTCTTTGGTGTCCCGGATATTGCATTATATGCATCGGCTCCGAATCATGTCTTTGGTCTATAGTTGGGTTGCCCGGCTACTGTGCTTACCACCTTACGTTCTGCTCGTTCGGCTAAGGTAGTAAAGGCAGAACTACTGCGATTGTATTTCTGGTTCGTCCGGTCACGTACCTCAGTAGAGAAAGCTAAAAACTGACTGTCATGATAAGCGCGAGCCGGTCGGCGATTTGGCGACTTAGTTTTATACTACAAATCGTTAGCGATTCACTTCGTGTTATACGAGGGGCTGGTCTTCGTCCAGCCGCGTGGAAAAGGCACCGTAGTCCGGATAGCCGCACACGCACCAGGGGCTAGTACTTAGCTCCATAGTCAAACTCCTATGGCTAAGTGAAAGTAATAAAGCCGCATAGTCTGATTGCCTGGTTCACCATGTGGACACCTCCTTTACGGACCAAGAGGTTGGATAAAGTGTGGTCACGCGTTACACTGAACACCCCTGTAGCATCTACATGGGGGCTGAAGCCGACGACTGGCAACTTTTAGAAATAAAACAATAAACGGCCAGACAGGAGGAAAAATCGCTTGAAACAAAAGGCGCAAACATAGATATATAAACAGCATAGGTTCATCACATTGTTTGTACAACCCGAACACACTCAATCAAATATTACGTCCTTAGAGCATTGACCCTCTATCACTCGGGCTCCTTGTAGGACGTCATCGAAGTACCTCTCCAGCTTCCTGTGATCTTTGCCTTCGGGCGGGCCTGCGGTTGCCACTTCGGTGGCCTTCATCTTTGCCCATTGCATCTTGATGCGGGCGAAGGCCATCCGGGCACCCTCTATGCAGGTTGAGCGCTTCAATGCATCAATTCGAGGCCGCGCGTCGACAAGCCACTTCACCAAACCAAAGTAGCTACTAGGGATTGGCTCGTCCGGCCAGAGCTGGAATATCAGGTCCTTCATGGCCAAACCTGCCACCCTATGCAGCTCCGTCAGCTGCTTCAGCTGGTCGTTCAGAGGCGTCGGGTGTTCCGGCGTGAGAAATTGCGACCAGAACAGCTTCTCGGTTGAGTTCCCCTCCTGGGCTCGGAAGAACTGTGCGGCATCGGCGGCACTCCTCAAAAGATCCACAAACGTGCCTGGAGAACTCCATACTCGGGTGAGCAAGCAAACCTCTGACCTCCAAAGATACCCTACAAAAGAAAAGCCATACCAACAGCTATCTGCCTCGCCTGATGGATCTTTTCACGAGCACTCCGGGACTCGATCCGTGCCTCTTTGGCATCATGGAGAGCCTTGGCGAGCTCGGTCGACTGGTCCGAAGTCTTCTGCTCCAAAGTTTCGCATTTGCTGATGGCATCCTTCAGCTCCTGCTCTACTTCGGCCACCTGAGCTTCGTGTTGGCGGCGGGCATCTTCCTCGGTCTTCAGTTCGGCAGCCGCCTTGTCAAAGGCTGCCTTATTCGCCTCCGCCTCTTTTTTGGCCTGGGCAAGGGTGACTTTGAGGGTCTCGACCTTGGCTGCGCCAGCTGTGATTATAATCAAGGCATTTCATGAGTTAATCTTTAAATATGCATATCACTTCTAATATCTAAATAAACTTTTAACATTATACACATACCTTGCATCTCATCGAACTGCTTATTAATGCGGTCGAATTCCTCATCGGCCACCTGAAGCTTCCGATTGAGTTCGGAAACTTCTGCGGCCTGGGTGGTTGCCGCCAATAGGGAAGCCTTTTACAATAACAGCACAGCAGGTTAACTCTCCTGAATACTATATGGATCCTCTGTCCGGTTTCTTTTAACCAAACAGAGCCTTAGGGGCTACTGTCTGTACACAGGTATATTCCTCTATATGAAAAGTTTTTAGAACATAACGTCGCATACCTCAAAGCCTGTCAGTAGGCTGGTGAAGGCTTCGTTCAGTCCGCTCTTAGCAGACTAAACCTTCTCCACCACCGCACCCATCAGGGTGCGGTGCTCCGCCACGATGGAAGCACGATGCAGTGCTTCCTCCAGAGCGTTGGGCGCCTCTGGATTAGTGGAGGTCGCCGATGGAGCTGATGCTCCTCCACCCTCTTTCAAAGGGGGCTGCTTATCCAATCCCGGAGCCGTGTTGGTCTCCAGAATGGTGTCCGGCTGGGCCCCGGATTGTTGGGGGTCCCCACCATCGGTTGTCATAGGGGTCGCCTCCCCTAGGTCTTCGGCGACCGAGGTATTAACCTCGGGCGCTTTCTCGGTGGCCTCGTTCGCCCTCCCTCTGCCAAGAGAGGTCCTTCGGGACGACACCTCGGTGTCCTCCATGGTGATAGGCGAGGGGGCTCGCGGCGGCGTGTCACTCTTTGCCATTTCGGGTGGCAGAGAGTTCCCCTCCGATAATGGGGTTTGCGGAAGCTCATGGGGAGGGCTGAAAGGCGAATAACAAAAATAACTTATACAATAACAACAAGTAGACCGAAGATAAATGAGTAAGTTTCTGAATACTTATGATTCGGCCAGGGGCTTCACCCTGGGAGGTCTCTTGGGGACTAGTTCGGACTCTGAGTCCGAACTGTCCGGGAGGGTCACCTTCCCTCTCTTGGGCGCCTCGCCCTCCGGGTCTTCGGAGGCCGCCCTTTTCTTCTTTTTCTTCCCCTTATGTGGGGGGTCACTTTCCACCTCCTCCTCCTCTTCTTCCTCGTCTTCTTCATGGGAAGAGAGGGCTTCGGTCTCTCCGGACACTGCGTTCGAAGGACCTTTGTGACGGGGGCCGCTCTTGGCCTCCTTGCCCTTCTTCTTCTTGTCCTTCTTCTCCGGCGCTTGATAGGGCACCGGGACCAGCATCTCCGTTAGCTGGGGTGTGGCTGGGTTCTCAGGCAGCGGTGCCGGATAATTGATCCGCTTCGCCGTTGCCGTCCAGCCCTGTACGGAAGGCAGGCAAGGTAATCTACATTATATCTGAAGTATTGACCAGATAAGTCTTCAGAAAAGTTATGCTCACCGCTGAGGCCGGGTTCTCGATGTCGAGTCCGATGTCCTCGGTCTTCTTCGGCCACATTTTCTAGGCATTGAAGAGCTGCTTCCATATGTCTTCGTGCGTGGTGCCGAAGAAGTGCTTCAGGGTCCGTGGCTCCTCCGGATTGAACTCCCACATGGGGGAGGCCCGGAGTTGGCAGGGAAGAGTGCGGCGGAAGAGCATCACCTGAATCACGTTTGTGAGACCGGTGTTTGCACCTAACATGTTGGAGGTACGTTTTTGTAGCATCTGCACCTCCGGTTTGGACCCCCAATCAAGGCCCTTGGCGGTCCATGGGGTGAGTCTCGTGGGGGGTCCGGATCTGAACTCAGGCTTGGCCGCCCAGTTGGCGTCGCGGGGTTTGGTGATGTAGAACCACTCCTGTTGCCACACCTTGACTGTCTCCACAAATTCCCCTTTGGGCCAGACGACGTTGGGGAGCTTGCTTACCATGGCCCCGCCATAGTCCGCATGCTATCCGTCAACCACCTTCGGCTTCAGATTGAAGACCTTGAGCCACAGGCTGAAGTGTGGGGGGATGCAGAGAAGAGCCTCGCACACGACGATGAACGCTGATATGTGGAGGAAGGAATTTGGGGCTAGATCATGGAAATCTAACCCGTAGTAGAACATGTGGCCTCGAACGAAGGGGTGAAGGGGAAACCCTAGCCCTCAGAGGAAATGGGGGATGAACACGACCCTCTCACCAGGCTCCAGAGTAGGGATAACCTGATCTTTGTCAGGGAGCCTATGCGCAATATCCGCGGACAGATAGCCCGCGCTCCGAAGATCCTTGATGTCCTTCTCGATGACGGAGGAGGCTTCCCACTTGCCCTTGGAACCGGACCCAGCCATTGTTGGGGAGGGTGGCAGCGGTGGGAAAGATCGAAGTTGTGGGCGCTGGAGCTTGGAGGTTGGAAGAAAGGAGCTAGAAGAAGGCGTGGGGAAAAAGGAGGGATCTATATCCTCTTATAGACGGTGAAAATACCAAACGTCCCCTTCTCAAGCCATAAACCTCGCCTGTTCCCAACGATATCGTGCGCAAGGCGCGGTTGGGTTACCCAAACCACATTGATGAGAATCCCGTAATGGACGGGCATGATCTCTGTTTTGACAGGACGTGCCAATGAGGGCTAGGCCTCAAAACGCGAAACGGGAGGTGTGAAAACGGTTCAAAATGTTAAAGAGTCAAGTGTGATGCTTCGCCGAAAAAGTTGTCAGTAAAAGACACTTTTCCTATTTTGACATCTTGCCTTCGTGACTAAGGGTTGTACTAATTGTGCAGAGCTGGATACAGTTCCTCTATGCAGGAAACTGACTTAAAGTATTCAGGAGAAGGAACCCGCCTTGCAATGCCAAAGATAATTCGCGTGCCGAACACATCGTCATCGAAGACTGGTTTAGGGGCTACTGAGGGAGTCCTGGATTAGGGGGTCCTCGGGTGTCCGGACAATTCGATATGGGCCGGACTGATGGGCCGTGAAGATAAAGCAGAAGACTATCCCCTGTGTCCGGGCAGGACTCCCATATGCGTGGGTGGCAACTTTTGTGTCTGGTTGTGTTATTTCCTTCCTCTGCGAACCGACTCTGTACAACCCTAGGCCCCTCCGGTGTGTATATAAACCGGGGGGTTTAGTCTGTAGAGGCATCCGAATAATCATAGGCTAGACATCTAGGGTTTAGCCATTACGATCTCGAGGTAGATCAACTCTTCTAACCCCTATACTCATCGAATACAATCAAGTAGGATGTAGGGTTTTACCTCCATTAAGAGGGCCCGAACTTGGGTAAACATCGTGTCTCGATTGTCCATTGTTACCATCGATCCTTAGACACACAGCTTGGGAGCCCCTACCCGAGATCTGCCGGTTTTGACACCGACAGGGAGCTAACTGCCATTTTACCTATCCCACTACTGCTGTCGTTTCCGCCACGTACACTGCATGCATTGCACAAGGTTGGTGGCGGATGCGCAAGGCGCAGGAATGAGTGCCACTGCAAAAAGCACGGCACCACAGATAGGCGCAGGAGGGCGGTCGACGATTTTGGGCATCCTTAGTGACGCAGATGAACCGGATTGGTGAAGCGGGGTGGTTGCCACAGGATGGTGTGGAGACAGCCCCCTGCCACGCTCCGCTATAAAAAGGGAGCGTAGAGGTGAACGGAAGGGCTCACCCACGCATCTTCTTCTTCTTCTCATGCCCTTCTCCCACTATGGTGAGGGGAAGAGGGCGCGCTCGAGCTCCGGCAGCGGCGACAAGGGCCTCCTCTCGGCACCGCATCTCTGCCCCAGCTGAGGACGCAGGAGCAGGATCCAGTGCGTGAGGCGAAGCTGTGGGACGTGGTCATGGCCGGCACGGTACTCGGGGCCGAGAAGGATGCGGTAGCACTCCTGTCGCTCCTCCCCCAGCCGATCTAGCCCCAATAGAGGGTCATGTTGGAGATACGCCACTGGAGTTCATCATCAGGCTGTGCGAGCCCCCGCGCAGCCGTCTTCGGCTTCTTCGCCCTTTTTGCAAGGGTGATGGAGGTTGAACAGCCACACTGGTTGAAGCTGCACATGAGAGGTTGCTGTAATGGAAACATGCGAGTGGACATCGAGTTCGTCGCACCTCATGTCATGCTTCTCCGACGTGGCTGGAAAACTTTCGCACATGCCCACAACTTGGCGAAGGGGCACATTCTTCATTTTAAGTTAATGGAGGCTGATCTGTTCTCCATCAAGGTCTTCGGGTGTTCGGGTGCTCGCTTAGGGTGCTGCGCGGAGAGCTCGACCGATGACAAAAGCTCCTCCTCGAGCGACAGCGATGAAGAGGACACTGACGGCAAAGACGGCGGCACCGAGCGGGAGGACGGTGGCTCGAACTCTAGCTGAGCATTGGTTGCACCGTCACCGTCAGCTAGGCGCCAGCAGCACCGCCATCTGTAGCCGGACCCCCGGCAGAGCGATTTGCCGGGGGGGGGGGGAGCTGGCCTGGTCGACTCCGCTTCCACCAGCTGGACCCCGGCAGGCTACCTCATGGACTCTGGCTTCGTCTTCCCTGCCGATGTCCCTTTTGCCGTGTTCCTCTAATCCTGGCGGTGGTGACCAGGGCATCGCCTAGCCACTCCTTTTGCCCTCTTTCCTTCTCGACGCAACTCCTAGGAGGAGAGGGACAAGAAAGGCATTACGGGGCACTTATCTTTTTATTCATATCAAAAGATGTAGGCATTTGCCAAATTTTAGTTTAAATTATGTAATCCTCTATCCATGCTTGTATCATGTATCATTCCTACTTGTTTATATGCGTATTAATGAAAAAAGGAATGCCTGCCTGGCACTTGTGAATGTATCATATCCATGCTGAGGTATGATCCCTCAATACTTTCAAGTAAACAAGGTTCCCAGGCAAGACACCTTGCCGGCCCCTTCCATTACTGCTACAGAACCCTGCCTGACGGGTTAAGAGCGTGGATGGAAACTTGCCCCTGGTTCGTCTCCCCCCAAATGCTACTGCGACCAACCTAACTGAAGAAATTTTCAAATCAAAGGATGGGAGCATAGATGTTGGGACCGACAAGGTTTTACTATGCACAAGCTTTTCATACAGGAACACATTGTGGATGGCAAGGGGAACTTATCTGTGTTTGTTGTCCTTCTTATCGCTCCCGATAAGGAGGGAGTTGTCGGGGATCAATATGCTAGCTCGTTCTCACTTCTTCCTGTTGGAGAGTTCATCCGTGGTGGGGGCCCGCTGTTAGTGCAGGGGAGAAAACAACAGCATATGATCCTCCTTAAAGGATTAGTCATCATAGCAAAATCATACTTAAGTAAACATGCATCCAAGTTTTGTGCCAGCGCTTCGTTTTATTATCTTTGCACAGGGTCTTCGCCTAGCTTTGTACAAAGGGTTACAAGTCCAGGGGACTATGCTTGTACAAAATACCACGCCTTACAGGTAGAACTTACGAAGATGCTCAATATTCCATGAGTTTTGCATTGGGATGCCATCTTCGGTCTCCAAACAGACTATGCCAGGTCTGGTGACACGTACGACCCGGTAAGGGCCTTCCCACTTCGGTGTCAACTTGTTTGAACCCTTGGTGGACTGAACGTGCCTTAGGACAAGGTCACCTTCCTCAAGGCTTCAGGCGTGAACCCTGTGGCTATGGTAGCGACGCAGGGCTTGATGGTATCATGCAGCACGTACAGCCGCCCAGAGACGGTCCTCCTCGAGGAGCATGGCATCGTCATGCCGTAGCTGCCCTTGCGCTACTTCATCGTAGGCAAGTACCCGAGGCGACCCATATATGAGTTCTGTGGGGAGCACTGCTTCTGCCCCATACACCAGGGAGAAGGGAGTCTAGCTAGTAGCTCGATTTGGTGTCGTTCTGATTGACCAAAGAACCACCGGCAACTCATCAATCTAGCGCCTACCGCATTTTCGCAGTCTATCAAATGTTCTTGTCTTCAGCCCCTGCAACACTTCAGCGTTCATCCTCTCAGCCTGCCCGTTGCTCCTTGGATGGGCAATGGAGGCGAAAGAGACCTTGCTCCCAAGGCTCTGGATGTATTGCATGAAGGCGCGACTTGTAAACTGGATGCCATTGTCGGTGATTACCCTGTTGGGCACTCCAAAATGACACACCAGTCCCTTGAAGAACTTGATAGCTGACTGCGCTGGCACCTTTCTCACTGGTTCCACTTTGGGCCACTTTGTAAACTTGTCAACTGCAAAGTACAAGAATTCAAAGCCCCCCGTAGCACGGTGAAAGGGGCCCAGGATGTCAAGACCCCAGGCTGCGAAAGGCCAGGACAAAGGGATGGTCTGCAAGGCTTGAGCTGGCTGATGGATATTCTTGGAGTGGAACTGGTAGATCTCACACTTGGTGACGAGCTCAGTTGCATCTCGGAGGGCAGTGGACCAGTAGAATCCTTACCGGAAAGCTCTCCTGACAAGTGTTCTTGATCCCAAATGTGAGCCACACGCGCCTCCATGTATCTCTGCCAACAGCTCTAGTCCATCCTCTCGACTGATGCACATCAACTTCACGCCGTTCTGCCTCTTTCTGTATAGAATGTTGTCCACAAACTGGCACATACTTGACAGCCGGGCTACTTTCTCAGATTGCTTTGGATCGTCGGGAAGTTCTCCAGTTTGCAAGAATTGGACTATGTGTTGTGCCCATACCGGAGCCTGGGGCTCGATGATAAGGACCAAAGGCATCTCTTCAGTTGTGGGAGCATTCTCTTCAGCGGCAAGAACCTGGGACTCTGCTGGAGGGTGTGGCTCCCCATCCAGCACATGATCTCCTCTGGCAGCCTTTTCACCAGCGGCTCCAGGGAGTTCTGCCGGGAAATGCTTGCCAATGTTGAGCTTCCTTCTTTTTTTGGCCAAGGCTGATGGACAAACTGTTGGTTGGGTGAGGTGGAGCACAAAAGTGCTTGGTAACACAGGAAGCTTCTGTGCGGCGCACTTCGACAGGTGATCAGGGATGCTGTTTTCCGCAAGGGGTACGTGCTCTGTTTGCAGCCCATCGAAATGCTCTTCCAGCTTTCTCACCTCTTCCACATAGGCTTCCATCAGTGGGCTCTGATAATCTTTGTTCACCTGCTTCACGACAAGCTGGGAGTCGCCACGTATGATTAAGTTCTTGATCCCTAATTTGACAGCAATCCAGAGCCCGGCAAGGAGACCTTCATATTTTGCCGTGTTGTTGGTGGCGTCTTCCCTGGGGAAATGCATTTGGACAACGTACTTGAGGTGTTCTCCGGTAGGCACAATGAGTAACACTCCTGCGCCAGCACCTTGGAGCGAGAAAGCATCGTCAAAGTATATGATCCATTCCTTCGGGGCCTCCTTGCCGGGGAGGACAGTTTCCACAAGTTCTTCATCTAGAGTTGGCATCCATTCTGCTATGAACTCTGCTAATGCTCTACTTTGGATAGTCGTTGTGCTTTCAAACTTCAAGGCAAAACTCGACAGCTCCAGAGCCCATTCTACTATCCTGCTGGTGGCCTTGGGGTTCCTCAAGATACGCTGTAGTGGGAGGCGAGTCACAACAGTGATCTCGTGTGCTTGAAAGTAATGGCGTAGCTTCCTCGAGGCCATGAGAAGGCCGAAGATCAGCTTTTGGAACCCAGAGTACCTTGATCTAGCCCCCTGCAAGAGGGAGCAAATAATGTAAACTGGTCGCTGCACCATTTTCTTCCTTGCCACCCCCTCCTGTTCGTCAGCGCTGATCTGTGGCCCCCCACGTCGCCGTCGGCAGGCCTTGCCAGGGATGAAGCTGGCCCAACACCGGCCGAATCTGTTCCAGTAGATTCTCCGCTATCCACTTCCCCCTGTGCTACCAAGGCTGCACTAACCACTTGATTCGTTGCTGCCAGGTATAGCAGCAACGACTCTTGTGGCATGGGTGCGACCAAGGTTGGAAAGGAGAAAAGGTAAGCTTTCAAATCCTCCGGCGCAGCCTCGGCATCAGGAGTCCATGTTACTGGACCAACCTTCTTCAAGATTTAGAAGAACGGCAAGGCGCGCTCAGTGGATTTAGAGATGAACCTGCTCAGTGCAGCTACACAGCCAGTCAAGCGTCTCACATCTTTGACTATATTCGGGGCTTGGATTTTCTATATTGCTTTGATCTTGTCGGGGTTGGCTTCTATCCCTCGCTGAGAGACAAAGAACCCAAGAAGCTTGCCGGACGGAACTCCAAACACGCATTTATCCAGATTAAGCTTCAAGTTCATCTTCCGCAAATTTGCAAAGGCTTCTTCTAAATCCTCTATGAGTGAAGATTTGTTTTTGGTTTTAACCACAATATCATCCATGTATGCTTCAATATTCCTGTAGAATTGTGGCTCAAACCCAATCTACAAGGCCCTTGCGAACATAGAACCAGCATTCTTCAGCCCGAAGGGCATACGCACAAAGAGTATGTGCCACATGCGATGATGAAGGTGGTCTTTTCTTCATCTTCTTTGGCCATGAAGATTTGGTGGTACCCAGAGTATGCGTCCAAAAAGGAAAGCAAATCACATCCAGAGGTGGAAACAATGATTTGATCGATGCGCGGCAAGGGGAAGGGATCCTTCAGACAGGCCTTGTTTAGGTCAGTCAAGTCAATGCAAAGCCTCCACTTCCCATTATCCTTGTGCACCACCACTGGATTAGCTAACCAAGTTGGATGCAGTACTCCTCAGACCAAACCTGCAGCTTCTAGCTTCTTGATATCCTCAATAAAGAACTATTGTCTCTCCAGGGCGTGCTTCCTGACTTTTTTCTTGACGGGGCGGGCATGAGGACTGACAGCAAGGTGGTGCTCGATTACCCCCCTGGGAACACAGCGGATATCAGATGGTTGCCAGGGAAACACATCGACATTCTCCCGCAGGAAGGTAACAAGCGCACTTTCCTATTTGTCACCAAGGGTAGCACTAATGGTGAAAGTACTATCAGTGACATCCTGTTGTGCTAGAACTTTCTTGGTTTCCGGGGGGCAGCCTTGGATCTCTTGCTTGTTGAACTTTCCTGCAAGCCGCTGCCAGCTACAGCATACTTTGAAGAGATGCGCTTCGCGGAGTCCTTAACGGAGTCCTTGCCGGTTTCCTTGTCTTTCTTTTCCTTCTTGGCGGGAGCTGGGGCCCCTATGGCCTCTGCTGCAAGAGCATCTCTATACATTTCATCCATGCAGATAACTGCATCTCTCTTGTCCGATGGGATGGTGATGACTCCCATAGGACCAGGCATCTTTAAAGTGTTATAGGCGTAGTGGGACGCCGCCATGAACATGGCCAGAGCTGGCCGACCAAGAATCCCGTTGAATGGCAGGGGATGTTCAACAACATTGAGCACAATCTTCTTTGTGCTCAAGTTTATTTCCCCTCCAAATGTTACCGGCAAGGTAATCTTTCCCTTCGGCTGGCTCATTCTTTGGTTGATTCCTTGGAAAGTGTCGGTCTTCTTCAAATCCTCATCTGGAATCTGGAGTTTCTTCAGCACACCCGGAGAAATCAAATTCAAGCTGCCCTGCCGTCAACCGATATCTTAGTGACCTTGAGGTTGCGGATTGTTGGTGAGACCAAAAATGGCAAACTTCCTATCGCAGTATTGCGGTCTGTATGATCCTCTATGTCAAATATGATGGGCGTGCGGGACCACTTGAGCAGTTCTCGAGTGCCTGCTACTGGTTCTGCTGCATTAACCTCACGTGCCCACTGCTTGAGTTGGCGGTGAGAGGAATGAAAAGATGCACCCCCGTCATTGCACATTGCCTTAGTAGCCTTCTTGAACTCAAGTTCATTGGTTTCATCATCTTCCTCTTCGTTGTCATCTCCATTTTCTTTCCTTTCACGGCCTCTGGCGGGTTTTTCTTTCTGCTGATCAGGCTTGCCGCGGTATCCATTACGACCACCACTGCCCTTCCCGCCAGTACCATTCTGGTTTCTCTCCTTGTCGCGCCTTTCATACTCAACTTTCTGTTTCTCCGCCAACTGCTCGACCTGCTTGTAGTCTTGGAGATCATGACCCTTGGCCCTATGGATCTTGCAGTATGGCCCGTAGGACTTGCCAGTTTTCTTAGCAGCCGCTGCCGCCCGGCAATCAACGCACATGGCGACTTCCTTGTCGGGTGTCTCAACTTTTGCCTTCTTGCCGGTACTGAGATCACCAGCACTCTCAACGGCCATCGCTACCTTCTCCTTTCGCTTCTTGTTGCGTTTCTTGTTCTTCTTCCTGGGGGCAGTAGTGTCGTCGTCGTCCTCTGAATCAACTTCGACGCCAACTTCTTCCCTAGGAAGTCTTCTCCCTTCTTCAGCACAAGCACATTTATCTGCCAATGTGTAGAGTTCACTGACAGTCTTGGGCAACCGAACATTCATCTTTGCCCGCATTCGCGGTTGCGCACATTCGTATGAAATGCAGCAATCACAGCTGCCAAGTGTATCTTTAGAATGTTGCGGTGCACTCGGCTGAACCTTTGCAGATACTTGTGCAAACTCTCCCCCTCTTTCTGCAGAAGGGTTTGCAAATCACTAGGCTGCCCTGGTTCTTCATGGCCGTCCGTGAAGGTGCCTACAAACTCGTTGCACAGGTCGGCCTAGGAAGAAATCGAATCCTTCGGCAGGTGCATCAGCCAGGACCTCACGTTTGGCTTGAGGGCCAGTGGGAAGTAGTTGGCAAGCACCTTTTCGTCCTTTCCCCCGGCGGCTTGCACGACAATGATGTAGATGCCCAAAAACTCTGTCGGGTTCAGTTTTCCATCATACTTCTCCGGCAGGTCACGCTTGAAGGTGCGAGATGATGGCCAGTGGACTTGCCGCAGCTCACGTGTGAAGGCCGGGCACCCTACCTCGTACGGCAGGTACCCGCCAGCACTGGGCGTGGGTTTGTCGACAATAGTCCCGTTGCGGCTGTCAAATTAATGACATGTCTCGCGACGCCGCACGATGGTGACGCGATCGTCTTCCTTCTTCCTTTCCCTCAACACTTGACATTGATCATGTCGGAGTTGCGGATCAGATGAGGCCATTGATGCCTCATCACGTTCATCATCGTCAGGTGGTCATTGAGTTCACCGTGGCTGCCCTTGGGAGAGCTTCCGCGGTGGGGACTGCACGGTGGGTGCGGTCCTTGTGCCTTGGCCACCTGTGGGAGTCGTCGGCGTCGCCTGCAGGCATCGCGACGATTCCACGCATTGTAGCTTGTTACCCTTAGCGAACCTGAGGAGACTTTGAATGGTAGCTCTCCATTCATCCATCCTGTCTGCTGCTGGCGGGAAGTCTAGCAGCAACTGAGCTTTCGCTACCGCTTCAGCCGCCATTTTTGGCATGGCGTGGGAGGCAGAGCGCAATGCAGCTCGACTTCTGGACGAATTAGAACGAGCACCGTCGGGCTCTCGCCGCCTCAGACCAGTTGCCAGAGGGACTTGTTGCGGCTGAAGCTGTTCTTGTTGACCGGGCTCTTGGTTAGCCGGGCCCTTCCCGTGCGGGCGCGGTGGCTGGTGGTTGATGGCGCCGCTTGGGGTGTTGTTGCGCTCACCCGACGCGGGACAGAGCGCACATCGGGCGGCCCTGCCAATGGGCCTCGGTCCGCACTGGAGCGGGCGTCGACGTCATGTTGGTTGAGCACAACAGTGGGATGAGCAGGAGGAAGTTATGCGCCTTCGTGACCCGTACCAGCGGGAGCTTGATCGGCGGCATGCTGAAGAGGCTGGGTTACGAACGCGGCCCCTACCCCAACCGCTGCAGGGGTGTCAGTAGCACTGCCCGCCTCGCCGGCTCCGTCCGCCACAGCCGCGGCGCCCGTGGCGCCCGCAGCCACGGGTAACGAAGCCTTCAAGGAGGAAGTATGCGCTCCGGCTCCTCTCTTCTTCTTGGGAGCCATGGATGATGAAGATTGACGAAGATTGACGAGCTGGCCACTGCTTCAGGTTCGCACAAGCGACGCCCCTTACCTGGAGCACCAAAGATGTCGGCATGGAAGCACGATCACCTATGGGGCAGGGGTTCCCCTTTGTGGTTCGGCATGGGACGACCGCGTTGCACAAAGAGCAGAAGCAGTGTGGGACAGCACGGTGATGGACTCTCTCTTTTACCCAGGTTCGGGCCGCTTTGTAGCGTAAAACCCTACTCCTACTTTGGTGGATTAATTTGGAGGTGGACGAAGGCTCGACGCACTCTGACCCGGCAAGGGTGCCTCGGGGAGAGCAACGTGAGCCTACAAATGCAGGGGGTCGAAGTGTTCGAACCCTTTGCTAGGTTGCCTCGGGCCTCCTTTTATAGGTTAAGGGGTGACCATAGTGGCAAAACAGTAATTTTGGGTGTGATTAGATAGCTAACAGTGCTATCATACCTAACTCTGGTAGTTAGGACAAATTGCATTAAATGCACTGCTAGGTGTCGTGCCGAGGGCAAATCCCAACAAGCTTCTCGCGCCGCTCATCTGCCTCTTCTTATCAGCTTGACACGCCTCCTGGATGGCTATCAATAAAGCTAATATTTTGTCCTTGATGCTGCCACGTGCTTGAGAGGATCCACCTGGTTGCTTAACACCTTGACACCGCACAGACTAGCGACTTGGGTGTGGTGAGGTGGAGCGGTGGCGTCTTGGTGGAGGTTCATTGTTGAAGGAGCTTGGCGGGGTTTAATCTTGGCAGCCCCGGCAGGCCTGCCGGGGCGAATCTGGACTTGCCCCTGGGGCGGCCTCGACCTTGCCAGGCTCTCCTGCCCGGCAAGGGAGGCCTTCCCAAGGTGGCCTCCTGCCATCTCGTTCTTCTTAATGCTCTCCTTGATCTAACGAAGAGCGGCTTTTCTGGCTTGTCCTTGTATGATGCATTGGTGCTGGAGGCATGATCGTCAGCACGCATGTGCACCAGCTTGGTCGACAAACGCGAATGTTTGTTGAACTGACAGCGATGGACGCAACATGTGCTTCGATGTTGTTTCCCTTTCCACTACTGTCGTCATTGCAGCAGGTGGATCTCGACTCGCATCGGATCGGGTGATGTTGCTCCGATGGCCGCGCTCACCGGTGCGCCTGGGGAGTGGATGTTGCGCGTCTGCACTACCCACGACATTCTTGTTGTCGTCGCCAGAGGGCCGAGGAAGATGGCCGCCTCCAATGCCTCCACCTCCTGTCCCCGCCGTGGTGGGCACGACGACCGCGCCTCCTGTGCCAGTCATGTCAACCATGGTGTTCGCACCGTCCGCGGCAGTGGCATCGCCTACACCGCCCGCAGACACGTGCGAGGGAGCTTTGGAAGTGGAAGGCTTTGTCGTCGTGGTGCCCTTCTTCTTGGGCGCCATTGATGATGAAAATGGTGATGAAGCTTGATGAAATCAACACGCCGTCCGCTGATTTAGGTTCACGCCAGTGATCCCCCTACCTGGCGGGCAAAAGATGTCAGTGTGGACGACCATCTATGGGACCATCAAGCCCCTTTGTGGCTCAGCTAGGGAGATGCACAAGACACAAAGAGCAAAACCAACAGAAGAGGTAGGGATCTTTACCCAGGTTTGGGCCACCGAGAGGTGTAAAACCCTACTCCTGCTTTCTATATTGGGTGTATATGTTGGAACACAAGCACAAGGAGCGCTACCCCGGCAGAGGTGTGAGAGGGAAGCAGCTACGCGTGTAGTTCTGCAAAGAGTCGATCCCTATAAACGTTGCACTGGCCCTCCTTTTATAGCTTAAGGGGTAACATAGTGGCAAAAAGGTAATTACATGATGATTATATAGCAAACAGTGCTATCATACCTAACTCTGCTAGTTAGGACAAAAAGCATTAAATGCGCCATTAGGTGTTGTGAGGAGGAGGAGGAGCCCCAGCAAGGTTGTGGCACCGCTTTCCTGGCTAACTCCTATTAGCTTGACACGCCATTTGGACGGGTGTCAATAAAGGTAAAAATCCTTCCAGCGTGCTGACACGTAGCCGACAAGCCTCACCTAACTGCCTGCGGGCTCGACACCTCACTCATCAGCGACTAGCTGCTTGATGAGGTGGAGCATTGGCAGTTGGCGGAAGCTTGCTGGGCCTTCGTCTTGCCGGCTCGGCCTTCTCGGCAAGGGTTGCTCCTGGAGTTGATCTTGATGCTTGTCTTGTTCTTCTTCTTCGCCAAGTTGATCAACTTGGTCTTGAATCTTGGTCTTCTTGATGCACTCCTTGATCCCTCAAGGAGCGGCTCCCTTGTCTTGATAATCTTTTTTATAATTTTAGTTGGCAGGGAAGCTGCTACTTGTCTGTGCATAGGCCAGGGTATAAAATACCCATGTTTTATACACCGACAACGGCAGAGATTTGTAGACTTTCTCGCGAGGGACTGTCCTGGCCATCGCATTGGACGAAGATGGAGCCATAGGTTACCAGGAGGGTGGCAAATCTGAGGGAGAAGAGAGGGAGGAGGGAGTGGTGAGAGTCAAGTCATGTGTATTTAGCAGGAGGTATTGAAAATTGAGCGCATCATTCAAAAGCCATGGAGGGAATGAAAACACTGGTGGGAGCGAAAATTCGGAGGGAAAGATAATTTTTTTGTCGTGTAGGCAAACACAATTTAGGGCTGATCCTAAGTATTCAAGTTGTTGTACCAAATAGGTGAGACAACCATTCGGGTTTTCTATCCATTTTCCACAATGAAAAATGATCCAGCAGAATTGTTGGTCAACAAAAAAGTACACTTCATCAAATTGTACTATTGTGGCCCTATTGGTGAGCTCAAAAAGCTTCTCAACAATTTGCAAATGTTTGGTTTGGCATCTACTTATGAATAGGTTTGATCCACCACAACGTGATGCATGATTCAATAGGAGAGGTTCGCAGTGAACGGGCTGTTACATTTTCCATGTGACATGAACAATAATTGAGCACAGATCATGTCTTTCATTCCATTGATTATCACAAATTTGACCTCACATACGTACTTTCCACGTGACAATGTGGACTCGGGGTTTAAAAATACATGATCATGTTGAATCATCTTGCGAGAATAACAGTTTCAAAGTCGCGCATAGAAGCTCTCCATAATGTACGAAGCACATTGTAGATGTATTGCCCACCCGCTCATGTCTCATATATCATTTGCTTGTACTTTGTCATCATGGGGGGTATACTTTCCATTTCATGATTTGACGGGAGAGTTTTGCGATGGGCCACCCTTTGCAATTTCCATGTGGCATGAACAATAATTGAGCACGAATCATGTCTTTCATTCCATTGATGATCACAAATTCGACCTCACATTCGAACTTGCCACGTGACGATGTGGACTCCGGGTTTACGAAGACATGATCATTTTTTAATCACCTTGCGAGAATAGCAGTTTCAAAGTCCCATAGAGGAGCTCTCTGTAATGTACGAACCACAATGTACATGTGTTGCCCACCTGCTCATGCCTCATATCTCATTTGCTTGTACCTGGTCACCATGTGGGGTATACTTTCCATTTCATGATTTGACTGGATAGTTTAGCAATGGTCCGCCCTCTACAATTCCATCTAGCACGAACCATAATTGAGCACGAATCAATTCTTTCATTCCATTGATGATCAAAAATACAACCTCACATTTTGAATCACCTTGCGATAATAGCAGTTTCAAAGTCTCCATGATGTAAGAACCACATTGTACATGTATTGCGCACGCGCTCATGTCGCATATCTCAGTTGCTTGTACTTTGTCACACGATTGTGGTCTTCTATCCATTTCATGATTTGACGGGAGAGGTTTGCGATGATTGGACCTTTATGTTTTCCATGTGTCATGAACAATATTGAGCACAGATCATGTCTGATTCAATTGATGATCACAAGTTCAACCTCACAGTTCAACTTGCCATGTGACGATGTGGGACATGGGGTTTACCAAGACATGATCATTTTGAATTACCTTGCGAGAATAGCTCTTTAAAATTCCTGCACATAATCGATTTTCTCTTCAATTATTCATTACAAATAAATAAATAAAAGAACATAGTTTGATTCACGGCCGTTGGGTGCATGATGTATGGCCTCTATGCCCCTGCCTCCTCGCCTTCCTTGGAACACTATGTACCACTAGAATGAGGATCGATGGCTCCTAATTTGCCTGCAGTCTCCTCTTCCTTCTCAATTAAGCTTCGACCGCATCGATAAGGAACACACAGAACAGTTACCACTGCTCCTCCCACTTTGTTGTCCCATCAGAAAACACCCTCGATTTCTCATCTAGTTTCCCCATTGTCACTCTTGATCTTGACTTCTTGAAGCACACGGTACTTCATCTGGTCTTTAAGAATCTGAATCTGCATGATGGAGTCTAGTGGGATCCTCTGTGAAGCTGTGAAGGTGAAGCTTAGGCTATTCATACACTTTCTAGCTAGTTTTTCATTTGTTTGGATGAATCAAACGCCCAAATCTGAATATTTCTGTGATTTCTTTATCATCTGTTTTACATGCATGTCAGGGAAAAAGACCTGCACGGGCGGTCGATGAAGTTGCAGAATACAGAATCAAGCGTCGTCGGTTCTTGGATCCTGAGGTACGCCCTCCGGTCCTTTTTAGTTCGTATATAAGATTTGTCTGAAGTCAAGCCTCGTAATGTTTGACCAACATTATAGAAAAAGATATCAACATTCACAATGTGAAATCGACATCATTAGATGCGTCATGACTTTAATTTTCATATCTTATATCTTTAGTATTGTAGATGTTGATATTTTTTCATATAAATATGGTCAAATTTTGTGAAGTTTGACTTCGAACAATTCTTATATGCAGAGTAAAAAGAACCGGAGGGATTATATTTATGTCGTAATCTTTCAGGATTTCTTCTTAGTGTTGTACCGCGTATCGCATAAATCCAGCCAAGGGCAACATGCATGATGATTAGGTTCCCCTTATTAGAAATTGAATGTACTGAATCTGAACTTCTACGTGATTTTGATGAAAATGTTATTTATTTGAATTTCAGTTGTATGATCGCTCCCCTGAAGTTCTTCGAATTGCATGTGCCATGAAGGTTCAGTTGGATCAGGAATATGCTACTGCTAACGATGTAGCCATGTTCACTGTCAAGAGCGGCCTATTTTCACCTACATTTGCTGTTGCATATGCTCTCCATAAGATTTTATGTCACTAGGACTTCAAGATAGTTGATCATGAAATCAAGGATGTTGTTCTGGTGAAATTCAAGTACCAAATAGATGTTTCATTGATTCATGGCTGCAACCTGAAGTTAGCAGAAGGCACCGAAGATAAAGCACTAATGATGGCAACCAAAGTTTCACACCTGATGCCACGTACCCCAGAATTGTACGACATCACCAGGACTGTCATAATGCCTATCCCTCGTAATGCTTTTGAGGATGAAGATGATGAAGATGCTGAAGGTGATGCTGGAGGTGCTGTTGCAGGGGATGGCGATGCTGGAGGTGCTGTTGCAGGGGTGGCAATGCTGGAGGTGCTCGAGCTGCTTGAACCCTAGTAATTATGCCTACTCTTTTATGGAACTAGTGATGTACAAGACTATGTTTATGTATATTTGTTTTCTGCCATGTCTGAACTTTTGTGATGTTCTATGTGCCAGAAAATGTGAAATTATGTGAAGCTTTAAGTGACACTATATGCGTGCACATTTAGATGCTTTATGAAACTTCAGATGTATGTCTAATTATATTAGGGAAAATTTAGTTTTTGCCACTCTTAATTTGTTGCCAATTTTACTTATGCCACTCTAAAATTTGACATTTCACTCTTGCCACTGTAGATTTGACAATGTATCACAATTCCCATTTTGTGGAAAAAGCAAAAGAATATTAATTTCATTTCTGCCATTAGTAGCTTTTGACTATGTATCACAATTGCCACTCTATATTTTTTTTTCCTTTTGCCATGAAATGTCAATTGTGATACATTAGAAAAACCTAAGAGTGGTAAAAGTGAAATGTCAAATTTCAGAGTGGCATGAGTATAATTGGCAATATCTAGAGTGGCAGAAACAAAAATTTCCCATTATATTATGTATTGTACATATAATTATGAAGCCAATGCCATATGGTTCACTAAATGTAGTGCCAATGGCATATGGTTCTCTAAATGTAATGCCTAAACACAAAAAAATCATTCACTGGTTTCTTTGAGCTATATTTTACCTCCAATTCGTTCACTGCCAACTAGGCCATAGAACCATGCGCCCAATGACATGTGGGCCAAGTCCGTACGAACAATCTCGTCACATTTTGTGAGAGAAAAACACCGTCCCTTCTTCCTCGCGCCGGCCACCTCGCAGTGTCCTCCACATTCACAACTCTTTTCACACACCCAAGGTCGCAGCTGAATGTCATCGTAGATTGCAGCCGCCTACAACATACAACCACCTTTTGCAACTCAGCCTAGCGCCGCCGGCTATCGACAACGACTAACACCGATATTGGGAATATTGTACTTTAGGCCAAGTTGGGAATATTTCCTACTTTACCAACACAGTATTGCTAAATTGGGATAAATGCAAACTACCATTCAACACTGATGTCAATCAGGGGCAGAACTAGTGGGGGTGCCATGCCACTGACGTCAATATGGAAATATTGCCTACTTTACCAACAAAGTACTACTCAATTGGGATAAACTAATGCTACTCCCTCCGTAAAGAAATATAAGAGTATTTAGATCACACCTTTAGTGAGCTAAACACTATTAATATTCCTTTATAGAGGGAGTAGCATGCACCGCTGATGTGAAACTGGAAACTATTGCTATATTACGCAAATTATTTTTGTACAGTTCAGCCACTACAACTCATATTTGCATAACTTCGTAAAAATAGACAAAAAGTTACTAGTCATCTAAAAGATCAGTTTTTGTTCTCATAGTGAGTAATACTTTGTCATTCACAACATAATAATATTAGCACATGGAAGTAAAGTTCATATTTGGTTAACAAATTTTCTCGTTTGTATTCATTAGGAGATCACTTTTTTTAATAGCTAATATTTTACATGTTCCTATATTTCTGACCAATATGAATAACACATTATGTCTTCATTGTTAATAAATATATCATGTCTTACTATTTTTCACACTACATCCGTGCTGAGCAAGAAACCGTGTGGTACAAAAGTTTTGCCTGTTCTTAGATGAAGACTCTGCTCTGTTCACATTGCACACAAGCCATGGATGTACGTTCCAAATTATGCTCAGTGCCGACAGTGAAGATCGCTCATATTTTCATCCGTTCTTGTGGAGAGAGCTTGCTACGCGTTACATACTGAAAGCTGGCACTAAATAGTCAGTGGATATAACACAACCTGAATTTATCATCCGTTTGTCAATACCATCTAAGATCCCTCGATGGACCAACAACCTAAGTTAGTTTTCTTTCAAATTACTGCTTGTTGAACTAGAACTTTGCAAAAATAATGCAACTCTCTGGACTTACTAATTAGTATTTTATTTTCATGCCGGGCTTGTTCAATATGTAGTGACAGAGATGGTGGTAACTCCTGCATCCAAATTTCACTGGAAAGACTTGAAGCATCTCATCAAATTTGTTAATAGAATCGACTCCCTTACTAAGCAGTTCCATGCTGGAGGCCAGGTGCGAATATGTGTGCCAGTGGTGCATATCTTGAAAAGGATGAATTGTGAAAGGATCGATATGGTTGACTAGAGGGGGGCGGGTGAATGGGCAACTACCAATTTTTAGCTTTTCTTAGCAAATTAGGTTTAGCAACAAATAGGTTGTCTAGATATGCAACTAGGTGAGCAACCTATATGATGCTAGCAATAACAACAACACAAGCATGTAGGATAAACAACACAAGTAAAGCTTGCACAAAGTAAATGTAAGAGATAACCACAAGTGGAATTGATGGAGACGAGGATGTGTTACCGAAGTTCTTTCCCTTTGAAGGGAAGTACGTCTCTATTAGAGTGCTGTGGAGGCACAATGCTCCCCAAGAAGCCACTAGGGCCACCGTATTCTCCTTACGCCCTCACACAATGCGAGATGCCATCATTCCACTAGTGGTGCCCTTGAAGGCGGCAATCGAACTTTACAAACAAGGTTGTGGTTCTTTGCACAGCTGAATTGGAGGTTCCCAATACCAGCACGAAGCTTCACCACAATGGAATGTGGCTCTGAGGTGACCTCAATCATCGAGGGTGCTCAAACACCCAAGAGTAACAAGATCCGCAAGGGATTAGTGGGGGGAATCAAATTTCTCTTGGTGGAAGTGTAGATCTAGGCCTTCTCAAGCAATCCCTAAAGAAGCAACAAGTTTGATTGGCTAGGGAGAGAGATCTGGCAAGAATGAGCTTGTGAGGAACAATGAAGCCTGGGGGAGGAAGAGGTAAGTCAACTTGGAGAAGATGACTCCCTTTTATAGTGGGGAATGAAATCCAACTGTCGGCGTACGACACCTATGGGATCGCGTGGATCCCTTTACGGTTCAGCAGGGAGAGAGGTATGCACAAAGAGCATATCCAATGAACAACGCAAGGGGATTTTTACCCAGGTTTGGGCCACTGAGAAGCGTAATACCCTACTCCTGCTTTAGTTTATTGTGGATGTTTAAGCCCAAGCTTCAGGAGCGCTAGCGATGAACAGTATGTTCGAGCAGCAGCTACGCATGCAGAATGGGCCAAAGGGTCCTCTACTCTGTAGCTATGCCTTGGGCCTCCATTTATACGTCCAAGGGGTCACCAATAGTGGCGTTCAGTACATACATTGAGGTGTAAAGTAGCTACAGTGTTTACACGCTTATCACAAACCATTTAGGACAAACGCATTAAATGCTCCGTTTAGGTGTCCTTACTTTCTTGGGGACGGAAAAAGGGGCCGTCCCATCAGCACCGCTTAAGCCCGTTCACCACTAGAACCATGCCACGCAACCAGGAGGACAAAACCCAAATGACAGGTTGGTCACTGGGCTTGAGTGGTGGCAGGGTGGCGGAACCTTGCCGGGTGCGGATCTTGCCGGGTCTTCGCGGGCCAACCCGACAAGGATCTTGCCGGGAGCCAATCCTTCGGTCTTCTGTCTTCTGATCATTGGCCTGAATATTCTTTGATGATCTTGCATTTGCTTTTAGCTGTCCTCCGGCAGGCCTTGCCGCTGGTACGGCTACAACTGCCCATGCACAAGTATGGGGTACTAAAGGAACCAATCTTTTGTACACCGACACCAACCGTTATGCACTCACAGCCCGTGCACAAGTGGTAGTACCGCTCAGTCGAGCGGTACTTCCACTGGCACGGAAGTTCCTGGCGCAGAGTTCAATTGAACAGGTCAGGGAGGCGGAAACCGCGGCAGTAGAGAGAGGTAGGGCAGTAGTAACACCTGGGCAGTACTACCGCTGGCAATTACCGCTCTACTTCTGCTCGAGTGACAGAACTATCTAGAGAGCAATAAATAAGCGGTACTCAGTGCAGTAGAGAAAACAACGGTAATACCGCTGGAGCGGTACTACCAGTCTGCACGAGCGGTACTTCTGCTTATCGGACGCACGCCCAGTAAACCTACGGTAGTGGGGTGGCAGTCAGGGTCGCAGTACCACCGGAGCGGTACTACCGTGTTGAACTGCTGCTTACTACCTCCCATTTACAGAACGTAAACAACAAGCGGAAGTGAGGATAGCACTGAACTACGGAAATATCGCTGGAGTGGTAGTACCGCGCTGAGTAGAGCGGTACCACCGCTTATGTTGATCTGGAAATCTCAAACACAAACGAAGGACAAGCTCAATTGCTAGGAAAGAACA
Organism: Thinopyrum elongatum; assembly: GCA_011799875.1. NCBI lineage: Eukaryota > Viridiplantae > Streptophyta > Magnoliopsida > Poales > Poaceae > Thinopyrum > Thinopyrum elongatum. The sequence goes on from CM022303.1 coordinate 370,605,271, forward strand.
AGGTTGCACAGAGACTGTGTACGTGTTGACTCCACCCAAACCTTTCCGAAGTGGCCCCCCTCTTAATAGTACGATGATCCTACAACTCAAATCCACCGAAAATGAAACTCAAGAAAAAACACCGTCTTCTTAATAGCTCTGAGGGGCACGGATCGTCTTGTGACATATGATAGATTATGTGAAATGCTCAATGCACATGATTAGTCCGCAAAAGCATTGTCATCGATCACCAAAACCACTAAAGGAGAAATATGCCCTAACAATCTCCCCCTTTTTGCTGGATTAATGACAACACGGGATTTTCACAAATATAGAGCAAGAAAATATGCAATCCCAAAATCTACAAAATATAGAGGGGCTCCCCCTAGATGTGTGCACTAATTGAGTATGCCTTTGGAATGCAAAGCACACACACTAGGATCAACACTCCCCCTATATTTTATAGACCTGCAACACTTGCATCTACAATATGAGATGGATAGACAAGGATGCAAGTAAATAGTATGTGAGCATAAAGGTAGGGCATAAAATAAATCACATATCACAAGCTAATACGGTACTTGACATAAAGATAGAGATAGGGTAGCATATGTGTCACACCATATGATAGGTACTTAAGGTTCCACACACAAACTTAAAGCAAACGAAATGAGAAAGAGATCATGAGAGAATGAAATCACGGACAAAGAACAGACACTCGTGAGTCGGCATACCCCTAAACTCTCTTCCCCTTTGGCATCGAGAGACTAAAAGGACAAAGAGTTCTAAACAAGTCCAAGGTGATGGAGATGCTCCAGAACATCAGTACTCCTCGTGCTCATATGAGTCCTCATGCTCCTCGGACTCCTCTGTTACTACATCCTGATGCTGGACCTCTGAGTCTGACCACTAACAGTGCTGTGAGATCCACGTCTCCTCATCAGTGACCCTCTCCTTAGAGCCACTAGGAATATCCTGACCGAGGTGCCTCATCATGGTCTTATGGCACGTGCGAGCCGCCTTCTTGGACACATGAGCTCTCTACTGACCCTTGGCTTTCATGGAGAAGAGCTTCTTCATCTTTGACTTGAGCTTGCATGCCCAAGATGATAACTTCTCTGGAGAAGGAACAAACTCATAGTCTGGCTCTGGCTCATCATCAGAGTGAGTGGGGACAATCTCCTCAATGGGGGCAGCAGGAGCAGTCCCCCAGTTCCCCTTTTGGCGCAAGTTCAGAACCCCATGTGAAACCATATGCTCAGTGGGAAGAGCCTCCCCTGGAAACTCAGCAATCCATATCTCCTCAATCAACTTATACAGATAAGGGCCATAGATGGGCGTTTTCCGGTCAAGCATGGCAGAACGAAGCTCACACCACATGATGTGGGAGATATCCAAAGTAGATGTCCTACCCTTCTCCTTGATGCAAAGCAAGAGAAGATCCAACAAATAGGAGTGTACCCGATCCAGGTTCCCAATGCAAGGGAAAAGTGTGTTGCGAAAGATACGGTGCATGATGTCCAAGAAGGGAAAGAGCTCCATGCGAGTGGCCCCCTTGGCAGTAGTCACAGACATGGATTAACGGATAAGCTTTGACTTGTGTGTAGAAGGTGTATCCTTGTGAGGTCAGAGATCAACAAGGCTGTCTTCCCCCTCATCAGCAATGCCCAAACAATCCATGAAGTCCTTCCAATCAACCTTCAATATCCTCCCACCAGTCATCCATGAAATAGATCTCTCCTCATTTGCATGAAAGTGAACAGTGGCATAGAATTGAGCCACAATCTCAGCATCATAGTCCTTGGTGAATGTGATGATAGGAATAAGGCCTCACTGGTGAAAAAGAGCAAGAGCTTCTCCAAAGTAAGCTAGGTCCTTCTCCATGCGAGTGATGTCGATAGACTTGACTGCAACATACAAGTTCTTCTTGGCCATCAGAATTTCCACATAGATAAGTGTCGGGGACGAATCCGCGATCACCTATGGGACCCAGGGAAGGACCCCTTTACGTTCGGCAGGGAGAGACGGTCGCACGAAGAGCAAATCTAGCGAAGAACACGATAGTGCACGAGAGAGATTTACCCAGGTTCGGGCCGCACGGATGCGTAAAACCCTACTCCTGCTTTTTTTGGTTTATTATCTGTATGATTGTTCTAGCTCCAGGAGCGCTACAGTACCGAGTAGCTGCGTACAATACTGGAGTTCTCCCTTTTTCAGTTCCTCCTCCTTCGTTGCCTATGGGCCTCCTTTTATACGCACAAAGGGGTCACCAACAGGTGGCAAACAGTAAAGGTAGAGGTGGAAAGCTGCTACAGTAAGGCCACTATTACCAGGATGACATGTCCTACCTACCACTGACGGCAGGGGACAAGGGCATTAAATGCCCATGCCTTTGCTATCCAGATACATGTACCCGGACGTCTTGGACGTGGGAAAAGCCTATCCCACCTGCTCCTGCACCGCTAGCTACAGTGCACCGCCGTCTACACAGTGCCCTGCCACACATGCTTGGAAGGACCCAGAGCGCCACGCTGGCAGATGCACTGGAGCAGCAGCATAGTAGCACAGTGGTACAGTAACGCTTGCCGCGGCAAGACCTTGCCGCACCTGACAGCTTGGTGCAACCCATAGTTTGCCGTGCAAGGTAACTTGCCGGGGCAAGTACCTTGCCGCAGCCGCTATCTTGCCGCAGCCAATACCTTGCTGCAGCCAAGTACTTGCCGGGGGAAGTACCTTGCCGCGGCAAGTACTCTGCTTCAGCAATGCCCAGGCTGGGCCTCAACTGTCCCTCCCGGCAAGCTCCTCTTGCCGGGGCCTTAACTCTTGCTTTGTATACTTTGTTCTTGAATGGCTTAATAATCTTGAGCTTCTCTCTGGCTGTCCTCCCGCAAGCCTGGCCGCGGGATGCTACTACTGCCCGTGCACAAGTACGGGGTACTAGGGTACCCCTATTCTAGTACACCGACAGGAGCCCCCGGGCCTGGGCCACACAATGTGCCGGGCGTTGTTGGGCCAGGCCCAAACAGTGCACGGGCACGCGTGGCTAGGATAAGCCGAAACGTCCCTATGCTGTTTAATTGCACGCTCTCCCACACGTCGCGCGTTGAACGCGGAGCGTGGGAAGCGTGCGCAGCCATCTCGAATGGCGAAGGGGCGGATGGTTCCGCATCTTTCCCCACAAAAGGAGGGACCTGCAGAAGCACTCGCACACCCCTCTCACCATTCTCGATCTCCAAATCTCCGCCTTCTTCTTCCTCCGCTCTAAAACAAAAGTGGTTTCCCAATCCTCCGCCACCGCGCGCGTCCGCATCTCCCTCGGTCCTCAGCTCTGCCTTCGCCATGCCTCCCAAAGGAGAAAAGGGGAAGACGGGGAAGTCCTCAAGGACGAAGACCCAGGCGCAGATGAAGAGGCAGAAGTACGCGCTCTTCGCTTCGACGCTCACGGGGGCGGATCTGAAGGCCAAGTTCCAAGGCATGTGGGCCGCGAGGACCAAGGCGCATCCGGCCACCCGCGTTCGCCCAGCCACCGACGAGAGCGAAGTGAGCAAATACCCCTTCTTCGCTTGCTACTTTTGGTGCGGGCTCTGCCCACCGTACTCGGATTTCTTCAGCGACATCATGTACACCTTCAACCTCCGGCTGCTGGATCTCACACCGAATGCCGTATCTACCATGGCAATATTTGCGCATCTGTGCGAGTACTTCGTCGGCGTCGCACCCAACACCGCGCTGTTCAGGCATTACTTCACTCCCCGTGCTGAAAAGGGGGAGCCTCTCACTGTTGGCGTCTCGTTCGTTTCAAGATTGGGCGCCAAGGAGCATTATCTGAAGGGGGATCTCCGCCCAAGATGGGGAGAAATCCGGTCTGAATGGTGTTGGATCATTGACGACGAGCCGCCACCATACTGCGAGCTTCGCAAGACCCCAGCAGCGCGTGGCACAGACTGGAGCGATCTGGATCCCCAGGACAAAAAGCTGGAGATTGCCGCTGCCAGGATCATACGGCTCAGGGAGGCCGGACTCACCATAGGGATGGTTGGCGCAGACTTCCTCCGCCGCCGCATTGCTCCTCTGCAGCAGAGAGGAAGGCCGGCCTCTGATTGGAAGCAAATCACATCCTGCCGTGGAGTCAACAATCTGGTCTATGCGGGGCAAAGGAAATGGGTCTTTGGGACAAGCTTTATTGACATCAGTGAAATCAATACAAAGCCTCCATTTTCCATTCGCTTTGCGCACGACAACAGGATTGGCCAACCACGTAGGATGGAGCACTCCTCTAACGAGGCCTGCTGCTTCCAACTTCTTGATTTCTTCCGCAATAAACTCTTGCCGCTCCACAGCTTGCTTTCTGGCTTTCTGTTTGACGGGCGTCGCGTGGGGACAAACGGCAAGGTGGTGCTAAATTACTTTCCTGGGAACACCGGGGATGTCGGACGGTTGCCATGCAAATACGTCGACATTCGCCCGCAGGAAAGCAACGAGCGCGTTTTCCTATTTGTTGTCAAGTGTGGCACTGGTGGTGAAGGAACAACCAGTGCCATCCTCCTTGGCGGGCACCTTCTTTGTCGCCGGCGGAGCGGCTTTGTTCTTCTTACACTTGCTGGTGGAGCTCTCTGGTGCGTCCTCGACGGCAGCGCAGCACTCCGAAGAGGTGCGCTTGCCGGAGTGGGCACAGGAGCTCTTGCCGGACTTCCTCTTGTTCTCCCGCCCGAGGGCTTCAGCGGCAAGTGCCTTGGCGGCAGTTGCGGCAGCTGCTTCCCGGTAGATCTTGTCGGCGCAAATAAGCGCATCCTTCTTGTCGTAGGGAACTGTGATAACACCTACTGGACCTGGCATCTTCAACACGTTGTAGGCATAATGAGAGGCTGCCATGAACTTGGCGAGCGCTGGACGGCCAAGTATCCCATTATAAGGCAATGGAATATCGGCAACATCAAAGGTGACCTTCTCGGTCCGGTAGTTCAGCTCGCCGCCAAATGTCACTGGCAGCGTGATCTTCCCTTTCGGCTTGCTCCTTCCTGGATTGACTCCTTGGAAAGTACCAGTTTCCTCAAGCTCGCCGTCAGAGATTTGAAGTTTCCGGAGCACAGCGGGCGAAATCAGATTCAAGCCGGCCCCACCGTCAACTAACATCTTCGTGACCTTGAGGTTGCGGATCGTTGGTGAAACCAACATCGGCAAGCACCCGACCGCCGTTGTGCGGTTAGGGTGGTCCTCAACGTCAAAGACGATAGGCGTGTTGGACCACTTCAGAAGCTTTCTGGCGTCAACAGATGGTTCCGCCACATTGATCTCTCGCGCCCACTGTTTAAGTTGGCGGTGAGAAGAATGCAACGAAGCACCACCGTCAACACACAAGACATCTGCGGCTTTATGAAATTCGTGCTCACTGGATTCTTCATCATCTAGATCATCATCATCATCATCTTTGTCGCGGCCACGAGGAGGCCTGTCTCTCTGCTACTGCTTGGCCTTGCCGCGACGCCCTCCTCGGGCAGTGCGCTTCTTGCCGGACCCGCCGGCACCTTCTGGGGCCTTCTCCTTGTCGCGCCTCTCATACTCAGCTTTCTGCTGTTCGACAAGCTGCTCGACTCGTCGACAGTTCTGGAGATTGTGTCCCTTGGTGCGGTGGATCTTGCAATATTGCTTGTCGGAGCCGTCCTGCTTGTCGGCAGCCGCCAAGGCCTGACAGTTGGCGCACGCGGCAATCTCCTTGCCGGAGCCCTCGACTTTGGCCTTGTCGGCGCTGCCGTTGCCGCTGGACTGCTCGACGGCAAGCACAACTTTGCCCTTTTTCTTCCTGTTGTTCCGCCGCCGGCCCTTCTTTGCCGGGGCGGTACCTTCACTGTCAGAGCTCCCCCCTGCGCCAACACCTTCACCGGGAAGTTTCCTTCCCTCTTCAGCGCGCGCACACTTGTCGGCGAGAGCATATAGCTGGCCAATGTCTCTGACCTTGGTCATCGCCATTTCCTCCCGCATCTTGCGGTTACGCACGTTCTGATGGAACGCGCTAATAACCGCAGCGGGGTGAACATCTGGGATGTTGTACTGTACGCGGCTGAACGTTTGAATGTATTTGCGCAGGGGCTCTCCTTCCTTCTGGGGGATGAGATGAAGATCACTCTCCTGGCCATGAGGTTGATGACCGCCAGTAAAGGCACCAACAAACTGATGGCACAGGTCCGCCCATGAAGAAATGGAGTTCTCCGGCAAGTGCATGAGCCATGAGACGACGTTGCGCTTTAACACGAGCGGGAAGTAGTTAGCAAGAATCTTGTCGTCTTGTCCCCCGGCAGCTTGCACCGCAATGGTGTAAATGCTGAGGAACTCCGAAGGGTGTGTCTTGCCATCATACTTCTCCGGCACGTCAGGCTTGAAAGCCTTGCGATTGGGCCACTAGACCTGCCGCAGCTCACGGGTACGGCAAGTCGCCAGGATCCCCTGGCGCATGTATGTCAAAAGCGGGCCCTGCGCGTCTGTCGGACTGACGATGCGCTTCTCTCCTTCGCTCGATAGTGGTACGAGCATCTTCTCCTCTGCGTTCCTGAAGAACGAGGCGCTGGTCACGACGAGCTCGCGGGTCAGACGACGCCGTGGAATCATCGCCACGGGCGTCGTTTCGACGTGTCGGCGACCGAGGCTGTCTGGGTGGGGAGTGTACGGTTGTTGCCCCCTCGCCGTTCTTGTTGGTGACAGCATCGTCACCAGTTCTCTTGTCGGCCGCGCGCACCGGGTCGGCATCAGCGAAGCTGAGAAGGCTCTGAATGGTTGCCCTCCACTCGTCAAGCTTATCTGCTGGTGGAGGGAAGTTCAGGAGCAGCTGCGCACGCGCCAACGCTTCTGGTGGTGAGGGAGGTATCGAGTGGCGTGAGGACTGTGGGATGCTCTTACTCCTAACTGTGTTAGAAGGAGCATCTCCACGTCTAGGCGACCGCACCTCGACCCTGCCAACGTGTTGTTGCGTATGGTGACCCCGCGCATCTCGAGATTGATGCGCAAGTTCATTATCCAGGGAGCGCCTGGCACCTGGGGCGTCAGGACGCTGCCTGTCACGGGCTTCTTGCGAAGGCCGCGGCGTCTGAACCGGCGCGGGCATTCCAGAACGCGCAGCACCGTTTCTGGAGCTTGCAGGGCCAGCAGCAGCGAGCAGCGCTGCGTTCCCAGACCCAGCAGCGCCAAGATTGGCGTTGCTGGCCCGGTTTTGGACAGGTGGAGGTAATCGGAGCTCTCGCTCTCCAGTCCCCCCAGCAGCCGCAATCACGTCGGCACCCTCCTGCACGGGAGCAGGCGGGTTGGACGTGGACGCACCGATGGCTGAAGCCTTCTTTTTTGGAGCCATAAGACAGAGAATGGCCCAAAAACTAGCGCGCAAATCGCTAGATTAGGTTCACACAACCTCCTCGCCCCCTACCTGGCGCGCCAAAGATGTCGGGGACGAATCCGCGATCACCTATGGGACCCAGGGAATGACCCCTTTACGTTCGGCAGGGAGAGACGGTCGCACGAAGAGCAAATCTAGCGAAGAACACGACAGTGCACGAGAGAGATTTACCCAGGTTCAGGCCGCACGGATGCGTAAAACCCTACTCCTGCTTTTTTTGGTTTATTATCTGTATGATTGTTCTAGCTCCAGGAGCGCTACAGTACCGAGTAGCTGCGTACAATACTGGAGTTCTCCCTTTTTCAGTTCCTCCTCCTTCGTTGCCTATGGGCCTCCTTTTATACGCACAAAGGGGTCACCAACAGGTGGCAAACAGTAAAGGTAGAGGTGGAAAGCTGCTACAGTAAGGCCACTATTCCCAGGATGACATGTCCTACCTACCACTGACGGCAGGGGACAAGGGCATTAACTGCCCATGCCTTTGCTATCCAGATACATGTACCCGGACGTCTTGGACGTGGGAAAAGCCTATCCCACCTGCTCCTGCACCGCTAGCTACAGTGCACCGCCGTCTACACAGTGCCCTGCCACACACGCTTGGAAGGACCCAGAGCGCCACGCTGGCAGAGGCACTGGAGCAGCAGCACAGTAGCACAGTGTACAGTAACGCTTGCCGCGGCAAGACCTTGCCGCACCTGACAGCTTGGCGCAACCCATAGTTTGCCGTGCAAGGTAACTTGCCGGGGCAAGTACCTTGCTGCAGCCGCTATCTTGCCGCAACCAAGTACTTGCCGGGGGAAGTACCTTGCCGCGGCAAGTACTCTGCGTCAGCAATGCCCAGGCTGGGCCTCAACTGTCCCTCCCGGCAAGCTCCTCTTGCCGGGGCCTTAACTCTTGCTTTGTATACTTTGTTCTTGAATGGCTTAATAATCTTGAGCTTCTCTCTGGCTGTCCTCCCGCAAGCCTGGCCGCGGGATGCTACTACTGCCCGTGCACAAGTACGGGGTACTAGGGTACCCCTATTCTAGTACACCGGCAATAAGAGATTGCTCCTTGGTCCAGAAGGGACGACCAACAAGAGCCTCATCCTGAGGACGGTGATACGGATTGCGAATACGGAATGCACCAAACTCCTTGGCAGACATCTCATCAGGAGGGGTGTACATCTCCTTCTCATTTGTTTTACTAGCGGTCTTCTTCACATGCTATCTTGGAGGACCACTGGAACTGGCTGGTGTACCATCTACGGTACGGTAGCACTTGGAACCACCGGGACGATCTGGGTTCTTGTGATGAGCATGATGAACACAGCTACCATCACCTGGAATCCACAAACACAGAGCGAGGGAAAAGCAGGTGTGAAGCCATTGCATAAGCCAACATATACAAAATGAGAATAGATGTAAGTGCAAAAATTCAGAAAAACTAGGTCACAATGGTAGTACCGTGCCCAAAAACGGTAGTACCGCCAAAGGGTAAGCGGTAGTACCGTTTGCGTCCCAGTGGTAGTAACACCCACCTGATGGGATTACATCCGCAGCGTGGATCCGCTAGTATCGGTGACGTAGAATTGCAGAATTTTGGCAAAGACGACTATACCCCTATCTAGCAGTAACCCCGCATCCTACTCATGCCTACATTTAGCCAAAAATCTACGGATACCACATGCATTGCCCTAGAACGAAGATTCAAAAAATAGAACCATAATATTGAAAAACGAGGACAATACCGGTATCCATGGCAAGAAGAGAAGGTGGGGATCGATCCCACCAGTCAGAAATGAAGAAGACGGCATGGAATTGGAGGGCCGGAGCTGGCCTCCGGAGCATTTCTTGGCCGCCTGAGAGAGAACACGAGAGGAGAGGAAGTGAATGGGTATGGGGGACTTAGAACTCCCCGTGCCCAACACTTAACCCCCTTGCGGGTCCTCAAAGAGGTAGTACCGCTGGAGTCAACGGTAGTACCACGTGAGCGGTAGTACCGGTCACGCCCTAGTGCATCAATAGGAGGTCGGCACACTTCACTCAACGGTAGTATCGTAGGCCCGCACGGTAGTACCGCCTGAATGGTAGTACCATGCCTACCAGCGGTAGTACCGCTTGCTGCCAGAAGAACTGCTAGGATCAAATTTTGAGAGTAGGGGCTTATGCAATTATAAGAGGTTTGAGAGAGAGGGAAGGCTTGGGTTGGAGACAAGGAAACACCACAAATGGTAAGTAGTACTCCAAGGTCAAAAAGTAGCTAAACCATAAGCACACATGGAGTAATCCAATACCAAAAACCCTAAGACACGAAAGCAAAAGTCAAACCAAATGGAGCAAAGCCTCTCAAACAGAGGGTGGTGACCAAAGTCACCTATGTTTGAGTCAATTGGTATGGCACCGCGAAGATTTTAACCTTGGGCGCATGACCAAAACTCATCTTTGAAGCACAAGTACCATCAAGAATGGCTAATGTGAAAAACTTGATCAATTTATGCGTAATGGGAGGAGGGAAAGTTTATAGAGAGAACAACACTCCCCCTATGTCCATGCCTACATCTAGAACTAGGTAATATGATGAATGCGGTGTGGTGTGCCTAGATTCAAGCCAAATTGCTCGAATCAATGATATTTAGATCATGCCTTAACTAGGTAATATGATGAATGCGGTGGGGTGTGCCTAGATTCATCCAAAGGCTTCGTGAAAATATCCGCTAGTTCCTCTTGAGTGTTGACGTAGATAATCTCAATCTCCCCACGCTTCATATGATCCTGTATGAAATGATGACGAATCTCAGTGTGCTTCATCTTGCTATGTAGCACTGGGTTGCGGTAGATCTTGATTGCACTTTCATTGTCACATAGAAGAGGCACTTTGTCACAAGTGACACCGTAATCCTTTAGAGTTTGCCTCATCCATAGCAACTGTGCACAACAACTTGCGGCGGCTACATAATCGGCCTCGGTGGATGAGAGACACCCAATTTTGCTTCTTCGAAGACCAACTCAACAAAGAGAGACCAAGGAATTGACACCCTCTGGAAGTTGACTTCCTATCCACAATATCTCCCGCCCAATCCGAGTCCAAATAACCCATGAGATCAAAGCTTGCTCCTTTGGGGTACGATAGGTCAAAGTTTGGGGTATGAGCCAAATATCAAAAGATTCGCTTGACCGCCACATAGTGGATTTCCTTAGGTGCGTCTTGGAACCTTGCACACATTCCCACACTCAACATAATATCTGGTCTAGATGCACAAAGGTAAAGCAATGATCCAATCATGGAGCGACATACCTTTGGAGCCACCGCTTTACCATTGGGATCTATGTCAAGCTTGCATTTGGTGGGCATAGGAAATTTGACCGGCTTGACATCATCTAGCTTGAATCTCTTGAGCATGTCTTGGGTATATTTGGCTTGGTTAATGAAGGTTCCTTCTCTTCTTTACTTGACTTCGAAACCAAGAAAGAACTTCAACTCTCCCATCATAGACATCTCGAACTTCTTGGTCATTAGTGTGGAAAACTCAACATTCAAAGATTTGTTAGGAGAACCAAAAATAATATCATCAACATATAGTTGGCATATGAACAAATCCCCTTTGACCCTCTTAGTAAAAAGAGTGGGATCAATTTTCCCAATTTCAAACCCATGATCTTGCAACAACTCGGTAAGTTGCTCATACCATGCACGTGGGGCTTGTTTAAGGCCATAGAGTGCCTTGTTGAGTTTGTATACATGATTGGGGAGCTTGGGATCCTCGAATCCCAGGGGTTGTTTGACATACACCAACTCATTCAAGGGACCATTAAGAAATGCACTCTTCATCTCCATTTGTTGCAACTTCAAATCATGATGAGATGCATATCCAAGCAACATGCAAATAGACTAAAGGCGGGCAACGGGGGCAAAGGTTTCACCGTAGTTGATACCCTCGACTTGGGATTAGCCTTGTGCCACCAATCTTGCCTTGTTTCGAAAAACCACACCGTTTGCATCTTGCTTGTTCTTGAAGATCCATTTGGTTCCAATGACATTGTGGTCCTCCGTTGGCCTTGGCACTAATTCCCAAACTTTGTTGTGCTCGAAGTTGTTGAGTTCATCATGCTTGGCCTCAAGCCAATCCGTGTCACCGAGCGCCTCATGTACCTTTTGGAGTTAAACACACGAAACAAACGCGTGATGTCCATAAAAGTTTGACAATTGTTTACGAGTAGTTACCCCTTTCCTCAAGCTTCCAAGAACATTCTCCATGACATGCTATTTATGCTCGAGCTTGGAAGCCACCTTGGCATCACGACACTCCAAAAGTTCCTCAATAGCCATTTGAGAGGATTCATCTTGATCATCTTGAGCACCGTCATGAGATTGCTCTTGATCTTGAGCTTGCGCTTGATCTTGAGCTTCCTCGGAGTCATGAACTTGACCTTGGGAATCATTTGGTGCATCACCATCTTCACAAGGTTGAACTTGCCCTTGATCTTGTTCATTAGGTTGAGGGCCTTCACTTTGTTCTTCGGAAGCATGTGGGTCTAGCGTCGGTGATGGCTCCACTTGAGTAGAGGATCGTCCTTCTCCTTTGGCCACAAGGGGTTCCTCAATGGGGAGTATTTCATCACCATTCTTCTTATGGCTTGAGGGGGAATTTCATCACCTACATCACAATGACCACTTTGCTCCACTTGGGAGCCATTATTTTCATCAAACCCCATGTTACACATCTCCTTAATGAGTCCATTGGACTTGTTGAGAACATGGTAAGCATGAGAGTTTGTAGCATAAATAACAAATGTGCCCTCTTGAGCTCTAGGTTCAAATTTAGACAAACGGACACCTTTCTTGAGAATGAAACACTTACACCCGAACACCCGAAAGTACTTGAGGTTGGGCTTGTTACCGGTAAGTATGTCATATGGAGTCTTGTGCAAGCCTTTGCGGAGATAGAGCCGACTGGATGCATGACATGTGGTGTTGATGGCTTCGGCCCAAAAGTTTTACGGAGATTTGAATTCCACCATCATGGTCATTGCCGCATCCATCAACGCCCGGTTCTTCCTCTCCGCAACACCATTTTGTTGAGAGGGTGCAGCATATTCGTGCTTGATACCCTCATCACTAAGAAACTCATCCAAGGTGTAGTTCCTGAAATCGGTGCCATTTTCACTTCTAATCAACAATATATTTTCTTCATGTTGTCGTTGAGATTCATTAGGAAAGTTGATGATGGTTTGTTGGGTCTCGCTCTTCCTCTTGAACAAGAATACCCAAGTATATCTTGAGTAATCGTGCATAATCACCAAGCAATATTTTCTCCCCCAAGGCTATTGAAGGATGGAGGGCCAAAGAGATCCATGTGAAGGAGCTCCAAGGGCCTCTTCAAGTAGATGATAGTCGTGGGTCTGTGAGCCGTCTCATGTAGCTTTCCTTAAAAACAAGCACTTCAAGCACGATCTTTGACAAAACTCACATTTGTTAGTCCACGAACATGATCCCCTTTGAGGAGACTTTGCAAAGATCTCATATTGACATGGGCTATTCAGCGATGCCAAAGCCATCCCACATAAACTTTAGCCATTAGACACGTCGCGGTCTTAGTGGGTCGCTCCAAAAAGTTAACCACATAGAGACCATTCTCGACATGCCCAACAAAGGCTACTTTAAGAGTCTTGCTCCACAAAAGGGCCATGGTATCAATATAAAATAATGTTGGAAAGCCCATGATTGCAAGTTGATGAACAGAAAGTAAATTGTATGGAAGGGACTCAACAAGCATGACCTTCTCAATAGATAAATCTTGAGAGATGACCACCTTGCCAAGGCTCAATACCTTATAAGTTGAAGCATCACCGAATTGGACATGGGTGGGAATAGATGGAATTTCTTACACGCTCACCACCCAGTCCTTTCTCGCGGTCATATTATTTGTTGCACCACTATCGAGCAACCATGACACCCCACTGGAAGCAAACTCCTACAAGAGATTAATGCTTGGATTTAGGTACCCATTTTTTAATGGGTCCTTTGATGTTAGGAACAAGGGTCTTTGGAACCCAAATAGATCACTCAATGTACTCATAAGAAGACCCAATAAATTTGGCATAAACATGCCCATCACTAACACGGCATAAAACATATGAGGGGTTAAAGTTGTCGGCTTTGTTGGGCAGGGTGGTCTTGCCCTTCTTAGCATTACCACCCATTTCCTGTTCCTTCTTCTTCTCATGAGCACCCTCCCCCGCCTTGACAAAGGCTTCCTTAAGCGGGAGAGGTTGCTTGATCTTCTTCTTCTTCTTCTTTGACTTGGGTGCAAACCCGAGTCCTTCCTTTGCCACAACTTCATTTTGATTGCTCAAAATGTCATTGAGGTTCTTCTCACCTTGTATGCAAGTCACAAGTCCCTTCTCAAGTTGCTCTTTCAACTTGGCATTCTCCTCCACAAAATGCACATTCTCACAACAATGGTTAGTAGCATGGGCGTTATCAATTAGAACAAAAGGAGGACACATGGTAATATCCTTGGTTAGTATCACTTGGAGTTGACCATGAGACTCCTTGAGAGATACATGAACACCCTTCAAGACCTTGTGAGCCTAGTCATGTATGTCAAACTCTTCCTTGAGTCTATCATGGCCAACTCCAAGTGCAACTTTCTCGTATTTAAGCACATGAGTAAGAACAATAGCATGATCAAGATCTTTTTACAATTTAGCAAGATCAATGTTGTGTGAGTCCTCAAGAGCCAAACATAGACCTCGCTCTTCCTCAAGAGCAATGGATAGATCCGTAATCTCATCGGCAAAGTCATGACTATGCCCTTCTAACTTAGAGATGGTGTCCTCATGAGATTCAACGATATCATTGGCCTCACCAAGTTGCTCCAAGAGAGCAACAAAGTGCTTCTTGGTCTCACCTCTTAGCTTACTCACGAACTTATCAAAATCATTCTCATCCACCTTTGCCTCCACATGATTATCCATACAATCCAACAAAGAAGGAGTAGTAGTGATGGAAGTTTTGATGTTGGAGGTTACCTTGTTGGTACGTTTGGCCATGAGACACTTGGCAATGAGGTTCTCATTGGGGGCATCAAAGAGAGACACCTCAGTTGGGGAAGAGGTGGCAATGGCCATGATGGTCGTGGCCATTCATTCACCACACTACAAGAAATATGTCAACTTGTGACCTTCTGTCAGTCACCTTGGAAGAAATAGTCGTAAATCTATGACCATTTGAGACCAATTGGTCATAAGCCCTTCGGGGGGCTCCAAAGCCTAAACCATAATGACCATTTTGGTCAGAAAGGTCATAATTTCCTTACACAAAATGGTCGTAAAGCAGACAACACTGGTCAGCTACCTTATTTCTAGCTGATCACGACCAATATAGATGGTCATAGCCTTGTAAATTTTGGTGCATTGCTATGACTAGGCGCCACCTCACCAGTTTTGCCTATGTGTCATGTCCATGTGTCAATTTTTGCCCAGGTTGTGAAGCAGCCTATATTTCTGTCCAGCCCAAAGTTCCCAAAAAAAATTGGCACTCTTTACTATCCAAATCGTTGCCTCATGACAAAATTTAGCTCCATTTGCCTAGTAAATCTTCCTCGGCAAATTTCCAAAGTTTTTGTTCAGCTAGAACCGTTGTGAAGTACTATCTAGGCATATCCTAATGAGTTGAATTTTTGCCACATCTTCTATATGCTCAAATCATAGCTCTCCACAAAATGTGAGCCCCATCTAACAATCCATGTTAGCTCACCATCCAATCTTTGTTTCTGGTAATATTTTCAGTTTGTGAAGCAACTATATTTTATATTAATTTATAATTGCTGAAAATTTACCAGGACATGACCCTGCACGTAGAATCTCCCTCCACCAAATTTTAGCTCATTTAATCTAGCCAATTTCCCTCAATATTTTTCCCAATTTTCTGTTCAGTGGAGAGCACTCTGAAGGAAGTACCATTTTGATTTTCCCAAATGGTATGAAATTTTTATAGTGCCTTCATATGCCCAAATTATCATCCTCCTCCAAATTTCAGCTCAATCCATTCATTCATTTGAGCCCAACTTCAACATTAATATTTATGTCCAGTGTGGTACTTTGCAAAGCAAGTGACACCTAGGCTCCTCCATTTGAGCTGCAAATTTGCCAAGACAGTCTCCTTAGTAGATGATCATCCTCGGCCAAAACTCAGGCCCATTGGCCATGTGCATTTTCCCCACCACTATTCAAACACTTGGCTGCTAATTCATGTTTGAGCTTAGTTCAGTCTCCTTGTGAGATTATTCTATTGCCTTCTTCTTCCTAACACCTACGAGGGAGTGCCCAACACACCATACATGCCTAGGCTGCCCAGAATGCGTGGCAACACCACGGTCACGCGGTGAGCACGCGGCGGGCATGCTAGTTTACGCGCTCTGGAGTTGGGGCCCTCGGCCACCATCCAAACCTCGACGTATCGCCACCACGCCATGTATCTCTGATTAAATAGATACTTATATACCTAGAAATGATTTTTCGAAAACATAAAGAGCAAACTATAATGCAGCTTCCTGCTGAATCGGCGGAAATTTGTCTTTTTCATGAGAGGTGGATCAAATCTTTTGACACCCAACCATTTGGTCAATTGTGCATTAAATATCGCCTAATATTTTAGAAAATTGAGTTGGTACAATTTTGCAACAAATATATGGTAGGTCCTTCACAAAAAACACATTTTAGGGACTCGAAAAATGGAAAATGAATTTTTCGTCCAAGGAAAATGAAAACTTCCTTAGGCAACATTATTTGCCGTTCCAAGATTCACCCATGTGCACAATATTAGATCATTTGAACAAACTATGCCATGAATGTGGCCAAAAGATTGATCATTTGGCTTGAAAGACAAGAATCTTCACACATGATTGCTCTTTTCTAAGAACACTTTTTTAAAACAATTGCCGTATTACAAGTATTATTTTTCCTGGTAACTTGGTCACACATAATGACACAATGCGATGTTTTTCCATTTTTTTTAATTTGTTTTGAATTTTTCCTGCCCGTTTCAAAATGCGGTCAAAACTGCGGGCGTGACCGTTCCTAGCTAGTGGTTGAAACTTGGAAAACTTTTGGTGTTTCTCTTAATAAATAGATACTTATGTACCTAGAAATGATTTTTGGAAAAAATAAAGAGCAAACTATGAGTAAGCGGCAGTTCAAATTTGACTCGCTTCCAACTGAATTGGTGGAAATTTGTCTTTTTCATGAGAGGTGGATCAAAGCTTTTGACACCCAATGATTTGGTCAATTATACATTAAATATGGCCTAGTATTTTTGAAAATTGATTTAGTACAATTTTGCAACAAATATATGGTTGGTCCTTCACAAAAAAACTCATTTTGGGCACTCAAAAAATGGAAAATGAATTTTCCGTCCAAAGAAAATGAAAAATTCCTTAGGCAACATTGGTTGCCATTAAAAGATGCACCCTTGTACACAATATTAGATCATTTGAATAAACTATGCCATGAATGTGGCCATAAGATTGATCATTTGGCTTGAAAGCCATGAATCTTCACACATGATAGCTCATTTCTAAGAACACTTCTTAAAAGAATTGCCGTATTACAAGTTCATTATTTTTCCTGGTAACTTGGTCACATATAATGACACAATCTGAAGGTTTTCCAATTTTTCTTGTGCCACTTGTACCTTCATCATCATCATCGGAGAGGTACTCTTCTTGTGCCACCAACCCCTTTTGAGCCACTTTCTTGGTGCAATTGTTCTTGCTTGGGAAGGACTTGGCCTTGTCCTTGCGGATAAGTTTGCCACCATTGTCTTTCGTCTTGTCATATGGGCAATCCACCACAAAGTGACTCACATTGCCACAATTGTAGCAAGTTCTCACCCGTTGCTTGCCCTTCGAGACACTTGAGTTGTTCTTGGAGAAGTTAGGCCTTGAGTTTCTCTTGTTGACCCAAAATTGCCTTGACGCAAGAGCCATGTGCTTGTGGTAAGAATATTTGGTGTCTTCGAGGTAACTCTCTTCTTCCTCCTCTTCTTCTTCTTCTTCTGGAATTGCTTTGGCATTCAAATCAAGGTTGGGTGAGGCCTTCTTTGACCGATGGACACGAGCTAGCCCGTTGTCGGTGGTCTTGTTCATGATGCTCATGGCAATAAACTCATCCAACACCTCACTTGAAGACAAGGTGTGGAAGTCCGGCCTTTGACGGATCACGGAGGACATGGCCTTGTTGAATGACATGATGGCTTTGAGAAACTTGCGCTTGATCCAATTGTCATCTGTATCCTTGCTCCCATGATCTGGAAGAGCGGTCGCAAGTGTTATTAATCTTCGATAGAGATCACAAGGATCCTCATCTTCATTCACCACAAACTCATCGGCCTCATCAAGAACCACCTCAAAGTTGGACCCATTGAATGCTTGAGCTCCCCTTGTACAAAGATATAATATGTTCCCAACAATCTGTTGCACGGGAGAAGGGACGCAATTGAGATAGATCTTCGGGAGGCACTGCAGATTGGAGGATGAACAATGCAGGGTGATTGTATTGATTGTCCGTCTCTTGTCTTAGAGTGAGGTAGTTTGGATCATGCGGGTAGAAACCTTGCTCGATGATTCTCCAAAGATTTGTTGAGCTGTGATTCAAATGAGACTTGATACGAAAAAACCAATTAGCGAAATCACACTTCACAAGCTTAGGAGGAGGACCAAGGTTGTTAATATGCGGTGTAGGGACCGGTCCTCCATAGACCAGGGGAGGGGGAACCGAGGCATAGGTTCCCATCCCATTCTTACCATGAAGGGAGGAGGTATGAGTACCTTTAGCCGCTTCCTTACCGGAATCGGCCTCCAACTCTGAAGCGGTGGGATTAACCACAAGCAATGGATCCGGAGAAGATTTCAACCCTTCAAGAACCCTCGACCGTCATAGACGTCTTAAGTGAAGCCATAGCTTCATTTAAGTCGTCTAGGGTGACTGAGTTCAAGTCCACGGCCTTGGGAACTTCCTCATCCCCATCCCTGTTGCCAACCATACTCTTCGGGTGGTGAAACCCTTAATAAAGAGACGAGGCTCTGATGCCAATTGAAAGGATCGATATGGTTGGCTAGAGGGGGGGGGTGAATAGGCAACTACTGATTTTTAGCTTTTGTTAACAAAATAGTTTTAGAAACAAATAGGTTGTCTAGGTATGCAACTAGGTGAACCAGGGTACCCAGACTCACCTTCCTGCGGCCCACGGCGTGGCTCCATCGACGGCTTGGTACGGCCCACCTCCAAGGCCATCAATACAAGACCCTCGCGAGGGGCTAAGCCTTGTGAGGCGGACGACATCAAGACCTCCCGAGGGAGCGGCCTCCCCAGGCGACCTCCCGAGGAGCGGAAATTTCTATGCAGGTACCCAGCCTCATGAGGCTGCCATGACGCAAGCCATGACGACCGAGGCAGGCGGGCACCAGCGGGCACAGAGAAGGCAGTTTCCTCTTTGGTGCTAAGGAGGCAAGGACAGACGCGGGTTCCCAAGGAATCTGGCAAAGGTTTCCATTTCGGTGCAACAAGAACAAGGCCACCGGCGCGGCAGGACGGATGTCATCGCCGAGCCCACCATCGCGTCACGACCAGAAGCTTTGCAGGTGAAGACCACCTTTCGTCGGGATAAGATGTACTACTTGTCCCCTTTCAAATTGGCCACTGCGGGATCCCTTCCCGCCTACATTTTGGGGGAAGAGGGCCGAGGCCACTATAAATATAGGTTAGTCACCACCGTAGAAGGGATCCGATCCCTGGTCGACTCATTCCCTCACCCATATACCTCGTGAGGTTGTTCATCGTTTGTACTAGTTCATCCTCAGCCCCTCATGAGGCCAATCCACCACAAAGCAAGAGTAGGGTCTTACACCGCAAGGTGGCCCGAACCTGGGTAAACTACCGTGTTCATCTTCTCCCTTGTTTGTGCGCATCGAGCTAGGCCGTGGGGCAACGAGCTGGTTGGCTAGATAGGTTGAGTTCCTCACACACGCCCCAGAGTTCGAACCTTTCTTGGGTCCACGGAGCCCTGAATCCGACATTTGGCACGCCAGGTAGGGGCGTGTCAAGATCCTTGCCCCTTCGTCAACCATGCTCTGCCCTTGTTCCATAGCACCCATGGCGGAAGCTCCCCGAGCTTGCGCCGAGCATTGGGCCACCTCCACCACCCGGGTGGCGCCCCTCGGCCGCGGAGCTCATCACCATCCCATGCTCCCCGTGGGTAACGATGCCACTGGTGTCACTGGCCGTTGGCAGCGGGGCCCGCCACCGCCCTCTCCCGCGCGGCGCCGCAATCATGCCACCGCGCGGTCCTCTGACCATGACATGACATCATCCTCGCATGCTCGTCGGGGGCTGGTGAACATGTGGGCTGCGCTCCTCATGGCGCGAGAGTTGCTGAGATGCCAGCTGGCAGAGGGCAGCCATGATGCCTTGCTTAGCCAGGTCACTGAGCTACTCGATGCCGCCTGCGAGGGCGCAGAACCCTTTCTTATGCTGCCTACATCGCGGACACCGCCAGGGGATCGCGCTTGCTCCCGCTGTGTTTGCTCGCCCTTCCGGAGGGAGTCCGGAGAGTCTCGCAGTGGTGATCTCACACAAGACGCTGCCCGCCCGACTCAAGATGCGCTCCCCCGGAATATGACCGGGGTAGGTGGCCCCTCCAGGAGCCACAACGAAGGACCACCTCTTGGTCGGCACGACCAGGCACCAGAGATGGTGGGCAGCAGAGCCGAGGGACTAGAGGCTGGCTTCGGGATGATGGCCCCTGGTGCCTCTGTGCCGCCATCGTTGGGCTTGTTGTACGAACAAGGGGGAGGCCCGCGCACGTTCCCCTTGTCAACCTGCATGTCGGGACCGCCGAGGCCACACAGGACCGGAGCCCCTTACGAGGCAACCCAACGTCCCGCCAGCACCTTCAACAGCAACGGCCACCGGTTACAACTAATATCTTTGGAACATGTCGTGCTAACCTTGGATCGCAGGTAAATCGTGCCACGACGGCGCACCTCCGGGCGTTGGCCCCGCCCCGGACAGGCAGGGCAGGACAGGAGGTCGCACGAGGACGCACCACACGCTCGGTGATGGAGCCCGGTGCCAGGGCTCCCCCTGCGTCATGAGGCGCATGGCGCCACCACCACGGTGGCACATGCCATCCAGAAGTGGGTCCTCCTCCGGGGAAGGTGTCGGCGAGCCCTCCACTGGCCGAGGGCCCGCAACCACCTTACCACCGCCCGTGTAGCCCCTTGCCCCTTGGTCCTGTCCTGGTTTCTAGACGCCCCAACAGTGGTCAGGATATGCGCGGGGTGGGGTCCCCGCCCAGGGGCAAGAAGCCCCCCCAAGTCTCCGCTCGTGACACTCTCACGTAATAATGAGTGGGGCTGTACACGCCCCGGAGTCTCCTGAGAGCTGCCCCTGAGCCTCACGGGGGCTCCCACCCACGTCCCAGTGGAAGCCCCGTGCTCCGCGCTGGCAGACAACACGGTCCCCCAATGACTATGCCCACGCCCATTGGAGGCCCCATGCTCCGCGCTGGCGGGAAGACTAGAAGACTAGCATAGGTGCCAGACGCAGCTGTTTTTTGCCTTCTCTTGTAGCCGAATCTGCTATTTCTTGGAATGAACTTGCAGCTCTTGCGTTTTGTTGAAGAAGGGGGGGGGGTTTCTGGTTTTTCCTTTTCCTAGTAGTTTTTCCTTCGCTTGGTTTTCGTTTTGCGAAAGATGGCGGGCACCCGAGGTTCACTCAATCGCACCCCGCGAGCAGTGGTTGAGCATGTTGCGCACGCTTAGGCCGCCCGGCGGCGCTAAAGATGCCCTGAGGGCCTAGGCCACAGTAGTTGTGGCCTTGCCTACGTGTGCGCCACTCTGGATCCTCGCGCGGCGCTCTCGAGCGAACTGGCAGGTGCGCATCGCCCAGGACCCTCGACAGCAGCCTCCCTTCCAGAACTAGAACCGGGCACCGCGACCAGGCACGACAATGACGGCCACCCCTACTCAGGTGTCGTGAGTGCGCGAAAAGTAAAAGAGGGACAACAACAGGGAGTGAAAATACCACTCAATACATCACAGAAAAAGTTCTTCCAAAAATACTTTCGCATCCCCATGGGGTCACATTCAAAGTTCTGACAGGAAAACAGGGAAATACAAGCCTAGCGGGACGCGCTGTCGCCATCTTCACTGCCATCATCATCATCATCAGCTCCGCCCTCTTTGGCCGTGGGCGCGACCACATCATCGGCAGGGGCGAGTTCCGCGATCAGGTCATCCACGTGATCCTCCACCCAGTTCGCCAGGAAGTCTTGGATCTCTCCAGACACGGGGCTATCGCGGCATCGAAGTCAAAATCAGGATCGAAGCGAAGGTGGCTGAAGGCGCGCGAGAACGCGCGCCCAAGAAGCTCGCGGCTCTTCTCCACGATGAGTTGGCATGCCCTCGTGGCCCCGCCTTCGAGGCGAGTCACGACTTGGGTGAAGAAGCTGAGGTAGCCGGCATGCACTAGGCACTAAGTTAATAGGTTAGTCCCAAAAAATGATATATAATTGCTTATAAGTGTATATAAAACATCCAAGATTGATCCTATAATAGCATGGAACAATAAAAAATTATAGATACATTGAGACGTATCAAGCATCCCCAAGCTTAATTCCCGCTCATCCCCAAGTAGGTAAATGATAAAAATAGAATTTTTTATGTGGCATGCAACCTATCATATTCATCATATAATCTTTTCTTTTGTGGCATGAACATTTGGACTTGAATGATTCAAAGCAATAGTCTATAGTTTGATATGAAGACATCAATACTCAAGCATACTGACAAGCAACCATGTCTTTCAAAATATCAATGCTAAAGAAAGTTATCCCTAGCCCATTATGCTCAATCATTGATCCATTCATGAAACACATTCAATATTAGCTACCCCTGTAAGTGCATCTAGTGCCCCTTAGTGATTTTGGTGTATTGTAGACTTATAGGTTAAGGGACTAATGTGTTTGTGAGTGTACACATGTCTTATAAGTCTCTGAGGAGTTTGATATATCCGATGAATGTCGACCCTTAAAAATGAATGTCTTCATCTGAAGACTTTTTGCTTTTCTTGAAGACTTTGAAAATGAGGATATTGGTGTGACATTGAAGATATTGATGCGAGGACTATGAAGCGTGAAGACTTTTGTTTTCGTAGTTTCATTTCCTTCTTTTGAGTCATATGAAACACTGTACTGTTAAAGGGGGTCGAGGTAATACTAAGAAAAATTTCCAGGTGATGCTCATCTCAAAGCCTACACATACCCAGTCCTTCGAGTGAAGCCTTTGGGAATCTCTCATAGTTCAGTTAGTTTCTTCAGTGACAGAGACGAAGTTGTTCTGGTCTCTGAGGAATTTGTTCTGCCTGAGGAGTTAGGAATTCTCCAATGCGAATTGCCTACAGTGAGGAACATGATAGCCCTGAGGAATTTCATGGTTCGAACTTCCGACCGTTGCTCTGCTTTACGCCAGCTGTCCAAATATCTTATCCATCCAATGGTCATATCATTAGGGGCATTTATGTCTTATCATGTTGGGCTACTCCCCGGCTATAAATAGTTGCCCCCCACAACCACTAGCCGGTTGGCTGCTCCGAGAGATAGATTGACACTTGTCATTTAGAGCATCCCATCCTCCGAGGACTTTGAGAGAAAATCATCTGTGAGGAAAAACCCAAAACCCCAACACCTAAAACCCAAAGTGATTGAGCATCACTGAACAGATTGTTCATGTGTGGAGCCGATGCTTTTTACCTTTGAAGACTTTGCATCTTCCAAACGGTTACGCGTCATGGTCTAGAGCATCCAAGAGGAATTGTGGATCGCCGGGTGACTGAGTTTGTGAAGGTTTGGAAGTCACCTTGAAGACTTACCATGAGTGATTGGGCGAGGTCTGTGTGACCATAGCTCAAGGAGAATACAGTAAGGACTGTGTGTCCTGGGACTTTGTGTCCTTTGGTTTAAATACCAAGCCGCTCCAACTAGACATATAACTATCACAGCAGTTGGAACTGGTCTACCAAATCACTGTCTTCACCGAGCTGCTGGTTCTATTTCCTCAACCCTTTCATTTCCTCGCTTACTTGTTGTTGAACTAGATCATTACTATTTGAAGACTTTGACTGAAGACTTTCTCAATTTCCTCAACCCAATTTCTTCAGTCACCTTATCTTCTGCCTGCTTATCTTGTTTACTTGCTACTTGTGCTCTGTGTATGTTTCATTTCATCATGATGACAGTGCCACTGCTTTGTTAGGCATGCACTTGAGTACATTATCCGCTGCTTGTATTTCGTCACTTAGCAAATTCCTCAAGTAGTATTTCCTTAGTGATGAATTTGTAAAAATCACCTATTCACCCCCCTCTAGTCGATATAATGCACTTTCAGCTGGTATCAGAGCAAGGTACTCCCTTGTTTTGTGTGATTTTGGTTTAACCACTTGGAGTTTTAGTTATGTCGACTACAGGCATGATCAAGGTCTCGACTGGGTGTCCTACCTTCGATGGGACGGACTACCCCTATTGGAAGAACAAGATGCGCATGCATCTTGAGTCAATTGAAAACAATCTCTGGTATGTTGTCGAAAATGGCGTTCCCTCCATTACTCCCTCCGTAAACGCTGCTGATATGAAGAGATTCAAGCAAATCGACTCTCAAGCGTAGAATATCATATGTGGCCATCTGAGCAAAGGACAGTACAGCAAAGTGAGTGCTTTGGAGACTGCAAAGCTTATCTAGGATAGGATGTCCAAGGTTAATGAAGGAATCTCAACCCAACGTGATTCTCGAGTTGATGTTCTTCGCAATCTCTTTAACCGCTTCAAAATACTCGACAACGAAAATGTTCAGCAAACCTTCGATCGCCTCACTGATATCTCCAATGAGCTTCAAGCACTTGGTGCCACTGACATCTCCGATCATGATGTGGTGAAGAAATTGTTGAGATCTCTTGATTCCTCATTCGATACACTAGCACTGATGATTCAAGAACATGGGGACTACAAGTCACTGGATCCTGCTAATATACTCGAGAGGCTAAATACTCATGAGTTCCAACAAACTGAGAAGAGAGACCTCTACGGGCCAAGCTATGGAAGATCACATGCACAGAAGGCCAAGGCAATTTCCTCATCTGAAGAGGAAGACTCTGACAGTAGCCTTGGTGATCCTGAAGAACTAAGCCAGGAGCTAACCATGCTCGTGAGGAAATTCTAGAAGTTCTCAAGGCATGGCCGTTTTGGAAAATGTGGCGCCCCGCCTGATTACCACTGTAGCCAGACAGTCGCCACGCATACCAGCCATGGAAATCACTCTGGCATGCGCGTTTACAACAAGTATCAAGAACACAGGCATTTCTATTAATGGATATATAAGTCTTACATGATATCTTACAAGGGGTGGTGGCAGAGGAAAAGATCTATCTAAGGTAGCATGGTCCCGGTGCGGCTCCAATCCACAGGGATCTGACTGGGTTACTCTCCTAGCCCGTGAACGCTCCGGCTCCTTGTCGACGCACGACGGATCCTTATGTGAACCTGGCCACATTGAAGGCTGCTGAGTACTTTTGAATGTACTCGCAAGCAAACCAAACTAACATATACACCAAGCAAAGCAATCCATGGCATTCAAGCATGCATATGTTATTAGAGCAACATTAATTATCATGGCATAGTATACCTATCTAGAAAGATTAATGATCATGACATAACAGATTTATCCAGCAAGATAACTACTAAACTAAAATATAGTAAAGTAAAGCATATCAAGTAAGTGATCCATACTCCGAACAATCTCAGGATCCAATCCAACTCTTTCGGTCATCTGACCATCTCTTTCATAGCCATTCCATGGCTATCATATCATATCCCTGACATCATCCGATGCCTATGCATCTTCACCGAAAGTCTGATAAACTTACTCTCTTACGGGTTGCCTTGCAATCCTCAGAATATTCACGATCCACTGAGTACTTCCGATCATAAGACGAGTTCTTCCATCATTATTATCACTGTTCTGGTTGATCACCTAGTGAGGTCTCGACGGACTGTCCAATGCCATGGACGCGGCTATTCGAATAGATTTTACACTCTGCAGAGGTTGCACACTTTACCCCCACCATGGAGCAGTTGGCCTCGTGATCCCATTTGGTTGGACCAGTGTTGCTCCAACGAAACCTGCCTAACCCATGACTCTCCCATCGTACCATCGGCAATCATCCTCCCCCGGAGTCAAGCCCTGGGTGGCCCCTGTGTCACCTCGTGACACCTGCCACCGTTGTGGCCAACTAAATTGTCCCACACGAGGACGGCGGCAAATTACTCAACTGGGCTCACATGGTTATCGTCGCCCACTGGGCCAGGGTAGCATGCACGCATAACCTTCCCTAGTTGGTGGTACCGATAAAAGAGCACGCGATCAGACCAAGTCAAGGCCGTCCCATACCGGCAAATGTGGCTGCACGGATAAGTCCAGACAGGTGACTCTGGATCAACCGACTAGGTTTAGTTTTAGCCATCATTTAGCAAGCATGGTTGTCTACCACAATAACTTGAGATGATAGCAACTAGGCATTTAAATAAATTACTTTGAATTATCACATAGCAAACTCATGCAAGTAATGTAAACAGTAAGTGCAATCTAACAGAAGTTTAACTATTTCTATGACAGGCATAATCATTAAATAAACACGCAAGAATAACACAGAGCATTGCTTTAGGGCATATATCAGATGGTTGGCCTGCCTGGGGGTCGATGAATACTCCGGGAAGAAGTGCGGAGAGTCCACGAAAAAACTCACTAGAAACTGTTCTCTCTCGGAGGGGCTAATAGAAGGGCAAGGGCAAAATGGTCGTTTTCACAGTGTGAAAACATTATGAAAATGATACCATTGGAACGGGCTCAATGAACTGAAGACATGAGCGTTTGTTTCACCTGAATCGGACTTACGGTTAAAATGATGTGGTTGTTTGAAGTGGGAAGGACCTTTTTGTAAATAAAATGCTTACATATGGGTCCCTGGCTAGAAATCTGATGGCGCCTTCTTTGAGTATACGCTTTCTCGAGCGAGAAACGTATTATGAAATGAAACGTTTTCCAGAACAGAAAATGTCTTCTCCCTGAATACGCTTCCCAAGTGGGAAAACGTACTTCCGCGTATGCGTGACCACTTAAACGGCGGGCCCGCGCGCTAAGTTGCCGACAGCTGGGACCCGCTGCATTCTCTGTCCTCCCCTTCCTCCTTCTTCCTCCTCTAGGTGACGCAACAGGGGCGGCTGGCGACGGTTGAATCCGGCGAGGCCGGGCACGGAGGGCTCAGCCGGCGATGGGGATGGGTTCGCGGATCCCTCCCGCGCCCGTGGGAGGTGGAGTTGGGGCCGGGGGTGGCCTGCGGTGTGCCTGCGGGTGGCGTGTTGTACGCAGTAGCTCCGGTGAGCTGGGCAGCTATGGCGGGACAAACGGCCGGGCGAGAGTGCCGGCGGACCCGTGGGAGGAAGGCAAAGCTCGGGGGTGGTCGGGATGGTGCTGGGGATGGCCGTAGGAGGGGATTGTGGCGGAGGCAGAGTCGCAGTGGCCTGTGGCCATGGAGGTCATGGGAAGCGAGGGGAGGCTCTCCAGCTCAGGTGAGGGGTCGAGGAGGACTAGGGGAGTAAGGGGAGGCTGATGGCGAGCTTAGGGAGACTCAGGGATGGCTATAAATAGCCGGCGAGGTGAGGCGATAAGGACGGCCGCGGTGGCGATCTCATCGGTGCACTAGCACTGCGAGGAGACGTGGTTGGACGGTACCAGTGTCGAGCAGCTTCGCGGTGAGGTCAGAGGCCTCGAGGGTGCTCGGGAGAGCTCAAAAGAGGAAGAAGACAGAGGAGAAAGCGACGACGGCGGGTCACGGGCGTGACAGTGGCTGTGGCGGTGATCGCCGTGGCGCGAGGAGGAGGATATAGGAGGTGAGAAGGATCTTGAGAGGGTCGCGTGGACGCAGGGGAGCCACTGGACAGGCTCATACAAGCGGAGTCTGGCCGGAGGCGACGGCACAGAGACGACAAAGGCCCAGTGCGCCGTTTGGACGCGCTCACTGCGTGGTCACCACCAGCACCACGCGTCCAGAGCACCTGTTTTGCTCTGGAACATGTCAAACAGATGCACTATAGGTCACTGAATTGACCTGACATGGTTTGGAGGGAAATGGAGACATGAAACTGATTGATTTGAGCTGACATAGGTTTTGAGCAGCAGGTGTTCGGAGTGGGGTGGGGAAGACTCACTTGATAAAAGTTGCTGGTTTTTGGTGTGTGGCAATGTTTCACTAAGGTGCACCCCTTGGCAAATTTTCAGGACAAATGGACTGCCCTAGCTAGCACTGCCTTCACAACATGACAAATTGGACAGAAATGAAGATGAATTTACTGGGACAAAATGGCTACATGGATTTGTTTCAAATTTGGTGTAGAGTAATGATATGAACTTATGGAGATACAGGAAAAGTTTCATACCATTTAGACACTCGTACTTGGTACTTCCTTCATAGAGGTTCCAAATGGATAGAAACTTGAGAAAATTTCTGTGGAAGAGTGGATAGATGGATTGAGCTAGTTTTTGGTTTGCATGAGTGATTTGGCAATGTTAACCACCATGAAAAATTTCAGCTCAAATAGGTCAAGGGTTCAAGCACTTCCTTTGCAAACTGAAAATCTGGACAAAATTTGCAAATGGATGTTGTGCTCAAACTTTGAACTATGGAACTTGGGTTCTTGATGGAAATGGTTAAGATATGCATATAATAAGCTCCACAAATTATTTGGGATTTTTCCTAGCTACGAAAATGGTAGTTCCTTTAGAAAGGGGCCAAAATGCAATATTGGCATTAAATAGAAAAAGACAATTTTCCCAATTTAATTATGGCCAATATTTTTGTGAGAGCTCAATATGATCACAAAGAATATCTCCACAAGTTTTCATGAACTTTGGAGATGGATAGATATTTTCCTGGATTTAATTCCTTTAACTGGCAGAAAAAGGAATTAATTATAAATGAAAAATATTGCAAATGACTTGGCAATATTTTTGCATATCCAGGGTTTACGAAGATAGGATGATCACTGGGAGAATTTTGGGAGTTAGCAAATCAAAGGAAATTGGGGTTCCTTTGCAATTGCAAGAATTAGGGTTTTCCTTCCAGCAACTCGAAAGGTGGGGTTTCGACGGCAAAATCTTGAGAATAGATCTTGGGTGGCAAGGTTGGACTGGAGAGAATCTCTGGTTCGATAGGAGAGGCAAGGCTGAATGACCATCTTCATTTACCCAAGAGCTAGAGAAATCAGATAACACCGAGAAAAGAGACGGGAGTCAAATCTCGCAAATGAAAAAAAAAGGAGCGAAAACCAGGGTGTCACAAACCTACCCCCCTTAAGAAAATCTCGTCCTCGAGATTTCCGGGCTTACCTTCCGGTGAGGGGGGACTTACCTGTGTGTGACTTGGATCCATCAGCGGTCACGTCTTCGTTGGTTCACTAACCTTTTAACTGCCTCTTCTGATGGACCATGTGTTGTCTCTGCACACAGCTTCCTTGAATCCTTCTCTTTCCTGTCAGGTGTACCTTTTGTCCTGGCAGTGGGGTATCGGGTAAAACCGTTAGACAGCTTGATTTACATGGCCTGGAAGTGGCTGCTTCAGGTTTTTTTGCGATGCTTCGTACTCTGACTGTCGTGGGCAAGACATCCTCTGCTGGTACAAGGCTTACATGCTCGTATGGCCTTGAGTGAATTGGGAGTGGCTTTCTCTTTGCCGTGTCAGAATGCTCAGTCTGGCTGTGGGTTCCGTACTGACATTTCCTTTTGTTTTCGGCATTCTGACATTGTCCTTACGTGATCTACAATCCAGGGAACAACATGACCGAGCTATTGTTGTTGTATCCCCAATTGAAGTGTCGGGCATGATCACAAAGTAATCATAGACAATAATCTCTTATTCCAATGACATCATGACGTCTACGAGTTGTTGATGCTGATGTGCTTTGAGCCATTCTACCTGAATGTCTTGTTTCAAACTCTGTCACTCGTGTAGATAGCTCTATCATATATAGCTTCTGTAGTCCTTGCTGTGACCACTGAACTAAATGTAGTATGGCTATCATCTGGTGTATCTTTTGGAGTATAGCCTCTTATCTTGGTTGATGGCCCATATTCATGATGTGTTCGGCCGGCTCGCTTGTAACCGTGGGTAGTGCATTGTTGTTGCCGCAAATGGAAGAGTCTGACAAGAGTTATCAATGTCACTCCGTCCGTGAAGCTGTATTTCATTGACCGTCACGGAGGTTGTTTGTCCACAACTTTTTGATTCTTGAGGATTCCTTTGATGGACCTATAATGACCTGCCAACACGGCCTCTTGATTGTTTTCCCGGCTTGTCGGGCTTGTTCTCACAACTTACTCTTGCATATCTCGTAGGGATTGCTGTGCTCATATTCTTCTTTCAACATGGGGCCAATGTTTCTTTGAACATAGTCATTCCTAACGAGTGGGTCACATGAACTGATCCACTGGACTGCATGCTCACAACATATGCAGGTGTAGGATAAATCCTTTCATAACCATTGAGTTCTGAGGCAGATGTGGGTCCAGACTAGTTTGTACTTCTGACAAGCTTGTTGTAGGCACGATGGCGTATTGAAGAAGGCTGAATTCCTTATACTCGAAGCTTTTGCCAAGGTAGCGTGCTGAGGAAGGCTTGGGATCGTACCTTAAAAGCTTTCCTTCATGCGGCTTGCTGTGGAAGGTCGGGTACCTTATGCTGGAAGTTTTCCGCGGCAACACATTGTGGAAGATGGGAGTGTCGTAACCCAGAAGATTTTCTCACCAAGTGGCATACCGAGGAAGATTGACAGTCTGGTGTCGTAAGCTCTTCTCCCAATAGATTGTGGAGAAAGGCGGGATTCCTTATACCAGAAGCCTTTCACTATGTACGCAGTCGGATCTATGGCCGATTCTGGCTGCCTTTCGAAGTATCCGAAATTTACGCATAGCGGAGCCAAAACTTAGTACATGCCATATTTTGACTGAAGATATTCTGCTATCATGCACATCACTTGTCCTTCTACTGGTCTGGTCATTGCTGTTGTGAAAGTTGCAGAACTGATGCATACCTCATGTTGATAATTAATTCGGAATACCCTTTGTATTCAAACCAAGTGTTGCCGATAATAAGCTGTTGACGGATAATTCCATTTTGTTCAGATGTGCTTCCAGGCATGTGAAGTTCTCATTGATCCTGGGCAACCGCGAACTTATCCATATTCCTTGCAGACCTTGTCACAGTGCCCAGAAAATTTTGTATACGGACCGGTGAACTTCAAGATTTGCTTTGCAATTTGTACCAACGTACTGGAGTTTTGTTATTGCTCTTGGCACCTTCATATTCTCGAAATATGTCTTCGGTGGGTAATAGATGATTCTTGGGTCCATTGAAAAAGACTCGGTTCACCTCACTGACTGAAATAATCCTTGCATCACGGACGGAATAATTTGTTCTTACTGATATTCATTCTTGGTAACTCATCTGACTGCTCCTTAGGCGTGATCCGTTCTGAGGCAAACTCTCTCAGGTATATTCTAGCCTTGTCTGTTGCACATAGATTCTGCTT
Source organism: Thinopyrum elongatum (assembly GCA_011799875.1). Taxonomy (NCBI): domain Eukaryota; kingdom Viridiplantae; phylum Streptophyta; class Magnoliopsida; order Poales; family Poaceae; genus Thinopyrum; species Thinopyrum elongatum. The sequence goes on from CM022303.1 coordinate 370,636,304, forward strand.
CTGACTCATCCTTCGTCCTTGACAGATCCAGTGTTGCTGTTCTGAATACCAGGCAGTTGGCTTGACTTGACTCTTGCTGAATTGGGATTATTGGGTATTATCCCAGTTGTATGCTGGTCTTCTTGACAACACTTGTGGATGGATCCAGTCGGAGTGATGAAACAGAACCGACAAAAGAAACAAAAACCGCGAAAACCAAAAAGCAAATAAAGCTCAAATGTTGCAGACCTTACACACGTGGCCGAAGATCCACCAGTATAACTAATATAGCGCACTCGATGCACCTCTAAGGATTTAGAAGCAAAACCATACAATGCTCCTGGTAGCACTGGTGTCGAGCTCCTACTACTTCCTTAGGGAACATCAATCTCTCGATTCACGACCATAGCCAAAATGGCTTAGTCAACGATCCTAAGGTTGTTGGGGAAAAGATGTAATTTATAGACGTTTCCCAGAGGAAACTAGAGTTAGAAGAGAAATGCCATGGCTAGCAAGCAGGGTAAGGATATCTGGTTTATATAAGGGTTCAGGGCTCACGGGTCATTGCCTGGTGCGAGCATTTCACACCGGAGGCAAAGGCCACGAGAGTTGGGTCTGATGGAGCCAAAAACCTATGGGGTTGCCTTATGATCAATAGTAGCCGTCCCAGTTGGCAAAGATGGCCGAAATCCATCTGGGCTTTCTACTGAGCACAAGACAATGAAGTCCATCTAGGGGTAACCTACAGTCAGCCTGGCTGCTCTGATACCATCCTTTGTGGCGCCCCACCTGTTTACCACTATAGCCAGACGGTCGCCACACATACCAGCCCAGGAAATCACTCTGGCATGCACGTTTACAACAAGTATCAAGAACACAGGCATTTCTATTAATGGATATATAAGTCTTACATGATATCTTACAAGGGGTGATGGCAGCGAAAAAGCTCTATCTAAGGCAGCACGGTCCTGGGGCGGCTCCAATCCATAGGGATCTGGCTGGGTTACTCTCCTAGCCCGCGAACGCTCCGGCTCCTTGTCGACGGACGATTGATCCTTATGTGAACCTGGCCACATTGAAGGCCGCTGAGTACTTTTGAATGTACTCGCAAGCAAACCAAACTAACATATACACCAAGCAAAGCAATCCATGGCATTCAAGCATGCATATGTTATTAGAGAAACATTAATTATCATGGCATAGCATACCTATCTAGCAAGATTAATGATCATGACATAACAGATTTATCCAACAAGATAACTACTAAAGTAAAATACAGTAAAGTAAAGCATATCAAGTAACTGATCCATACTCCGAACAATCTCAGGATCCAATCCAACTCTTTCGGTCATTTGACCATCTCTTTCATAGCCATTCAATGGCTATCATATCATATACTGGGTGGCCCCTGTGTCACCTCGTGACACCTGCCACCGTCGTGGCCAACTAAACTGTCCCAAATGGGGACACCGGCAAATAACTCAACAAGGCTCACAAGGTTATCGTCGCCCACCGGGCCAGGGTAGCATGCACGCATAACCTTCCCTAGTTGGTGGTACCGATAAAGGAGCACGCGATCAGACCAAGTCAAGGCCGTCCCATATCGGCAAATGTGGCTGCACGGATAAGTCTGGACAGGTGCCTCTAGATCAACCGACTAGGTTTAGTTTTAGCCATCATTTAGCAAGCATGGTTGTCTACCATAATAACTTGAGATGATAGCAACTAGGCATTTAAATAAATGACTTTGAATTATCACATAGCAAACTCATGCAAGTAATGTAAATAATAAGTGCAATCTAACAGAAGTTTAACTATTTCTATGACAGGCATAATCATTAAATAAACACACAAGAATAACACAGAGCAATGCTTTAGGGAATATATCAGATGGTCAGCTTGCCTGGGGGTCGATGAATACTCCAGGAAGAAGTGCGGAGAGTCTGCGGACATGGAGGTCATGGGAAGCGAGGGGAGGCTCTTCGGCTTAGGTGAGGGGTCGAGGAGGACTAGGGGAGTAAGGGGAGGCTGATGGCGAGCTCATGGGGACTCGGGGATGGCTCTAAATAGCCGGGCGAGGTGAGGCGATAAAGATGGCCGCGGTGGCGATCTCATCGGCGCACTGGCACTGCGGGGAGACGTGGCTGGACGGTAGCGGCGTCGCGCGGCTTCACGGTGAGGTCAGAGGCCTCGAGGGTGCTTGGGAGAGCTTGAAAGAGGAAGAAGACAGAGGATTAAGCGACGACGGCGGGTCACGGGCGTGACAGTGGCTACGGCGGTGATCGCCGTGGTGCGAGGAGGAGGAGATAGGAGGGGAGAAGGATCTGGAGAGGGTCGCATGGATGCTGGGGAGCCACTGGACATGCTCATACAAGCGGAGTCTGGCCGGAGGCGATGGCACAGAGACGACAGAGGCGCAGAGCGCCGTTTGGACATGCTCACTGTGTGGTCACCACCAGCACCACGCGTCCAGAGCACCTATTTGGCTCTGGAACATGTCTAACAGATGCACTATAGGTCACTGAGTTGACCTGAGATGGTTTGGAGGGAAATGGAGACAAAAACTGATTGATTTGAGCTGACATAGGTTTTGAGCAGAATGTGTTTGGAGTGGGTTGGGGAAGACTCACTTGATAAAAGTTGCTGATTTTTGGTGTGTGGCAATTTTTCACTAAGGTGCACCCCTTGGCAAATTTTTAGGCCAAATGGACTGCCCTAGCTAGCACTGCCTTCACACCATGACAAATTGGACAGAAATGAAGATGAATTTGCTGGGACAAAATGGCTACATGGATTTGTTTCAAATTTGGTGTAGAGTAATGATATGAACATATGGAGATACTGGAAAAGTTTCGTACCATTTTGACACTCCTACTTGGTACTTCCTTCACAGACGTTCCAAATGGATAGAAACTTGAGAAAATTTCTGTGGAAGAGTGGATAGATGGATTGAGCTGGTTTTTGGTTTCCATGAGTGATTTGGCAATGTTAACCACCATGAAAAATTTCAGCTCAAATAGATCAAGGGTTCAAGCACTTCCTCTGCAAGCTGAAAATCTGGACAAAATTTGCAAATGGATGCTGTGCTCAAACTTTGAACTATGGAACTTGGGTTCTTGATGGAAATGGTTAAGATATGTATATAATAAGCTCCACAAATTATTTGGGATTTTTCCTAGCTACGAAAATGGTAGTTCCTTTAGAAAGGGGCCAAAATGCAATATTGGCATTAAATAGAAAAAGACATTTTTCCCTATTTAATTATGGACAATATTTTTGTGAGAGCTCAATATGATCACAAAGAATATCTCCACAAGTTTTCATGAACTTTGGAGATGGATAGATATTTTCCTGGATTTAATTCCTTTAACTGGCAGAAAAAGGAATTAATTATAAATGAAAAATATTGCAAATGACTTGGCAATATTTTTGCATATCCAGGGTTTGCGAAGATATGATGATCACTGGGAGAAGTTTGGGAGTGAGCAGATCAAAGGAAATTATGATTCCTTTGCAACTGCAGGAATTAGGGTTTCCCTTCCGGCAACTCGGAAGGTGGGGTTTCGAAGGCAAAATCTTGAGAATTGATCTTGGGTGGCAAGGTTGGACTGGAGAGAATCTCTGGTTGGATAGGAGAGGCAAGGCTAAATGACCTTCTTCATTTACCCAAGAGCTAGAGAAATCTGATAACACCGAGAAAAAAGAGGGGAGTCAAATCCCGCAAATGAAAAAAAAAACAGGAGCGAAAACCAGGGTGTCAAAAACAACCCCCTTAAGAAAATCTCGTCCTCGAGATTTCCGGGCTTACCTCCCAGTGAAGGGGGACTTACCTGTGTGCGACTTGGATCCATCAGCGGTCTCGTCTTCGTTGGTTCACTGACCTTTTAACTGCCTCTTCTGATGGACCATGTGTTGTCTCTGCACACAGCTTCCTTGAATCCTTCACTTTCCTGCCAGGTGTACCTTTTGTCCTGGCAGTGGTGTTGCTGGGTGGGGTAGCGGGTAATACCATTAGACAACTTGATTTACATGGCCTGGAAGTGGCTGCTTCGGGTTTTATTGTGATGCTTCGTACTCTGACTGTCGTGGGCAAGACATCCTCTGCTGGTACAAGGCTTACACGCTCGGATGGCCTTGAGTGAATCGGGAGTGGCTTTCTTTTTGCCGTGTCAGAATGCTCAGTCTGGCTGTGGGTTCCGTACTGACATTTCCTTTTGTTTTCGGCATTCTGACATTGTCCTTAGGTGATCCACAATCCAGGGAACAACATGACCGAGCTATTGCTGTTGTATACCCAACTGAAGTGTCGGGCATGATCACAAAGTAATCATAGATAGTAATCTCTTATTCCAATGACATCATGACATCTACAAGTTGTTGATGCTGATGTGCTTTGAGCCATTCTACCTGAATGTCTTGTTTCAAACTCTGTCACTCGTGGAGATGGCTCTGTCATATATAGCTCATGTAGTCCTTGCTATGACCACTGAAATAAACGTAGTATGGCTATCATCTGGTGTATCTTTCGGAGTACAGCCTCTTATCTTGGTTGATGGCCCATATTCATGATGAGTGCGGCAAGCTCACTTGTAACCGCGTGTAGTGCATTGTTGTGGCCGTATATGCAAGAGTCTGACAAGGGTTATCAATGTCACTCCGTCCGTGAAGCTGTATCTCGTTGACCGTCATGGTTGTTGTTTGTCCGCAACTTTTTTGATTCTTGAGGATTCCTTTGATGGACATGTAATGACCTGCCAACGCTGCCTCTTGATTGTTTTCCTGGCTTGTCAGGCTTGTTCTCACAACTTACTCTTGCATATCTCGTAGGGATTGCTGTGCTCATATTCTTCTTTCAACATGGGGCTAATGTTTCTTTGAACAAAGTCAATCCTAGTGAGTGGCTCACATGAACTGATCCACTGGACTGCATGCTCACAACATATGCAGGTGTAGGATAAATCCTTTCATAACCATTGAGTTATGAGGCAGATGTGGGTCCAGACTAGTTCGTGCATCTGACAAGCTTGTTGTAAGCACGATGGCGTATTGAAGAAGACTGAATTCCTTATGCTCGAAGCTTCTGCCAAGGTAGCGTGCTGAGGAAGGCTGGGGATAGTACCTTAAAAGCTTTCCTTGATGTGGCTTGCTGCGGAAGGTCGGGTACGTTATGCTGGAAGTTTTCCGCGGCAACACATTGTGGAAGATGGGAGTGTCGTATCCCAGAAGATTTTCTCACCAAGTGGCGTACCGAGGAAGATTGACAGTCTGGTGTCGTAAGCTCTTCTCCCGATAGCTTGCGGAGGAAGGCGAGGTTCTTTATACCAGAATCCTTTCACTGTGTACGCAGTCGGATCTATGGCCGATTCTGGCTGCCTTCCGAAGTATCCGAAATTTACCCATAGCGGAGCCAAAACTTAGTATAGGCCATATTTTGACTGAAGATATTCTGTTGTCATGCACATCACTTGTCCTTCTACTGGTCTGGTCATTGCTGTTGTGAAAGTTGCAGAACTGATGCATACCTCATGTTGATAATTAATTCGGAATATCCTTTGTATTCAAACCAAGTGTTGCCGATAATAAGCAGTTAACAGATAATTCCATTTGGTTCGGCTGAGCTTCCAAGCATGTGAAGTTCTCATTGATCCTGGGCAACCGCGAACTTATCCATATTCCTTGCAGACCTTGTCACAGTGCCCAGAAATTTTTATCTATGCACCGGTGAACTTCAAGATTTGCTTTGCAATTTGTACCAACGTACCAGAGTTTTGTTGTTGCTCTTAGCACGTTCATATTCTCGAAATATGTCTTCGGTGGGTAATAGATGATTCTTGGGTCCATTGAAAAAGACTCGGTTCACCTCACTGACTGAAATAATCCTTGCATCGCAGACGGAATAATTTGTCCTTACTGATATTCATTCTTGGTAACTCATCTGACTGCTCCTTAGGCATGATCCGTTCTGAGGCAAACTCTCTCAGGTATATTCTGGCCTTGTCTGTTGCACATAGATTCTGCTTCTGACTCATCCTTCGTCCTTGACAGATCCAGTGTTGTTGTTCTGAATACCAGGCAGTTGGCTTGACTTGACTCTTGCCGAATTGGGATTATTGGGTATTATCCCAGTTGTATGCTGGTCTTCTTGATGGCACTTGCGGATGCATCCAGTCAGAGCGAAGAAACAGAACTGAGAAAAGAAAAAAAAACCACGAAAACCAAAAAGCAAATAAAGCTCAAATGTTGCGGACCTTACACACGTGGCCGAAGATCCACTAGTATAACTAATATACCGCACTCGATGCACCTCTATGGATTTAGAAGCAAAACCACACAATGCTCCTGGTAGCACTGGTGTCGAGCTCCTACTACTACCTTAGGGAACATCAACCTCTCGACTCACGACCATAGCCAAAATGGCTTAGTCAACGATCCTAAGGTTGTTGGGGAAAAGATGGAATTTATAGACGTTTCCCAGAGGAAACTAGAGTTAGAAGAGAAATGCCATGGCAAGCAAGAAGGGTAAGGATATCTAGTTTACCTAAGGGTTCAGGGCTCACGGGTCGTCGCCTGGTGCGAGCATTTCACACCGGAGGCAAAGGCCACGAGAGTTGGGTCTGATGGAGCGAAAAACCAATGGGGTTGCCTTATGATAAATAGTAGCCGTGCCAGTTGGCAAAGATGGCTGAAATCCATCTGGGCTTTCTACTGAGCACAAGACAATGAAGTCCATCTAGGGGTAACCTACAGTCAACCTGGCTACTCTGATACCATCCGTTGTGGCGCCCCGCCTGATTACCACTATAGCCAAACGGTCGCCACGCATACCAGCCCAGGAAATCACTCTGGCATGCGCGTTTACAACAAGTATCAAGAACACATGCATTTCTATTAATGGATATATAAGCCTTACATGATATCTTACAAGGGGTGATGGCAGCGGAAAAGCTCTATCTAAGGCAGCATGATCCTGGGGCGGCTCCAATCCATAGGGATCTGACTGGGTTACTGTCCTAGCCCGCGAACGCTCCGGCTCCTTGTCGACGGATGACGGATCCTTATGTGAACCTGGCCACATCGAAGGCCGCTGAGTACTTTTGAATGTACTCGCAAGCAAACCAAACTAACATATACACCAAGCAAAGCAATCCATGGCATTCAAGCATGCTTATGTTATTAGAGCAACATTAATTATCATGGCATAGTATACCTATCTAGCAAGATTAATGATCATGACATAACAGATTTATCCAGCAAGATAACTACTAAAGTAAAATACAGTAAAATAAAGCATATCAAGTAAGTGATCCATACTCCGAACAATCTCAGGATCCAATCCAACTTTTTCGGTCATCTGACCATCGCTTTCATAGCCATTCCATGGCTATCAAATCATATCCCTGGGTGGCCCATGTGTCACCTCGTGACACCTGCCACCGTCGTGGCCAACTAAACTGTCCCAAATGGGGACGTCAGCAAATAACTCAACAAGGCTCACATGGTTATCATCGCCCACCAGGCCAGGGTAGCACGCACGCATAACCTTCCCTAGTTGGTGGTACCGATAAAGGAGCACGCGATCAGACCAAGTCAAGGCCATCCCATATCGGCAAATGTGGCTGCACGGATAAGTCCGGACAGGTGACTCTGGATCAACCGACTAGGTTTAGTTTTAGCCATCATTTAGCAAGCATGGTTGTCTACCACAATAACTTGAGATGATAGCAACTAGGCATTTAAATAAATTACTTTGAATTATCACATAGCAAACTCATGCAAGTAATGTAAACAGTAAGTGCAATCTAACAGAAGTTTAACTATTTCTATGACAGGCGTAATCATTAACTAAACACGCAAGAATAACACAGAGCAATGCTTTAGGGCATATATCAGATGGTCGGCTTGCCTGGGGGTCGATGAATACTCTGGGAAGAAGTGCGGAGAGTTTGCGGAAAAATTCGCCGGAAACAGTTCTCTCTCGGAGGGGCTCATAGAAGGGCAAGGGAAAAATGGTCATTTTCAAATTGTGAAAACATTATGAAAATGATTCGGAACGGGCTCGACGAACTGAAGATGTGAGCGTTGGTTTCACCTGAATCGGAGTTATGGTTAAAAAATGAGGTTGTTTGAAGTGGGAGGGACCTTTTTGTAAATAAAATGCTTACATATGGGTCCCTGGCTGGAAATCTGATGGCGCCTCCTGTGAGTATATGCTTTCCCGAGCGAGAAACGTATTATGAAATGAAACGTTTTCCAGAACAGAAAACGTCTTCTCCCTGAATACGCTTCCCAAGTGGGAAAACATACTTCCGCGTATGCGTGACCACTTAAACGGCGGGCCCGCGCACTGAGTCGCCGACAGCTGGGACCCGCGTGCCTTCTCTCTCCTCCCCTTCCTCCTTCTTCCTCCTCCAGGCGAGGCAACAGGGGCGGCTAGCTGCGGTTGAATCCGGCGAGGCCGGGAACGGCGGGCTCAGCCGGCGGTGGGGATGGGTTCGTGGATCCCTCCTGCGCCCGTGGGAGGTGGAGCTGGGGCCGGGGGCGGACTGCGGTGTGCCTGCGGGCGGCGTGCTGTACGCGGTAGCTCCGGTGAGCTGGGCGGCTATGGCGGGACAAACGGCCAGGCGAGAGTGCCGGTGGCCCGTTGGAGGAAGGCGAAGCTCGGGGGTGGTCGGAATGGTGCTGGGGATGGCCGGAGGAGGGGATTGTGGTGGAGGCGGAGTCGCGGTGGCCGGCGGCCATGGAGGTAATGGGAAGCGAGGGGAGGCTCTCTGGCTCAGGTGAGGGGTCGAGGAGGACTAGGGGAGTAAGGGGAGGCTGATGGCGAGCTCAGGGGGACTCAAGGATGGCTATAAATAGCCGGGTGAGGTGAGGCAACAAGGACGGCCGCGGTGGCGATCTCATCGGCGCACTGGCGCTACGGGGAGACGTGGCTAGACGGTAGCGGCGTCGAGCGGCTTCGCGGTCAGGTCAGAGGCCTCGAGGTTGCTCGGGAGAGCTCGAAAGAGGAAGAAGACAGAGGAGAAAGCGACGCCGACGGGTCACGGGCGTGACAGTGGCTGCGGCGGCGATTGCCATGGCGCGAGAAGGAGGAGATAGGAGGGGAGAAGGATCTGGAGAGGGTCGCGTGGATGCCAGGGAGCCACTGGACATGCTCATACAAGCGGAGTCTGGCCAGGGGTGACGGCAAGGAAACGACAGAGGCGCAGAGCGCCGTTTGGACGCGCTCACTGTGTGGTCACCACCAGCACCACATGTCCAGAGCACCTGTTTGGCTCTGGAACATGTCAAACAGATGCACTATAGCTCACTGAGTTGACCTGAGATGGTTTGGAGGGAAATGGAGACATGAAACTGATTGATTTGAGCTGACATAGGTTTTGAGCAGCAGGTGTTTGGAGTGGGGTGGGAAAGACTCACTTGATAAAAGTTGCTGGTTTTTGGTGTGTGGCAATGTTTCACTAAGTTGCACCCCTTGGCAAATTTTTAGGCCAAATGGACTGCCCTAGCTAGCACTACCTTCACACCATGACAAATTGGACAGAAATGAAGATGAATTTGCTAGGACAAAATGGCTACATGGATTTGTTTCAAATTTGGTGTACAGTAATGATATGAACATATTGAGATACTGGAAAAGTTTCATACCATTTGGACACTCCTACTTGGTACTTCCTTCAGAGACGTTCCAAATGGTCAGAAACTTGAGAAAATTTATGTGGAAGAGTGGATAGATGGATTGAGCTGTTTTTTGGTTTCCATGAGTGATTTGGCAATGTTAACCACCATGAAAAATTTCAGCTCAAATAGATCAATGTTTCAAGCACTTCCTTTGCAAACTGGAAATCTGACAAAATTTGCAAATGGATGTTGTGCTCAAACTTTGAACTATGGAACTTGGGTTCTTGATGAAAATGGTTAAGATATGGATTGAATAAGCTCCACAAATTATTTGGGATTTTTCCTGGCTACCAAAATGGTAGTTCCTTTAGAAAGGGCCCAAAATGCAATATTGGCATTAAATAGGAAAAGACAATTTTTCCTATTTAATTACGGCCAATTTTTTTGTGAGAGCTCAATATGATCACAAAGAATATCTGCACAAGTTTTCATGAACTTTGGAGATGGATAGAAATTTTCCTGGATTTAATTCCTTTAACTGGTAGAAAAAGGAATTAATTATAAATGAAAAATATTGCAAATGACTTGGCAATATTTTTGCATATCCAGGGTTTACGAAGATAGGATGATCACTGGGAGAAGTTTGGGAGTCAGCAGATCAAAGGAAATTGGGGTTCCTTTGCAACTGCAAGAATTAGGGTTTCCCTTCCGGCAACTCGGAAGGTGGGGTTTCGACGGCAAAATCTTGAGAATAGATCTTGGGTGGCAAGGTTGGACTGGAGAGAATATCTGGTTGGATAGGAGAGGCAGGGATAAATGACCATCTTCATTTACCCAAGAGCTAGAGAAATCCAATAACACCGAGAAAAAAGATGGGAGTCAAATCCCGCAAATCAAAAAAAAGGAGCGAAAACCAGGTTGTCACAGAAAATCTTCAAGAGGTGATGACTTGAGATCCATGATTGGCTCTTTATTGTACCTATGTGCATCTAGGCCAGATATTATGCTTAGTGTTTGCATGTGTGCCCGTTTTGAAGCCTCACCGAAGGAATCACACCACAAGGCTGTGAAACATATTCTTTGATATCTAGCTCACACACCAACTCTTGGATTATGGTATCCCAAGGGCTCGACTTTTGATCTCATTGGATATTCTGACTCTGACTATGCTGGTGATCGGGTGGATCGCAAGTCAACATCAGGCACATGCCATTTTGTCGGAGGATCCTTGGTTTGTTGGTCCTCGAAGAAGCAGAACTGCGTATCACTCTCTACTGCTGAAGCTGAGTACATTGCTGTTGGTTCTTGTTGTGCTCAATTGCTGTGGATGAAGCAAACCCTCAAGGATTATGGCATCAATGTGAAGAACATACCTCTCTACTGCGACAACAAGAGTGCCATCAAGATTGCCCATAACCCAGTTCAGCACTCGAAGACTAAGCACATCCAGATTCGTCATCATTTTCTTCGAGATCATTTATTGAAGGGCGATATCTTCATCGACCACGTGAAGACTGAAGAACAACTGGACGATATCTTCACAAAGCCTTTGGATGAAAAGAGATTTTACAGGTTGTGGTGTGAGCTAAATATCTTGGAATCTTTGAATGTTCTTTGAAAGGACACACATCCTAACACTTATGCAAAGTTTATGGCTTTGATGTGCAACACACGAAGTAACGTTTTTCTTCAATCAATGATGACTAACCCTCTAAGTGTGAAGAAATTAATGAAGAATTTGATTCTCAGAGCCCTACGACAATTGTATGTGGTGCCTGATATCATCATTCTTATACGGTGGGTCACGCCACCAAACATTGTTGAAAATCTTCAAAATTGAGTTTTTCGTCATTTTGCAAATTCTTCATATTTTCAAATTCCTCAAGTTTGCAATTTCTTCAATTTTTCAACTGGTGTTCTTCATTGACTATATATATATTTGAGTTTTTCAAAGTCCTCAACAACATTCACTTATTGCTAATTCTTCAAGTTGATTTTTTCCTCTAAGTGAATGTGATCGGACCCTTTTCCCCTCTATGCTAAACTCAACCCCGTATGTTCACAAATTCTTCATACATGTTCTATTTGAAACCCGTTCAAAGTCTTCTCCTTGACAGCTGAAGAATTTGTGAATGAAACATTAAAAAAATTCATATCTAATTTTTGGCACTTGCCGCTCAAACCGTTCCCACTCCCACAACGAAATATTATACTCACCCATGATCTCCACTTCTCAGTACGTGGGTGACACATGTCGAAGGGATAGCAAGGGTCAGGGGTACGAATGTCCAAAATCTTCGGGCGTTCGGCTTTCCACCTCGCCTATAAATACCCATTCCCTTTTCACTGCCTCATTTACTCCGCTTGAGCTCACTTCTCATCGCTCGAGCTCTAACCTAGCGCTGCCGCTAAGTTTCATCATTGCCAGGGAGGAAGAGCTTCACTGCCTCGACCTCCTCGCCGTCGTACTCGCCCCGGCCGCAGAAATCTTCACTCCACCACCGCCGTAGCTGTCTCCCACCGCCGAGTTAGGGCGTGGGAGATCTGGACAGATGATCTTTTCCATTCTAACTACCAGTTCGTCATGTTCTTCATCAAGGGTAATTAAAATCTAATTTTACTGCCCTATTTGATTCTTATGATTTTCACAAAATCCTCAAAAGATGTTTGTTCTTCAACAATCTACTCCTTAAACACCGAATGTTTCCTTTCCTTGAGTTATTTCTCTAAGCTATGATTTTCCTCAAGATTCCTCAATTGTGTGGATTTTCAAATCTGTACAACTCTGGAACCTGAGTCAAGAACGCTTACTGAAATTCCTCAAGACGTCTATGGTCAAATTCCTCAACTTGATATATTTTGAAAATTTTCTGAGAATGCATATGACCTCTTCAAACTCTTCGCACCTATACTCTATTCACGGGTACAAAATGTCTGCTGATGAATCTCTAGGTTCTCATCAACTTAACTCATTTGCAGTGTTCCTCGAAGAAAAATTGTATACTTCCTCAGAATCATCAATAGTTCAAAATCCTCAAGTGAGGAAAATGGCTGAAGGGAAAAAACCTCAGAAAGGAGGAAAGAAGCCTGAGACAAACACAAAATTTGAAATCCCTAAGGATACTTATGATGAATATTGCACACCTGATGAAGAAACTCATGGGAAAGAGACCAAAACACAACACAAAGTGCGCATTCAGAGGATTGAGAGAAGATGGGCGAAGGAATGGAAGGAATATCATTATGTTACTCCCAAGTACATGAAGAAATTTGCTGTAAATCATCCATGCAGAAGACCACCTTTGGCTACTGGTCAAAGAGTTGATCCTACCAGCAACAAGCGTGGTGAGGAATTTCCTAAGGAATGGGCCAAGCACCAAGCAACGCTTCGGAAAACTGCAGCTGAAGCTTTGAGGAAATTCAATGAGGATTCTCAAGCTGCTACTGCTGATGCCTCTGCCAGTAGAACAGCGCCAAAGAAGGCCATCCTGAAGAAACCAGCTGTGAAGCCAAATCCTTCAAGCTCAATGCCCTCACGCCCAAGTTCCTCAAATGCAAAGCTCTCAGAGCAAATTCCTCGGACAACTTCCTCAAGGGCAGCACAAATTCCCTTTGTTGCTGCAAAATCCTCAGTTGCTGGCACAAAGTCCTCAGCACCTGGGCATCTTGCAACGTGTCATCGCACTGCTGGATTTTTAATTGCATCAGGGGCATCTAAAACTTCCTCAGCCCATCCACAGTCATCAAGTGGTCCAACACTGCTGAAGGTCAAGTCCACTGCTGGGTGCAGTAAGAGGGCAAGTCCTGACAAGAAACAAGTGGCTTTCAAAGAACCTTCAGTTGAAGAAACTGATGATGAGGCCGATGATGATGAACTTGCTAAAATCATCAGAGATAGGCAACAAAGGGCTGTAAGAGCCAAGGGCAGCTCTGTTCCTCTTATGCTGGATCCAAAGAAGATCCACGATTTCATTGACATATGGCAGAAGGATCCAAATACCCCTCTTCCTGACCTGAATTTGACTCCTGGTAAAAGTCACATGCTGACTGCCTTCATTGACGAAGAAAAGCGGAAATATGAGAAGGCCAAAAGAGTCAAGAAGCACCAGTACAAGAAAGAGCGTTTTCTAAGGAACAATTTTCTGAACTTGTCTCCTGAAGAACTTCTCACAGTGCAATAGGAAATCAAAGGCCTCAGTGAAGAATTTGACCGCTATCATGATGATTGGCTAGGTGCCAAGGTTAGATTCATCAATATCGCCAACAAGACCATCAAGGACCACAACGCTAGTGTTGCTGCTCAACCGCAACCACAAATTCCTCAGGCTAGAAAATCTGCTCAGCCAACTGAAGAAACTGCAAGCGCAGCTGAAGGAATTTATGCTGCTGAAGAAAATGCCAGGCCGACTGCACCAGTTGTGCCTGAAGAAACTGCACCAACTTCATCCTCTGCTCCTCCTGCAAAATCTTCAAAGGTGAAGAAAACCACACCTTCTGCATCAGAAGTGAAGAAAACAAAGGCTGTGGAGAAGGAAGCCGCTAAGAAAAGGAAAGCATCAACATCTGCAGAATACTCAGCTCCCAAGAAAATGACAATTTTGACAAGTTCCTCAATAGAACCAATTGATGCAATCCCCATTTCTGCAGTGCCATCAAAGGAGATAGTTCCTTTTGGTGAAAAATATGTCATTCCAGATGATTACAATGATGAAGAGACTCATTCTGCTGCTTCCTCGGAGCAGCTAGATGAAGAAATTGAAGTAGAAGCAAATGCTTCAACTCCGCTGGTATCATCGCCCCTGCCTCAGTTAACTGCAAAAGAGGCTGGCGTTGAAGAAATTGATGAGGATGTGGACATTGGTTCAACCACTCCAGTTGTCAATTGTCGGCGTTATGGGATCAGGGGTACCCAGTCCTACCTGCCTGCGGCCCACGGCGTGGCTCCCTCGGCGGCCCTGTACGGCCCAGCTACAACAACTCCAAGACAAGACCCTCGCGAGGGCCCCCGGCTTCGCAAGGCAGACAGCACGAAGACCCCCAAAGGAGCGGCCTCCCCAGGCTGCCTCCCAAGGAGCGAAGGTTTCTATGCACGTACCTAGCCTCACGAGGCTGCGATGACGTGAGCCATGATGTCCATGGCCAGGCGGGCACCAGCGGGCGCAGTGGAGGTAGTTTCCCTTTCGGTGCTAAGGGAACAAGGGCAGGCGTAGGTTCCCGAGGAGTCTCCCAAAGGTTTCCATTCCAGTGCAACTAGACCGAGACCATGATCCCGGTAGGACGAATGTCATTGCCGAGCCCACCACTACATCACGACCAGAAGCATTGCAGGCGAAGACCACCTTTCATCAGGATTAGATGTACTTCTTGTCCCCTTTCAAATTGGCCATTGTGGGATCCCTTCCCGCCTAAGGTTTTAGGGAAGAGGACTAAGGCCACTATAAATATAGGCTACCCACCACCGTAGAAAAGGGGACCCCGGATCAGATCCATTCCACCCTTACCACCAGAGCCCTCGTGAGGCTGCTCATCCATTATACTAGTTCATCCTCAGCCTCCTCGCAAGGCCAATCCACCACAAAGCAGGAGTAGGGTTTTACACCGCAAGGTGGCCCAAACCTGGGTAAACTGCCATGTTCATCTTCTTCCCCGCTCGCGTGCGTTCGACGTAGCTATGCTGTAGGGTGGCATGTTTGAGACTTGGGTTGGTTGAGATCTTCGCACACGCCCCCGAGTTTGAACCTTCTTGGGTCTGTAGAGCCCTGAATCCTACATTTGGCACGCCAGGTAGGGGCGTGTCGAGATCTTCCTTCCGTTCCGTCCACGCTTCATCTCGGCTTCGCCACTCCCATGGCGTACGCACGCCGAGCCCGTGTCGAGCGCCGGGCCGCTTGCGTCGCCCAGACGGCGCCCATGGGCCATGGTGTCCCTCGCCTTTCGGCCTCTCCCGCGGCCAACACCGCCACTGACCCTGCTGCTCACGAGCAGCAGGATTCATTGTTGCCACCCTCCGTGCGGCATGATGGCCACACCGCCACTCCGTCCCCCACTCCCACCAAGGCGTCGTCGTCCCACGTCTGCCGCGGGCCAGTGAACGCGCAGGCTGCACAACTCATGGCACGCGAGCTGCTGTATTACTACCCCGCTAACGACCGCTATGACAACTGGCTCAGCCGCATCGTCGAGCTCATCAACGCCGCCGGCGAGGTCCCTGCACCGTCCCACTCGCTCCGTCCCCTGCTGTCCCAGGCGGGCGACATGGCCCATAGCGCGCCTCCTCCTCCTCCTTTGCGCGGCGCCGACCACGAGCCCAGGCGTGACGCGCCCCAGCGTGACCCGCCGCATGGAGCGCTGGCGCGCGATGAGGCGAGCTGCCAGGTGGTGCAGCGACCGCAAGCTGATGCACGCGTGCTCCCAGTTCCACCGAGCCAGCACCAAGACCACGCGCTGCTGGAGGCTGTGGCGCGTGGGTGTCAGGACCGACCTCACCCCGTGCGCACTGCGTTCATGAGCGCGGCGGGCTGCCGTGCCTTTACCCTGGAGCTGCACCGCGTCGTCTGGCCCGACAAGTTCAAGCCAGACCTACCTCCATGCCACGACGGCACCCCTGACCCTGCGGAGTTCCTCCATCTCTACTCGCTGAGCATCGAAGCGGCAAATGGTGACGACAAGGTCATGGCAAACTGGTTCCCCATGGCCCTCAAGGATGGCGCGCGCTCCTCGCTCCTGCACGTCCCGGAGGGATCGATCTCCTCCTAGGATGAGCTCCACGAGCATTTCATCAACAACTTCCAGGGCACCCGTGACCGCGCCCCCACGGTGGGCGACCTGCGGTGCATGAAGCAGCAGTTGGGCGAGACCCTGCACAAGTACATACAACGCTTAACAAACGTTCGCCTCAAGATACTGAAGGCTTCGGACGAAGCCATCATCTCGCCTTCACTGATGGCGTCCGGGATGTCAAGATGAAAGAGGAGCTCGCCATACAAGAGGACTTATGCTCGGGCCTGGAGATGTTCAACCTGGCGAACAAGTGCGCTAGGGCCGAGGAAGGCTGCCTCTCCCTCCTCGAGCTTCCAGAGGCCGATCCTGAAGACAAGAAGGCCAAGCCTAATGAAGCAAAATGCAAGGGCCCCGCCGTGCTCGCAGCCGAGCCTGAGATGAAGCGTGGCCGTGACCATGATGAGCCCCCAGGGGAACTGCCCATTCTGCATCTTCCATAACATACACAACCACAACACCTACGACTGCCAGGAGCTCGGGGCACTCCGTGATGGGCGCCTTGGCCGCCGCTCCGACCGTGGCGACCGTGGCTATGACCGTGGAGGAGGCTATGGCGGAGGCCGCTGGGACAGCCGGAACCCTCGTCAAGACTGGCGCGACCAGCCTCGCAAGGACCGCTGGCGGGATCGGCCTCGCAACGGTCCCTGGCGAGACCAACCTCATGAGGATCACCCTCAGGGCAACGCTAGCCTCCCTCCGCTACCGCCGCCGCCGCCAAGGAGAAATGATGACAATCGACAAGATGATAGGGCTGGGGGCTTCCAGGAGCCTCGTGCGATCGCCTGCATCCTGGGCGGTGCCCAGGCCCTCGCCTCACATCGCATCTTCATGCAGTTCTCTCATGAGGTGAACGTGGCTCTCCTGAAGCTTGAGGCCGCGTGTCCCCTCAGATGGTTGTAGTACGCCGTCACCTTCGACTCCAAATACCACCTCAAGTGCTCGGCCATCACTGGCACGCTCGCCATGCTCTGCACACCCACCATCAGCAACATCCTCGTCACCAAGACCCTCATCGACGGTGGCGCCGGGCTCAACGTTCTTTCTGTCGAGACATTCGAGACGCTTCAGGTGCCTTATGATCAACTCATGCCCACCAAGCCGTTCTCTGGAGTGACCGATGGCTCCACCATCCCCCGGGGCAGATACGCCTCCCAGTCACTTTCGGCAAGCGCGACAACTACCACACAGAGCTCAACGACTTCGACGTCACCCACATCGGCCTCCCGTACAACGCCATCCTCGGGTATCCGGCCCTCGCCAAGTTCATGGCGGTGACACACCATGGTTACAATGTCCTCAAGATGCCAGGTTGCAGCGGCATCATCACGGTTGCTTGCAATGAGAAGGATGCAGTCTGCTCCCTTGAGCATGCCTATCAGGCTGCGGCAGCTGAAAACTCTGACGACGAGGGCGTCGTCCTGCCTCCCGAGGCCAACCCCAAGAAAAAGAAGCAGCTCCTCCCCAAGAGTCGTTAGGAGGCTAGGACGCCCGCCGGCGGTGCCTCAGGCTCCGCGCCCACCGCTGGGCACCTCTTCCTCCCGCATAGGAAGGCTCGTCCGGCGCCTCCCTCAGGATGGGCTCGAGGGCTCCCATCTGGCGAGCCTCTGACCTGACCAGTGTGACGAGGGAGGTGCTCGGGCACCACTTGGAGGCGTGCCTTGACGCGCGCCCCTGCATGCAAGGAGCAAGGCGCGAGGCGCCAGGAGCGAGAGAGTTCATCACCAAGGCAATCGAGGAACTTCAGGAGGCGCGGGCCATGCGTGGCGAGCGTCGCCCCGCACCACCCGGTGCGGCTGCACCCCCCGATTCGGGTGACGAGCTGCGCGTCTGCGTCCACCTGCCGGGCCTCAATAGGGCCACTTTGCAGGACCTCTTCGGGCTGTCCCGCGTCGGCCGGAGTGGGGACAACCCCTCAACTACATTCGCATGCCGTTTGCCGTGCTGAATGTGGGCGCCTCGTACCAGCACCTCGTGCAGCATGGTTTGGCATCTCACAAGGCCAGGCGCTTGGCGGTCTTGTTTCAGGAGGTCCCGGATCCTCGCGAGCCCCCAAGGCCTCGTGAACTTCCCATGCCTCCGGAGCCGCCCAGCTCGTGAGGAGCAGTCTCTGCGGCATGTGTCTTCAGCTACCTCGACGCTTCTACAACAATGGTGCCAGGTGATTTTTTGGTTTGTTCAGTTGAGAGCGCCCCACGGGCTGCATTATCCTCAAGTTGTCAGGGTCCGCCCCCGAAGTTACACGGTTTCAATTCATATACTCTGGATCAGTTATGCTTTCATGAGCTACTGTGATTATTAACTTTGCACTTGATGATGTATCGCCCCTGGAGCCGTCCCCACGTGCTCTGTGCATTGCCAGCTCTCCCCTTGAACGTCCCACGAGAGGGGGCTACCGGCACGGCGATTGTGCTCGGGTCTGTACCTGCAGCGCTGATAAATCTAAGAGACTGAGCTCTGACTCACGGGCCAGCCCCGCTCATGTCACCTCACCAAGTCCTTAGTGCCTTCGTCTTCTCATGGAACGGTCACGAGCAGATCAGCAAGCATGCGCCGCCCCTTGTATTTCATGATTAATTAATACGCATGAGCCTCAGGAGACAGGACCTCGTGATCAAGCGGCGCTCCAGCTCGCAAAAGGCTAAGTAAAATTGCTTCACATGCCGCATGCCGCTGGGTACGACCTCTCCCAAGCGCCTCCGCAAGGCGAGTCATTCCTCTTTTGCGCAAATCGCTTTCATGTTAAAGGGGGGCCCTTGAGCATCGCGCCTCAAGAGCTCCAACTGGCTTTTAAGCCCTCACCCCCTGGCCTTGACCACGGCATCACGACCTGGCATACTAGCGGCGGCTGAGTCCCGCTCGAAGGCCGGATCCTGAAGACGTAGAGCAATATGATGGGCAGAAAGAGGGGGGTCGCCAGCCTCGCTGGGGAATACAGGGAGAGGGGTGTGGCCCGGCGACGCTAGCATTCGTTCTTTTGGAATATGGTGGGCATCAGTCTCCTCACGCACCCCTAGCGGGGTTCACCTTAATACATTACAGAACAGGGAACATGCACCAGGTCAAAAGCTCCAGAGAAGCTCGCCATCGCGACGAAGGAACCACCGCGGACCGCAACCTCGCCAAGCTAAGTTGTCCTACATAGGCCAGCATGAGCCTCACCACTATCGTTTCATTCTTTCGCAACCTCCCTCAGGCAAGGGCCCCCCCTTTAATCTATCGGCAGCCGCTAGCGTGCCAGGGGACGTCCTAAGCAACACGCCTCAGCAGCTCTTACTGGACCTCGGGTCGCTCAACTCGTGGCCTTGCACACGGCATCACGACCTGGCATACCAGCGACGGCTGAAGCCCACCTGGGGACTGAGTCTTGTCGACGCAGAGCAACACACTATCGCAAGACCAAAAAGGGGACTGGTGCCCAAGCGAGAAACGCGAGTGCAACCAAGAGCGTCGACTGGAAACAGTAATATAAAGGTGCAAGCGCCATGATTCTTACACACCCACGGGGCTCCTCATGGTGTTGATGCAGGGAAGAAAACAAAAGAAAAGGCCTCCCGAGGGTCGCAGCTCAGGAGGTGCCAGCTCTGGCATCACGGCGCCTAGTCGGTGTCATCCCCCTCCTAGACCCGGGCACGGCAGCGTGGTGGCTCGTCGTAGTCGTCATCGCTTGAGCTTGACCCGAAGGAGGCGCCGCTGCTACTGGAGGTGCAGCGGACAAGGGTAAGTTCACTGCCGAGGGCTTCTCCGCCACTGGTGCCACCCCTGGGGCAGCACTGCAGGCGTTTGCCGTCTTCTCCAAAGACCTTGAAGAAGAGCATCGACGCCCCATCGTACATAAAATGGAGGGCGTGCCTCCCCTCCGAGCAGTAGGCGCGGGCGATCATTCCCCATACCTGGGTCATGAAGACATCGCCGGAGAAGGTGGCCTCGACCTCCGCCTGTGAGGGCTGGTTGCAGCAGCTATCATGCTGTATCCACAGCTCGATGGGTCCCCGCGCTGGCAACTCCTCCGCCAAGGCACGTGGGAGTCGGATCCAGGTGCGCGATGGCATCGTCACCCACACCACAAACTCACGGGCTATGCCATCAGCATGGGCATGTGGGTGAGGTGGTCATACGGTCGTCGCTTGCCTCCCTCCTCGGCCTTGTCCTTTCCAGTTTCTGTGTGTGAATGCTTGAGCCAGCATGGGCTCTCGTCGGGGCATGCTCGTATCGGGGAAGGGCAACCGTGGGCATTGCGGTGGCCTTGCGAGGGCGGCTGCGCCCCCTTTTCGGTGGGAGCGGCTCCGGTTCCCCCTCTGGAGCCTTCCCCTTCTCGGCGGTAGAGAACCTTCTCACCGGCACCATGGATGCTACTACAAAAGTGCAGAATGGGGAAGCAAGAAGATGAAGATGGGCTAGGGGGCTCCGCCCCTCGCCCTTTTATAGATGAAAGAAGGCTAACCGGCGCCCTTCCACGTTCCGAGTGATGATGGCCCTGCTGCATACACCAGGCTGCTATCAATTCGGGGCAGTTGCCGAGGTGGCGTAGGGAAGCGGAGCCGTCCGCGTCCCGTCGAGCGCCACGCGTCAAACCTGGCCCGCAGGCGATTGGGGCCTGCGCGCTCCGCCCTCTCTCTTTGGCTTCGCGTAGAAGCCAGCCCGAGCGCGCCTTGGGCCCGGGGGCTACTGTCGGTGTTCTGGGATAGGGGGTACCTAGAGCTGCCTACCTGCGGCCCACGGCACGGCTCCCTCGATGGCCCTGTACGGCCCAGCTACAAAGAACTCCAAGACAAGACCCTCGCGAGGGCCCCCGGCCTCGCGAGGCGGATAGCACCAGGACCTCCAAAGGAGCGACCTCCCAGGCTGCCTCCTGAGGAGCAGAGATTTTTATGCAGGTACCCAGCCTCACGAGGCTGTGATGATGTGAGCCATGACGACCATGGCTAGGCGGGCGCCAGCGGGTGCAGAGGAGGCAGTTTCCCTTTCGGTGCTAAGGGAGCAAGGGCAGGCGTAGGTTCCCGAGGAGTCTCCCAAACCTTTCCATTTCGGTGCAACAAGACCGAGACCACGAGCTCGGCAGGATGGATGTCATCACCGAGCCCACCGCTGCGTCACGACCAGAAGCTTTGTAGGCGAAGACCACATTTCGTCAGGATTAGATGTACTTCTTGTCCCCTTTCAAATTGGCCGTTGTGGGATCCCTTCCCGCCTAAGTTTTGAGGGAAGTGGGCCAAGGCCACTATAAATATAGGCTAGCCACCACTATAGAAAAGGGGACCCCGGATCAGATCCATTCCACCCTCACCACCAGAGCCCTCGCGAGGCTGCTCATCCATTGTACTAGTTCATCCTCAATCTCCTCGCAAGGCCAATCCACCACAAAGCAGGAGTAGGGTTTTACACCGCAAGGTGGCCCGAACCTAGGTAAACTGCCGTGTTCATCTTGTTCCCCACTCGCGTGCGCTAGATGTAGCTAGGCTATAGGGTGGCAAGTTTGAGACTTGGGTTGGTTGAGATCTTCGCACACGCCCCAGAGTTTGAACCTTCTTTGGTCTGCGGAGCCCTGAATCTGACATCAATGATGAATATTGGGGAACTCTTCACCCAAATTCACCAATTTCCACACCTCTCCATCAAATTCCTCAGTCCCCTGTGCAGACTGAAGAGATACTGACTGGATCTGAAGGTCATCAAACTTCACTTCAGTCCATTCCTGAAGAAATTGTAGCTGAATCAGCTGAAGAAATGGAGACCCAGACTACTGCTGACAAAACTGCTGCTTCAATTCCTTAGTCTGTTTCTCCTAAAGCTGTACGTCAAGAGGTTGTGAGGCCTATTACTGCAAATCTTCAGCCCAAGCCTCAAAATCCTTAGTCTGGCCCAAAGAGTCCGAAATTCAACAATGCCGATTTCTTCACTGAGCATCATTTCTTCACTGATGCAAATCCTTATGACTCAGCAAGATTAAGGCGCAAGAGGTTTTGGGCTGCAAGTCAAATGAATTTCTATGCCTCAGTTTTATTTGGCAAGGACAAAGTCTTCCAACACCGGCAAATTCCTCATGTGGATATGGAGTCCATTCCATGCTTTACTGCAATTCTGAATGTTCTTCATGAAGCTGGGCTCCTAAACTTTTGTGCCGACATATGTGATTGGAATGAAGAGCTAATTCTTTAGTTCTATGCAACCCTGCATCTCTCTGGAAATGTATTAGATGTCAACTCATGGGTGCTAGACTGGATGACTGATAACACTCACTTCAAGGCTCCAGCGTCTGAATTGCTTCATGTCATTCCAGTTAGTCCTCTATCAGAAGGTGCAAGGCTTATTTATGAGGAACCTGAACTTCCAAATCATCTCATGCAAGTATTGATGAAGCCTTTGCATCCAGGCCAAGCTCCAAGAACAACCTTCCTTGTGAAGGATTTGTTGTATGTGCCCAGAACAGTCTATCGCATGCTGACCAAAACCCTCTGTCCTTTCAAAGGCCACAATTCTGAAGAAGAAGAAGTTGTTGGCATCATGAAGAATCTGCTGTTCAACATCATTCATGGGATTCCCATAAACTATCATGATTTCTTCATGAGGACTTTGGCTAATGCTGCACTGTCACCTTTTGACTTGAAGCCCTATGCTCCCTGGCTTATGAAATTCATCAGAATTAGGTCTTCAACTCCATACAAGGTTGACTTTCAAAATCATCTCAGTTTTCTACCTCCAATTGAAGTCCTCAAAAGGAAAATTTCCCCAGTTGATGAAAAAGGGGAAGCTGCTGTCATTGATGAAGGCACTTGTCCATTGGATGGCCAATTCCGTAAGGCTGCATCTTACTCCACCAATGACGACTCTGCAACACAAGACTCAACTAAAAAAGCCACAGGGCAAATTTCTCAAGCCACTGCCCCGCGTGTGATGACTGATCGCGAACTTCTTCTAAGTATTCACCAAAAAGTCGACCGCAATCACAAGTGGGTCAAGCATCAATTTGGCTCAACTCTTCAGAACATGACTGTCACTCAGAACACTGTGAAGAAAAACCATTACTATGTGCATGCAATCTTTGACCGCACTTGGGCCATACTTTCACATCTTTATATAGATGAAGACCTCAAGCAGATGGACTTTCAGTAGAACTTTGACTTGTCACATCCTCCTTCGAAGAAATTCAAAGTTCCTTAGCTGGTCACAAGTTCATATTCTTCATCGCGTGAGACGGATGAAGCCGAGGATCTCGACAACACTGTGGCCGGCCCTACACCAACAAACGACCCCGACAACGCTGGCGCTCCTCCTCCGACCTCAAGCTGATATTCTTCAGGGGCGTTAGTCCTCAATTTTCGTCCCTTTTGGCCATTTGATGACAAAGGGGGAGAAATTTGAGTTAGTCTTCAAGCGGGTCTCTATATCTGGGCTGTTTTTGTTTAAGTTACAACTCTCGTTCTTCTGAAGTGTTTGTTTGATGAGTTGTAAACTTAAGTCCGATGGTGTCTGACACTTTTGAACTGCTTTCTGCATGCTTATTTCCTCAAGTTACTTAATGCACGCATGCTGAATTTCGTCAGACACCATTTTCCACCATGCATTTTAAATTCTTCATACTATATGTTAAATGCATGAATGGATTACAAGATATAGGGGAGATCTCCATGATTTTATTCTATAATGTGCATTTGTAGTCCAAAGCAAATTCCTCAAATATGCACATCTTCAGGGGGAGTTCTTCTATGTCTTGCAATCAAATTCATCAAAATTAGTATTTACACTTCATATGTTTATCCCCGTTGAAAACTTAACCAATTTGTCATCAATCACCAAAAAGGGGGAGATTCTAAGTGCATCTAGTGCCCCTTAGTGATTTTGGTGTATTGAAGACTTATAGGTTAAGGGACTAATGTGTTTGTGAGTGTACACAAGTCTTATAAGTCTCTCAGAAGTTTGATATATCCGATGAATTTCGACCCCTAAAAATGAAAGTCTTCATCTGAAGACTTCGTGCTTTTCTTGAAGACTTTGAAAATGAGGAACTTGGTGTGACCTTGAAGATATTGATGCGAGGACTATGAAGCATGAAGACTTTTGTTTTCATAGTATCATTTCCTTCTTTTGAGTCATAGGAAACACCGTACTGTTAAAGGGGGTCGAGGTAATACTAAGAATTTTTTTGAAGTGATGCTCATCTCAAAGCCTACACATACCCAATCCTTCGAGTGAAGCCTTTGGAAATCTCTTACAGTTCAGTCAATTTATTCAGTGACAGAGACGAAGTTCTTCTGGTCTCTGAGAAATTTGTTCTGACTGAAAAGTTAGGAATTTGCCAGTGCGAATTGCCTAAAGTGAGGAACATGATAGCCCTGAGGAATTTCATGGTTCAAACTTCCGACCGCTGTTGTGCTTTACACCAGCTGTCCAAATATCTTATCCATCCAACGGTCATATCATCAGGGGGCATTTATTTATTATCATGTCGGGCTGCTCCCTGGCTATAAATAGCCACCCCCTCAACCAATAGCTGGTTTGCTGTTCCGGGAGATAGATTGACACTTGTCATTTAGAGCATCCCATCCTCCGAGGACTTAAAGAGAAAATCATCAGTGAGGAAAAACCCAAAACCCCAACACCTAAACTCCAAAGTGATTGAGCATTACTGAAGAGATTGTTCCTGTGTGGAGCCGACACTTTTTACCTTTGAAGATTGTGCATCTTCCAGACGGTTAGGCATCATGGTCTAGAGCATCCAAGAGGAATTGTGGATTGCCAGGTGACCGAGTTTGTGAAGGTTTGGAAGTCACCTTGAAGACTTACCATGAGTGATTGGGTGAGGTCTGGGTGACCTTAGCTCAAGGAGAATACGGTAAGGACTGTGTATCCTGGGACTGTGTGTCCTTTGGTTTAAATACTAAGCCGCTCCAACTAGATGTATAACTATCACAGCAGTTGGGACTAGTCTACCAAATCACTGTCTTCACCGAGCTACTGGTTCTATTTCCTCAACCCATTCATTTCCTCGCTTACTTGTTGTTGAACCAGATCTTTACTGTTTGAAGACTTTGACTGAATACTTTCTCAATTTCCTCAACCCAATTTCTTCAGTCACCTTGTCTTCTGCCTGCTTATCCTGTTTACTCTCTAGTTGTGCTCTGTGTATGTTTCATTTCATCATGATGACTACGCTACTGCTTTGTTAGTCATGCACTTGAGTACATTATCTGTTGCTTGTATTTCGTCACTTAGCAAATTCCTCAAGTAGTATTTCTTCAGTGATGAATTTGTAAAAATTGTCTATTCACCCCCTCTAGTCGATATAACGCACTTTCAACACCCAATGCACAAGTATGACAATAGTGTTCTCTAGTTGGTGGTTTGTAAGAGAAGATGGAGACTCGAAATAAAATAAAAAATTGCATAAAAGTAAATAGATAGGCCCTTCGCAGAGGGAAGCAGAGATTTGGAGAGGTGCTAGAGCTCAAGGCTTAAATTGAGAGATAAAATTATTTTGAGATGCATGCTTTTTCCGTCAACAAAATCGACCGAGAATTCCCAATATCTTCCATGCTAGACACATTATAGGCTGTTCCCAAACAGAAAATAAAGTTTATTTCCTTTCCACTATTCTTTCACAATCCATGTCTAGCCGTATCCACAGGTGCCTTCCATACCAACACTTTCCAAGGAATTTCTTATTATCATCATATTATTATTTTTCATTTTGGGACTGGGCATCCCTATTACCTGCCACACTCTCGTGCAATGACAAGTGAATAAACACTCATCATGAGAATAACCCACCTAGCATGGAAAATATTGGCCACCCCCTGCCGCTTCATGAGTGGTACGGGCACACAAAACAGAAAATTATTTTGAAAAATTATAGTTGGCACATGCAAATTTACTTGGAATGGCATGGAAATACCGCATATAGCTAGGTATGGTGGACTCATTTGGTACAACTTTGGGTTGAAGGAATTGGATGCACAAGCAGCATTCCCTCTTAGTACAAATGAAGGCTAGCAAATAGATTGAGAAGCGACCAACAAAAAAATGGTCATAAACATGCATTGAACATAACTAACACTGAATAATGCACCATAAGTAGGATATAACTTCGTTCCATAACTATTGACTTTACATGCTTGCATAGGGAATCATAAATCTTAACACTAATACTCTTACTAAACAACAATTACTCACTAACATGACTCACATATTATCATCCGCATATCGCAAAACTATTGCAACGAATCAAACTTATCATATCCAATGATCTTTCATGAAAGTTTTTATTATATCCCTCTTGAGTATTCATCACTTTGGGACCAAATTCATATATTGTGAAAATTACCATTACTATTATCAACTCTCAAAAAGATATAAGTGAAGCATGAGAGTGCAAATATTTCTTCAAAATTTCGGAACTCTAAAAATAATATAAGTGAAGCATGAGAGTGCATGTATTTCTTTAAAATATAATCTTATCAACTCTCAAAATAATATAAGTCAAGCATGAGAGTGCATGTATTTCTTTAACATATAATCACCGCCGTGCTCAAAAAGATTTAAGTGAAGCACTAGAGCAACTTCCTAACTCAAAAAAAGATTTAAGTGAAGCACTTAAAGCATTCTAACAAATCATGATAAACGTGTGGCTCTCTCAAATAGGTGTGTCCAGCAATGATGATTGTGACAAACTAAAAATCAAATAAAGCAAAGACTCATCTACTACACGACACTCCAAAAATTATGAAACATTAGGACAACGTGGGAAATTTGTATATCAATTATGTGTAAAAAATTCTGAGCAAAAGTACGTTTCTGTGAATCTACAAAATTCTAGAACTGGACGCTAAAGTTTCTGTTTTTTCATAGAATCAAGTCAACTATCATCCAAATCATCCTAAAGGATTTACTTGGCACAAAAACTAATTAAAACATAAAAAACACAATCATAATAGTAGAATAATTGTGCACACACAAGAAAACAAAAAAATAAACAAGAAAATTTAGATAACTATTGGGTTGCCTCCCAACTAGCACTATTGTTTTACGCCCCTAACTAGGCATAATGCAAAATTTCAAGTATTGTCATCTTTGGTTTCGAACTCCTCAATCACACATCCATAGTTCCTAGGAGTTCCAGCACGCATATTTTTAATGATCACGCTCCTAGGAACAAAGTTAAGGAATTTACTCTCATATGTCGGTTTCTTTATCAATTTAACAAAATTAGGGTGAACACTAATCATTTTAAGCTCTTCGCTATTGATGCTAGTTGTGGCACCTTTGTTTTTAGGAACATAAGCAAACATGAAATTCTTACTAGGATTATTAATAATTTCTTCCAACTTAACAATCCTATGGTGACTTTGTTCCACCCCCTCATTGATTATTGGTTCTTTCTCCTTTAACATCTTAAGAGCAATCCCTACCTTTGATCCAAATTGAGTGACATGGTTTTGAATCTTTTTATCCAAATTTTCAATATGCTCTATGGTAGGAATTTTCTTCTCAATAGCATCTAACCTTTGCATGACATGTTCCAAAGTTAAAATTGTTTCATTAATACTGATAGGTGGTGATCCCACTAGATTTCCCATAGCATTGAAAGCATCCATAGGGTTACCAAAGAAATTCCCTCCGGTAATAGTATGAAGCACAAATCTATACCAAGTAGTAATACCCACATAAAAATTGCGAAGAAGAACGGTAGTGGACTGCTTACGAGTTGATCTATTATGAGCATCGCAAATCCTATACCAAGCATCTTTTAAATTCTCTCCCCCCTTTGCTTGAAATTGAGAACTTCATTTTTAGGGGTACACGCAACAAGAGAAGACCTAGCTATAGTGATAAAGTGGGCAAGCAAGAGAACAAGAAAGCACGCAAAAAGGCAAATGGAAAATATTTTTGTAATTAAAAAAAAAATAGAAGTGGGGGAGATGAAAACGAGAGGTAAATGAAAATAAAATAAATGCAAGGAGGTGAGAGTTTATGCGTAGGTACTTGAGTTGTGTTGGGTTTCTTGTTCCCAGGCAACGGCGCCAGAAATTTTTCCTGCTACTTGTGAGCTGCGTTGGGTTTTCCACGAAGAGGAGGGGATGATGCAGCACAATAGAGAGAAGTATTTCCCTCAGTTATGAAACCAAGGTTATCAATCAAGTAGGAGAATCACGCAACAACTCGTTAACCGCACCTACACACAAAATAACAAATCCTTGCACCCAACGCGGACAAGGGGTTGTCAATCCCTTGGCGGTTAATTGCAAGATTATATTGTATGGTGATAGATAGATAGATAGATAGACCAAACAAAAATATAAAATTAAATAAATAAAGGAAAATTGCAGCAAGGTATTTTTAGGATTTTAATATATGATAAAGTAGACCCGGGGCCATAATTTTCACTAGAGGCTTCTCTCGCGAATATAAAATATGGTGGGTAAACAAATTACTGTTGGGCAATTGAAAGAAAAGTAAATAATCATGACGATATCCAAGGCAATGGTCATGTATATAGGCATCACATCCGAGACAAGTAGACCGAAATGATCCTGTGTCCACTACTATTACTCCACACATCGACCGCTATCCAGCATGCATCTAGAGTATTAAGTTCATAAAGAACGGAGTAACGCCTTAAGCAAGATGACATGATGTAGACAAAGTAAACTCACGCATGAATAAGCCCCATGTTTTTACCCTTAATAGCAATGACACATATGTGTGATGTCCCCTTCTGTCACTGGGATTGAGCACCGCAAGATCTAACCCACTACAAAGCACCTCTCCCATTGCAAGATAAATCAATCTAGTTGGCCAAACCAAATAAATAGATCGGAGAGAAATACGAAGCTATAACAATCATGCATAAAAGAGTTCAGAGAAAACTCCAATAATATTCATGGATAATCTGATCATAAACTCACAATTCATCGAATCCCAACAAACACACCGCAAAAAGTAATTACATCGGATAGAACTCCAAGAACATCAAGGAGAACATTGTATTGAAGATCAAATAAAGAGAAGAAGCCATCTAGCTACTAACTATGGACCCGTAGGTCTATGGGAAAGTACTCACGCATCATTGGAAGGGCAGCAAGTTTGATGTAGAGCCCCTCCGTGATTGATTCCCCTCCGGCAGAGTACCGAAAAATATCCCCAAATGGGATCTCTCGAGAACAGAGGCTTGCAGCGGCGAAAAAAGTATTTCGTGGACTCTTTTGTTGGTTTCCAGATTTTAGAGAATTTATAGAGGCGGAGTTAGGTCAAACGGAGCCATGTGGGCCCCACAAGCCACCAGGACGCGCCCTACCCCCCTGGGCGCGCCCTGGTGCCTCCTAGGCCACTTCCCCATCTTCTCGTCCCCTCTCGAAGCTTCAAGGGTCTCTTATGTTCAGGAAAAAATCACGAAAAAGTTTCGTGGCATTTGGACTTCGTTTGGTACTGCTATTCTGAAAAACCAAAAATAGGCAAAAAACAACAACTAGCACTAGGCACTAAGTTAATAGGTTAGTCCCAAAAAATAATATATAATTGCTTGTAAGCGTATATAAAACATCCAAGATTGATACTATAATAGCATGGAACAATAAAAAATTATAGATACGTTGGAGACGTATCAGATCACTTGCGCGAACCTGAATTAGTAGATTGCGTGTCGATGTCATCAGCTTCATCAGCTTTTTCATCGTCAATGGCCCCCAAGAAGAAGGGCATCCCGATGGCAAATCCATCCACTTCCGGAGTTCCCTCGCACATATCCGTAGGCGGCGCAGTCAATGCGGGCGGTGTGAACAATGCAGTTGGCGCGGTCGGCGTAGGCGACACAGTCGTCGTGCCCATCGTGCCTGGAGTAGGAGGCGGAGGCGCTAGAGGTGTTCAACTTCCACGACCCTCTGGCGAACACAGCCAAACGACACGGGAGGTGTGGACGGACAACTCCCACCTCCTCGACGCACAGGCGAGCATAGTCACCGGAGCGATAATGCTCGGTCCAGCGCAAGCCAAGATCTTCCTGCTACAGTGGTCAGAGATGCAACATCAAGCCACACACTGTGACCATCACAAGATGGGTGCGACGTGACCTTGAGCGGCGCCGTTGATCATAGACAGCAGCGTCCGCACGGCAAGATGCCTGTTGATCAAATCCAAGATCCCCAGGCGCTGGTTCCGCCACGTCAACCCACCATTACGCCTAAGCCGTGGTGGAAAGATCGCAATGGTGCTCCTGCTAGCTCTACCAGAAGTCGAGCGACATCGCGTTCTTCACTCTAGGCCATGCCAGCAACGGCAGCGGAGGAAATGGCTCAAGCCAAGATGCTGCTAAACTTTCCTCTGACGGCAGACAAGATGGATGAGTGGAGAGCCACCATCCAGAGCTTGATTGGATTTGCTGAATCGACCAATTCGCAGCAAGCGGAGCGCTCATGGCGTCCACGGACAGCACTGGTAGCTCAAACTGGTGGCTGTGTTGAAGGTGCTGCACCAATGGTACAATCGCCTCCATGGCAATAGCTTCAATAGCATGAACGTCAGCAACCGCTGCAAACCCAGCAAACTATGGAGCCCGACGAGATGTCAGTGGCCTCTTCAGATCCACGGGCGAGGCAAGATCAGCGGCAAGTGCTGCCAGACAGACGTGTAGACGATGCCCGCACCACCATTGAATAAGGTTGGGAAGCACGCCGTCAATCCGATGAGTGCAATTGGTCTAGTTGTTGATGAGCATGTGACCGATGTTGGTAGGTATCTACCTTACAAGGTTGGATGCCCAGCTTTCACTCGTGAGCTGCAGCAAGTCCGCTGGCCGTCTGTCCAGGCCTTCAAGCTGGAAGTACCAGAAGTACGACGACAAGCTGAACCCGGTAGAATTCTTGGGCATCTATACGATTGCCGTGCAAGCTGCCGAGGAAGGAGATGAAAAGATCCTCGCCACTACTTCCCTTTGGTGCTCAAGCCCAATGTGAGGTATTGGTTGATGAATTTGCCAAAAAACTCCGTTTCCTCATGGTGAGATATGTGCAACGAGTTTGTTGGTGCTTTCACCGGAGGCCACAAGGCCCCTGGACAGCCCAACGACCTGCAAGTGATCCTGCAGAGAGAGGATGAGAATCTTTGCAAATATATACAGAGATTCAGCCATGTGTACAGCAACATTCCAGATGTACACCCGGCGGCTGTGATTGCCGTGTTTCACACAAACGTGCGCAATCAAAAAATGTGGGAAAAGATGAACGTACGGTTGCCGAAGACCATCAACGAGCTCTATATGTTGGCGGACAAATGTGCACATGCTGAGGATGGGAGAAGACTTCCCGGAGATGTTGTCGATGCCGAAGTTGATTCTGAGGATGACGACGCCGCCACCCCGAAAAACAAAGGCCGGAAGCGCAATAGGAAGCGAAAGACAAAACAGTCATGGTTGTGGAAGGCTCCGGTAACTCCAACGCTGCCAAGAAACGTACTCCCTCCGTCCTTGAAAGAGTGTACTTCCAACTTTGTTGGAAAGTCAAACTTTTTTATGTTCGACCGTATTTATACAATACTAGACCAACATTTATGCCATCAAATTAGTAGCATTAGATTCATGATAAAATATATTTTTGTCATATACCTATTTGGTTTCACAAGCATTGATATATTTTTGCACAAACTCGGTCAAACTTTGAGATAGTTTGACCCTCCAACAAAGTTCGAAGTACACTCTTTCAAGGACGGAGGGAGTAAAACAGAGAGCTCCGGCAAGGAAGCTGCTACATGCGTTGATTGCCAGGAAGCCGCAGCGGGCGAGAAGACTGGTAAATCTGACGGGCCATACTGCAAGATTCATGGCAACAAGGGCCACGACCTCCAAGAGTTCCGACAGGTTGAACAACGTGCCAAAAAGCAAAAAGATAAATATGAAAAGCGTGACAAGGAGAAGGGCCAGGATGGTGCTAGGGGATCTGGCAAGAAGGGCCATGGTGGCCGAGGAGGGCGCCGCGGCAAGGCCAAATAGGAGAAGGAGAAACCTGCTAGAGGCCTTGAGAAAAAGGACGATGATGATGGAAGTGACGAAGAGGATGACAACAAGCCCTGCGAGCATGAATTCCAGAAAGCAACTGAAGTCATGTGCATTGACGGGGGCGCATCTTTGAACTCCTCTCACCGCCAGCTCAAGCAGTGGGCACGTGAAGTCAATGCAGCAGAACCTGCAATAGGCACCTAGAAGCCACTCAAATGGTCACACACACCTATCATTTTTTATGCTGAGGATCATCCTGATTGCACAACTGCAGTAGGATGTTTGCCGTTGTTGGTTTCACTGACAATTGACAACCTCCAGGTCACAAAAATGTTACTTGATGGTGGTGCTGGCCTAAATTTGATTTCTCCAGAAGTAATCAAGAGGCTGTAGATTCCCGACGAAGAGCTCGAGCAGACTGGAACATTCCAAGGAGTCAACCCAAGAAGGATCCAACCCAAGGGGAAGGTCACATTGCCAGTGACATTTGGCGGGGAATTGAATTACAGAATAGAGAAGATTGTGTTTGATGTTGTCAAGATTCCCGTGCCATATAATGGAATTCTTGGTCGCCCAGCTTTGGGTAAGTTTATGGCAGCATCCCATTATGCCTACAACATGTTGAAGATGTCAGGGCCAATGGGTTTCATTTTCATCAATTCAGATAAAAAGGATGCGGTCATATGCGTCGTCAAACTTTACAGAGATGTGGTTGCACCAGAGGCCGCCAAGGCGCCAGCTCCCGCCAAGAAGAAGAAAAACAAGAAGTTAGGTAAGACCTTTGATAAGAATTCCAGGAAGCACACCTCCTCGCAGTGCTACGCACCTGCTGAAGACTTGCCGGAGTGCTCTGCTGGAAAGAAATCCAAGTCCACTCACCAGCCTTGAATAAAGTGCAGGCGAAAGAGGATGGCACTGGCGGTGCCTTCACCGTCAGTTACACCCTTGACAACAAATAGGAAAGCGCACTCATTGTCTTCCTACGGATGAATGTCGATGTGTTTGCATGGCAACCATCTGACATCCCCGTTATTCCCAGGGAGGTGATTGAGCACCACCTTGCTGCTTGTCCACACGCTCGGCCCGTCAAGCAGAAGGTCAGGAAGCAAGCTTTGGAGCAGCAACAGATCATGGCCAAGGAAATCAAGAAACTTGAAGTAGCAGGTTTAGTTAGAGGTGTACTACATCCAACTTGGTTGGCAAATCTAGTTGTGGTGCTTAAAGCAAATGGAAAGTGGAGACTTTGTATTGACTATACTGATATTAGTAAAGCATGTCTAAAGGATCCTTTCCCTTTGCCGCGCATTGATCAAATTGTAGACTCTACTGCCGGTTGTGATCTACTCTCTTTCCTTGATGCATATTATGGATACCATCAGATATTCCTGGCCAATGAGGATGAGGAGAAAATCGCATTCATTACTCCATGTGGCACATATTGGTTTGTGTGTATGCCTTTTGGATTAAAGAGTGCTGGTTCAACATTTGCGAGAGCAGTCCAGATTGGTTTTGAGCCCCAAGCCCCAGCTTCACAGGAATGTGGAAGCATATATGGACGATATAGTGGTCAAGACAACAACAAATCAACCCTCATTCAAGACATAGAAGAGACATTTGCAAACTTGCGCAAGATCAATTTGAAGCTCAACCCCGAGAAGTGTGTGTTTCGAATTCCATTCGGAAAACTTCTCGAGTTATTGGTATCTCAACATGGAATCAAAGTGAATCCCGACAAGATCAAAGCAATTGAGCAGATTGAAGCACCAAAAAGCGTCAAGGACGTGCGGCGTCTTGCCGGCTGTGTTGCTGCTTTAAGTAGGTTCATTTCAAAGTCTGCTAATCACGCCTTGCCGCTTTTCAAGATATTAAAAAAGGCAGGTCCAATGAAATGGACTCTAGAAGCGGAGGCCGTGCTGCAGGATTTGAAAAGATACCTGTCATCCGCACCAATACTAGTTGCGCCTAAACCACAAGAACCGTTGCTGCTATATCTTGTGTTAACAAATCAAGTGGTCACTGCTGCACTAGTGGTGTAGAGGGAAGCCGATGAGGAGAAAGCAGCAGCGGCAAGCTCGTCCAGCGATAAGCCAGAATCTTGTTTGGCAGGGTCTGATACTGACAAATCATAAACAGCGCAAGCAACTGAAGCTAATCAGCAAGTGGTGCCAAAGAAGAAGATGGTGTAGCGACCAGTGTATTTTGTTAGTTCTTTCTTGTAGGGGGCTAGATCAAGATACTCTGGAGTGCATAAGTTGCCTTTTGTCCTTCTCATGGCTTCGAGAAAGTTGCGCCACTACTTCCAACCACATGAGATTACAGTCGTCACTCGCTTTCCGTTGCAGCGCATTTTGAGAAATCGAGATGCAACTGGCAGGATAGTGGAGTGGGCGTTGGAGTTGTCGAGCTTTGCACTCAAATTTGAAAGCACTTCAACTATTCAAAGCAGAGCCTTGGCGGAGTTCATTGCAGAATGGACGCCAATGCAAGACAAGGAAATTCGAGAATCAGCTCCCCCCTGTCGGTGTACTAAGTATTGGGCCACTAGTACCCCGTACTTGTGCACGGGTAGTTGTAGCCATCCTCGTGGCAAGGCTTGCCGGGGAACAGTTCGAGGTTGATTCAAGCCATCAAAGAAATCGTCAAGTCAGAGATCTGAGGATCAGTAGATAAGAAGAGCTGGAATCCGAAGGCCAGCTTCCCCGGCAAGATCTTGCCGGGGTGGTCTGCGGAGCCTGGCAAGGATTGGCGCCTGGCAAGGCTTGGTGCCCGGCAAGCTTCGGCGCCCGGCAAGGTTTTGTTGCTGTGCCGCCACTCTAGCACAGCGACAAACCTGACATTCTGGGTCCTTCTTTGGACGCGTGGCGACGCGCCAATGGAAGAGAGCTTAAGCGGTGCTGATGGGATGGCCCCTTTTTCCATCCCCAAGAAAGTGAGGACACCTAAACAGACACCTCACGGTGCATTAAATGTGTTTGTCCTAATCCGTCAGGGGTTAGGTATGATACCCTGTAGCTACTTTACACCTCAGTGTATGTACATTTTGCCACTGTGGTGACCCCTTTGAGCATATAAAAGGAGGCCCAAGGCAACTGCTACAGCGGAGGAGAACGGCTAGCCCATTCTGCATGCGTAGCTGCTCTTTGAACGTGCTGTTCACAGCGAGCGCTCCTGAAGGCTGGGCTCAAGAACATTAATAAAAGCACAAAGCAGGAGTAGGGTTTTGCGCTGATTAGCGGCCCGAACCTGGGTAAAATCTTCCCGCGTCGATCATTGGTTCTGCTCTTTGCGTATACCTCTCCCCCCGCCGAATCGTAAAGGGGTCTCTTTGGATCCCATAGGTGTCGTGCCCCGACATCTTTGGCGCGCCAGGTAAGGGGATTGAAGGTTGCGCGAACCTGATCTAGTGATCGGCGCCTCAGTTTCTTCATCATAATGCCGCCCAAGAAGAAGAGCGCCGCGACGGCACAACCGTCCACGTCCGTTTTGCCTACGCCTTCGCGTACGGGTGACGGCGTGGGTGCAGAAGGAAGAGGACTAGAACCCCCACAGCGTTCTGGTGACCCGAGCCAGGCGAACGGCATCGTTCGCAGTGGCAGTGCTAACCTGCACGCTGCTGTATCTAGAGACGACCCTGTGTTGCCTACGGGTGGCACAACGAACTCCAGAGATCGGAGGGCGCCTGCTGGAGCTCCCGCACCGGCGCAAGCCTCACGACCTACCCAGGTCGTGCACGATGAGCGACGTCATGGCGCTGGTGGTTCAAGGCGTCCCCATGAAAAGATTTCTGCGCATCGATCCCAAGATGCGCGGCACCAGCATGCACACCTAGCTGCTGGCAGGGGTGGCGCGCGGTCGCGTGACCGTGGTGGTGCTCCTTCTAATATGGTTTGGAGTCAGAGCACCTCACGTACCTCGCACCTGTCGCCGCCGCCTACGCCAGTGGAAGCATTGGTACATGCGCAGCTGCTCCTCGATTTTCCTCCTGCCCCGGAGAAGATGGAGGAGTGGCGAGCTACTATACAGAGCCTTTTTGGTTTCGCCAACAAAGATGGACCGCAAGAGGCAGGGCCCTCGCAGCGAAGGCCCATCGATCCGGCGCGAGCTGATGTGGAGAAAACCGGAGGGGGTGCAACCACGGTGCACTCCCCTCCGTGGCACCAGCGGCGGCCGACAACCCAGCAGGTCGACCGCCGTGAAGAAGTTTCCACGGCGTCGTCCGATCCACGGATGCGCCGCAATCAGCGTCAAGTTCTCCAGGAACGAGGCAAGGAGGACGCTCGAACTACCATCGAGTGGCGACAGGAAGCGCGCTATCAGTCCGATAAGCGCGCAGGGCCGGCTATCGACGAGCCTGCGCCAGGGAACGTAGGAGACTTGCCTTATGAGGTAGGGACTCCAGCGTCTACCCATGAGCTGCGGCAAGTCCAGTGGCCCAATTGCCGAACCTTCAAGCCGGAGGTCCCGGAGAAATATGACTGTAAGACCCATCCCTCGAAGTTCCTGAGCATCTACATCATTGCGGTGCAGGCTGCCGGGGGCCGAGATGACAAGATACTCGCCAACTACTTCCCGTTGGTGCTCAAGCCCAATGTCAGGTCGTGGTTGATGCATCTGCCGGAGAATTCTATTTCTTCCAGGTCAGATCTATGCCATCAGTTTGTTGGCGCTTTGTTGGAGGCCACCAAGCTCCTGGCCAAGAGAGTGATTTGCATATCATCCCTCAGAAGGAGGGCGAGTCCCTGCGCAAGTTTATGGAGAGGTTCAGCCGGGTGCAGTATAATATTCCTGACATTCACCCTGCCACTGTCATTAGCGCGTTTCACCAGAACATGCGTAACCGTAGAATGTGGGAAGAGCTGGCAATGAACAAAGTCAGGAGTATTGCCGAGCTTTACGCTCTAGCTAATAAATGCGCTCGAGCTGAAGAGGGGAGGAAACTCCCTGGCGAGGTTGTTGGCGCGGCGGGCGAATCCGAAGAAGAAGATGCCACGGCCCCGTCGAGGAAAGGCCGGCGGCGGAACAGGAAACGCGGAGGCAAGGCCGTGCTTGCTGTCGAGGAATCCGACAACCCCGGCGCCGCCAAGAAGGCCAAGGTTGGTGACCCCGGCAAGGATCTTGCCGGGTGCCCTTCCTGTCAGGCCTTGGCGGCTGCCGACAAGTCAGAAAACTCCGGGAAGGAGTAATGCAAGATCCATCGCACCAAGGGCCACGATCTCCAGAACTGCCGGCAAGTTGAACAGCTTGCCGAGAAACAGAGGGCCGAATATGAAAGGCGAGATAAGGAGAAGGCCCAAGATGGTGCTGATGGATCCGACAAGAAGCGCGGTGGCCGAGGGGGGTGCCACAGCAAGGCCAAGCAACAAAAGGATAGGCCCGCTCGGGGCCGAGGCAAAGAAGAAGATGATGAGTCCAGTGAGCAAGAATTCCAGAAGGCTACGGAGGCCATGTGTATCGATGGAGGTGCTTCGCTGCATTCTTCCCACCGTCAACTCAAACAGTGGGCACGGGAAGTCAATGCGGCGGAGCCATCCCCAGATGCATGTAGGCCCCTGAAGTGGTCCAGCACGCCTATCATTTTCGACGCCGAGGATCACCCTGATCGCACAACTGCGGTCGGGTGCTTGCCGTTGTTGGTCTCGCCAATGATTCGCAACCTCAAGGTGACGAAAATGCTAGTTGACGATGGGGCTAGCCTAAACTTAATCTCACCGGATGTGCTCAAAAAGCCCCAAATTCCCGACGAAGACCTCGAAGAAACGGGTACATTTCAGGGGTCAATCCGGGAAGAACCCAGCCTAAGGGCAAGATTACGCTGCCGGTGACATTTGGTAGCGAGCTCAACTACAGGACCGAGAAGGTGGTGTTTGATGTCGCCAAGATCCCCATGTCATACAATGGGATCCTTGGTCGGCCAGCGCTGGCTAAGTTCATGGCGGCATCACACTATGCGTACAACGTTTTGAAGAGGCCTGGGCCGTTGGGCGTCATCACTATCCATTCCGATAAGAAGGATGCGCTCATCTGTGCCGACCAACTTTATCGGGAAGCAGTTGCAGCACCTGCCATCAAGGCACCTGCTCCTGCCGCTGGAACTCCCGGGGGGAAGAAGAAGACCGGCAAGAACCTTGGCGTGAACTCCGGCAAGCGCACCTCCTCGGAGTGCTGCGCTTCCGTCGAGGACGCACCAGAGAGTTCCACCGGCCAGAACAAGAAATCCAAGGCTGCTCCGCCGGAGACCAAGAAGGTGCCCGTCAGGGAGGACGGAACGGGGGGAACTTTCACCATAAGTTCCACCCTAGATGGCAAATAGGAAAGCGCGCTCATTGCTTTCCTCCGGGCGAATGTCGACTTGTTTGCATGGCAACCGTCTGACATCCCCGATGTTCCCAGGAAGGTAATTGAGCACCACCTTGCTGTCTGTCCTCATGCGCGGCCCGTCAATCAAAGGGTCAGGAAGCAAGCCTTGGAGCGGCAAGAATTCATTACCGAAGAAATCAGAAAGCTGGAGGCGGCAGGATTGGTCAAAGGAGTGCTTCATCCAACCTGGTTGGCCAATCCGGTTGTAGTGCAGAAAGCGAATGGGAAATGGAGGCTTTGTATCAGTTATACAGATATCAATAAACTTGTCCAAAAGATCCCTTTCCCTTGCCGCGCAATGACCAGATTGTGGATGCCACCGCTGGTTGTGATCTCCTATCCTTCCTTGATGCCTATTCAGGGAATCATGAGATTTTTATGGCAAAAGAAGATGAAGAGAAGACCGCATTTATCACCCCGTGTGGTACGTATTGTTTTATACGAATGCCTTTCGGGTTGAAAAGTGCTGGTTCGACATTTGCGAGAGCTATCCAAATTGGTTTTGAGCCTCAACTCCATAGAAATATGGAGGCGTATATGGATGATATAGTGGTCAAAACCAAAGACAAAGCGACGCTCATTCAAGATTTAGGAGAAACATTTGTAAATCTACGCAAGATCAACTTGAAGCTCAATCCTGAGAAGTGCGTGTTCGGTGTTCCTTCCGGCAAGCTCCTTGGATTCTTTGTATCTTGCCGGGGAATCGAAGCAAACCCCGACAAGATCAAAGCTATTGAGCGAATTGAAGCGCCGAGACGCGTCAAAGATGTGCGTCGTCTTGCCGGCTGTGTTGCTGCTTTAAGCAGGTTTATTTCCAAATCTGCTGAGCGCGCCCTGCCCTTCTTCAAATTTTTGAAGAAGGCAGGTCCAATGAAATGGACTCTGGAGGCGGAGGCTGCGCTGCAAGATTTGAAGAAATACCTTTCCTCTCCGTCGACGCTAGTCGCGCCTAAACCACAAGAGCCGTTGCTGCTGTATCTGGCAGCAACAAATTAAGTGGTTAGTGCTGCGCTAGTGGCACAGAGAGAGGCTGATGAGGAAGCAACACCAGTGGCAGGACCGCCAGGTGACGCGGCAAGATCTCCCCCGGCAAGGGTTGATCCCGGCAAGACAGGATCTGCGCAAACAGAAGAACCAGTGCAGAAGAAGAAGGTGGTGCAGCGCCCAGTCTATTTTGTTAGCTCTCTTTTACAAGGAGCTAGGTCAAGATATTCTGGTGTGCAGAAGTTGCTTTTCGGCCTTCTTATGGCCTCGAGGAAGCTGCGCCATTATTTTCAAGCACATGAAATCACCGTCGTCACTTGCTTTCCGTTGCAATGGATTTTGCAAAATCCAGAAGCAACCAGCAGGATCGTGGAGTGGGCGTTGGAGTTTTCGAGCTTTGGCCTCAAGTTTGAAAGCACTTCGACGATCCAGAGCAGGGCCTTGGCGGAGTTCATTGCAGAATGGACCCCAACGCCAGACGAAGAGGCTAAGGAAACAACTCTCCCCGGCAAGGAAACCGATCAGCAATGGGTTATGTACTTTGATGGGGCTTTCTCGCTGCAAGGCGCCGGTGCTGGCGTGCTGCTTGTCGCACCCACCGGAGAGCACCTCAAGTACATAGTCCAAATGCATTTTCCCCGGGAGTGTTCGACCAACAACACTACATAGTACGAGGGTTTGCTTGCTGGTCTCAGTATCGCGGCAGACCATGGTATCAAAGGCGATTCACAACTTGTCGTCAGGAAAGTTAACAAGAGTTATCAAAGTCCATTGATGCAAGCCAACGTGGACGAAGTGAGGAAAATGGAAGAGCGCTTTGACGGTCTGCAAATGGAGCACGTTCCTTGTGCCGAGAACAGTGTTGCTGACGACCTGTCAAAGCGTGCCGCCCTCAAGTTGCCTGTGGAACCAGGAACTTTTGTGCTCCAATTGACTCAACCATCCGTGGCGCCGTCGATGCGGCAAGAAAAGAGAAGAAAGTTGAACTATGGTCAGTACTTCCCGGCAGAGCTCCCCGGAGCTGCCGGCAAGGAAGTTGCCGGGATCGACATGCCTGCCGGGGAACAACAGGCTCCGACAGGGCCTCAGGCCCTTGCTGTCGATACAAACGTTCCCCCGGCGGAGGAAATGCCTTTAGTCCTAGCCATCGAGCCTCAGGCTCCAGCATGGGCGCAACACATTGTCCATTTCCTTCAGACAGGGGAACTCCCGGAGGAACAGGAAGAAGCAGAAAGAGTAGCCCGTCGGTCTGTTATGTACAAGTTCGTCGATGACGTCCTGTACAGAAAGAGACCAAATGGTGTGAAATTGAAGTGCATTCCTCGGGAGGATAGGCTAGAGCTGTTGGCAGAGATACATGGAGTTATATGTGGTTCTCGCATAGGATCAAGAGCGCTTGTCGGAAAGGCATTCCGACAAGGTTTCTTTTGGCCCACTGCTCTCCAGGATGCAACTGCACTAGTAACCAAGTGTGAAGCGTGCCAGTTTCATTCAAAGAAATCACATCAACCAGCTCAAGCTCTTCAGACAATCCCTCTCTCCTGGCCATTTTCGGTCTGGGGGCTCGACATACTGGGCCCTTTCCCCCACGCTACCGGGGGCTTTGAGTACTTGTACGTTGCTATCGACAAGTTCACAAAGTGGCCGGAGGTGGAAGCAGTGAGGAAGGTGACAGCACAATCGGCCGTCAAGTTCTTTAAAGGGATAGTTTGCCGTTTCGGTGTACCCAACAGGATCAGCACCGACAATGGCACGCAGTTCACAAGTCGCACCTTCATGCAAAACGTCCAAGACTTTGGCGGCAAGATTTGTTTTCCCTCTGTTGCTCACCCGAGAAGCAACGGCCAAGCAAAAAGGGCTAATGCTGAAGTGCTGCGTGGTCTCAGGACCAGGACTTTTGACAGGCTGAGAAAGAGCGGAAGGCGCTGGATTGATGAGTTGCCGGCAGTTCTTTGGTCAATCAGAACGACACCAAATCGAGCCACCGGTCAGACACCCTTCGCTCTGGTCTACGGAGCGGAAGCAGTTCTCCCCACGGAACTCACGTACGGATCACCTCGAGTGCTCGCTTATGATGAGCTTGAGCAAGAGCAACTGCGGTAAGATGATGCTGTGCTCCTTCAGGAGAATCGTCTTCAGGCTGCTCTGCGAGCTGCACGCTACCAGCAAGCTTTGCGCCGCAACCATAGCCGCAAAGTTCATGCCGGAAGCCTTGAGGGAGGCGACCTTGTTCTTCGGCGGATTCAGTCCGCCAAGAATTCAAACAAGTTGACGCCGAAGTGGGAAGGCCCTTATCGGGTAGTACGAGTCACCAGGCCCGGCGCTGTCCGCTTGGAGACCGAAGATGGCGTTCCAGTGAGCAATTCCTGGAATATCGAACATCTTCGCAAGTTCTACCCATAAGGCGCAGTTGCCGGGGGCTCCCGACAACCACCCTTTTGTACAAGTCTTGCCGGCAAGACATGTAATCCTTTGTACAAAGCCAGGCGCAGACCCTGGGCGCAGATGAATAAGTTTCAGTGTTGTGCATTTCCTTATCGATTTCCATGTTCATATTTATATATGCATGTTTGTCTAAGATGTTGTATGACACCTACTCCCGGTAAGTTCTAACGAACCGCCAAGGTTTCATATCTTTATTTTCTCTTCTTTCTTTTTCTTAAAAGACAGAAGGATTCCTCGCGTGCACATTTGCCGGGTGGGAGGGGGGAAAGGAGATATGAGTACCAGTTGGCGGCGTTCGGAATCGATGCTTGCCGGAGGAAGGACAGCAATAGAAAGCTAAGTTCTAAAAACTTAGAACAAGTTTATTTTATTACAAAGTTATTTCCTTGGACAATTCCGACTCTTGTATGGGAAATCTGCACGCGAAGGAACCCTTGTTGTAATCAGTTGCGCCCTTATTTTGTTTCTAGTCCGCTCAACGATTTAAGGGGCTGCACTGAGAACGCCAAGGGGTCTTACCGGCCGCTGCACCTCCAGCAGGCTGCTGAAATCCCGCACCCAGCGCTCACGGCAGGTTGCGCGCCAGCAAGTTTTTCAGTAAGCGTAGGGTGACCCCCATACATAAAGGAGTCAGACAAGGAA
Organism: Thinopyrum elongatum; assembly: GCA_011799875.1. NCBI lineage: Eukaryota > Viridiplantae > Streptophyta > Magnoliopsida > Poales > Poaceae > Thinopyrum > Thinopyrum elongatum. The sequence goes on from CM022303.1 coordinate 370,679,088, forward strand.
AATAGCAAGCATGAACATAAACATAGGCGAGTTATATTACATTCATGAGCTGCCGCAATTCTAACTTGAGACTTAATTGTCTTTTACATGGAATGATGACGGCAAGAAAAGGGGGAGCACTTAATCCCTGCGCTGGCCTTCAATCCTTTAGATGGAGTCCACCTTCTCAAGGATAGGCGCGATGCATTCTTCAAGCGCCTCAACATTTGTGTCCCTTGGCAGATGGCCGAGCGCGTTGGAGAGGTCGATGCCGGGATTGCTGTGCACCACCTTGATAAGCACCTTGCGAAGGACGGCCCGGTAAAGCCGGCGAGCCTCGTTGGCCAATTGGGTCGCCCGGCTAGACTGGAGCACCCTCAAGGCGTCGATGATGCTTTCAAAGAACATCGTCAACCTGGCACTTGAAGATATCCTTTCCTCGAAAGAATACCTGAAGTTCGACAGGCCCATGGTTGACAGTTCTGCCATAAGCTTCTCCGCGGTGGCGATGAGACGTCCAGTCTAGATCTCCACCCCCTTCTCGTAATCGGTTTGGGCGGCGGCAGCGCTCTTGAGCAGGTTCCTCTCTTCTTGGAGATCCTTGAGTAGAGCCTTCTCACGGGCCCTACCGGCCTAGAGAGACTTCTGCAACGTGGTCAGCTTCAATTCCAGAACTGTAATATCATTAGTCGCAGAGGAGAGCTGCTTGGTTTTGTTGGACAGGGCAACTTGCATCTCCGCCAAGGAGTGGAGGGTTTTTTCCCTATCACCTTTGAGCGTCGAGAGCTCCTTGCCGTGCTCTTCGAGATCTATTTCCAGTCTCTTTACCTTGTCGCTCAGCTCGTTCTTGGCGGCCTCTGCAGCTTCGGCAGCATCGACGGCCTCCTTGAGCTTGCCGGCGTGACTTGCAGTCAGAGCTTCGAGCGCCTCTTTATGTTTTTGCTCCAGCTCCTGGGTCCGCCGCGCGACAAGCTTCTCGATATCTTCATCTTTGCTGCGAAGCTTGGTGGCGAGCGCCTGCTCACGTGCGGTGAGATCTTCCTCATGAGCATCAAGAGCAACGCGGTGCCCCGTCAGGAGGGCATCTTCAGCAGCGATCCTTTGAGTAGCTTCATCCTGCGCCTTCTCCATATCAGATTGCTTCAGGAGGATCTCTGTCCACTGTTGGCTCACATGTTCCCGTCCAGCAGTCAGCTCTTGGAGGGCCTCGGCATACCAGGTTTGCATTTGTTCGATGCGCCTCTGGAAATCTACCTCGGCTGCCTCGACGACTACCATTCTGGAGTCCGCCTTATCTTTCCGGGCGCGATGGAGAGCCTGGAGCTTGCGGAAATTCTCGCCCATGGCCTGAAGGAGCTGGTCCTCTTCAGATTTGCCGCTGCTAGCGCTGGGATCGTCAACAACCTCGAGCCCGGCAGCAGCGATGATTTCTTCGTCAAAAACTTCTCCTTCGGCTGGTGCCCCAATGCTTGCCGTCCCCGACAAGTTGACAAACAGGTTCTCGCCAACCTTGAGGTATTTACTGGATGAGGGGCCTTCAGATGTTGACGGTTGGTCTTCAGCGACCGCCTCACCAGTGGCAGGGGGCTCTGTGGCCGGTGCAGTGCCTGGCGCTCCTGCGGCAGGAATGCCGTCAGTACGGTCATCAGCCTCCCTGTCGCCCCCTTCAGTAGGTTCCTTGGCGGGTCCCTCTTGTGTAGTCTTGGCGGCCTCCCCGTCAAGAGCACCACCAGCCTCGATAGTGTCATCCTTGGTGGCCTCGCTGGCAACGATCCTGTCTGCTTCTGCAGCAGCGTCCCTGGCGGTCTCCTCGATGACAACATCGACATCCATGTGTTCCATCACAGGGAACTCTGAAGGACGAAGGAGGAGGACAGAATAAGATCGAGATTGAAGTTTGAAGCGACTAAAGACAGAGAGATAAGGGAAAGAGTAACAAACATTCTGAGGCAATCGATTACCTACGTCGAGGTGTTGAGAGGTGGCCTCGCCCTTCCCGGCAACTTCGGTTGCCGGGGGAGGGTTGCCGGTGTCCATGCTTGCCGGCTCCTCCTTAGTTAGGATGGGCTCGTCGGTAGGATCTCTTGCCGGGGACGTGCTTGTGGGCGGCGTGGTCGATGAAGGTGGCATGACGGGGATGTCTTCCGACAACTCTCCTTGTTGTCGTTCTTCTCCTGCGAGCCCAAGGATATCAGCGGCAAGAATGGAAGCCTCAGCACCCGCCAGCGGAAAAAGAACAGTGAACTTACGCTGGGGGCTGTGCTGGGGGCTGCATTGAGGACTGGGCTCCGGGCTGACGATGATGGTTTCTAGCGCGCTTGTGGAGCCTGCCGGGGGCTCGTCGCCCGTGGAAGTCTTAGTCCACTTCGCCATCCTCTCCAGCAAGGTTTCTGCATCACTGCAGAGACAATACGAGCAAGTCAGTAAGATCGATCCAAGATTGGAATATAAAAGCTGTGGCGAAGTACTCACTCTTCTTCTTCTCGCTCCGGACTAAAGCCGGAGATGTCGAAATCGGCCTCCGCTGCGATGTCTGAGTGGGGAGGCGGAGGAGGGGTCCTAGGCCGCTTGGCTGTAGTGCGAGACACCCCTGCCGCCCCAGCAGTGGCCGCTGTTGTGGGTCTCGCGCGCCGCGCAGGTTGTTGACGAGCCCCTTGCCGCGGTACATTCTTGCCGGCCACTTTCTTGCCGGGAGCCTCGCCGCTCGAAGAAGGCTGGCTTGCCGGGATGCCAGATGCAGCCTTCCAAAGAACACGCTTCGTCTTCTTCGGGGCTGGGAGCTCTTCTTGCGGTTCTTCTTCGGACGTGTCCTCACCGGACGAGCTCTCAGCGGCTGTGCTGCTCTGTTCCCCGGCAGCTTTGTCCTTCCCGGCAGGTTTTACCTCCGCTACTACCTCTGCGTCGCTGGTTTCCCATTCTGTGAAGCCAACGCTGCCGGCCTCCACGGCAAGATTTGCCTCCTCCACCCTAGTAGCAATGTAAGCTACTTCTTGGTCGGTGGTGGCTCGTATGAAATCTGTCTCTTGTCGGACGGGTCTCTCCGTCAAGTTGTCAAAAAACTTCTGTGCTTCCTCCTCGGTTGGCTCGGCCCAAGTCGCGTCAAGACCGTGGGCGTTGAACATCGGCATGAAGGCAATGATTGACCCCAAGGCGGAGTTGTTGCACAAAGGGACGATCCTTGCCGGTAGCCGATGCTTGTCTTCGCGCTGGAATAGTTTCTGACGGAGAGCGCCAAGCTGCATAGTGGTCAGATTATTATTCAACCCGGGGCGCAATCTCATGATATCTGCCGCATTTCTGTATTCCCAAGCTGGCCTTCCCCTGTTCTGCAAGGGGGCGATGCGGCGGTGGAGAAAGTCGAAGCCAATCATCTCCATTGTCAGCCCGGCAGCTTTCAGGCGAAGAATCCCGGTGGTGGCGATTGCGAGCTTTTCTTCATCACCGGCAAGACTACTCCAACCGCTGCCGCGGACCACCTTCTGTTGCCGGGGAAGACAAAACGGATGGGGATCTGCTTCCTGGATCCAGAACCATTCAGCCCGCCATTCGTCCCACTTTTCGCGGTAAACTCCTTCTGGGTATATTTCCTTATTCCAAGCCCTTGGAATCCAGGCGATAGAACCAGAGAGGGCTTCTCCTTTTTGGATGCGGGGGAGGAAATAATGGCGAAAAAGAGTAGAGTTGGGAATCACGCCGGCAAAGTTTTCACAGAGATGGGCAAAGATGGACATGCATAGAACCGCATCCGGCGTGAAATCGAGAAGATGAAAGCCGTATGTGTACATGATATCATTGAAGAAGTCGGAAAATGGGGGGCAGAGCCCGTAATAGAAATACGTAGCGAAGAAAGGGTATCTGTCCGATCCACTTTTGGAACAAGAACCTGGAATCACGCGTGTGGCGGGGTGAGCTTGCGTCTCCTTCGCCCACATGCATTGGTACCGCCTCTTCAGAGCTTCTGCATCTAGCGATGGGGGGAAGACGACATACTTCTTCCGCATCTTCGCCAGTTCGCTCTCTGGGACGTCGGCTTTCGCTTCCTTGCCCTTGCCTTTGCTGGCCTTGGGCGGCATGGCGGCTGTGAAGACGGAAGCCGGGGGAGAAGCGAGCGTGGAAGCGGCAGGCGGAGGAGAAAAAGCTTCGTTCTGAGCTCGAGAGGAGGAAGGCGATGGCGACGGCCAGATTGAGAAGAAGAGGGGGGTAAATAGGTTTGTGCCTCTGCGGCTTCTCCTTTTTATGGGGAAGGAGCGGGGCCGCCTCTTTTATTCCCCAATGTGAATGCGCCTCTATAGGCGCGTCGTAGCTGCAGCCTTTGAGGCAGGCTTCCCACGTCGCGCGTTCGACGCGCGTAGTGGAGGGCACAGTAAATGAGATATTTACAAGCAATTAATCCCCTACCACGCGTGCCCGTGCACTGTTTGGGCCTAGCCCAACAATGCCTCACACTCGTGTATGGCCTAGGCCCGGGGGCTCCTGTCGGTGTACTAAGTATTGGGCCACTAGTACCCCGTACTTGTGCATGGGCAGTTGTAGCCATCCTCGCGGCAAGGCTTGCCGGGGAATAGTTCGAGGTTGATTCAAGCCATCAAAGAAATCATCAAGTCAGAGATCTGAGGATCAGTAGATAAGAAGAGCTGGAATCCGAAGGCCAGCTTCCCCGACAAGATCTTGCCGGGGTAGTCTGCGGAGCCCGGCAAGGATTGGCGCCCGGCAAGGCTTGGTGCCCGGCAAGCTTCGGTGCCCGGCAAGGTTTTGTTGCTGTGCCGCCACTCTAGCACAGCGACAAACCCGACATTCTGGGTCCTTCTTTGGACGCGTGGCGACGCGCCAATGGAAGAGAGCTTAAGCGGTGCTGATGGGATGGCCCCTTTTTCCATCCCCAAGAAAGTGAGGACACCTAAACGGACACCTCACGGTGCATTAAATGCGTTTGTCCTAATCCGTCAGGGGTTAGGTATGATACCCTGTAGCTACTTTACACCTCAATGTATGTACATTTTGCCACTGTGGTGACCCCTTTGAGCATATAAAAGGAGGCCCAAGGCAACTGCTACAGAGGAGGAGAACGGCTGGCCCATTCTGCATGCGTAGCTACTCTTTGAACCTGCTATTCACAGCGAGCGCTCCTGAAGGCTGGGCTCAAGAACATTAATAAGAACACAAAGCAGGAGTAGGGTTTTGCGCTGATCAGCGGCCCGAACCTGGGTAAAATCTTCCCGCGTCGATCGTTGGTTCTGCTCTTTGCGTATACCTCTCCCCCGCCGAATCGTAAAGGGGTCCCTTTGGATCCCATAGGTGTCGTGCCCCGACACCCCCGGTAAAGAAACAACTAAAGAATGGATCATGTACTTTGACGGTGCCTTCTCGTTGCAAGGCGCCGGTGCCGAATTGCTGCTTGTCGCACCCAACGGGGAGAACCTCAAGTATGTGATCCAAATGCACTTTCCCTGGGAGACAGCAACCAACAACACTGCAGAGTATGAAGGACTCCTTGCCGGTCTTAGGATAGTAGGGGATTTAGGAATCAGAAAATCGATCGTTCGTGGAAAGTCGCAGCTTGTGGTGATAAAAGTGAATAAAGACTATCAGAGCCTGTTGATTGAAGCATATGTGGAAGAAGTGAGGAAATTGGAGGAACACTTTGACTGATTGCTAACAGAGCTCATTCCTCGTGCGGAAAACAACATTGCTGATCACCTATCAAAGTGTGCCGCTCAAAAGCTTCCTGTGGAACCGGGAACTTTTGTACTCCATTGGAATCAACCATCAGTCACTCCATCAACGCAGGCTAGTAAGAGTAGGAAGTTGAACACCGGCAAGTATTTTCCGGCACAGCTGCTAGAAGCCACTGGCAAGAATGTTGCCAGGAACAACGACAAGACCGTCGATGAGCAGCGGCTTCGCTTAGAACCTCAGGTTCTTGCCGTTGAGGCAAGCGGTCCCATGACTGAAGAGATGCCTTTAATCCTTGTCATCGAGCCGCAGGCTCCTGCATGGGCACAACACACAGTAAATTTCCCTCAAATAGTAGAACTTCCCGATGAGCAAGAAGAAGCTGAGAAAGTAGCACGTCAATCAAGTATGTATCAGTTTGTGGATAACATTCTGCACAGAAAAAGACCAAATTGTGTGAAATTGAAGTGCATTTGCCGGGAAGAAGACTAAAGTTGTTGGCAGAGATACATGGAGGGATATGTGGCTCTCACATAGGATCAAGGGCACTTGTCGTCAAGGCTTTCCGACAAGGCTTATATTGGTCCACTGCTCTCGAGGATGCAACTGACCAAGTAACCATGTGTGAAGCATGCTAGTTCCATTCGAAGAACATACATCAGCCAGCTCAACTTCTACAGACAATCCCTCTCTCCTGGCCTTTTTCAGTCTGGGGGCTTGATATTTTGAGCCCCTTCCCCTGTGCTACCGGGGGCTTTGAGTTTTTGTACGTCGCCATCGACAAGTTCACAAAGTGGCCTAAAGTGGATATAGTGAGGAAGGTGATAGCACAGTCAGCCGTCAAGTTCTTCAAAGGATTAGTTTGCCATTTTGGGGTTCCTAACAGATCGTCACCGACAATGGCACCTAGTTCAAGAGCTGCACCTTCATGCAGTACACCCAATACCTTGGAAGCAAAGCCTCTATCGCTCACCAGAGAAGTGACGGACAAGCAGAATAGATGAATGTTGAAGTACTGCATGGTCTCAAGACAAGAACCTTTGATAGGCTGCACACATGTGGAAGACGCTGGATTGATGAGTTGCCGGCAATTCTTTGGTCACTCAGGATGACAACAAATTGAGCTACCGGCCAAACACCCTTCTCGATAGTCTATGGTGCAAAAGAGGTGCTCCCCATGGAACTCACATACGGGTCACCTCGAGTGCTCGCTTATGATGAGGCGGAGCAAGAGCAGTTGCGGCAAGATGATGGAACGCTCCTTGAGGAAGATCGTCTTTGGGCGGCTATGTGAGTTGCATGCTACCAGCAAGCTTTGCGCCGTTGTCATAGCCCCAAAGTTCATGCCCGAAGCTTTGAGTATGGCGACCTTGTTCTTTGGCGCATTCAACCCGCAAAGGGATCAAACAAGTTGACGCCAAAGTGGGAAGTTCCTTATCGGGTAGTTCGAGTCACTAGACTTGGTGCGGTCCATGTGGAGACCGAGGATGGCATTCAAGTGCAGAACTCATGGAATATTGAGCATCTTTGCAAGTTCTACCCATGAGGCACAGTTGCTGGGCCTTGTCCCCGACAACCCCTTTTGTACAAGCTTTGTTGACAAGACTTGTAATCCATTGTACAAAGCCAGGTGCAGATCATGTGCATATGTGAATAAATCTAAGTGTTTCGCAACTCTTTGTGCATATTCACTTATGCATAAATACATGTTATGTTGTGATTACGTTTTAATTTGTATGAAATGGCTGATGAACCACCAAGGTTCCCAAATCACTCTTTTCTCTTCTTTCTTTTTCTCAAAGGAGAAAAGGATTCCTCGCGTACAAGTTTCCCAGGGGAGTGACAATGGGGATACCATTTAATGATGTTCAAGTGATCATATTGTACAACAAGAAAGACAATACAAGGAAAAGCTAAGTTCAAAAACTATTAAACAATTTCCTTGTTACATTTGCAATTTCCCTTGAACGATTGTGTGTTTGTATGAAAAACCTGCACGCAAAGGAACCTTATCGTGATCATTCGTGCTCTTACTTTGCTTCGAGTCTGCTCAACAATTTAAGTAGCTACATTGAAAAATTCAAAGGAAAACTTGTTGGCGGCAACACTACCGGCAGGCTGCTAAGAACCCGTTCCTCAAGCGCTCGCGGCAAGTGTATGCACTGGCAAGCTTCTGGTACGCGTAGGGTATAAAATCAAATCATACAAAGACAAAGAGAAACAAGGGAGTTATCATACATTCATTAATCAACTCAAGTCATATTACATGACAAAAGCAGTGCAGATCTAATATGAGATTTAATGTATCTTTTACATGATAGCCCAGCGGTGGATATAATGTCAAGCTTAATCCTGAGGTTCACCTTGGACCCTGGAAACTTGGAGAACCTTGTCGGCAAGAGGAGCAGCAATCTTTCCGACGGTAGTGACATAAGTGTCCCGCGACAGCTTCTTGAAGATCCCAGAGAGATCAAGGCTGGGATTGCAATGATCAAGTTTGAGCAGTGCCGTGTAGAGGACGCTGCATGCAAACTGCCGGGATTCATCGGCAAACAAGGCAGACCTGTCGTCATGATATGTCTTCAGTGCATTGATGAGGCCATAAAAAAATTAGTCAAACTGACACTCGCGGCCTCATGTTCGTTGACGGTGAAGCTCCAACTCTTCATATCCATAACGGCAAGTTGGGAACTGAGGCACTCAGCTATATCGACAAGCCTCTCCCTACAAAGGGAGTGCACCGCACACAGTTGTACGAAATTGTTCTTGGTGTCTTCCCGAAGAGTTTTTTTCGCGGCAAGCTTCTCCGTTAAGAGCCTTTCCCGTTCCTTGGTGGATTCAAGATCTGTTTCTAGGCGGCAAGTTTGGATTTCAAGTCCTTAACTATATTAGTGGCGGTATTCATATCTTGATCCTTAGATGAAAGTTGCGTCTGCAATTCTTCCAGGCTAAGGGCTGTTTCCTACGCTTCACCCTTGAGGATCTCGATTTCCTTTCTGCTACTGACAAGCTCCTCTTTCAGTTTGCCCACCTTGATTTCAAGGTCTGCTTTGGTGGTGGCAACAACAGCAGCTTCGTTAGTAACTTCCTTAAGCTTGGCGGCATTCTCCAAGGCATGGGTTTTGATGGATTTCTTGTGTTCATCCTCCAGCTGTTGGGTCCTTTGTTTAAGGAGCGCTTCAATTTCTTCATCCTGACCGCGGAGAGTCGCAGTAAGGGCTTTTTCCTGTGAGGCAAGATCTTTTTCTTTGACGTTGAGCAGCGCCTCGCGCCCTGTCAACTTGTCGTCATGGATTACTACCTCTTCTTTGGTGGCAGTAAGCCTTTACTCTTACCTCATAAGACTGTGGGCCTGCTCATTATAACATGTGCGCAGTTTGTTCGCTTTCTCCTTCAATTTCTGGTTAACTAGATCTGCAGATTTGCGCTCTTCTTGGACCCTACTCCACCTTCAATTGTACCTTTCTTGGACACCTTTGAATCCGATGGCCATGATCTCCAAGAAGGCGAGATCTTCAGCATTATCAGTAGCATCAGTGGCTTTGGTAGTTCTTTGGGAAAGAGGGAGCAGGATCCAAGCTAACTTTACCAAAATTTGGTCCTGCGGTGCCAGATGAACTGGGTGCTCCAGACTCATGCTGGGAAGTGACTAGCGCCAAGTTGCTTGATGGGACTTGCAAGGTTGCTGCTGCTTGGTGGGTTGTCGAGGTTTAGCATGTCAGTGTTGATGGGCACTTTCTCCAAATCCATCCTGGCGGGGTTAGACGCGTTGCCGGAGGACTTCTCAGGTTCTTCAGGGATTTCTCTCATCTCTTCGACAATGTACACAAGATTCTCTTCAGCGGCAATTTTGGCGGCTTCTTAGCGGCATCCTTTGCAATGTTAGCTAGCTCCACAAGGATTTCACCTTCTTCAGGAGAAGTTGTAGCTATGGATTGAAGCGGAAGCAAGGGCAAAATGAGATTCAAATTACAAGTCAAGTTCAAGAAAACAAACGTTCTGTTAGAGGTGTGTAAAGGCAAGAGGATTACCCGTTGGCACTTGTTGAGGAAGGGCGTCACCTTCCTCGGTAACTTGGGTTGCCGGCACATGGTTGTCAACAGCTTTGCTTGTTAAAGTGGCTTTCGTGTGGACAAGTTCACTAGTGGAGGCCCCTGCCAGAGAAGCACTCTCCAGACCAATGGTTGATGGGCAAGCCATAGTAAGATTCGCCCCTTGGCGTTCTTCCTCTTAGCAGACCTCTTCCATCTCTTTATCAAGCTCAGAGGGAGGAATTTCAATGCTGGCGCTAGTGGGCTGAATCTGCACCATGTTCTCATGCAGGGGGCTGGGCTGGGGGCCGGTGACAGTGGTTTCAGTCGTTGCAGCCCCCTGCCCAGCACTTGTCGTGGGGTCTTGTTCTGTTGCAGACTTGGCCCGCTTCATCTGGTGCACGAGTGGTTGTGGCTCTCTACCAAAACATAAGAAATCAAGTCAAAGTGGCAACCAGATGAAACCACGACTTGATGAAGACCAACAATTTCACTTACTCTTCTTCTTCAGACTTGATGATGGCAAAGAGATCGTATCTTGCCGGCGGAGGCAATTCTCTGGCCCTCTTGAGTGCCGGAGGAGATGAACTTGCTGGCTGAGAAGACCCAATTTCCCCGACAACCCCTTGCTGGGAAGGTGGAGGCTGAGTTCGAGGACACCGAGTGGATTGTCGTTGTACTTCCTCTTGGTAGCTAGTCTTGGTGGTCGTCTTCTTCACCATGGGACCAGCTCCTAGCGAATAAGTAAACGATGACTCTTGACTGGCCACCTTTCGAAGACGACGTTTGCTTTTTCGAGCTCGAGGGCCTTCCTCCTCTTCAGGCTCTCCGGCAGCCTCAGTTCTGGTAACTTCAGCTCCGGCAGCCTCACCCCCGGTAGGCTCTTCCTGTTGCTCCTCGGCAATTTTCTACTTCATGATGTTCTTCATCACCATCTTCAGCTACCGCGGTGCCAGAACCGCCTACCACATTAATTGTCGCAGCCTCTGCGACCTTGCTGGCTACATACGCTAGTTCTTCATCTTTGGTGGCCCGGATGAGATCCGTTTCTTTTCGGGAGGCTTTCTCCATTAAGTTGGAGGCCCAATCCATTTCATTCTTCAGGGTGGGCACTCGCCAGTCTGCTTTGACTTCGTGAGCATCACAATCGGACATCATCGCCAAGATGGAGTGCTTGGCGGAATTGATGTGTAGCTAGACAATTTGATCCAACTAGTTGAATGTGCCGGTTTTTTGGAACAACTGTTCACAGAGACTGACGTGCTCCATAACCGTCAAGTTATTTCGGAGCCCATGATACAACCGCATAATATCAGCGGCACCCTGATATTCCCAAGTGAACCTCTACCTCTTTTGTAGCGGTGCAATGTGTCACCGGAGGAACTCAACTCCTACCTTTTCTATGATCAGCTTGGTGGGTTTGAGGTGAGCAATCCTGTTTAGTGTCGGGCGAAGTTTATCGTCAGTGGTGCCAAGATCGCTCCAATTCTTGCCGCGTTCAACCCTGATTGTGCACAGCAAGAAGAATGGAGGGAAATCCTTCTCATGAATCAAACTCCACTCTGCCCTCCATTCCTCCCATTTGAGATGAAGTTGCTGGCAAGGTACTGGCCTTTGGGTTTATCCCTTGGGATCCATGTCACACTACCAGAGAGCAATTTGTCTTTGGTGCAGGGAATGAAGAAGTGGCGGAACAAATCTACGTTGGGGGCAACTCTAACAAAATCCTCACACAGATGGCCAAGACTGCCATGCATGTCATTGCATTGGGGGTATTTCTAACAGTCTGAACCCAAAACTGGACATCATTGCGCTGAAAAAGGTTTGAAAATGGAGGAACCAGACCGCAGTAGAAGTAAGTGCAGAAGAACGGATACGAACCCGATGGATTCTTATCGCCTTCAAGAAGGACCACTGGGGCCTTGTGGTCTGTGGTATCACTTCCCCACATATAGGCGTACCTCTCGATCAGACTATTGGCATCCATGGCAGACGATGAGAAAACTGCATTCTCCCTCTGTCACATCTCCAATTCCTCGAACTCCTTCTATTTCTTCTCCACCTTGGAGTCGAGCAGTTTTACGGGCTTCTTCCCCTCCACGTCGGCCTTCTTGGGCACCATCAGGGCTCAGGGAGGAAGAAAGGGGTCGAGTTGATATGCGAATCGGCGGCAGCGATGGTGGAAGCAGTTCTGGCGAGAGGAACAAGATGTAGCAAGGGAAAGCAGGAGTAAATGAGTGCCTCCTCCTCGTGGTTGCCTTAGCAGCGCTTTTACAGGCGCACTACCATGGAATAACCGCAACAGTTCACCTTCCCACGGCCGCATTTAATGCGTGCAGTGGATGTGCGTCAGAAAAACCATCATGACTAAAATTACAGCATTAGTATCCCACCACGTGGCTGTGCATCGTTTGAGCCTAGCCCAACAACGCTTTGGCAGCGGTGTGGACCAGGCCCGGGGGCTCCTGATGGTGTGTAAAATATGGGTATTTTATACCCTGACTTATGCACAGACAGTAGTATCTCCCTTGCTGGTAAAGCCTTGCCAAAAATTACCAAGATCAATATTCAGGACCTAGTTGATGAAGCTACTAGGGAGAAGATCAAGATGAAGCATTAAGTTCAACATGAAAGACAACCTTTGCTGGCAAGGTGAAGGCCCATTAAGCTCTCACTAGCTGCCAGAGCTCCACCTCATCGAGCAGCTAGTCGCTAATCGATGAGCTGTCACTACTGCAGGATGGTCTAAACGCAACAGTCCAATCAGAGACCCTTCGACAAAATTGTGTGCGATGCATCAATCACAAACAGGGATGTAATAAGACCATCAAAGAAGATGTAAAACATTTGCGATGGTGGTGACATCAAACACGGTTCATATTGGAGTTGTGTGTGTGATGCGTGGCAAATGGTTAATCCAGAAGAACTATTTGCGATGAGGCAGAACAAGAGAAACGGGCAGCCAGATGAGGGTGTCTGCGATATACGTCATACAGTTCACTAGGATGAACTTTGTTTGATTAGGCAACACAAAAGAAATGGTTCAACTGAACAAGTTGTGTGTGATACGCAGCAAACAGGTCCGTAATCAGAAATGTGTGCGAAGACCAATAATAACACAAACGATTGCTGCTAATAAGCCGTGTGATTTGCCCTGTCTACAGAAGAATAACATATATATATAACTGAAATAAACATCCAAATACATAAGTGACTATATAGATCATTTTCACACACCTCAATAAACAATTGTATGCATTCTAAACTAGGAGAAATGATCGTCTAGTCATCTACTTCTTATGACGCTCCCGCCACTGCTCTGTGGCTCGATCCCTCGTCTGGGGCAGGTAGAAGACACTCCCTCATGTCAATGATCCGCATGTACATCTCGTAGCTTGTGTACATGTCCTTGGCCGCGTACTTGACATGTTGTTCATCCAGTCTCTCATGCCAGACACTGTGCCAGGCGTTCTTGTCCTTCTTGCTATCATCCTTCATCTTCACGTAGTAGGGGTCGATGATGGCCGAGGCGAGGTCAACCAGGGAGTTCTGTTTGTTGTTGTCGCTGCCCCAGACCTTGTAGTGGTCCTGGATGTTGGCAAGATTCTGGCATTTCAAGCCCGAAACCTTGAGCGCTTTTAGATCGTTGGTGGTGTCCACTGTAGCGAAACTGTAGTCAGAGCTGTTGATAAACCTGGAGAAACGCTCGCAAGGCCATGTGGCCAAGTGGTAGTGGTAGACAAGGATGTCATGCCGCACGCACAACTGGGCGACGACAACCTTCTGATCGTGCCCGGCACGACCGTTGGTGTACTCGAGGTCGAAGCCACCCACTTGGTACTTGTCCTCGGCAAGCAACTTCTCCATAGTTTGGATGGAGCTCTCCACCAAGACCGGCTCATTCGTATACACCACCGAGACGTCCTTCCCCCTCACGTGGGTGTCCACTATGTGATGCGTGGTGAACTACCCCCTGTTGTCATTGTCGGCCGCTGGGAGCGCCATTGGCGGGGAGTGCCATTGGAACCGCTGGATGTCCTCTCTGTATGTGTCGTCGTGGGTGTGCTTATTGTGTCGTGTGGCGCGAGAGATGAAGGTAAATGGCCGCAGGAATAAATTGGGGATGGGCGGCCTGGATTCTCAGCGCGTCCCCATGGCAGTTTTTGCAGCGGGTAACTGCATCGTGGTGCCGTGCCTGGTGCAACCGCATGCACATGAACATGCGTGATCATGCGCCGGTCCCAAACACTGGCAGCTCACATGGAGGGACAAGGGCAGAGCGCCTGGAGGGACGTGAGAGCATAGCGCGCGCGGCGGGACGCGAGCAGAGCGCGCTGCGGCCGCCGCAACCGCAAGCAACCACATGCATAGAGCAGTTGAACATGCAGGAAATGGTCATCTAGAAGCCGGCCGACAGTTGCGTCGCTGCGTAGAGAGCGGCCATGTGCTACTACCGCCGTCTTGGTCTATTAGTCCCCTTTATATTATGTGCCATATTTTGACCTTAAATTTAACCAACAAAAAGTTAATGCATGTTACAAAAATTATATAATTGGAAACTATGTTCAAATACAAATCCAACGATATAATCTCTGGCGACATGCATTCGTATTTTATTAGTTAAATCTCTAGTCAAAATTTGGCACAAAAATACATAGACGACTTATAAACCAGGACGGGGGTAGTAGGTAATTTAATCGCAAACATTTTTATTTTATTAACCGTATGTGTACGTGTCCTTTCGTCCTCCTCTCCCTCGTCTTTTCACCCCACTGCCGCAGACAGTTTAGAGCGCAAGATTGAGCAGCACGCGGGGACGTTCTTTTGGCCAAACGGTGGTGAGCCCGTTCCGGCGCAACCGCGCAGGTTCCCGCGCAAGCTTCCCGCCCGACTCGGTGAAATCCCCCAAAATCCCAATGCTTACCCGCCTGCTATATAAACCCTCACGACTGGCGAGTCCTGCGTCGCATTTCCCCTCCCTCCCTGTAGCTTATCTCGTCTGCTTCTCCCACAATCGCCAATGGCACCGGTCTGTCGTCATCGCTCAGCCACTCCGCCGTCATTAGAGGATAGCTCCAGCTGGGAGGCTACACCACGGCGGCGGCGCAGTCCCCGGCATAGTGTAGTGCGCATGGCATCCCTGTTGGGTGTGCGCGGAACACCCACCACACGCTCCGCCGCGGCTGCCCGTTGGCAACTATTGCGGCTGCCGTTGCCGCCACCCCCACCATCTGCTGCCGTGGCCACACCACCGTCAAAAGCCAGGGCCATCGCCCGCTCCGCTGCCACGGCCCGAAGGCAGGGAGGTGGCCGTCATGGCCGCCACCCCACTGCCGGCCACCGTGGCCATCACCCTCTCCGCCGCCGCTGCCCGAAGGTGGGAGGGGGTGGTCGTGGTCGCCACCCCATCGTCAGCCGCCATGGCCGCCAGCTCACCATCGACCGCCGGGGTCATCACCCGCTCAGCCACCGCCACCCGAAGGTGGGAGGCGGAGGTGGAGGCCCGCACGTGCGTCAGCGACCTTGCGCGCTACATTGAGTTCCTGTGGGAGGAGGAGGAGCGCCTCGTCGAGCACGCAAAGAGCCTTACTGCCGCCGTGGCCGCAGGACACGCCGCGGCAGAGGCGAGGAATCAGGAGATCTATGAGGAGAACCACTGCTTCAAGAGGGGTCGTCTGGAGCGGCAGAGGGCGTTCGAGGTGAGCTTCGCTGAAGGTGCAGCAGCGGCAGGCACCGTATTGCAGTTGTCCAGCTCGTCAGTAGGCTCCTCCTCCTCTGCCTCTTACTTAGCGCGCTCGGCAGAGGAGAGGCTGTCGGAAGTAGTACAAAGCCTCTCCGTAGTAGTAGTATTTAGGGTCTATTTTGTTCAGTTCATCTGACAATAGATGTGGTGGAACTGTACAACATACTTAAAATTAGCTAGTATATGTAGTTGAACTAGCTATTTCAGTACGTGGTTGGCAATAATTGGGGAAAAGTTTGGTTGGTTCAGCTGTCGAGTTGAATTGTTTGTATAAAGAACGACTGCTTAATCTATGAATGAAATCTATGCTTAATTACTGAATTTTAGTTGCAAAAATTAGATAGTGCTAGTGATTTTTAGCTGCATATTTTGACAAATCGCAGTGTTATAAGGTTGACAAATGGCAATGTTACCAGATTAACAAATGTCAATCTTTCCAGTTTAACAAATGGCAATATACCCAATATGACAGATGCAAATCTTACCAAATTGTCTGTACGTGGTTGCACACGGGTCATCCAAAACAACCATTTGCGTTGAAGGGATGTACAAATCCTGCTCGGCACATTTTTTCTTGGCTTAGCGCCTAAGTCTGGCTTTGCATACCGTATTCAATATAAACCGTTTGCATTGAAGAGATGCACAAATCCTGCGCTGCGAATTTTCCCTTGACTTACTGGGGAAGACCATAACTCTCACTTTGCATACGGGTGTTCAATCTAAAATGTTTGCGATAAAGAGCTGCACAAATCCTACTCGGCACATTTTCCCTTGGCTTCCTGGGGAAGCTGTCGGTTTGCATACGGGTGTTCTAACTAAAACATTTGAGATGAGTGTTTCATATTTAAAAACCATTGAAGTTTTCTTAAAAGAAAATCGTTTGATAAGTCTGTACATTAAGAGAGAAAAATGCAAGTTCGTTCAAACCATATCTTCCATTCAGTCACACTTCGAATTTATATTCATATGATCGAGATACAGTATTAAACCCAAAAAAACTATTTTCGGCGGCGGCGGAGGTGGCGTGCCGCGCTGATGACCCACAAGTATCGGGGATCTATCATAGTCCTTTCGATAAGTAAGAGTGTCGAACCCAATGAGGAGCAGAAGGAAATGACAAGCGGTTGTCAGCAAGGTATTCTCTGCAAGCACTGAAATTATCGGTAACAGATAGTTTTGTGATAAGATAATTCATAATGGGTAAAGTGTAACAAAGGTGCAGCAAGGTGAACCAATCCTTTTTGTAGCAAAGGACAAGCCTGGACGAACTATTATATAAAGCAAAGCGCTCCCGAGGACACATGGGAATTATTGTCAAGTTAGTTTTCATCATGCTCATATGATTCGCGTTTGTTACTTTGATAATTTGATATGTGGGTGGACCGGTGCTTGGGTGCTGTCCTTACTTGACAAGCCTCCCACTTATGATTAACCCATGTCGCAAGCATCCGCAACTACAAAGAAGAATTAAGATAAATCTAACCATAGCATGAAACATGTGGATCCAAATCAGCCCCTTACAAAGCAACGCATAAACTAGGATTTAAGCTTCTGTCACTCTAGCAACCCATCATCTACTTATTACTTCCCAATGCCTTCCCGTAGGCCCAAACAATGGTGAAGTGTCATGTAGTCGACGTTCACATAACACCACTAGAGGAAAGACAACATACATCTCATCAAAATATCGAACGAATACCAAATTCACATGATTACTTATAACAAGACTTCTCCCATGTCCTCAGGAACAAACGTAACTACTCAGAAAGCATATTCATGTTCTTAATCAGAGGGGTATTAAATAGCATTAAGGATCTGAACATATGATCTTCCACCGAATAAACCAACTAGCATCAACTACAAGGAGTAATCAACACTACTAGCATCCCATAGGTACCAACCTGAAGTTTTGAGACAAAGATCGGATACAAGAGATGAACTAGGGTTTGAGAGGAGATGGTGCTGGTGAAGATGTTAATGGAGATTGGCCCCCTCTGGATGAGAGGATCGGTGGTGATGACAATGGATTTGATTTCCCCCTCCGGGAGGGAAGTTTCCCCGGCACAACAACTCCCTCAGAGTCCTGGATTGCTTCTACTCAGGTTCCACGTTGAGACAGCGGCGCATCATCTTGAAAGCTCTCTTCTAATTTTTTCCATGTCAAAACACATCATATAGCAGAAGATGGGCACCGGAGGCCTGCCAGGTGGCCCACAAGCCACAGGGGCGCGCCTAGGGGGTAGGGCGCGCCCCCAGGCTTGTGGCCTCCTGGTGGGTCCCCTCTGGTATTTTCTTTGCCCAATATTATTTATATATTCCAAAATAATTCTCCGTAAATTTTCAGGACTTTTGGAGTTGTGCAGAATAGGTCTCTCAGATTTGCTCCTTTTCCGGTCCAGAATTCCCGCTGTCGGCATTCTCCCTCTTCATGTAAACCTTGTAAAATAAGAGAGAAAAGGCATAAATATTGTACCAAAATATATAATAACAGCCCATAATGCAATAAATATCAATATAAAAGCATGATACAAAATGGATGTATCAACTCCCCCAAGCTTAGACCTTGCTTGTCCTCAAGCGAAAGCCGAAATCGATAATCATGTCCACATGTTTAGAGATAGAGGTGTCGATAAATAAAATACGGACATGAAGGCATCATGATCATCTTTAGAACAACAACATATATTGTCATATAATATCTTATGAAAAAGTAACAATTCATTCACAAGGTAGAGTGTGAATCAGAAACTTTATTGAAAACTAACAAACTATGGTCTCAGTCATTGAAGCAATGGCAATTTATTATAATATCGGAAAGAGTCAATGTAAGAGCTTTTCAGCAAGTTCACATACTCAACTATCATTTAGTCTTTCATAATTGCTAACACTCACACGATACTTATGAGTTCAAAGCCTCAGTTGGACACAGAGAAAGATAGGGGCTTATAGTTTCACCTCCCAACCTTTTACCTCAAGGGTAATGTCAACAATAATGCTTTATGATAACATACATCCGAGTGGATATATATATCTGGATCTTTCCCAACATATAGTGCTTGCAAAAAAGAAAAAGTGTAAAAAGGAAAGGTGAAGATCACCATGACTCTTGTATAAAGGTAGAAGGTAAAAGTAAAAGATAGGCCCTTCGCAGAGGGAAGCAGAGGTTGTCATGCGCTTTTATGGTTGGATGCACAAAATCTTATTGCAAAAGAACGTCACTTTATATTGCCGCTTGTGATAAAGAACTTTATTATGCAGTCTGTCACTTTTATTTCTTCCGTATCACAAGTTCGTATAAAGCTTATTTTCCTCACACTAAAAGATCATGCATATTTAGAGAGGAATTTTTATTGCTTGCACCGATGACAACTTACTTGAAGAATCTTACTCAATCCATAGGTAGGTATGGTGGACTCTCATGGCAAAACTGGTTTAAGGGAGGTTTGGATGCACAAGTAGTATCTCTACTTGGTGCAAAGGATTTAGCTAGCATAAGAGGGAAAAGCAAGCTCAGCATGTTGGAAGATCCATGACAATATAACTTCTATTCGGATATAAGAAAACATAACCCATTATGTTGTCTTCCTGTCCAACATCAACCTTTTAGCATGTCATATTTTAATGAGCGCTCACAATCACAAAAGATGTCCAAGATAGTATATTTATATGTGAGACCTCTCTTTCTTTATTACTTCCTATTAATTGCAACAATGACCAAAACTATGTTTGTCAACTCTCAACAAATTTCATGCGATGTAATTCTTATATGTGAAGTCATTACTTTCCATAAGATCATTGTATGATCTTTTTATTTCTTTATTCTTTTTCTTTTTCTCAAGATCATAGCAAGAAAGCAAAGCCCTCAACTCAAAACTAATCTTTATTATATAACACTCGGACTCGATTACATAGAGGGAACATAAAGCAAAACTCAAGGCTAGATCATACTAAAAACTTTATTCTACTAAACCGAGATATAACCAAAAGGATCGAACTAAGCAAAACAATAAAGGTAAAGATGTGATGGCGATACAATACCGGGACACCTCCCCCAAGCTTGGCACAAGCCAAGGGGAGTGCCCATACCCATGTATTTATGTCTCTTTCTTCGGAGGTGGTGATCCAATATTCTTGGCAATAATACCCTTCAGAATGTGATTTTCTTCCTCGAGCTTATTGACTTGTTGTTTGAGATCCATTATTTCCTTACGGAGTTTGCCTATGACGGCTAGAGCATCCATGGATGTTTCCTGGCTGCGGGGGAAAAGGCAACACTCTTTTTCATGTTATCATAAGAGAGAAATCGAGCATTAGGAGGTATGACCGAATCCGGTATTGATGAGTGACGAAGACATGTACCTAGGGTAGGGTAATAGGCCTAACCTAGACACCCTTCCCCGAGGACACTGCTCTAAGGCCAAGGACATTCCAAGGATAGCATCATCTACCGACTGAAATCACCACAGGGTGCAACCCACTCGACCAACAGTTCACTCGGATAACCCAATTCCATTCGACCGGGGTGTACTCACTCGACCACACCAGAAACCACTCGGAAGACAGAAGATCTAAGGTCACTCAGGATGGCAATGGTCAGGCGTTCACTCCATAGTCTTAATGATCATTTATTTGCCTTTATTGTTGGTGTTATCAGTAACGTCCTGTCTTTATGGACATTGAACCCCTTGTAACGTGGGACGGCTGGGGTCCTGGCGCACTCTATATAAGCCACCCCCCTCCACTGGCACAAGGGTTCGCACGCCCTATAACTTCACGCATAATTCAATCGACCGAGCCTCCGGGCACCGAGACGTAGGGCTATTACTTCCACCGAGAAGGGCCTGAACTCGTAAATCTTGCGTGCACAACCTCATCGTTGCTAGGATCTTGCCTCCTCATACCTACCCCCTATTCTACTGTCAGACTTAGAACCACGACACTGAGCTCTGAAGCTCCTCAAGCAGAACTCCTGGTTGAAGGTGAGAAGTAGCTTCTTGGTCCTCCTCCATGGCATCTACTCTTTTAAGGTCGGCCTCCATCTCTTCCTCCGTTGACCATCCAAAGGGTTCAGCTTGGCTGTAGGCCCTTGGGTCCTGTGCTGGGTGAGAGACAGGACTCTCCCCGACCGACTCTTGCAAAGACATCTTGCTCCGAATCTGCTGCAGAATTAGCTAAACACAAGAACAAAGGATTTTGTTGTGGTATGGTGGTCAAACCCTTCGGGAGATTATATAATGATTTTTTACCGACCAAAAGGAGTGTTCCACAAGAAAACGGAGTCCGGAGGGCACACGAGGTGGCCACAAGCCACAGGGGCGCGCCCAGGGGGGTAGGGCGCGCCCCCAGGCTTGTCGCCTCCTCGTGCACTCTTTGGACTGCTTTTAATTTTCCTAATTTTTTAAATATTCCAAAACGGAGTAAAATTGCTATTGGAAAAGTTTTGGTGTCGGTTTACTTACCGTACCACATACCTATTATTTTTCGGAGTCTGAAACGTTTTTGAAAGTCTCCCTTATGTATTCCTCCGGTGTTATGGTATTAATAATATTTGTCTCAACATTTATGGGAGTACCTGAGATATAATGTTTGATTCTCTGCCCGTTTACCACCTTCGGGTTATTGCCTTTGGCGTTGTTAATCTTGATGGCACCGGAACGATAAACTTCCTCGACAATGTAAGGCCCTTCCCATTTGGAGAGAAGTTTCCCTGCAAAAAATCTTAAACGAGAATTGTATAGCAAGACAAGATCACCTACATTAAACTCATGCTTTTGAATCCTTTTGTCATGCCACCTTTTAACTTTTTCTTTAAACAACTTGGCATTTTCATAAACTTTGGTTCTCCATTCATCAAGTGAGCTAATGTCAAATAACCTCTTTTCACCGGCAAGTTTGAAATCATAGTTGGGCTCTTTGATTGATCAATAAGCATTATGTTCTAGTTCAAGAGGTAAGTGATAGGCTTTTCCATAAACCATTTTATATGGAGACATACCCATAGGCTTTTTATAAGCAGTTCTATAAGCCCATAATGCATCATCAAGTTTCTTAGACCAATTCTTTCTAGATCTATTAATAGTCTTTTGCAGGATCAATTTAATTTCTCTATTGCTTAATTCTACTTGACCACTAGACTGAGGATGATATGGAGATGCAATTCTATGGTTCACATCATATTTAGCAAGCAATTTACGGAAAGTCCCATGAGTAAAGTGTGAACCACCATCAGTCATTAAATATCTAGGGACTCCAAACCTCAGAAAAATAACTTCTTTAAGCATTTTAATAGAAGTGTTATGATCAGCACTACTAGTTGGAATAGCTTCTACCCACTTAGTAATGTAATCAACAGCATCTAAAATATGTGTAAACCCGTTAGAGGAACGAAAAGGTCTCATATAATCAAAGCCCCAAACATCAAATGGTTCAATAACAAGTGAATAATTCATAGGCATTTCCTGACGTCTACTAATATTACCAATTCTCTGGCATTCATCACAAGACAAAACATACTGACGAGCATCTTTGAAGAGAGTAGGCCAATAAAAACCAGATTGTAATACCTTGTGTGCAGTTCTATCTCCAGCATGGTGTCTTCCGTAGGCCTCGGAGTGACACTTGCGTAGGATCTGTTCTTGTTCATGCTCAGGTACACAATGTCTAATAACACCATCTACTCCTTTATAAAGGTGTGGGTCATCCCAAAAGTAATGCCTTAAATCATAGAAAATCTTTTTATTTTGCTGGTATATGAAGCTAGGTGGTATAAATTTAGCAACAATGTAATTAGCATAATCAGCATACCATGGAGCATTACGAGAAGCATTTATGACAGCTAATTGTTCATCAGGAAAACTATCATCAATAGGTAGTGGGTCATCAAGAACATTTTCTAACCTAGACAAGTTGGCTGCTATAGGGTTCTCAGCTCCCTTTCTATCAATAATATGCAAATCAAATTCTTGCAGCAAGAGAACCCATCTAATAAGTCTAGGTTTAGCATATTTTTTTCCATAAGATATTTAATAGCAGCATGGTCACTGTGAACAGTTACTTTGGAATCAACAATATAGGATCTGAAGTTATCACAAGCAAAGACAACTGCTAAAAATTCTTTTTCAGTAGTAGCATAATTTCTTTGAGCACTGTTTAGAATTTTACTAGCATAATGAATAACATTCAACTTCTTATCAATTCTTTGTCCTAGAACAGCACCAACAGCATAATCACTAGCATCACACATAATTTCAAAGGGCAGGTTCCAATCAGGTGGTTGAACAATAGGTGCAGAAATCAAGGCTTTCTTAAGTATTTCAAATGCTTCTACACAATCATCATCAAAAACAAATGAAACATCTTTTTGCAAGATATTAGTGAGAGGCCTAGAAATTTTAGAGAAGTGTTTAATAAACCTCCTATGGAAACAAGCATGACCAAGGAAACTTCTTATACCTTTGATATCTTTAGGACACGACATATTTTGAATAGCATCAACTTTAGCTTTATCAACTTCAATACCTCTTTCAGAGATTTTCTGCCCCCAAACAATACCTTCATTAACCATAAAGTGGCACTTCTCCCATTTCAAGACAAGATTAGTTTCTTCACATCTCTGCAAAACTCGATCAAGGTTGCTTCAGCAATCATCAAAAGAAGTTCCGGAAACGGAGAAATCATCCATGAAATCCTCAACAATCTTTTCACAAAAGTCAGAGAATATAGCAGTCATACATCTTTGAAAGGTAGCAGGTGCATTGCATGAACCAAAAGGCATACGTCTATAAGCAAAGGTACCGAAAGGGCAAGTAAAAGTAACCTTTTCTTGATCCTCTTTTGACATAGGTATTTGAGAAAAACAATAATAACCATCTAGAAAGCAGAAG
The DNA here is from genome assembly GCA_011799875.1 of Thinopyrum elongatum. NCBI lineage: Eukaryota > Viridiplantae > Streptophyta > Magnoliopsida > Poales > Poaceae > Thinopyrum > Thinopyrum elongatum. The sequence continues at coordinate 370,702,397 of CM022303.1, forward strand.
TGTGTATGTTTCGATAGTCTTTCTAGCATTTCATCAATAAAAGGTAGAGGATAATGATCCTTCCTAGTAGCTTTATTCAACTTTCTAAAATCAATAACCATTCTATAACCGGTAACAATTCTTTGTGGAATCAATTCATTCTTATCATTAGGAACAACAGTTGTGACGCCCCGAGACCGATGCGCCAGATGTCTTCCGTTTATTCGCCGTCGTTACCATGTCATTCACTTGCGTGTTGCACTTTGCCATGTCATCATGTGCATTTCATCTGCATGTTTTTCAAAACTTGCATCCGTTCTTAGTTGCCGGGTCTCCCAGTTCCTTCCGTTGTCCGTTCTGAGTCCAACCACACTCGCACGCGCCTACAGCACCTCCGAAATATTATTTTATAAGTAGGATAAAAAATTTCTCAGATTGGGTTGAAAGTTGGCGTGAGGACTTTTTTTATTGTAGGTAGACGGCCTGCCAAATTTTATCGCATTCGGGGTCCGTTTGATGCCCCAACGGATAAATATAGCGGCACTATATAGCCAGTCAAACGTCGGACATTTTCGGTATCCGAAACCTGCTGCCGGGCCTCTCTTCTCATCTCTCTCAGCCCATGGCCTTCTCTACACAGCCCACTAGCCCAGCCCACACTACCCCTCCATCCCGAACCGTTCGATTATGATCGGAGTGTCCAAAATCACCCCTAAACCCCCCAAACCCTAGGCCCATGTCTATTTAAACACCCCCTAGTCCATTTTTGGACATCCCTAACCTAGCCTACCCCTTCCCTAACCTCCCAGCCGCCACCTCCCACCTCCTCCTCATTGCAGCGCCCTGCTCCTCCTCCTCCTCTGCCACTTGGCACCACCCCACAGGCCAGCCGCCACCGCAGCTGCCGCTCCTGGCCAACCGCAGGGTGCCACGTCGCCCTTGCCTCTCCACCCCGCCGCCGCGGCCTGCCTGGGCTCGAAGCAGGCCCTTCCTGGCCCATCTGGGTGCCGCCGCCCACGCCCGCTCCAGGTAGGAGCTCCCCCACGTCGGAGCTCCTCCGCCCACGGATGGCCGCCGCCGCCTGAGGGCCCCGCCGCCGGTGACCTCCAGCAGGCCAACTCGACGTGCCCCTCTCCTTTCTCTCGTTTTTCCGTCACCTCCCCGGCTCACCCTCTCTCTCCCATAGGTACCCGACCGCCACCGGAGCTCCGAGCTCGCCGCCCCACTCGTCCCCGCGCCGCCGGCCACTGGATCCGCTGACCCCGCCCGGCTCCGCCTCCGGCCCAGATCCGACGAGATCAGGCTGGATCCCCCTCGGATTTGCCTGTCCCCTGTCTTCCCCCGCATCGTCGCCTCGCCGGAGCCCCGCCTCGACCTCACCATGTCGGCCACCTCTTCACTCACGGCACCGGGATCCCCTCGTCCCTGGACGCCACGAGTCCCCCGATCCAAACGGACGGCGGCACCACGCCGTCCTGGTACTCCGTCGTCCCGGCACCGCCTCGGCCCTCCATCCAAATGCGCACCCGAGCCCCTGGACCGCTCCGCCCATCCCGTCTAGTTTTCCCGCGAGGTGAAATATGGCCAAGTCCCAGTTTTCAAACAGCATATATGCATTTTGTGGAGCCTATAACTTTGTGCATATTCCTCGGTTGGAGATGGTGTATATATGTAAATTCATCTCATCTTTATGCTCTTCATGATGGTTACTACTGCATTCATGTTAGGATGCATCTACATGTCATAATCTTCATTGCAAAAGTGCATCTCAATGTTAAGTGCTGAAACTGTCATAACATGCCCTTTTGTTATTTTTGTGTGATTTAATGCATATGTCACATGAGCATTTTGTCAACATCTTATTGGTGCACTTTTATGTATTCTTGCTGCTAGTATTTATTTCATGCCATGATGTGACTGCCATGAGCTTGCAAACATGCCTAGTCAATGTTGCTGATTTCAGACTTATCCAATTTCACCAAGTTAAAGTTGTCTGTTATAAAACTTGTCATCTTTGCTTGATGGTTTCCACTAATCCATAAGTCATCTGCATGTGGTTCCTTGATGTGATTTGCTCTATGTTATGTGTACTTTGATGCATGCCCTTGTTTGCCATGTAGGGTTGCTGTAGCATGTCTCTTTCTTGCTCTCAAGTTGCCATCATGTTAAATCTGTCAATCTATTAACAGCATGTTCCATTTTGTAAAAATCATAGTAATTTATCTATGCATCATATGGAGTTGTGCCCATGGAGTAAGTTGGAGTATGCCATGTCTACTACATGCCCATGTGTTTTCCATAAATAGTAAAATTGCTATGCTTGCTTTTATGTTCATCCCAATTCAGCATCATGATGTTAATGTTTGTGTTCCCAAATTTCGAATTCATGGTTGCATATTGTTTTGATGTTTCCCATGAACCTGTTACTCGTATGTTTACGCCATGTTGCAATATTTGAGCTCCATGTTATGGACAACCATGCTATGCCATTTGATGCCATGTTTAAGCAATGTAACATAATTATTTCATGCCTGAAACATGCCATCATATTAACTCTGCACATGTATATGCCCAGTTTTTCAGTCCTAATCTATAACAGAACTTTGCATTTTGCATTGATCATGATAAATTACAAATGATGCTTATGAACCAGATTAGTAAAGATGTTTTGAAGCATGTCATCTATAATTTAAGTGCATATCAAGTTTGTGTTCATATGGTTCCTGTAGCATGTTTTTTTTATGCTTGCAATATGTCTAGTTGCTGTTTTGGACAGATTGTTAGTTAAACTTGTCTGTGTTGATCTGTTGCTCCGTTTTGATCATGTCCTATATGAAACTTGCTTAAAATTGCATATAGTTTTATAATATCTTTTTGCATCCATGTTTGGAGTGTTTGTGATTGTGTTTTACTTGCATTTGCATCAAAGACATGTTAAACTTGTTTAGCTCATACCTTCTAGACCGCAGCTCTGAATTAAATGAACTTTATATGTAACTTGACTAGAAAAATTCGTAGATCATCATGGTGCACTTTAACTTGCTGTTTAACAACTTTAACATAATGTTTTGTTTAGATCAGTACCAATTTTGAAATTTGCATATGGGGAGTTTCCAGAATTGTTATAGGTTGTTTTCGGCCTCATTTAAACTTGCTTTGATGTGGGTTCTTGTATGCATCCTCTCTTCTCATGACTAGCATCATGTAGCCTTGTCATGCATCATACTTGTTTTTGCTTCAGGCCATGTTTATGTGTTGTGTGTTTACTATGTTGTTTGCCACCGCCGCTGCTTCTTCATCAACTTCTCTCTGCGCTACTAACACAACACTAACCACTTGATTTGTCGCCGCTAAATATAGCAGCAACAGCTCTTGTGGTTTAGGCGCGACTAGTATCGGTAGAGAAGAGAGGTATCTCTTCAAATCCTGCAGCGCTGCCTCCACTTTCGGAGTCCATTTCATTGGACCCGCCTTCTTCAAAATGTTGAAAAAGGGCAGGGCGCGTTCAGTAGATTTGGAGATGAACCTACTTAGAGCAGCGATGCAGCCAGCAAGTCGACGCACATCTTTGATGCGTCTTGGTGCTTCAATCTGCTCAATTGCTTTGATCTTGTTGGGATTTGCTTCGATCCCACGCTGAGATACAAAGAACCCGAGAAGCTTGCCGGATGGAACGCCACACACACACTTCTCAGGATTGAGCTTCAGATTGATCTTGCGCAAATTTGCAAATGTCTCTTCTAAATCTTGTATGAGCATTGCTTTGTCCCTGGTTTTAATCACTATGTCATCCATATAGGCTTCCATATTTCTATGCAGCTAAGGCTCAAAACCAATCTAGACCGCTCTCGCAAATGTTGAACCAGCACTCTTCAACCTGAAAGGCATACGTATGAAACAATACATACCACATGGGGTGATAAATGCGGTTTTCTCTTCATCTTCCTTTGCCATGAAAATCTGATGGTACCCTGAATAAGCGTCAAGAAATGACAACAAATCGCAGCCGGCAGTGGAGTCCACAATCTGGTCGATGTGCAGTAAGGGGAAAGGATCTTTTGGACAGGCTTTATTGATATCTATATAATCAATACACAACTTCCATTTCCCATTCGCCTTGCGCACTACAACTGGATTGGCCAACCATGTTGGATGGAGCACTCCCCTGACCAAGCCTGCGGCTTCCAACTTCCTGATTTCTTTGGCAATGAATTCTTGCCGTTCCAAGGCTTGCTTCCTAACTTTCTGCCTGACGGGCCATGCATGAGGACAGACAGCGAGATGGTGCTCAATTACTTCCCTGGGAACACCGAGGATATCAGATGGTTGCCATGCAAACACATCGATATTCGCCCGGAGGAAAGCAATGAGCGCGCTTTCCAATCTGTCAATGAGGGTGGAACTTATGGTGAAAGTTCCTCCCGTACCATCCTCCTTGATGGGCACCTTCTTAGTTTCTGGTGGAGCTGCCTTGGATTTCTTGCTCTTGCCGGTGGAGCTCCCTGGTAGATCCTCAATGGGAGCGCAGCACTCCGAGGAGGTGCGCTTGCCGGAGTGTGTGCTAGAGGTCCTGCCTGTCTTCTTCTTCCCCCCAGGAGCTTCAGCGGCAGAAGCAAGTGCCAAGGCGGCAGATGCTGCAACTGCCTCCCGGTAGAGTTGGTCGGCGTAGATAAGTGCATCCTTCTTGTCGGAGTTGACAGTGATGACGCTCATCGGCCCGGGCATCTTTAATGTATTATAAGTGTATTGCGATGCCGCCATAAATTTGGCCAGCGCTGGACGGCAGAGAATCCCGTTATATGGCAACGGAATCTTGGCGACGTCGAAAACGATATTTTCTTTTCTGTAGTTCAGCTCACTGCCAAATGTCATCGGCAGTGTGATCTTGCCCTTCGGCTGGCTCCTTCCTGGATTGATCCCTTGAAATGTGCTCGTTTCCTCGAGATCTTCATCAGGAATTTGCAACCTCTTGATCACACTGGGCGAGATCAAGTTCAAACCGGCCCCACCGTCAACTAACATTTTTGTCGCCTTGAGGTTGCGAATCATTGGTGAAACTAACAATGGAAAACACCCGACCGCGGTTGTGCGATCAGGGTGATCCTCAGCGTAAAAAATGATAGGCGTGTTGGACCATTTCAGTGGCTTCCGGGCATCGACTGACGGTTCCGTCGCACTAATCTCACGCACCCACTATTTAAGTTGGCGGTGAGAAGAATGCAACGAGGCGCCTCCATCAAGGCACATAGCTTCTGTAGCCTTTTGGAACTTGTGCTCGCTGGACTCGTCGTCCTCTTCGTTGTCATCGTCACCCCCCTCTTCCTCGTCGCGGCCTCGAGCGGGCCTCTCCTTCTGTTGCTTGGCCTTGCCGTGGCTACCTCCTCGGCCACCGTGTTTCTTGCCAGACCCTTCAGCACCGTCCTGGGCCCTCTCCTTATCTTGACTTTCATACTCAGCCTTCTGCCTCTTGACAAGCTGTTCAACTTGCCGGCAATTCTGGAGATCATGGCCCTTGGTGCGATGGATCTTGCAATATTCCTTGTCGGAGCCCTCCGGCTTGTCGGCAGCCGCCAAGGCCTGACAGGAGGGACACCCGGCAACTTCCTTGCCGGGGCCATCAACCTTGATCTTCTTGGTGGTGCCGGGGTTGCCGGATTCCTCGACGGCAAGCACAGCCTTGCCCTTGCGCTTCTTGTTACGCCGTCAGCCTTTCCTTGTCGGGGCGACCGCATTTTCTCCTTCAGAGTCAATTCCTGCGCTAGCATCCTCACCGGGGAACCTCCTTCCCTTTTCAGCCCGAGCACATTTGTCAGCCAGAGCATAGAGCTCGGCAATATCCCTAACTTTGTTCATCGCCAGCTCTTCCTGCATCTTGCGGTTGCGCACATTCTGGTGAAACGCGCTAATAACAGCGGCAGGATGAACGTCTGGGATATTGTGCTGTATACGGCTAAATCTCTGTATGTACTTGCGCAAGGGCTCGCCCTCTTTCTGAGGGATGAGATGTAAATTGCTTTCCTGGCCAGAAGCTTGGTGGTCTCCGTAAAGGCGCCAACAAACTAATGACATAGGTCTACCTAGGAAGAAATGGAATTCTCTGGCAGATGCATCAACCACGACCTGACGTTGGGCTTGAGCACGAACAGGAAGTAGTTGGCGAGTATCTTGTCGTCTCGAGCCCCGGCAGCCTGCACCGCAATGGTGTAGATGCTCAGGAACTTCGACAGGTGAGTCTTGCTATCGTATTTCTCTGGGACCTCCAGCTTGAATGTTCGGGAATTGGGCCACTGGACTCGCCGTCGCTCACGGGTAAACGCTGGACGACCCACCTCATAAGGTAAGTCGCCGGAATACCCTGGCGCAGGCTTGTCTACAGTGGGCCCCGCATGCCGCCACTCGATGGTAGTTCGAGCATCTTCTTTGCTTCGCTCCCGAAGAACTTGACATTGATCGCGGCGTGCTCGCGGATTCGACGACGCCGTGTAATCGTCATCACAACTGTTGTTGTCGTCGTGGAGAAGAGTGCATCGTAGTAGTTCCACCTCCAGTCTTTTCGCCATCGGCGCGTGTTGGCTCGATGGACCGCCGCCGCGAAGGCTCCGCCTGCTGCGGCCATCTCCGTTGGCGAAGCCGACGAGACTCTAAATAGCAGCTCTCCATTCTTTGAGCTTCTTCGGAGTGGGAGGGAAATCCAGGAGCAGCTGCACTCGCGCCAACGCTTCTGCTGGTGTAGGCGGCAGCGAGAGGTGCGAGGAACATGAGGTGCTCTGACTCCTAACTGTGTTAGAAGGAGCTCCACCACGGTCCCGCGACCGTGCCGCGCTTCCACTGGCATCTTGGCGTGCATGCTGGCCCCGTGCATCTCGGGAATGATGCGCAGGGGTCTTTCCTTCGGGACGCCTGGAACCACCAACGTCACGGCGCTGCTCATCATGCATGATCTGAGAAGGCCACGGCGCATGCGCCGGCGCGGGTGTCTCGGAAGGTGCCATCCCATCCTTGGAGTTCACCGCGCCACCCGTAGGCAGCACAGCTCCGTCCTTAGATCTGGTGGTGCACGGGTTGTTGTCGCCGCTGCGGACAACGCCGCTCGCCTGGCTTTGATCGCCAGAATGTCGTGGAGGCTCAAGACCTCCATCTCCTCGAACTGCGTCCACGCCATCACCCGTTCGTGAAGGCGCGGGCAAACCGGACGCAGATGGACCAACCGCTGTGAAACCCTTCTTCTTGGGAGCCATGGCGATGAAAACTGATCAAGAGACTGATGCGCTGATCACTAGATCAGGTTCACGCAACCTACTCCCCCTACCTGGCGCGCCAAATATGTCGGCGTACAACACCTATGGGACTGCATGGATCCCTTTTACGGTTCGGTAGGGAGAGAGGTATGCACAAAGTGCAGATCCAATGATCAACGCGAGGGGATTTTTACCCAGGTTCGGACCGCTAAGAAGCGTAAAACCCTACTCCTGCCTTGGTTTATTGTGGGTGTTTAAGCCCAAGCTCCAGGAGCGCTTACAATGAACAGTATGTTCGAGCAGTAGCTACGCAAGCAGAATGGGCTAGAGAGTCCTCCCGCCTGTAGCTATGCCTTGGGCCTCCTTTTATACGTCCAAGGGTTCACCAACAGTGGCGTACAGTAGATACAAGAGGTGTAAAGTTGCTACAGTGTTTACATGCTTATCACTGACGATTTAGGACAACCGCATTAAATGCTCCGTTTAGGTGTCTCTTACTTTCTTGGGGACGGAAAAAGGGCCCTTCCCATCAGCACTGCTTAAGCCCGTCCACCACTAGTGCCATGACACGCATCCAGGAGGACAAAACCCAAATGACAAGCTGGTCGCTACGCTGGAGCGGTGGTAGGATGGCGAGATCTTGCTAGGTGCGAATCTTGCCGGGTCTTTGCAAGCCACCCCGGCAAGTATCTTGCCAGCGATCCGGCCTATGGGCTTCTGTCTTCTGGTCACTGGTTTGAATGCCCCCTTGATGATCTTGTACTTGCTTCCAGCTGTCCCCTGGAAGGCCTTGCCGCTGGTATGGCTACAACCGTCCGTGCACAAGTATGGGGACTAAAGGACCCAAACTTTAGTACACCGATACCGGAGCCACGCCTCAACCTCACCGCGTCGGCCACCTCTTCACCCATGGCGCCGGGATACCCTCGTCCTTGGACGCCACGGGTCCCCCAATCCAAACGGACGGTGGCACCGCCTCGGCCCTCCATCCAAACGCGTAACCGAGCACCTGGACCGCTCCGCCCATCCCGTCCAGTTTTTCCAGCGAGGTGAAATATGGCTATAAGTTTTTCAAACAACATATATGCATTTTTGGAGCCTATAAGTTTGTGCATATTCCTCGGTTGGAGATGGTGTATATATGTAAATTCATCTACTCTTTATGCTCTTCATGATGGTTGCTGTTGCATTCATGTTACGATGCATCTACATGTCATAATCTTCATTGCAAAAGTGCATCTCAATGTTAAGTGCTGAAACTTTCATAACTTGCCCTTTTGTTATTTTTGTCTGATTTAATGCATATGTCACATGAGCATTTTGTCAACATGTGTTTGGTGCACTTTTATGTATTCTTGCTGATAGTATTTATTTCATGCCATGATGTGACTGCTATGAGCTTGCAAACATGCCTAGACAATGTTACTGATTTCAGACATCCAATTTCACAGTTAAAACTGTTTGTTATAAAACTTGTCATCTTTGCTTGATGGTTCCCACTAATCCATAAGTCATCTGCATGTGGTTCCTTGATGTTATTTGCTCTATGTTATGTGTACTTTGATGCCATGCCCTTGTTTTTCATGTAGGGTTTCTGTAGCATATATCTTTCTTGCTCTCAAGTTGCCATCATGTTAAATCTGTCAATCTGTTAACAGCATGTTCCATTTTGTAAAAATCATAGTAATTTATCTATGCATCATATGAAGTTGTGCCCATGGAGTAAGTTGGAGTATACCATGTCTACTACATGCCCATGTCTTTTCCATAAATAGTAAAGTTGTTATGCCTGATGTTATGTGCATCCCAATTCAGCATCATGATGTTAATGTTTGTGTTCCCAGATTTTTGAATTCGTGGTTGCATATTGTTTTGATGTTTCCCGTGAATCTGTTGCTCCTATGTTTACACCATGTTACCTTATTTGAGCTCCATGTTATTTACTACCATGCTATGCCATTTGATGCCATGTTTAAGCAATGTAGCATAATTATTTCATGCCTCAAACATGCCATCATATTAACTCTGCGCATGTATATGCCCAGTTTTTCACCAAGTCCTAATCTATAACAGAACTTTGCATTTTGCATTGATCATATTAAATTACCCATGATGCTTGAGAACCTGATTAGTAAAGATGTTTTGAAGCATGTCATCTCTAATTTAAGTGCATATCAAGTTTGTGTTCATATGGTTCCTATAGCATTTTTTTTTATGCTTGCAATATATCTAGTTGCTGTTTTGGACAGATTGTTAGTTAAACTTGTATGTATGTGTTGATCCGTTGCTCCGTTTTGATCATGTTCTATATGAAACTTTCTTAGAATTGCATATAGTTTCATAATATCTTGTTGCATCCATGTTTTGGAGTCTTTGTGATTGTGTTTTGCTTGCATTTGCATCAATGACATGTTAAACTTGTTTAACTAATATCTTCTGGACCGCAGCTCTGAATTAAATGAACTTTATATGTAACTTGACTAGAAAAATGCGTAGATCATCATGGTGCACTTTACCTTGCTGTTTAACAACTTTAACATAACGTTTTGTTCAGATCAGTACCAATTTTGAAATTTGCATATGGGGAGTTTCCGGAATTGTTATAGTTTGTTTCCGGCCTCATTTAAACTTGCTTTGATGTGGGTTCTTATATGCATCATCTCTTGCCATGAGTAGCATCATGTAGCCTTGTCATGCATCATACTTGTTTGTGCTTCAGGCCATGTTTATGTGTTATGTGTTTACTATGTTGTTTGCTTCTTTCCGGTTGTGCTTCTTCTCGATATTTCTGGTTTTGTTGCGATTGTGAGGATTCGTTTGACTATGTTGGTTCGTCTACTTCATAGACTCGGTCTTCTTCCTAGCGGGATTTCAGGCAAGATGATCATTACCCTGGATACCACTACTATCATTGCTTTGCTAGTTGTCTTGATGCTATCGCTATGTCGCGCTACTTACCACTTGTTCATCAAGCCTCCCAAATTGCCATGAAACAGCCTCTAACCTTTTCACCATCCCAACAAACCATTGTTTGGCTATGTTACCGCTTTGCTCAGCCCCTCTTATAGCGTTGCTAGTTGCATGTGCAGTTGCAGGTTGTTCCATGTTGGTACATGGATATCATGGAATACCACAATATCTCTTATTTAATTAACGCATCTATATACTTGGTAAAGGGTGGAAGGCTCGGCCTTTTGCCTGGTGTTTTGTTCCACTCTTGCCGCCCTAGTTTCCGTCATACCGATGTTATGTTCCTTGAATTTTGCATTCCTAACGCGGTCGGGGTTTATGGGCCCCCCTTGACAGTTCGCTTTGAATTAAACTCTTCGAGCAAGGCCCAACTTTGGTTTTACCATTTGCCTAATAATAACTAAAACTTGATTAGGGACTGGCTAGCACCCGAGGATAATTAATCAACAACTCGGGCCAGTGCTCCTCTTGAGTGTTGGTCCAAACTAGAGCACTGTGCGGGGCCGCCCCGGGTCAACCTGGGTTATTTTGGCACCTGTACACGTAGCTCATCCATCGTGGACTGAGACGAGATACGCGCGGCTACTATTAGGGTGTCAGCACGTTGGGACGTCTTGCTGGGCTTGTTTTACCATTGTCAAAATGTCTTGTGCACCGGGATCCCGAGCTTGATCGGGGTGTCCCGAGATGGAGGATTGTCTCCATGGATCGTGAGAGCTTATCATGGGCTAAGTTGGGACACCCCGGCAGGGTTTAAACTTTCGAAAGCCGTGCCCGTGGTTATGTGGCAGATGAGAATTTTTAATATCTGGTTGTAGAGAACTTGACACCAGATCCGAAATAAAATACACAAACCGCGTGCGTAACCGTGACCTTCTCTTTTTGAGTGAGGTCGAGAAGAGAACACGGTGGGGTTATGTTTGATTCGTAAGTAGTTCAGGATCACTTCTAGATCATTTCTAGTTGCGACCGTTTGCATAGTTTCTCATCTTATTCTTGTACTCGTAAGTTAGCCACCATACAATGCTTAGTGCTGCTGCAACATCACCACTTATCCATTCCATACCCATTAAGCTTTGCTAGTCTTGATACCCATGGTAATGCGATTGCTGAGTCCTCATGGCTCACAAATTACTACAACAACAGTTGCAGGTACAGGTAATGCAATGATCTGATGTGAGTGTGATGCTTGCTTGTTTTGGAGTTCTTCTTCTGCTGCTTCTTCTTTGATCAGGGAATAGGTTCCTGGTCGACAGCCTAGGCTAGCAGGGTGGATGTCGTTTGAGCTTTCGTTTGTGTTTCATCCGTAGTCGGATGTTGCTCTTCTATATGATGTTTGATGTATTTGTGTGGCATGCGTATGCCTTTGTATGTATCCCCATCTATTATGTAATGGTACGATGTAATGATATCCACCTTGCAAAGCGTCTTCAATATGCGGCTCTATCCTTGGTGGGACCTTCGAGTTCCTCTCAGATAGGAACGCATATTGGGCGTGACAATAGTAATACCTCCCTTCTTAGGGACACAATGAACAGGACATACCCACCTACTATCAGCAATAAGATATATTATACCTGCCTCCAGAAGCTTTAGTATTTCATTTCTTACCACTTCCTTCATCTTGGGATTTAACCGTCGTTGGTGATCAACAACTGGTTTCGCATCAAGCTCCATATTAATTTTGTGCTGACATAAAGTGGAACTAATGCCCTAATGATCATCAAGAGTATATCCAATAGCAGCACGATGCTTCTTCAGAGTTTTCAATAATTTCTTTTCTTCATGCTCTGAAAGGTTAGCAATAATAATAATAGGATATATCTTGTTTTCATCAAGATAGGCATATTTCAAACTATCAGGTAATTGTTTATGCTCAAACACGGGATCACCCTTGGGTGGAGGAGGATCCCCAAGAATCCCAACTGGCAAGTAGTGTTTCAAAATAGGCATTTGGTTAAAGAATATTTCATCTAATTCCTTCCTATCATTCATAACCATATCATTTTCATGGGCTAGCAGATATTGTTCTAAAGGATTAGTAGGAGGCATAGCAATAGAAGCTAGACCGATAATTTCATCTTTACTAGAAAATTCTTTGTCATTGGGTTGTCTACGAAATTTGGAGAGATTAAACTCATGAGACACATCCCCAAAACTTACAGTAACAGTTTCTTTCTCACAATCTATCTTAGCATTAACAGTGTTCAAGAAAGGTCTACCAAATATAATGGGACAAATATCATCTTGTGGGGAACCAAGAACAAGAAAATCAGTAGGGTATTTTACTTTCCCACACAAGACTTCAACATCTCTAACAGTCCCAATTGGTGATATAGTATCTCTATTAGCAAGCTTGATAGTAACATCAATATCTTCTATCTCAGCAGGTGCAATATCATTCATAATTTCTTGATATAAAGTAAAGGGAATTGCACTCACGCTAGCACCCACATCACATAAGCCATGATAACAATGATCTCCTATTTTAACAAAAACAATAGGCATGCCAACAACAGGTCTATGTTTATCTTTATCATCGAGTCTAGCAATTCTAGCAGCCTCATCATAGAAATAAATAACATGCCCATCAATATTATCGACCAAGAGATCTTTAACCATAGCAATACTAGGTTCAACTTTAATTTGTTCAGGGGGTTTAGGTGTTCTAGCATAACTCTTTCAAACCACAGCTAAAGCTTTAGCATGTTCCTTTATTCTAACAGGGAAAGGTGGTTTCTCAATATAAGCAGCAGGAACAATAGGGTCAACATTATAAGTAATGGTTTCTTCTTCAATGGGAGGATGATATTTAAACCACTTGTCCTTAGGGAGATCAACATGAGTAGCAAATGATTCACAAAAGGAAGCTACTATCTCAGAGTCAAGTCCATATTTAGTGCTAAATTCACGAAAAGCATCGGTGTCCACAAAAGATTTAACACAATCAAACTTAAGGTTTATACCTGACTCCATACCTTCGTCGAGTTCCCAATCTTCAGAGTTGCATTTAATTCTTTCCAATAAATCCCATTTGAATTCAATAGTCTTCTTCATAAAAGAACCAGTACAAGAAGTATCGAGCATGGATTGATCATTACGAGAAAGCCGAGCATAAAAATTCTGAATAATAATTTCTCTTGAGAGCTCATGATTGGGGCATGAATATAACATTGAATTACGCCTCCCCCAAGTTGAGCGATACTTTCTCCTTCACGAGGCCAAAAATTATAAATATAATTCTGATTATGATGAGCTAGATGCATAGGATAAAACTTCTGATGAAATTCCAATTTCAATCGGTTGTAATTCCAAGAACCAATATCATCGCATAGCCTATACCATGTCAATGCCTTCTCCTTAAAAGATAAAGGGAAGACCTTCTTCTTGACTTCATCCTTGGGGAAACCTGCAAGCTTAAATAATCCATAAACTTCATCCACATAGATTAGATGCATATCAGGATGTGATGTTCCATCTCCTGCATAAGGATTAGCTAGTAGTTTCTCTATCATACCCGAAGGAATTTAATAATAAATATTTTCAGTAGGTTCAGTAGGTTAAGGGGCAACTCTTTGCTCTTCCGGTCGGGGTGAAGATACCCCGAACAAACCCCTCAAAGAATTATTTTCCATTGCAACAAGTGACAGTAAATTTCAGCACACTATATAAATGTTTCCTTACCAAATTCCACTTACCAAAGGCGCTTCACTACCCAGAAACGGCACCAGAAAAGAGTCTTGATGACCCGAAAGTATAGGGGATCTATCGTAGTCCTTTCGATAAGTAAGAGTGTCGAACCCAACGAGGAGCAGAAGGAAATGACAAGCGGTTTTCAGCAACGTATTCTCTGCAAGCACTGAAATTAACGGTAACAGATAGTTTTGTGATAAGATAATTCGTAACGGGTAACAAGTAAAAAGTGTAACAAAGGTGCAGCAAGGTGAACCAATCCTTTTTGTACCAAAGGACAAGCCTGGACAAACTATTATATAAAGCAAAGCGCTCCCAAGGACACATGGGAATTATTGTCAAGTTAGTTTTCATCATGCTCATATGATTCGCGTTCGTTACTTTGATAATTTGATATGTGGGTGGACCGGTGCTTGGGTGCTGTCCTTACTTGACAAGCCTCCCACTTGTGATTAACCCATCTCGCAAGCATCCGCAACTACGAAAGAAGAATTAAGATAAATCTAACCATAGCATGAAACATGTGGATCCAAATCAGCCCCTTACGAAGCAACGCATAAACTAGGGTTTAAGCTTCTGTCACTCCAGCAACCCATCATCTACTTATTACTTCCCAATGCCTTCCCCTAGACCCAAACAATGGTGAAGTGTCATGTAGTCGGCGTTCACATAACACCACTAGAGGAAAGACAACATACATCTCATCAAAATATCGAATGAATACCAAATTCACATGATTACTTATAACAAGACTTCTCCCATGTCCTCAGGAACAAACATAACTACTCACAAAGCATATTCATGTTCATAATCAGAGGGGTATTAAATAGCATTAAGTATCTGAACATATGATCTTCCACCGAATAAACCAACTAGCATCAACTACTAGGAGTAATCAACACTGCTAGCAACCCACAGGTACCAATCTAAGGTTTTGAGACAAAGATTGGATACAAGAGATGAACTAGGGTTTGAGACGAGATGGTGCTGGTGCAGATGTTGATGGAGATAGACCCCCTCTCGATGAGAGGATCGTTGGTGATGACGATGGCTTCCATTTCCCCTCCGGGAGGGAAGTTTCCCCGGCAGAACAGCTCCGCCAGAGCCCTAGATTGGTTCTGCCCAGGTTCCGCCTCGAGACGGCGGTGCTTCGTCCCGAAAGCTCTCTTCTGATTTTTTTTCCAGGTCAAAACACATCATATAGCAGAAGATGGGCACCGGAGGCCTACCAGGTGGCCCACAAGCCACAGGGGCGCGCCCAGGGGGGTAGGGCACGCCCCCAGGTTTGTGGCCTCCTGGTGGGTCCCCTCTGGTATTTTCTTCGCCAAATATTTTTTATATATTCCAAAATAATTTTCCGTAAATTTTCAGGACTTTTGGAGTTGTGCAGAATAGGTCTCTCAGATTTGCTCCTTTTGTAGTCCAGAATTCCAGCTGCCGGCATTCTCCCTCTTCATGTAAACCTTGTAAAATAAGAGAGAAAAGGCATAAGTATTGTACCAAAATAGGTAATAACAGCCCATAATGCAATAAATATCAATATAAAAGCATGATGCAAAATGGACGTATCACACGCCGGCGTTGTCGTTGTCGTCCTCCGGGACACCGTTGTTGAAGTCTTCAAGGCAGCACTGAATGTTCTTCACCTGGAAATCAAACATCATGTCGTCGCGTGATCGACGGGCGGGGCGCGGGAGGATGGCAACTGGCGGCGCTGCGAGGTAGCGGTCGACGGCGGCGTCCCATGCCGTTGAGGGGGGCGCGCGCACGGGCACGGGCGCGGCGGGTGCAGGCAAATGCACGGGGACCGGCTCCGCGGTGGGTGCAGGGGCGTGCACGGGCATGGGCACGGGCACTGGTGCTGGCTTGTACATGAGGTCGCGCGGGTCCGCGAAGACCTCATTGACGCCCGCGGCTTCCAGCTCTGCGATAGTGCCCGGCGACCAGCCCATCAATGCTACGGGGATGGTCGCTAGTGCGGGCGCGGGGATGGGAGCTGGGACGGGTGCGGGGCAGCAACCGCCGCGGCGAGCTCATTCAGGGCCATGTCCATGAGGCCCCATTCCTCCTTATTTTCTATCTCCTCCGGCTCGGAGTCAACTTCACCAAACTTGTAGACTAGTGGCAGATGATCCTTCTGCGCCATGGCGTTGGTGGAGGTCTGCGGGAGGGAGGGGAATGGGAGGCGAACAGTAAGGCCGCTCGTATTGAACAGCGGCTCGGGCGCCATTAATGGAGAGGATGCGAGCAAGGCAGGCGGCCATGGAAGTCAAAGGGCTCGCTTCCCAGTGAGCCTGCACAGCGTACAGCTTGCACGCTTCCTGGTGAGCCTATGCATTGGAGGACAACTTGCATGCCTCTCGGTCAGCCTGTGCACCGGACTGCGGTCGCACGCGTCCTGTTCAGTCAAGCAGCTGTCCGCACGGCACCTCCTATAGCCATTAAAAAAGAGACACGTGGCGTCACGTGAATGGTTAACAGAACGCACATGATTTAAATTATACAAATGTTTGAGATGTTAAAGTGGCAGCTATTTGTTTCAAAATGCCTTTGTTGGCTGTTATTCGAGTGCGCCTTCTCTCAAAATGGACGCGAAAAATACCAGAGCATGTCGGGTGCCATTCCATGATTGCATGCCAAGTTTCATGAATTTCAGACGAGTTTTGGATTTACTAGAATTTGAAAACAAAGTATCTCAACATTTTGCCGGCAATCAACAGTGCCCTGGTGTTTGTATTTCATTCCCATTTCTTGCATGGGACCTAAGCATGCACCCAAGGACACAAATTTGATATGTCAACCCATTTTTCTGCACTGGAGCATGTGCATGTAGTTCAAATTTGAATTATGCACATAAAATGCCGAGAAAACCCAGTTATTAATGTATAAAAATGTCCAAGCGAACCCCGAAAAATCCCAAAAATTGACACAACACTCATGTTGTTCTATGTTGACACTAGAAAAATTTTGAAAGCAAGAAGAGGCAACGAATATCGTTTCGTCCCCAAAGGTGGCACGTTACCTACCGAAACCATCAGGCTTGTTGTGAGAAGCTCTGGTTTGCGAGAAGCTTATACCCAAACCTGCCCCAAATGGGACAATTTTTTTACCACAGCATGTTGATGCCGCTCCATGATACCATGTAAAGTTTCATGAACTTCGGAAGAGTTTTGGATTTACTAGAATTTAAAAACCAGGTATCTCAATGTTTGCGGCTGAGCGACGGTGGCAAGGTGTTTGACATTCATTCCCATTTCTTGCATGGGACCTAAGCATGCAACCAAGGACACAGATTTGATTTTTCAACCAATTTACATGCACTGCATCATGTGCCTGTAGTTCAAATTTGAACTATGCACATAAATGCATAGAAAACTCAGTTAATGTATAAAAATGTCCAAACGAACCGCAAAAAATTCCTAAAATTAACACAACACTCATGTTGTTCTATGTTGACACTAGAAAAAAAATTGAAATCAGGAAGAGGCAACAGATATCGTTTCGTCCAGAAAGGTGAAACGTTCCCAACCGTAACCATGAGGCTTGTTGTGCGAAGCTCTGGTTTGTGAGAAGCTTATACCCCAACCTACCCCAAATGGGACAATACTTTTACCATGACATGTTGATGCCGTTCCATGCTAGCATGTCAAGTTTCATAAATTTCAGACGTGTTTTTGATTTACTAGAATTTAAAAACCATGTATCTCAATGTTAGCGGCCGAGCGGCGGTGGCAAGGTGTTTGACATTCATTCTCATTTCTTGCATGGGACTTAAGCATGCAACCAAGGACACACATTTCAATTTTGATCCCATTTTATATGCACTGGACCATGTGCATGTAGTTCAAATTTGAATTATGCACATAAATGCATAGAAAACTCAGTTAATGTATAAAAATGTCCAAGCAAACCGCCAAAAATCCCAAAAATTGACACAGCACTCCTGTTGTTCTATGTTGACACGAGAAAAAATTTGAAAGTAAGAAGAGGCGACAGATATCGTTTCGTCCCCCAAGGTGGCATGTTCCCTACCGAAACCATCAGGCTTGTTGTGAGAGAAGCTCTGGTTTGCGAGAAGCTTATACCCAAACCTGCCCCAAATGGGACAATATTTTTACCATGGCATGTCGATGCCTTTCCATGATATCATGTCAAGTTTCATGAGTTTTAGACGAGTTTTCAACTTACTAGAATTTTAAAACCATGTATCTCAATGTTAGCGGTCGAGCGACAGTGTCAAGGTGTTTGACATTCATTCTCATTTCTTGCATGTGACCTAAGCTTGCAACCAAGGACACACATTTCATTTTTCAACCCGTTTTTATGCACTGGAGCATGTGCATGTAGTTCAATTTTGAATTATGCACATAAATGCCTAGAAAACTCAGTTAACATATAAAAATGTCCAAACAATCCCCGAAAAATTCCAAAATTTAACACGACATTCCTGTTGTTCTATCTTGACACCAGGAAAAAATTGAAAGCAAGAAGAGGTGATGAATATCGTTTTGTCCACAAAGGTGACATGTTTCCCTAAAGGAACCATGAGGCTTCTTGTGAGAAGCTCTGGTTTGTGAGAAGCTTATACCATAACCTGCCCCAAATGGGACAATATTTTTTACCCCAGCATGTTGATGCCATTCCATGATAGCATGCCAAGGTTCATGAATTTCAGACGGGTTTTGGATTTACTAGAATTACAAAAGCAAGTACCTCAATGTTTGCCGGAGAGCCAGGGTGCCATGGTGTTCGAAATTCATCCCCATTTCTTGCATGGGACATAAGCATAAACCCATGGACACATAGATGATTTTACAACCCATGTTTGTGCACCGGAGCATGTGCACGTAGTTTAATTTTGAATTGTGCACCTGAAATGGCTAGAAAACAAAGTTAATGTATAAAAATGTCCAATGAACCCTGAATAATTCCAATTTTTTTACGACACACCTATAGTTGCATGTTCACTGCAGATAAAAGTTCTAGCAATTCAAACAACCTCCATTGCCGCTGTGACCCCATTATGTAATTCAAATCAAGATGAAAAATCAAGTAGATCACACACAGTTTATTATCACCAACCGTGTGAGATGTAGTACAAAATATCTTGGAGCACCACCGAGTATAGTACGCCTATGGCTTATGCGAGAAGGTTCGTCGGCTATAGTCCACAGCTGGCGTGTCAAGCACACTAGCTCACTTCCCAAATATCATTTCACTATTCAATCATCGCCGGTGAAAGATGGGGACGTGGACCCGCATCGTGAGGGCAACTTCGGCGGCCCACTCCGGTGAGAGCGCAGCCATAGCCACCATGCGCGTGCTAAAAAGGTGCATGAGCGTGGCCGCAATCTGCGACCTGGTGGCCAAGGCAGCCCAAACGGCCGCTGTTGCTTCTTAGGTGGCGGCAGCAACACCTACCTTGGGGATAGCAACTAGCGAGAGTGGCACAACAGCTGTTCGTTCCGCAGCAGCGGCCTTAGCCCTGATGAGCATTGCCCATGACCATGTCGAGGCCGCCCACACCCAGCTCATGGCGGTCACCGCACAAATCAAACGAAGCTTCTCCGACAACGGTCGGCAACCCACGACCGAAGAGTTGGCAATCACCGAGAGCGTTCGAGTAGCCGTCCGTTCCTCCGCCGCATACATTGCCACGACGGAGCCCGTCCATGCCCAGATCGCGGCCGCCCACACTTAGCTCGTGGTGTCCTTTTCCAAAGAGATGGCAGACACGGATGGCGAGATGCTTGCCGAGTATGGTGCGATGGATGCCATGGAGCACCTTCCCCAGGAGACCGTCGGGCGCGAGCTGGACATGGAGGAGGCAGTGGAGATCGACGAGCACCAGCCACAGTAGTACTCTTTGTTTTGTTTAATTAAGAGCGTCGTTATTTAATTTGTTAGAGTAATGTTTAGGTCAGCTAGCTCTGTTTAATTGCTGAACTTGCTCGATTAAGAAGTGTGGGTGTGCTGTAGTCTCCTTTGTGTACCCAAATTATGCAATGACGTGGATGACCACTGTAACCAGGGAAATTCGAACCAAAATTTGCACGTTCAAACTCATCACACACGGGTTAAGCTATATGAATTGTTTGTGATGTTCACATATCGTACACAGTGCTGAATAAGGGACCGTGTCTAATGACACTTTGCGCGCCAGTTTTTTCGCTGCACCGATTCAAAATTTTCGGCTTCCGCGGAAATATCTACCTCCCCTCCCCCTGCCCCTTTCCAAAAGCCACATTTCCCCTATTCGGCGACCCTCCTTCACGCTGTTCGGCCTCGTCTATCCAGGCAAGTAATCCACACCCGACCCCCATCCTCCTCCTCCTTCCACATCCCACATCCTAACAAATTCTAGGGAATTGTGCTATCTACTTTTACCATGCAATCTGTTGCTCTAGTGTATATGTTCTATATGTCGTGCAATGTGGTGCTCACTTATTAATTGTTTGGTTAATTATTTGTCATCTTCAGTTAACTGTTTGGTTCAATTCTGGAAATGTGATGTTCAATTCTTTAGGCTGCAATTTTGTATTGTCTTCCATGTGAGAAATAAATTGAATTTATCTTTACAAAAATACATGAGAAACTAATACAATTGCTACATTTCCAAGTTGTCAAGCATACTTGGTTTGGTTAACTGTCTGATCTTCTAGTATGTTATACATTGTGCAATGTGGTGCTCAGTTAACGTTTGGTTAATTTGTTGTGGTGTTTAGTTAACTGTTTGGTTCAATTCTGTAATGCGATGTTCAATTGTTGTGGGTGCATTCTATTATTGTATACCATGTGAGAAATAAATCGAATTTGGCTATACTAAATACATGAGAAACAAATACAATTGCTATATTTCCAAGTTGTTAAGCATGCTTGGTTTGGTTAACTATCTGATCTTCTATCAGGAGTATGTTATATTGTGCAATGTGGTGCTCAGTTAATGTTTGGTTCATTTGTTGTGGTGTTTAGTCAACTGCTTGGCTCAATTCTGCAACGCAATGTCCAATTGTCGTGGGTAGAATTTTGTATTATTTTGCATGTGAGGAATAAATCAAATTTGGCTGCACTTAATACATGAGAAACATATACAACTGCTATATTTCCTAGTTCTTAATCATGCTTGGTTTGGATAAATGGGTTTTCCATGTGGCTTGAATTAATCTGATGAATCTGCAATGTGCTTATTTCTCATCAACATATTTTACTAATAGCATGCGAACCCTCACTTAACCTGATGACTAACTACCTTATATGTGTTTCAGGGAAACAATGGGAAGCACTGAGGTTTACAATCGAGGTTTGCAAATGCATGGTCCTCTGTCTAATAGCACATTATTGTGCAATTGCAGGAACCATTCTAATATTTAGGTTTTTAACAATTTGGTCTTGCACATGTAGGTCCTGTCGTCAGAGGTTTTGAACCACTGTTCGACCCTTTTTGCATATGGGGAAATGAGTTGTCCATGAATATCAGTCAAGTCAAGAAACTCAGAAAGATTGTTAGGATAAAGAAATTAGCGACAAAAAACAACAAGATCTTTGTCTGCACAATGAACAAGACATCAATTAACTACAAGATGATACTAACTATTATACCTTGCCTTTTTTTATTCCTTTGCCCCATTTCCAATATAGAGAAGATATTTATGCACATCCTTGTTTTCAGGCCTTTCCAAAGTAGTTCACTGATGATTACCTCTCAAACCACCTGTATGGTCAGGCTGCGAGGAAGGCTTTCATACAACACCCACGGTTCAATATTGAAGTGTTCCTGAAGAGGACGAAGGATGGACGGTCAATCATCCACAGGCACTGGCCTAAAGTTGCAAAGACCTTCAACATCAATGAAGGCTCAATATTCGCCTTCCGCTTCAGCAGTTTTCTAGATGAGATGCATTTGTCTATGTACCGTCTATGATGCTAATTTTGAAAGGTTATTGATGTTGCATGTGAAACTTGGTGCTGGTGCAGTTGTGTAATGGGGCAGCTGAGTGCTGAAGATATATGATGTTGTACTCTGATGTATTTCAATTATGAAATCCTGCTTCCTTAATATGGAAATGAAATATATTGTGTGCTTAATATGAAATGTCAATTAGATTAATAAATGGATTATTAATAATAGGGCAATTAGCCTGCTAATGTCCAATTAGCCTGCTAATTGGGTTTTTCTATTGCAAACGGTTATTGAGAAAACACCGTGGGCGATGACCTCAGGCAACGCACACAATTTCTAGGAATAAATCGTGTTGGATCAATGAACAATCACACACGACATCCTCTTGAAAACTGTTTGCGTTAGGCCACCTTGCGCAAATGTTTACCACATAAAAAGCGTGTGTGATGGACAGCCTATGCCACACAGTTTCTTCTATGCACCGTGTGTGATGCATTCAATAACGCAAATAATAAAATTGTTAAAATCGTGTGCAATGGCAACGCTATCACAAATGATTTAATGGGGAAAATTGTGTGTGATGTACCTATGAATGGAAACATTTTCCTTGGAGTGACTATGTGGGATGTATATACAAACGGAAACGTACTTGGATTAACTGTGTGGGATGTACATACTAACAAAAACGTATTCCTTGGATTGACTCTGTGGACTATACACACTACTGGAATCAGAGAATTTTCCGTCTGTCAGTTCTTTGCCGTCTGCTAGCTGACGGCAAAGAAGGACTTTGTTGTCAGCACACAAAAAGCAGACGGCAAAGAACTGGCTGATGTCAAAGATGCAATTTGCCTTCAGCCAATTTTTGTCGTCGGCTACCGAACGGCAAAGATTCTTTGTCGTCCGCTAGCATACAGCAAAGAGGTTGGGTGGGGTCCATTTTAGAGCAACGCTGTAACGGCCCACCCCCAACCTCTTTGCCGTGTGCTACCGGACGGCAAGGAATCTTTGTTGTCCGCTAGCTGATGGCAAAGAGGCTGGCCCCATCCAAACTAACAGTAACCCCCTCCCTCTCTCTCCCCGGCCCCACCCCTCTCTCTCTCCCCTCTCTCTCCGCCCGTGCCCGCACCACCGCCGCCCAGCATAGCCGCCGCCCCACTACACCCCGTCGCCCCCGCTGCCCCGTCGCGCCCCGCACCACCCCGCCGTGCCCCGCCGCCCCGTCCCGCCCCGCACAACCCCGCTGCCCGCTACCCGGCGCCCCCGCCCCCTCGCACCACACCGCCGCCCCCATGCCCCCGGGCCCTACCACGGCCGCCCCAAGCCGCCCCGCCCCCCTCCTACATCGGCCTCCACCTCCCCCCCTCCGGTGAGCCCCCTCCCCCTCTCTTTTTTTCATTTTTTTCTCTGTTAGTGTAGTTAGTTTAGTTAGATTTAGTTTAGTTTTAGGTTTAGGTTTAGATTTAATTTAGTTTAGGTTCAGGTTTAGTTTTTTTCTGTTTTTTTTAGTTTTAGGTTTAGATTTTGTTTAGTTTAGGTTAAGAAGAAAGATGAAAGATGAAAAAAATTAAGAAGAAGAAGAGGAAGAAGAGGAAGAAGAAGAAGAAGAAGAAGAAGAAGAAGAAGAAGAAGTGGAAGAAGATGATGATGAAAAAAAGAAGCAGAAAAAGTAGAAAAAGAAAGAAAAGAAGGAAAAGAAGGTCGAGGTTCGGAGGGTGGGGTCCATGGCGGCGGTGGGTCGAGGGTCGAGGGGTCGAGGGTCAAGGGGTCGAGAGGTCGAGAGTCGAGTGGTCGAGGGTCGAGGGGTCGAGGGGTCGAGGGTCAAGGGTCACCGAGGGTCGAGGGTCGCCGAGGGGTCGAGGGTCACCGAGGGGTCGAGGGTCGAGGACCGTGCATCACCATACCCGAGGGCGCCCGAGGACGAGCGGGTTAGGGGGTTCCTCGGCCTCCCGCATCAACAGTTCTTGGTGCCGATGGCGGTTGAACACCTTGGCGAATTTTCTTGCAGCCTCTGCGATGAGGATTAAAAGCCAAGTGTAGAAACCTGAAATACCCAAACTGACTCATGACAAAAAATCAAAGCGTAGAAAGAGAAACCAAAGACGAAACAATACGTAGTGAGAGGTTGTGCAACTAGGATTATATTCTGTAACATCTTTTTTAATGAATTTGTAAGGATGGTGGTGAAGAACTCGAAAGCCATTGGTGTCTTGCGGTCGTTTCCATACATTCTGCTACAGCACAACAACCCTTCTTCTGACCACCATTGTTGTCTTGCAGTTATAAGAAGGGTTGTTGCACTATAGCAGAATGTATGGAAATGGCCACAAGACACCAATGGCTTTCGAGTTCTGCGCCATCATCCTCTCCAATTCATTAAAAAAGCTGGTACAGAAAATCATCCAAGTTGCACAACCTCTCACTATGTACTATTTCGTCTTTCATTTCTCTTTCTACGCCCTGATTTTTTGTCATGAGTCAGTTTGGTTGTTTGAATTTTCAAAACTTGTCTTTTAATCCTCATCGCAGAGGCTGCCAGACAAATTCTCCAAGGTGTTCGACCGCCATCGGCCCCGAGAACTGTTGCTGTGGGAGGCTGTGCACCAGCGTCGCTTGTGGGACGTGTATGTATTGTTCGATGCCGAGGATCGAGGATCGAGGATCGAGGAATGAGCAGTGCGAATCATTTTTTTACAACTTGGTGGTGGCATTCTGTTGTAAATATTTAGTTAGGTTGATGGCAAAAATAATAATGCTATGTTACTCATCTTTTTACAACTTGGTGGTGGCATCCTATTATTCATGTCGGTATTAATTTTTTTTATGTTGTACTAATTTCGTTTACTCTTTGTCATGGCAGGTGTTGAAAGATGGTGGGCGCGGGTAAGGAGCGCTCCGAGGCTCCTTCTTCGTCAGCGCGTGGTGGGAGTGGTACTTCCATTCCACCCGTACCTCTCCGTAGAGCGTTGTACGAGGGTATGGCTTCACCGGTGGGCGCTTCTTTGTCGGCGTCGTTGCCCACCGGGAGAGGAGGTCAGGGACGGAGGAAGAGAGGAGGTCAGGGAGGACATGGCAATGGGAGAGGTAGGCATGCTCCTATGCCTTCCTCGCCGCCACCCCCAGCTGATTCACCCGAGCATAGGACTGCTACGGTGGACACCTCTGAGGAGGAGGCTACACGGACTCCGGTCCACGAGCCTCGGGTCGACTGGCCTTCGGCCCACGAGACTCCGGACCAGGGTATGTCCCAGGAGACGTCCGGATGGGGTACCTAGACGGATCCGCCTGAGGGGTCGAGTGGCCATGCTGATGGTGGCGGGGATCCGGCTGGTAGCGAGGGCGAGGTGGTTGAGGGTGCCACCGTCTACCAGCGTGGTTATACATGGCTCCCGTCCATGACGACGACCCGCGAGCAGAGGTGGTTGATTTTCTCTGATGGGGAGAGGTAAGTGCATTTACTCTTTTTGTACCATTTGCCTTCACATTTCTTCAAATATCTAATGCGTTGGCCTTGTCATACTGCAGGGGTTGGCACCACGCTGATGATGTCCGCAGGTCCAACACCGTCCTTGGTGTGCTTTGCTAGCAAAACTTCCCAGGGTTTGTCACGTTGCCCGATGAGGGTCAGCTTCCACAGCTACGATTGAGCTGGGAGCATTACTTGGCTGCCCCGGCCCCACCAGAGGAGATGATCGATGGTGTCTTGTGCCACACGAGGGCAGAGATGGTGATCAGAAAGTTTTGGGTAATTTCTCATTTACACAATTAAAAATCTTCAAACTGCTAGTTATTGTACTAATCAATGTTGTCTCGTTTTATTTCAGACCTTCTATAGGTGTGAGGAGGGATACGAGGAGGCCGCGGCAAAGGTTATCGATGCCGAGTGCAGGCGCCTACTACACAACTTACGGCACGAGGCTCGGGTGCAGGCTGTTCGAGACTACTACGCCTCGCGTGGTATTAAGAAGCCCAAGCCGGTGTGCCGCGACAAGTTTCTGAAGAAGGAGCAGTACATGATGGTAATTACCTATTTTTAAGGCCTTGTACTTAGTTTCCTTGATTTGATTCATAGGCGTAGCGCTCAAGTTTCTCTTTACTAACTTAGGTGCCCCCAAGATGGTGTGCGGATCAGATGGATTGTTGGGAGGTGTTGGTGAATGAGTGGTGCTCAGATTAATGTCTAGCCGTCCACAACAATGCCAAGGACCGGCATGCCCAAATGGAAGGTGTGCCACACCATCAAGGCAGCGCCAACTTATTTCAGTTCGGGAGGAACTGGGTATGTGGTTTGCTTCATGATTCATGCAATTCATTCTTCATGCTAGCTTGAGCCCTTTAATTACTAATTTACTCTGTTCCTCTCTTTCAGGCGAAACACAATAAGGCGGAGGTGCCAGAGGTGTACGACCTCTATGCCATGCCCCATACTACCTCGTACAAGAAGGTCAAGGCATTCTCTGCGTCTGACCTCGATGATCCAAAGAACTTCACCAACATCTCCTCCCACAACAAGCTCGTGAGGTACAGAGATATGGGGAAGGCCACGAAAGGGGAGGACTTTAACCCGAGCCAGCAGTTTGATCCAGAGCTCCCTGGCTCTGGATCTCCCTGATTTTGAGGTGGGGGAGTCTCCCTGGCTCTCTTGATGGCCAGCGGCGGCGAGCTTGGCGGATGAGAAGCCTCACCCTCCCCGGCAAGCTCTTCCCAGGAGGACGGGGGATTAAGCATGGCTTGCCGTGCAGATTGCCGGCTTATCACTTCCTGCTGGCCCATCTTGGTGGTTGATTTCCTCACCGCGGGGGCAGATCGGGGTGGAGGAGTACCCACAGGCTCTTGGTTGGCCCTGCTTCGAAGATGACGCTGCGGCTCAGAGACTCGAGGCTCCTCCCCTTCGGGCTTCCCAGCAGTCTCAGCCCCTGCAGCTTCGCTTCCACCAAGCTCCACCTGCTTCTCCTTGGAAAGCTCTTCCTCATCATCATCATCACCTTCCTCATCTTCGTCATTGTCATCCTTGGTGCCCTCAACGCCTCATGCAGCTCTTGTACTCTGCGACCATGCTGGCGATGTACGCCCGCTCCTATTTCGTGGTGGCTTTGATGAGGTTGGTCTCTTCTCGCTCGGCCACCTCTGTCAGCTCGGAGGCCCATTTGGTCTCATCCGCCAGCTTGGGCAGTTTCCAGCTTCCCTTAACCCCCTAGGCAGAGCACTCAGGCATCCACGCCAAGATGGCGCTCTTCTCCGAATTGATGTGCAGCGGCACGACTTGAGGCTGGCAGGTGGAACCTGCCGAGTTTCTAGAACAACTGCTGGCAGAGCCAGGTGTGTCCCATCACTGTCAAGTTGTTGACGCATCTAGGATATAGCCGCATACTGTCGGCAGTGTTCTGGTACTCCCAAGTGGGTCTCTCCCTCTGCTGCAATGGGGCGATTCGACGCCGGAGGAAGTCGGCCCCTACCATCTCTATGGTTAAGCCGACGTCCTTCAGGCAAGCGATCATGTTTAGTGTCGGGCGGAGCTTCTTCTCTGTGGCACGAAACTTCTTCCAATCATCGTTGCATTCAATCCTCTCTGACTGCGGTGAGCAGAATGTCGGGAAGTTCTTCTCCTGGATCCAGCACCAGTTTCCCCTCTATTCATCCCACTTGCCGTGGAGCTTCCCAGGGAGATAATCTCTTTGTCCTTCCTTCCCCTCGGAAACTATGTCACGCTTCCGGATAGTGATTTATCCTCAACCCGGGGGACGAAGAAATGGCGAAACAAATCCACATTGGGGTGGAACCCGACAAAATTCCCATAGAAATGAGCAAAAACCGCCATGCATGTCATGGCGTTGGGGGTGAAATCCAGCAACCTAAATCAAAAGGTGGACATCATCCCACAAAAAAATCTGAGTATGGGGGCGACAGGCCGCAGTAGAAGTACGCTCAGAAGAAAGGATAGGAATCTGCAGGTGCCTTGGGGCTGTCTGGGAGAACCTTGGGGGCTCCGTGATCCCGGATCTCCCTCCCCCACATGTATGCGGACCTCTCGATCAGAACATTGGCAGACACCATCGATGGCGAGACGACGACGTTTTCCTGCCGCCGCTTCTCTAGCTCTTCCAGCTCCTTCTTCTTCTGCTTTGCCTTGGGGTCAAGCGGGTTTGCCGCTTTCTTCCCCTTTGGTGCGGCCACTTTTGGTGCCATCAAGAGTTTGGAGAAGCAGAGCTCGAGGTCAAGATGGATTGATGGCGGCGACGGCATATGCGGTTTTTTTGCAGGAGGAAGGGACAAAGCGAGGGAAGACGAAGGTGAATGAGCAGCGCCCCTTCGCGGTTACCTTTTTATGGGAAGGCGCGTGGGGGCTGGCTCTTCACTATTCTCCTTGGTTGCTCCTCGCACAGGCGCGCCGCGACGAGTAACAGCAGCAGCAAACCACGTTCCCATGCCCCGTGTTTAATGCATTGGACGTGCATCAACGGGAACCATCATGATTACAGATTACAGCAGAAGATTATGGCAGTTGTTTTCTGCCATGTGTATTCGTGCATGTTTTTGGGCCTAGCCCAATGACGCCTCAAATGCGCGTGTGGCCCAGGCCCTGGGTCTCCTGTCGGGGCACCAAGAACAGGGCCCTTAGTGCCCCAGACTTATGCATGGACGGTGGTAGCATCCCCGGCAAGAGACCTTGGCGGAGGACGGCTCAAGATCAAGAAACAGTTCTTTGGAAGTTCAAAGAGCGCATCAAGAAGACCAAGAGGAATAAAAGCATCAAACCAATCCCTACTGGCAAAGCTGGGCCGGCAAGGTGAAGACTCGGTAAGTCTCGCGGCAAGCAGATCCCCGCCAAACCACCAGCGCTCCACCTCACCAACCAGCTAGTAGCCGTTTGATGAGGTGTTGAGCCCGCAAGCGGTGCGGTGGAGCTCACCTATACGTGTCGGCTCGCTGGGAAATAGATTACCTTTATCGACACCCGTCCTAATGGCATGTCAAGATAATAGGAGGTAGTTGGGCAAGCGGTGCCCCATCCTTGCTGAGGCTTCTCCTCCTCACGACACCTAACTATGCATTTAATGCATTTTGTCCTAACTCGCAGAGTTAGGTATGTTAACACTGTTTCTATCTAATCATCATGTAATGACCCTTTTGCCACTGTGGTAACCCCTTGAGATATAAAAGGAGGGCCAGGGCAACCTTTACAAGGGTTCGAACCAGTCGGAACCCCACGCATACATATCCGTGTAGCTGCCCTCTCCTCGCGACTTGCCAGGGGAGAGCGCTCCGTGTACTTGTGCACACATCCATCCAATACACAAAAGCGGGAGTAGGGTTTTACTCTTCTCAGCGGCCCGAACCTGGGTAAAAATTGCAGAACCACTTGTTGTTCTTGCTCTTTGCGTCGAGTGCTCACCCCCTACCGAACCAGAAAAGGGCAGCATTGTCCCATAGATCACCGGCTCCATGCTGACATTATTGTTAAATTGCGATCCGAATTTCACCGTGTTGGACTAGACACAGTACAAATGGTGTGGGCCTTTGTGTTGGTGCCGACGTGTACGAGTACAACTCGTTTACTTGTCCTCCAAGGACTCTTATGTATTGCCATCATATATACCCCATGTAGTCGCACCTAAAGACAGTCTGCTGTCTCGTGCTTGTAATACACCTCCATCATAGTGATTGCGCCTTCGTGCGTCCGTGGTTTTCTCCCGCAAGGGTTTCCACATAAAAATCCGTGTCTCTCGTGTCTCATTTCTTCTCATTTTATCTAACAAGTGGTATCAGAGCCAAGTTGATACGAGATTGAAGTTCGAAAGAAGTTCGGGTTGCAGTCTGTCTGCCACATCTGTCCTACGATCTGCAAGACCGATAGGATTTTAGTCTACGACATTGCTACATCTCCTCATATCTATAATTTTTGATTGCTTTGTGCCATTATTCTATAACTTTCATATACTTTTGGCAACATTTTATATTATTTTTGGGACTAACATATTGATCTAGTGCCTAGTGCCAGTTCCTGTTGGTTGCATGTTTTTTGTTTCGCAGAATATCCATATCAAACGAATTCCAAATGTGATAAAAATTTATGGAGATTTATTATTTTGGAATACATGTGATTTTTGGAAAAAGACTCAACGCGAGATGATTCCCGAGGGGGCCACAAGCCCATAGGGCGCGCCCCTACCCAGGGCGGCCTGGCAAGCTTTTGGGTCCCCTGTAAGGCGGTTGGTGCCCTTCTTTCGCCACAAGAAATATAATATCCAGAAGAAAGTCGTGTTCAAATTTCAGCGGAATTGAAGTTATGGATCTCTGGAAATTTAAGAAACGGTGAAGGGCCAGAAAACAACAACACGAAACAGAAGATAATAGAGAGAGGGTGCCGGAACGCTGCCGGGGCAATCATCGTGTGACGGCGATATACACCAACAACTCTATCATCTTCATCAACCCCTCCATCACCTTCCCTCATCTATATTCAGCGGTCCACTCTCCCACAACCCGCTGTACCCCTACTTGAAATGCTGCTTTATGCTTCATATTATTAACCTATGATGTGTTGCCATCCTATGATGTTTGAGTAGATTTTTGTTGTCCTATTCGTGATCAGGGAATTGCTATGATTGGTTTAATTTGCTTGTGGTTATGTTGTTGTACTTTGGTTCCCATCATATGAGTGCGCTTGTGGATCACACCATAGGGTTAGTTGTATCTTGATCGGACTATGTATTGGAGGGCAAGAGTGACAGAAGCTTCTTCCTACCATAGAAATTGATTCATACGGGATTGAAGGGGGACCAATATATCTTAATGCTATGGTTGGGTTTTACCTTAATGAATATTAGTAGTTGTGGATGCTTGCTAATAGTTCCAATCATAAGTGCATAGAATTCCAAGTAAGGGATGGCATGCTAGCAGTGGCCTCTCCCACATAAAAACTTGTTATCGGTCTAATAACTTAGCCAATAGCTTAGGGACAATTCCGCAAATCCTACCACCACTTTTCCACACTCTCTATACTAATTTAATTGTACTTTAATTAAAATAGAACCTAACTTTTATTTTCTCATTATTTACTATCTTGCAAACTTGTCCCACTAAACCTACAAAGTACTTCTAGTTTTATTCTTGTTCTAGGTAAAGCAAAAAGTTAAGTGTGTGTAGAGTTGTATCGGTGGTCGATAGAACTTGAAGAGAATATAAATTCTATATTTAGCTCCTCGTTGGGTTCGACACTCTTAATTATCGCAAAAGCTAAAATTGATCCGCTATACTTTATCAAGACCTTTTTCTAGCACCGTTGCCGGGGAGCAGTAGCGTGGGGTGAATATTCTCCTGTGTGCTTGTTTGCTTTATCACTAAGTAGATTTTATTTTTTGTTCTAAGTTGTTGTCTATCTTTAGTTATGGATATGGAAAATGAAATACCAAAAAAAGTTGTACTTGCTACTCACGGAGATCGGGAACCTCCTAAAACCCTCGATGCTCGTTATGTGGAAAATATTAAACACTACTTGATAATCCTGAGAAACCCCCATTCAACTTGATAATGGGAGACACATTGGATCACCATGAATATTTTAGGGATTATCGCTTCACACAAAAAGGGAAACCCTTGTGGGATCAAATTGATTGTTTGCAATGGTATGCTTGGGATTGATGCTTGAGATATCATTATACTTGTTGCTCTAGGATGAAGGCTCAACACCTTCCCTTTTCATCTGAATTTAATGATAATGAAACCTTGGCTTCTTATGCTAATGGTATATGTGATTACTATGATGTGGAACCAATAGAAGAATTTGTTGCTTTCAAGGGGGCTTATGAAATTGAATCTTTGTTTGAAAAGTACGAAGATTGTGATAATGTTGTTTACAGATCTGGAAATTATGCTATACTTAAATATTCCTATGAGAATTATAAATACAATGCCGATATTGATGAATTTATTGAGAATGTCTCTGCTGTCCAAGAAGAGATTAATATTTTGCAGGAATCTATGGAAGAAGAAATTGCTAAAACTGTGAGCTCATTAGATGAAAAAGATGAGGAGGAGAGCGAAGAACAAAAGGAGGAAGAGCACATTGATCACGCGTGCCCACCTTCTAATGAAAGTAACTCTTCAACTCATACTTGCTGCTCTAGAGTTTGTTACCGAAGTTCCTTTCCTTTGAAGGGAAGTATGTCTCTATTGGAGTAGTGTGGAGGAAAAGTGCTCCCCAAGAAGCCACTAGGGCCACCGTACTCTCCTCACGCCCTCACACAATGCGAGATGCCATGATTCCACTAGTGGTGCCCTTGAAGGCGGCAACTGGAGATTTACAAACAAGGTTGGGGCTCTCTCCACAACCAAATTGGAGGCTCCCAACACCACCACGAAGCTTCATGACAATGGAATGTGTCTCCGAGGTGACCTCAACCATCTAGGGTGCTCAGACACCCAAGAGTAACAAGATCCGCAAGGGATTAGTGGGGGGAATAAAATTTCTCTTGATGGAAGTGTAGATCTAGGCCTTCTCAAGAAATCCCTAAAGAATCAAAAAGTTTGACTGGCTAGGGAGAGACATCGGGCAAGAATGAGCTTGTGAGCAACAATGGAGCTTGGGGGAGGAAGAGGTAAGTCAACTTGGAGAAGATGACTCCCTTTTATAGTGGGGAATGAAATCCAACCGTTATGCACTCACAGCCCGTGCACAAGCGGTAGTACAGCTCAGGCGAGCAGTACTTTTGCTGGCACGGAAGTTCCTGGCATAGAGTTTAATTGAACAGGCCAGGAAGGCGGTAGAGCCGCCGGAGCAGTACTACCGCTTAGTATTGAACTGCAGCCAGAAACAACGGTAGTAGAACAACGTAGGGTGGTAGTGCCGCCTGGGGCAGTACTATCGCTGGCAATTACCGCTCTACATCCGCTCGAGTGATATAACTATCCAGAGAGAATAAATAAGCGATACTCAGTGTGGTAGAGAAACAGCGGTACTACCGCTGGAGCGGTACTTTCGCTTAGCTGACGCACGCCAGTAAACCTGCAGTAGTGGGGTGGCAGTCAGGGCCGTAGTACCACCGGAGCGGTACTACCGCGCTGAACTGCCGCTCTACTATACAGAACGTAAACAACAATCGGAAGTGAAGATAGCACTGAACTACGGCAGAACCGCAGGAGTGGTACTACCGCTTATGTGGATCTCGAAAGCTAAAGCACAAAGGAAGGACAAGCTCAATTGCCGGGAAGGAGTAAGGGTGCATAGAGACTGTGTACGTGTTGTTTCCACCCAAACCTTTTCGAAACGGACCCCCTGTTAATAGTATGGTGGTCCTACGACTCAAATCCACCGAAAATGAAACACAAGAAAAAACATCGTCTTCTTAATAGCTCCGAGGGGCACGAGTCGTCTTGTGCCATATGATGGATTATCTGAAATGCTCAATGCACACGATTGGTCCGCAAAAGCATTGTCATCAATCACCAAAACCACTAATTAGGGAGAAATATGCCCTAACAAATTGTAACATTCACAAAATTATGGTACAAAATCTTTTATGTTAAATATGCTCTCAATGAACTATTGCTTCAAACAGTGTAACAATTGTTTTTTTATCTTTTAATAGATGTTGCTGCCTTCAGTTGTTCCTGAATTGATGCCCAGACGTGGTCCAATCACACTAGCTATTGGTCACAACAAGAAGTTCATGGCAAGATAAATAATATCCCCTAGAATTGGAACAATTCACATGAACTAATTGGAGGCTATGATGGCAATGTTTCCGCATTTCAAAATGGGCACCAATGTTATGCTGATGTTGTACGAACGCACTGAAGGGCTTTTCCTGTTCATCGATGACATGCTGTGATGCAGTTCTAGGATATTGATTTCATGAAATCCTAATTGTTAATTACTATACGTGTCGGTGTACAAAATGTGGGTAGTTTATACCCTGACTTATGTACAGACAATAGTAGCTCCCTTGCTGGCCAAGCCTTGCCGGAAATTACAAAGATCAAGATTCAGGACCCAGTTGATGAAGCTACTGGGGAGAAGATCAAGACAAAGGATTAAGTTCAACACCAAAGAAACATTTGTCGGCAAGGTGAAGGCCCAGCAAGCTCCGTACTGGCAAGATCTCGCTAGCTGCCAGTGCTGCACCTCATCAAGCAGCTAGTCGCTAATCGATGAGGTGTCGAGCCCGCATGCAGTTAGGTGAGATTTGTCGGGCACGTGTCAGTGGAACGGGATTTACCTTGAATGACACCCGTCCAGAAGGCGTGTCAAGCGAATAGGAGGTAGCTAGGCTAGCGGTGTAGAAACCTTGCCGGAGCTCCTCCTCCACATGACACCTAATGGAGCATTAAATGCTTTTATCCTAAACTGGCATAGTTAGGTATGATAGCACTGTTTGCTATCTAGAAAATATGTAATGACTGATTTGCCACTGTGGTGACCCATTGAGCTATAAAAGGATGGCCAGGGCAATGTTTACACAGATCAAACCTTTACACAACTTGCATGTGTAGCTGCTCTTTCCGCACCTTGCCGGAAGAAGTGCTCCTTGTACTTGTGCACATACACATCCAATACACAAAGCAGGAATAGGGTTTTACACCTCACGGTGGCCCGAACCTGGGTAAATTATTTGCGCCTCTGCTGATTCTGCACTTTGTGCATGTGCATTCACCTTGATGAACTACAAAGGGGCTACATGACCCGATAGATGGTCGTACGCACAACATCTTTGGCGTGCCAGGTAGGGGGATCATGCTACTTATGAATGCGTTGGGTTTTCCCCGAAGAGGAGGGGATGATGCAGTACAGTAGAGATAATTATTTCCCTCAATTATAAAACTGTTTATCAATCCAGTAGGAGAATCTCGCAACAACTCGTTAACAGCACCTGCACACAAAATAACAAATCCTTGCACCCAACGCGAACAAGGGGTTGTCAATCCCTTGGCGGTTAATTGGAAGATTAAATTGTATGGTGATAGATAGATAGCTCGAACAAAAATACAAAATAAAATAAATAATGGAAAACTCCAGCAAGTATTTTTAGGATTTTTAATATATGATAAAGTAGACTCGGGGGCCATAGTTTTCAATAGAGGATTCTCTCTTGAAAATATCATACGGTGGGTACCCAAATTACTGTTGGGCAATTGACATAAAAGCAAATAATCATGACGATATCCAAGGCAATGATCATGTATATAGGCATCATGTCCGAGACAGTAGACCGAAATGATTCTGCATCTACTACTATTACTCTGCACATTGATCGCTATCCAGCAAGCATCTAGAGTACTAAGTTCATAAAGAACGGAGTAACACCTTAAGCAAGACGACATGATGTGGACAAAGTAAACTCACGCATGAATAAACCCCGTCTTTTTGCCCTTAATAGCAATGATACATACATGTCATGTCCCCTTCTGTCACTGGGATTGAGCACCGCAAGATCGAACCCTTTACAAAGCACCTCTCCCATTGCAAGATAAATCAATCTAGTTGGCTAAACCAAATCAATAGATCAGAGAGAAATACAAAGCTATAACAATCATGCATAAAAGAGTTAAGAGAAAACTCAAATAATATTCATGGATAATCTGATCATAAACTAACGATTTATTGGATCCCAACAAACACACTGCAAAAAGTAATTACATCGGATAGAACTCCAAGAACATCATGGAGAACATTGTATTGAAGATCAAATAGAGAGAAGAAGCCATCTAGCTACGAACTATGGACCCTTAGGTCTATGGTAAACTACTTATGCATCATCGGAAAGGTAGCAAGGTTGATGTAGAGCCCCTTCGTGATTGATTTCACCTCCGGCGGAGTACCGAAAAAGGTCCCCGTTTGGGATCTCTCAAGAACAGAGGCTTGCGGCGGTGGAAAATGTATTTCGTGGAGTCCTCAGTTGCTTTCCATATTTTAGAGAATTTATAGAGGCGGAGTTAGGTCACACAGAGCCACGTGCGCCCCACGAGCCACCAGGGCGCGCCCAACCCCCTCGGCGTGCCCTGGTGCCTCGTGGGCCACCGTTCCATCTTCTCGGCCCCTCCCGAAGTGATGCGGAGCATCCTATGGACATCACCATGTCAAGAGTCTGTTCGGCGAGTGACACGGGCGACATCTACTTCACATACACAAAGGTGAATCATCTCCTTTGCACGTGCTCACTTGACCCCTTCGAGGATGGTATACTACTTGACACCCCTCTCGTGTGCATGCATAGGTATTGTCAGAACACTACGGACGACGACGAGGAGTGCAAACGTAAGTGTACAACTACACCATCCGCGAGGGAAGCCTGGAAGCGACGACGGAAGAAGACGGAGCTGTTGAAGCTACAACGGCCGGACATCCATCGCCTGGGCACCACGCAGGAGCTGCCCAACAGACGGCCAAGAGCATCAGCGGCCGAGCATCGGGCGCTTCCCGACAGCCTGGACATCCGGCATCCCTCCCGGAAATCCGGCATCAACAACAGGAGCCAACCGAAGGCCACCGCACTCGGGCCGGACATCCGGCCAACCACCCCGCACATCCGGCGTCTCACGAGAGCCCGGACATCCGGCCCCCCGCCCGGACATCCGACGTCCCCCTGCCTGTGTGCAGTCGATCTGGGCCGAAGCCCATGTACCCATTCGCCCCTTAGACTATATATACTCCCCCTCCACCTACGTTTTAGGGTTAGCAAAGTGATAGCTCATTTGTATGTGAGCTTTGCTCCTACCTACCTCTATTCTTGAGAGATAGAGAGAGACCACCACTCCCATGGAGTTCAGGACCTCCATGTGAGCATGTGAGAAGATCCTACGGGATTCAAGACCCCTCACGGGAAGATCCGTCTAGGATACCATCAAGACCTCCTCTTGGAGATGAACTTTACCTTGTATCTTTCCTTTTGTTGTTCATGTACCTTGTGGATCTTGTGTGTTTGATTGTCTAGTGGATGTGTAATTGGACTTGTTCTTGAGTGTTTCCCCTTGTGATTTCTCCCCGTTCATCCCCGTGTTCATCGTGTTCTTCGTGTTCTTCGAGGGAATCCACTCCAATCGTGAAAGATCGGCCTACACCGGGTTAGCCCCGTATCATATGGTATCATGAGCCACGTTGATCATGAATTTGGAGTCTTCCTCCTTCGTTTCTAGCCTTCTTTTGCTTGATTTCGTCCTAAATTCGAAAATCCCCACCAAAAATAGCCCCCACTTTTTTTTGTGATTTGTTTGTTTGATGATGTTTTGTTGATTTTGATCCATGGATTTGCTTGGTTTCAAGTGGATCTAGCTTTCCCCCATCTTTCTCCCCATTTCCATCCACGAAATCCATCAAATTTTGCCCCTGAAATCATCTATTTCCGCCCCAAATCGAGTTTCCAAGTCCAAATCCCGATCTGGAATCGTCGGGCCGGACATCCGGGCCATAGGCCGGACATCTGGGCCCCAAGCCGGACATTCGGCTCCTGGAGCGCCAAATTTGCGCGGTTCTGGACACTAACCCCCGGAAATCTAGCCTACCCCCCAGATATCCGGCCCCTGGGAATTTTGCCTCCCGTGTTTTACCGTTTTGACCATAACTAATACATCCGGAGTCCGATTTTGACGTTCTTTAGCTCGTTTTGAAGCTATTGACATCCCCCATCCAAAAAAAATACCACCATCACCATTTGACTTCATCAAATTTTTGGAACTTTGGCATTTTTGCCTAGGGCTTCCACCCCATCCTCCGCTATACCACCACCGACTTCCGCAACCTAACCCATTTTGGTCCCCATCACATTTGAGGTTGTTTGAGTTGTGATTCGAGTCTCCTAAGGTGTTTCGGCTACTTAGGAATGATTGCTTCTTCATCAACCACCACCATAACTTCCGTATAGGCATACCCACCATACACTTCCGCCACCCCAACTTAACCCAATTTTGCTTGTGTTGTGAGT
This sequence comes from Thinopyrum elongatum, assembly GCA_011799875.1. Classification (NCBI taxonomy): domain Eukaryota; kingdom Viridiplantae; phylum Streptophyta; class Magnoliopsida; order Poales; family Poaceae; genus Thinopyrum; species Thinopyrum elongatum. The sequence continues at coordinate 370,740,094 of CM022303.1, forward strand.
TGTGTCTCCTAAGGTGTTTCGGCTACTTAGGGACGGCGACTTCAACTCCAACACTGTGTATAGTCCACCACCTTACCCTCCACTTCTGCATTGCGTACTCAATACCCATCATTGCATTTTTGCAATCCCATTGAGCTTCCACAAAACCACCACCACATTCCCGCTGTCGGGGTACGACACCTATGGGATCCCGAGAGACCCCTTTACGATTCGGCGGGGGGAGAGGTATATGCAAAGAGCAGAACCAGTGATCGACGCGTGAGGTTTTTACCCAGGTTCGGGCCGCTGATCAGCGTAAAACCCTGCTCCTGCTTTGTGTTCTTATTGATGTTCTTGAGCCCAGCCTTCAGGAGCGCTCGCAATGAACAGTACGTTCAAAGAGCAGCTACGCATGCAGAATGGGCCAGAAGTTCTCCTCCCCTATAGCAGTTGCCTTGGGCCTCCTTTTATATGCTCAAAGGGGTCTCCACAGTGGCAAAATGTACATACATTGAGGTGTAAAGTAGCTACAGGGTGTCATACCTAACCCCTGACGGATTAGGACAAGCGCATTTAATGCACCGTGAGGTGTCCGTTTAGGTGTCCTCACTTTCTTGGGGATGGAAAAAGGGGCCATCCCATCAGCACCGCTTAAGCTCTCCCCCACTGGCGCGTCGCCACGCATCCAGAGAAGGACCCAGAATGTCAGACACGTTACTGTGCCGAAGCGGTGGCACAGTGGCAGAATCTCGCCAGGCGCCGAATCTTGCCGGGCACCAAGCCTTGCCGGACGCCAAGCCTTGCCGGGCCCCAAAGGCCATCCCGGCAAGGATCTTGCTGAGGAGGCTGGCCTTTGGATTCCAGTCCTGCTTATCTGCTGATCCTTAGATCTCTGACTTGATGATTTCCTTGATGGCTTGAATCGACCTCGAGCTGATCCCGGCAAGCCTTGCCGCAAGGATGGCTACAACTGCCCGTGCACAAGTACGGGGTACTAGTGGCCCAATACTTAGTACACCGACACCCGCTACCACCATTTCGACATTTCACATTTGAGATTTTGAGTTCGCGGTTTTTCCGTTTCCTAAGGTGTTTCAGCTAATTAGGAATGGTTCAACATCGAGAACACCGCCACTCATCATCGCCACGAGGTCGTCATCGTACATACGTACGGTAACCTCAACGACATCATTGTATATTCCCATTGCAATTGCATTGATAACCCCTAGCCCATTTTGTGTCACTCTCCTATCGAGACTAGCCTTTGAGTATTTCCGGCAATGTTACTTGTGCACATTAGTGATCTACACCATCCATTGCATACATACCATATCATATTGGTATCATATCATCCCTTGTGTCACAAGATTGTTCTCGTATATACACAATTGCTATCTTGGTTTGTGCATTTTGCATTGTGGCCATATAAAAAAAAAGATGAATAAGCTTTTAAGCAAAGAAAAAGAGTGAACAAAGAGCTTGTAAGCAAGTGCCATAATATCATACCACATTGCACATAAGATTGTCATATCCAATCATCTTGGATCATCTTGAGAGAAATACCAGGAACCATACATACATAGCATAGTTGGGATAGAAAGTTTATCCATTTTGCATCTTATAGGTTGTGCACAAGTGTCGTATCCGCCTATTGAGCAATCGTGCTAGCGTCTCTCTTGAATTGTGCAACACGAGCATTTTCCGTGTGTGTGTTTCCGTGTGCCACATATTGCTATTGGTCTACTTGTTTCACTTGCGAATTTGTGAATCTCTTTCAACATTATTGACTCTTGCTAACATTTTGCATCAAATTATTTGTGCCACTATCCTCACCGAGCCACTCGATAAGCTTTACTTGATAGGTGTGAGTGAACAAGTCCAGTACCAATTCCACTATTCTTTAATTTCACATTGAGTGAAACAAGATACATCCTCAACTTTGGGAAAAGGTAACTTGGTATTGTTTATCTCATTTCCTACTCACCTCTACTCGAGTCTTGTGATGGATAGGCAAAGCACACCACCTATGGTTTACAGCAACAATGACGAGTTTGGTGCCATGAAAAACAACTTGGACGCCAAGATGGATGCTGAAATGGAGGAGATCAAAGCCCTCATCAAGTCCTACAAGCGGTGTTCCTCATCTTCAAGAAGACGCTCAAGAGCACATGCCTCCGAGCTACCATCTCCGGCAAGATCACATCAGCATCGATACCACCACCGACAAGAACGCGAAGGTCAAGAGCTCAACACCAACAACCGCTCAACGACTTCACCATCTCCCTTGGCATCTTCGCCATGCGACTTCAAGGCATCTTTGCCTACGGACATGCGGCATCTTCGCCCACAAGCACCTCAAGAGAAGCTCCCCAAGCTCAAGTTCGCGACTTCCACGAGCTACTACAACCTCGACAACGACCACAAGATTCCTTTCTATGGGACTCAAGAACCCGAGGAGTATCTCGAGTGGGAACGCTTAATGGATGACTACCTCAAGCTACATCAAGTTCCTCCCAAAGATCAAGTGAAGTGCGCCACAACGAACTTCCACGACTACGCATCGGCATGGTGGCTTCACACACCTTTGGAGAGCTATGACATGAGTTGGCCCAAGACGAAGAGAGCTTTGCGGCGACAGTTCGTGCCTCCAACCTACACGGAACAACTTCAACGCCAATTGGAGAACACCATCCAAGGATCCAAGTCCCTCGACAAGTACTTCCACGAGATGAAGAAAGCCTTGCGACGAGCCGGCGTGGATGACCCCATTTCAATGAAGTTCCACTTCATGATGGGATTACACAACGACATCTCCAAGACTATCTTCCTCGAGAACTACAAGTCCCTCGACGACAACTACATTTGTGCTCTCAAGGCGGAACAAGAACTCATGAAGGCTAAGGCTTCTCCACCCCAAGCACACTTCTCGAAGACCAAGCTCCAAGACGGCGAGCATGAGGCTAGTACCACCACAATGTCCAAGCCCGACAAGCTCCAAGACGATGCTCCCAAGTTCGACTTCACCGCCGTCCCTCTTTGTGGCATTGATGATGCCGAGTCCTCCACGACTCTTTTTCAAGATGGTGCGGCGACAACTACGACTAGAGAGACCATCAAGGACCAAGCTTTCGAGGCGAGCGACATGGTGACGAGCAAGGATGATGCTTCCATCTTAGGAGGCGAGAGTGATGATGTGCCATCTTCGGACTTCATCCACGGCGATGATGATGAAATGATCGAGCATGGGATTTTCCCTTCGGTCATGGAGGAGAGTGATGATGTGCCATCTTCGGCTTTCATCCACAGCAACGGCGATGAGATGGTTGAGTATTTCACCTCGACCACGACGACGTATGACGACTGAAGTGACTTGTGCCACCATATTGAGAGTGAGAGTGACTTCACCATTAGCCCCATATATGATGTGTTGCCCCAATTCCCATGTGAGGAGAGCCACAACCCCCACCACTTGAGTGAGATGAGTGACTCCACCATACGTGAGATTGAGTGCACCTACCTTGAGGGAGTGAGTTGTGGCACCCTAGCTCATAGAACCGGAATGCCAGTGTTCCCAGCCCAGAGATCAATGTCTTCTGGAAACACTCCACATCTTGGCAACAGAAACATAGCTGACTTTTATTGATAATAAAGAGTACAAGCTTACAAGACCCTCGAGGCCAGAGCACAACAAGTGCTATACAGTATGTACATTATTTATCAAACATGATGGGCCTCGGCATAACTTAGCGATACTACAGCGGAAAGCTAAAGCGTAGCGGAATATGGCAGCAACTCCATCCACAGGGACACTGCTGTGGACACATCCTAGGCATTATGACACGAACCTCCAAGACCTGCGTCTTAGTCTTCTCCTGCATCTGGCATGATACGCCAGGTGATTACTTTGAATGTACTCGCAAGCACATGACAACCAAATAATGCAGCAAGTAATATTATGGCAATAAACATGTTGAGTCTTAAATGCTGAGATCACGGTCATCAACTTCCTCATATCCGGGTTGCTTCACAACCCACGGAGTACTCCACCTCACTGAGTACTTCCGCACATAAGACAAGTTCTTTCAAAAGTATCATTATTACGGTTGATCTCCTACAGAGGTCTGGACGGGCTGCCCAATTCCGTGGACACGGCTATTCGAATAGATTTAACACTCTGCAGAGGTTGTACACTTTACCCACACCACGGAACTCATGGCCTCGTACTCCCATTCGGGTGGACCAACGATGTTCCGACGAAACCTGTCTGACCCGTGACTCTTCCATCGTACCACCGGCCATCACACTCCCTTTTGGAGTCAAGGCCTGGGTGGCCCCGTGTCCTCAAGACACCTGCCACCGTCGTGGCCAAACTAACTGTCCTAAACGGGGACGCCGGCAAATAAATCAACTGGGCTCACAGAGTTATCGTCGTCTACCTGATCAGGGTAGAACGCACGCATAACCCTCCCTCTTTGGAGGTACCGGTGAAAGAGCACGCAGCCAGCCCAAGTCAAGGCCGTCCCATACCGGCAAATGTGGCTGCACGTTTTAACCCGGACAGGTGACTCTCGATCAACCAACTAAGTTTCGTTAAACATTCAGCAGGTTATCAACTCATGTGAACTTAGTTGGTCATCTTAGCCATCTATTAATTTACTTGGAATTATTTGGGGTTAAATTTAATATGCAAAATGCATATGAAAATGCAATGCTATGACATGCTTCAAAACATGGTTATCCTGGCTTGCCTTGGTCTGCTGAGTTGTTCAAAAACTCTGGTTCTTCAACTCCAAGGTTTTCACCTTCTGAAAATAATCAAAAACAGCAAAGAAAAATATCAAGCAACACTGTTTAATGTTCCAGAAATTCTGTGAGTAAAATAAAAATGTGAAACTTGGTGGAAAAATAGAGCATTGAGGTGTGGACCCAATGCAAAAAGAATCATTTGAATTGGACCTTTCTATTAAAAGTTATTAACAGTCAAAGGTCTTTGTTAAATCAGTTTTGTTTAAAAATCAAATAAAACAAACGGAGTAACTGGGCCGGCCCACGTCGACAATGCACTAGCCCAAGGCCACTTACCCCTTCGTTTCAAACAAAACAAAGGAGGAAGAGGAGGCCGAGGGGGAGGCGGCACTCCGGCGAGCAGCGCCGGCGATCTGGTCGCCGGGAGGGGCTGGCGATGGGCGGGATGGAGGGAGCTCGGAGAGGCGGTTCGCCTCGTACCCGTGGCGTGGCCGGGGATGCAGCGACAGCGTCGCCCCCTTCTTATTCGGCGGCCGGCACATTCGGGCGTCAGCGAACTCGTCTATTCCGGCGAGGATTGGCCACGGCGATGGGTTGGGGAGCTCCACGGGACCTCACTGAGCTCACTGGTGGTCGTGGTGGAGGCGGAGGTGGATCAGAGAGGGTAGGAGGAAGAGTGGGCGGGCGGCGGAGCTCCGGTCGAGCTCGAGGCCAGGGGCCTCTATGCTTCGATTGGGGCTGCCAGGAGGAGCTTGGGTGGAGGAGGAGAGGGGTGAGGAACTCTGGGAGGCCGGGGAGGGGCTTTTATAGGCGGGGGAGCCGAGCGGCGATCTCTCCCGAACAATGGCGATGCGGGCCATGGCGACGGTGCTCGTACGCCTCGCTGGCTGGACGCGAGCGGCGACGAGACCGGAGAGGGCAGAGGGAGCATTCAATGCGGAGAGGACGAGGCGGGGAGAAGAGGACGCGTCGCACGTACAGTGTGGTCACGGGCCGAACATGGCGGCGGTGACGCGGCGGCCGGCGAGGGCCTCTTCGGCACAGGTGAGGTGACCTGAGGGGCTACGCGGCAGCCAGGGACCTAGTCGGCACGCGTGGACAAGCCATAGTGGCGAGGGAGTAGAGGGACGCGATGGCTCGGGCACAGGTGCTGCGCAGCGCGCGGCGACAGCCATGCCAGGCCCGTGCTCACCACGCCATCTTGCGCTCCACGGCCACGTTGCCCTAGCGACCTTGTCTGGCGTGTGGACAATGGTCCATTCACATCACCTGAGGCTCTGGTTTGGCTTGAAGTGGTCTGTGCTGAGAGGTTTCATCTACAACAGTTTCTAACAGAAACATGGAGGGGCTTCTGGAGCTTAGGAGAAGATGAGGGGGAGCCAATGAGCTTGTCTGGTGTGATTCTGGTTGAATGAACGACAAGCTGACCAAGTTTGAGCTCATTTGGTTGAAGTTTGAGGGTAGCTCATGTTTAATGCACAAAACTGGCCTGAATCTGCAAATGGAAGTACTGATCAAAAGATAATTCTTTGAGAGCTGAAAATTTGTGGAGAGTGCTCATTTGGTGTTGTCTCATTGCTGTAAAAATTTGGTAGCAATTGGACAAACCAAAAATGCACTTCCATCACAATGGCTGGTTCTGGACAGAGAGGAAAATGGATTTTTAAGCAAAATATTTGAACATGACCAAGGAATGTTTTTGAAGATTTGGTGGAGATATGGTCCAAGGGATTTTTAGGAATTAATTGAGAAGTTTAGGAGCATCAAAACTATAGGTGGCTTCACAACCTATGCCAATGCCCTAATTTCCCAATTAAAAGAAAAAAAAGCTTTTGAAAATGATTTGAATGGAAATTTGAGTACTTGAGGTTCCTGGTAGAACATTTGCAAGATGATGAGGCTAGGAACCACTTGGCAAAGATTCAAAAATGACCAAGTCCATGTGAAAGAATTTGAAATCCATTCAAATTCAAATAAAGTCAAGTCAAATTTTGAAAAGAAAAAGTTGGCAAAAATCAGGGTGTCACAAACCTACCCCCCTTAGAATGAATCTCGTCCTCGAGATTCGGTTGCTCAGGGAACAAATAGGAATAGGCAGATCTTAGGAAGTCTTCTCTCTCCCAAGTAGCCTCTTCTTCCGTGTGGTGTTCCCACAGCACCTTATAGAACCTTATTGTCTTGCTTCTCGTGATTCTCTCCATCACATCCAAGATCTTAACTGGCTTTTCCTCGTATGTCAGGTCCTTTGCCAATTCCAATTCACTCATGTCTGCTTGTTTAGCTGGGGGTGCAATGCATTTTCTTAGCTGTGAGATGTGAAACACATCATGCACATCCGACAGTGCTGGTGGCAGCTCTAGCTGGTAAGCAACTCTCCCTTTCCTAGCAGTCACTAGGAAAGGACCAATATATCTCGGGGCTAACTTCCTTCGGGTTCCAAACCTTTTTACTCCCTTCATAGGAGTCACCCTTAGATAAGCATAATCTCCAGGTTCAAAGGTTACTTCCCGATGCTTCGAGTCGTAATAGCTCTTTTCGCGTGATTTGGCTGCTCGCAAGCGCTCTTTTATGTCCTTGACCTGTCTTTGTGCTTCAAGCATCAAGTCTGTCCCAAAGATACGACTGTCTCCTGTCTGAGACCAGTTTAGTGGTGTGCGGCACTTCCGTCCGTACAAAGCCTCGAAAGGCGACATCTTGAGACTGGCTAGGTAGCTGTTGTTGTAGGAGAATTCTGCGTATGGCAGACTATCCTCCCACTTGGGTCCATGAGAAAGTGCACATGACCGAAGCATATCTTCCAATATTTGATTTACTCGCTCGGTCTGTCCATCTATTTGAGGATGATACGTTGTGCTATGCTTCAGCACAGTGCCCAAAGCTTGATGTAGCCGATACCAGAATGCTGAGGTAAAGAGGGAACCTCTATCCGAAGTGATAGTCTTAGGTACCCCATGCAGACTTACGATCCGGGACATATATAGCTGTGCCAGCTGATTGGCCGTGTAAGTGGTCTTCACGGGGATGAAGTGAGCCACTTTTGTAAGTGTGTCCACTATGACCCAGATTGCGTCATTACCTTTTGCGGACTTAGGTAGTCCCACGATAAAATCCATGCATATATATCATCCCATTTCCATTGGGGTACTGGTAACGGTTGCAGCAGTCTGGCTGGTTTTTGGTGTTCTGCCTTTACTTTGTTGCAAACATCGCAACATGTGACATAATATGCAATGTCGTTCTTCATTCCAGGCCACCAAAATGTCTCCTTTAAGTCTTGGTACATCTTAGTACCACCTGGATGAATTGAGTAGGCAGATTCATGTGCTTCCTTAAGTATCTGCTGCCTCAAGTTATTTCGGTCGGGCACACAAATTCGATTCTTGAACCATACGGTTCCTTGTTCATCCTCCCGGAAGGACTTGTCCTTCCCTTTCTGAATCAATCCTTTAATTTCTCGGATTCCTTCATCCGTCTTTTGGGCTTCTTGGATTTCCTCCATCAAGGTTGGCTTAATCTCCAACGTGTTTGGAGTCATAGGACCACATTGTATCAAGTTAAGTTTAGCAAACTCTTCGCGTAAACTTTGGTTCATACCCTCCACTAGAGCATTTACGACAGCTTGCTTCCTGCTCAAGGCGTCTGCAACTACGTTCACCTTGCCTGGATGATAGTTGATACCAACATCATAATCTTTGACATGCTCAAGCCATCTGCGTTGCCTGAGGTTCAGGTCGGGTTGCGTGAAGATATACTTAAGACTCTTGTGGTCTGTATATACCTCACACCTTTGACCAATCAAATAGTGTCTCCAGATTTTCAAGGCATGCACTACTGCGGCTAGCTCCAGGTCATGAGTGGGATAATTTTCCTCATGAGGTCGTAGCTGTCGTGATGCATAAGCCACAACCTTTCCTTCTTGCATAAGTACACATCCAATCCCACGTCTGGACGCATCGCAGTAAATGTCAAAACTCTTATAAATATCAGGGAGGACTAGAACAGGGGTTGTTGTCAGCCTTGTCTTCAATTCCTTGAAGCTGTCCTCACACTCAGTGGTCTAGATAAACTTCTGGTTCTTCTTTAATAGCTCTGTCATAGGCTTGGCTATTTTTGAGAAGCCTTCAATGAAGCGGCAGTAGTATCCCGCCAATCCAAGGAAACTACGGATTTCTGTCACCGTAGCTGGTGTCTTCCAATTTAAGACAGCCGTAACCTTGCCAGGGTCAACGGCTATACCATTTTCCGACAAGATGTGCCCAAGGAATCCCACCTCCTTGATCCAAAATTCGCACTTGCTGAATTTGGCGTATAATTGATGGATTCTCAATCTTTCCAGAAGAGCTCGAAGGTGTTGCTTATGCTCCTCTTCATCCTTAGAGTATATGAGTATATCGTCGATGAACACTACCATGAACTTATCCAGGAAGTCCATGAAAACTTTGTTCATCATGTTCATAAAGTATGCGGGAGCATTTGTCAGCCCGAACGCCATGACTGTGAATTCATACAGTCCATAGCGAGTAGTAAATGCTGTTTTGGGGATATCTTCTTTGCGGATCTTCAATTGCTAATATCCCGTCCGAAGATCAATCTTTGAAAATACCCGGGCTCCACTTAATTGATCAAATAGATCATCAATTCGCGGCAGCGGGTACTTATTCTTGATAGTTACCTCATTGAGCTGTCGATAGTCTACGCACATCCGTAGACCCCCATCTTTCTTCTTCACAAACAGTACTGGTGATCCCCATGGTGAAATGCTGGGACGAATGTATCCCTTCTGAAGCAACTCGTCCAGCTGCTTTTTCAACTCGGCCAGCTCCGGACCTGGCATTCGATAATACTTCTTGTATATGGGGGCTGTGCCAGGAACTATTTCAATGGCAAACTCCAGTTCTCTATCTGGCGGCATTCCTGGTAATTCCTCCGGAAACATGTCCAGAAATTCACATACCACCGGAATCAAGTTCATATCAGTGGCAGTGGTGTGATATGCTGAGCCTTTTCTAGTTATCATTCGACTGGCTAGGAATTGGATCATCTGTCCAGCGGGGTTTACCAACGTTACCGTTCTGGTGGCACAGTTAATGCACACCTGGTGCGGGGTTAACCAATCCATTCCCAGAATTATATCCAATCCTGGGGAATCGATAGCAACCAAGGTGGCTGGAAATTGTACTCCATGAATGGAGATTTCTAGGTCCCTATATACAATATTGGTTCTGAGCATGGAACCGGGGGATTGTATCACCATGATTTTGTCCAAAACCGATGGGGAAAGATTATGCGAGTTGGCAAAACTCCGAGAAATGAACGAATGGGAAGCCCCAGAATCAAACAAAATAAGTGCAGGTATGTCATTAACAGTAAACATACCAAGTACGATGTCGGGGGCTTCGCATACTTCCTCGGCCGAGATGTGATGGACGCATCCGTGATGGACATTGTGGCGTCCAAGGTGGTTAACCTGCGACTTGGGGTCTCTTGGCTGCTTTCCAGCATTGGCAGGACACTGTTTAGCATAGTGCCCGTTCTGTCCGTAGGTGAAGCAAGTATTGTTGCGGCGACAGTCTTCCGCAACAGGCTTCTTGCCGAGGGCTTTAGTCTGGGTGCCGAGCTTGTTGTTGTTACCGTTGTTGTTCAACGCAGGCTTGCTCTCTGTTGGGACAGGTTGCCAACTGCGCAACTTCTGAGCATATGGTTCCTTATTATGCTTCTTTGGCTCGAATTTTCTTTTATGCTCATTGTTTACAAGCTTGTGTTCACGTTCGGCGATGTAGGCCTTGTTCACCAGTGTCTGGAAATCAGCAAAATCCAACATACATAACTGGCACCGGAGGGCATGATTCAGTCCCCCGAGGAAGCGGTCTATCTTCCTTTCCTCCGTATCCACATCGTGAGGTGAGTATCGAGCCAAGTTATTGAACTTGTTCAAGTATTCCGCCACAGTCATACTCCCTTGCGTGAGGGACAGAAATTCCTTCTGCTTGATCTTCATAATTCCCGTGGGGATATGGTATTTGCGGAACAATTCCTTGAATCGCTCCCAAGTGATTTCTTCTCCGGTTGGCCACGTTAGCTTAGTATTATCCCACCAGATTGTGGCGGGACCTTCAAGATAGTGGGTAACAAACGGAACCTTGTCCGCTTCATCGCAGCGGGCAATTTCCAGTTTCTTCTCCATTGTTCTAAGCCAGTCATCTGCCTCAATAGGATCAACGGCCTGGCCAAAGCTAGGCGGTTTGGTCCGCTGAAAATCTGTCAGCTTAGAGTGCACCCCGTTACCATTGTTTCGACCAACCACTGTCTGCATAGTTCTAAGGAACTCCATAAAGTCCTGGTTCCTCTTCTCTTCAAACATCCTCATGATTTGTTCAGTTGTAAGTGCTTGTGGTGGTGGAGGCGGTAAGTCTTCGGGCTCTTGCCCTGCCTGTCTGGCTGAGCGACGGACTGGGGTTCCATCACTGCCTTGACTGCCACTGCCTCTCTTCATCTAAATTTTGTTCCCAAAGCAAATACCGAATCGATGAGCAAGACCCATAAGGGTAAAATATAATTATGTGACACCCAAAAGAAATCATTAAGCAATGGCGAATAACAACATAATTATACAAGACATCCCAACATAATACATGGCAAGCTAGTAGTGGATAACATGATAAACTGCTCAAACGGCAGTTAACAAATGCAACGATGCATGCATAATTACTCCAACTCTAGTCTAGTGGCGTCGATGGCACGGACACTGCTCTTCTGAAGAGTCATCATCAGACCCTGAGTCTGAGTCTGAGTCAGAACTAATGATGTGGGTTACTGGGTCAAAGGAAACACGACGACGCTGACGAGACGTCTCCCCTTCCGCAGAAAAGGAAGCGCGTCGCCTCAGCATCGGTGGAGCAGGAGTGGCGAGGAGCGAGGCCCACTCAGCTGGGGTCTCACGTCGGCTATCAGACGATATGCCTAATGGCCCAGAGGAACTAGAAGGCACGCTAAACATATGTGGGGGTGGAACTGGTGGCGAATACACTGGTGGAACTACAGGATGGGGTGCGGGAGTCACTGCAGCAAGTGCCTCCTGCACACGATTAAGCTCCACAGCCAAGGATATGATCATGCGGTAACTGGCGTGAATATACTGGGATAACACACCAGCGGCACGATCAACCTCCAGATCGGTGGGTGAGAAAATGACTCGCCCTGTCGTAGGGGACAGGGTGGGGTAATGGAAGAAACCTGGGTGTGTCTGCATCTGGACCTCGTGATAGCGCAAGTCGGTGATGGCCTCCATGGTAGCAAACTGGATCGCCAACTCCGGAGTAGAAGCTACTCCACCCTTAGCAGAGCGAGAAGAGCTTCCAATATCCGAGGTCACGGTCAAGTAGGCCACTGCATGGTACTCATCCACTGACTCCGCCAGCTGATCCCGATACACCTGGTACACCGGGTCTTCTCCGTTGGGATACAGCCGAAGCCAGACACAGCGAAGCAGAGCTGAGAAAGAGTGGGGCTCTGGCTCATAGGTGAAATGGAATGGAACCGGTGCCATCTACACTCACCGTGAAAAGAGTTAGTAATATAAGGATGCACGATGCATGATATGTGCAAACAAATGCAACAAGCAATATGCACACTCAAGGTCCTATACTACTCGCAGTTCTAGCTCGTGTTACCTAGGGTGTCCTACAGTCAGCACGGCTCTGATACCAAGCGCTGTGGCACCCTGGCTCATAGAACCGGAATGCCAGTGTTCCTAGCCCAGAGATCAATGTCTTCTGGAACCACTCCACATCTTGGCAACAGAAACATAGCTGACTTTTATTGATAATAAAGAGTACAAGCTTACAAGACCCTCGAGGCCAGAGCACAACAAGTGCTATACAGTATGTACATTATTTATCAAACATGATGGGCCTCGGCATAACTTAGCGATACTACAGTGGAAAGCTAAAGCGTAGCGGAATATGGCAGCAACTCCATCCACAGGGACACTGCTGTGGACACATCCTAGGCATTATGACACGAACCTCCAAGACCTGCGTCTTAGTCTTCTCCTGCATCTGGCATGATACGCCAGGTGAGTACTTTGAATGTACTCGCAAGCACATGACAACCAAATAATGCAGCAAGTAATAGTATGGCAATAAACATGTTGAGTCTTAAATGCTGAGATCACGGTCATCAACTTACTCATATCCGGGTTGCTTCACAACCCACGGAGTACTCCACCTCACTGAGTACTTCCGCACATAAGACAAGTTCTTTCATCAGTATCATTATTACGGTTGATCTCCTACAGAGGTCTGGACGGGCTGCCCAATTCCGTGGACACGGCTATTCGAATAGATTTAACACTCTGCAGAGGTTGTACACTTTACCCACACCACGGAACTCATGGCCTCGTACTCCCATTCGGGTGGACCAACGATGTTCCGACGAAACCTATCTGACCCGTGACTCTTCCATCGTACCACCGGCCATCACACTCCCTTTTGGAGTCAAGGCCTGGGTGGCCCCATGTCCTCAAGACACCTGCCACCGTCGTGGCCAAACTAACTGTCCCAAACGGGGACGCCGGCAAATAACTCAACTGGGCTCACAGAGTTATCATCGTCTACCTGATCAGGGTAGAACGCACACATAACCCTCCCTCTTTGGAGGTACCGGTGAAAGAGCACGCAGCCAGCCCAAGTCAAGGCCATCCCATACCGGCAAATGTGGCTGCACGTTTTAACCCGGACAGGTGACTCTCGATCAACCAAGTTTCGTTAAACATTCAGCAGGTTATCAACTCATGTGAACTTAGTTGGTCATCTTAGCCATCTATTAATTTACTTGGAATTATTTGGGGTTAAATTTAATATGCAAAATGCATATGAAAATGCAATGCAATGACATGCTTCAAAACATGGTTATCCTGGCTTGCCTTGGTCTGCTGAGTTGTTCAAAAACTCTGGTTCTTCAACTCCAAGGTTTTCACCTTCTGAAAATAATAAAAAATAGCAAAGAAAAATAACAAGAAACACTGTTTAATGTTCCAGAAATTCTGTGAGTAAAATAAAAATGTGAAACTTGGTGGAAAAATAGAGCATTGAGGTGTGGACCCAATGCAAAAAGAATCATTTGAATTGGACCTTTCTGTTAAAAGTTATTAACAGTCAAAGGTCTCTGTTAAATCAGTTTTGTTTAAAAATCAAATAAAACAAACGGAGTAACTGGGCCGGCCCACGTCGACAATGCACTGGCCCAAGGCCACTTACCCCTTCGTTTTAAACAAAACAGAGGAGGAAGAGGAGGCCGAGGGGGAGGCGGCACTCCAGCGAGCAGCGCCGGCGATCTGGTCGCTGGGAGGGGCTGGCGATGGGCGGGATGGACGGAGCTCGGAGAGGCGGTTCGCCTCGTACCCGTGGCGTGGCCGGGGATGCAGCGACAGCGTCGCCCCCTTCTTATTCGGCGGCCGGCACTTTCGGGCGTCAGCGAACTCGTCTATTCCGGCGAGGATTGGCCACGGCGATGGGTTGGGGAGCTCCACGGGACCTCACTGAGCTGACTGGTGGTCGTGGTGGAGGCGGAGGTGGATCAGAGAGGGTAGGAGGAAGAGTGGGCGGGCGGCGGAGCTCCGGTCGAGCTCGAGGGCAGGGGCCTCTATGCTTCGATTGGGGCTGCCAGGAGGAGCTTGGGTGGAGGAGGAGAGGGGTGAGGAACTCTGGGAGGCCGGGGAGGGGCTTTTATAGGCGGGGGAGCCGAGCGGCGATCTCTCCCGAACAATGGCGATGCGGGCCATGGCGACGGCGCTCGTACGCCTCGCTGGCTGGACGCGAGCGGCGACGAGACCGGAGAGGGCAGAGGGAGCATTCAATGCGGAGAGGACGAGGCGGGGAGAAGAGGACGCGCCGCACGTACAGTGTGGTCACGGGCCGAACATGGCGGCGGTGACGCGGCGGTCGGCGAGGGCCTCTTCGGCACAGGTGAGGTGACCTGAGGGGCTACGCGGCAGCCAGGGACCTAGTCGGCACGCGTGGACAAGCCATAGTGGCGAGGGAGTAGAGGGACGCGATGGCTCGGGCACGGGTGCTGCGCAGCGCGCGGCGACAGCCATGCCAGGCCCGTGCTCACCACGCCATCTTGCGCTCCACGGCCACGTTGCCCTAGCGACCTTGTCTGGCGTGTCGACCATGGTCCATTCACATCACCTGGGGCTCTGGTTTGGCTTGAAGTGGTCTGTGCTGAGAGGTTTCATCAACAACAGTTTCTGACAGAAACATGGAGGGGCTTCTGGAGCTTAGGAGAAGATGAGGGGAGCCAATGAGCTTGTCTGGTGTGATTCTGGTTGAATGAACGACAAGCTGACCAAGTTTGAGCTCATTTGGTTGAAGTTTGAGGGTAGCTCATGTGAAATGCACAAAACTGGCCCGAATCTGCAAATGGAAGTACTGATCAAAAGATAATTCTTGGAGAGCAGAAAATTTGTGGAGAGTGCTCATTTGGTGTTGTCTCATTGCTGTAAAAATTTGCTAGCAATTGGACAAACCAAAAATGCACTTCCTTCACAATGGCTGGTTCTGGACAGAGAGGAAAATGGATTTTTAAGCAAAATATTTGAACATGACCAAGGAATGTTTTTGAAGATTTGGTGGAGATATGGTCCAAGGGATTTTTAGGAATTAATTGAGAAGTTTAGGAGCATCAAAACTATAGGTTGCTTCACAACCTATGCCAATGCCCTAATTTCCCAATTAAAAGAAAAAAAGCTTTTGAAAATGATTTGAATGGAAATTTGAGTACTTGAGGTTCCTGGCAGAACATTTGCAAGATGATGAGGCTAGGAACCACTTGGCAAAGATTCAAAAATGACCAAGTCCATGTGATAGAATTTGAAATCCATTCAAATTCAAATAAAGTCAAGTCAAATTTTGAAAAGAAAAAGTTGGCAAAAATCAGGGTGTCACATGAGTGAACCACCACATAGAGAGAGTGAGATAGTTTATAAGGCATGTGAGGCCACTTCGATTTCTAACGACTTAACCTCTACCTCTATTGTGTGTTCTCATTTGGTGCTAGGTCCCATATATGATGACGCGCCGATTCGCGACGACTACGTCCTTCCTTTGGACAAGACGATGGCCATGGTGGAATATGATGCACCCCCCACATGGTTCCATCACGATGAAGATGACCACCATTTGGTCTTTGCCACCTCACCTACACCACTTGAGTGGAATGAACAAGGTAACATAGGTGAAGGTGAAGCTCTTGTCCCACTAGTGGACTATCTTGACAATGATTGCTTGCATGATGTTGATCCACCTACTACCATGCTTCATGCTAGTGCGACTTCCTTATGTGATGATTTCTTGCCCATTTATGATGAGTATGATGATTCTCATGTGGAGTCTATTAGTTGTGATGCCATGTTACATAGGATTTCTTGTGACAATTCTTTAGGTCACATCATGTTTGACAATCCGCTTGACTTGTCATATGCTATGCATGAGATCAATAATATGTCCAATTTGCAATCTCTTTGTAGTGACTATGCATATGCCATTAAAATAAACCCAATTTGCACATATGGCATAGATGACAAGCCCATGGTTATTGGCATTTGTTTTTCTTGTGGTGATATTGATATGCTCCCATTGCATCATTTATCTTATATGCCATGCCATGACCACCTAGCTTCAGATATGCATTGTTTTGGTTGTTGCCCATATTCTTCATATGATGTTTCCAGTATTACTCATGAGGAGACCCCCATAGTTTCCACATACATGTTAGGAGATTTTGAGCAATCCCATCCATTGCATGATCCCATTACTTGTGTGCACAATATGCTCCCCATGAATACAAATGATCTTGTTGTGCCTTATACTTGCATTCTCAATTTGTGTCCCCATCGTGTTATACACAATAACTATTCTTTCATGATGGATGACTTGTTCATATACCATGCATCAAATTTCTTTGAGCGATGCTTATCTTGTGCTAACTCACACGTGCACATACACATCATGATGGATGATGTGTACATTTACCACGCACACAATTTCTTTGTTTTGTGTCTCTTTTGTGTAGGTACCCATGAATACTTGTCAACCTCGCAATCCCACGAGTTGACAAAACGAGCTCTAGAGAGCAATGATGACTTGGGATCCCATGGATTGGTTTTCACACCGTTTTCTTTGCACAAAGACTTCGCGCATTTTTTCTACAAGGCCCTCACTTGGTTATGGGTTATTGTCCATTACATATTCTATGCCCATCTCGCCATGTTCACTTTGCATGATATGCTTATTCCTATACCTTTACCATGCATTTGTGACCCATGCTTTGCATTACACATGATGATTGATTCTACTACTTGTATGTGTATTTGCAAGCTTGGTGGAGATATTGCTTGTTATTGCCATGTTCCATTTATGACCCATTCCTATGATGATACTATGATCTTGCTTTGTGTTCGTGCTTGCGATATGTCATGTGCATTGCCTATGCCTATTATTTGCTCACATGACATGATTGCCAAGATTTCCCCTAGTGTGTTGCATCTTCACTCCACTAGTTTGCACGACATGATTGATATGCTTGCTTATGTTGCATCACCCATTATTCATACTTGCTCATTCCATGCGGTTGATGACAACCATTACCATGATTTGTATTGCTTCTTGTCATATATCTCCATATGTTGCATCTCTCATGCTAGATGATTTGCCATGTATTGATAGCAACAATGATTATAGTCTTGCTCATGAGATTGCCCCCATAGCATTCTCGCATATATTTGGAGATTTTGAAATATATCTTGTGAAGCATGCTTGTCTTACCTCTTTGCACCATATACCTAGTGCCATGAATATAGCCATTGTTGCATCATATTATTCATGCACTTGTGCTACTAATGGTTATGTGCAAGAGAAGAGAACCATCATGATGGATGATGTGTTTATCTACCATGCGCATACGTTCTTTGCTTTGTTTTGTGCATGTGTAGGATACTTGGACTTTGTGTCGACTTCCACTTCATGTGAGTTGACCATTCGAGCTCTTGAGAGCGAACCTTATACATTCTACCACGACTAACTTCTACACCGCTTTTGCTTGCGTTTCGGCATTGTGAAGGACGCATAAGGACATGCTTTCAAGGTGATATCCTTCTCTTTTGAGAACCCCCAAACCATGAGCATGAATATTATGGATCATACTACTTGTGTTGCTTTCCCCATGAGACTTATTGTTCATCTCGGACCATTTGATTGCACACATGTTAGAGATCATGCTTCGACTTGTCATTTTCCCCATTCCATGCGTCATGATATATATGCCTTGTGTGTTGCATCTGACTTGTGGATTACTTGCTCCTATCATATGATTGGTTGCAACAATGTCATTTCTTCAAATATGCCATGTCCCATTGCTTATCACATGATTGACTTGATTGCCTCACACATGATGAATAATTGCTCTTTCTATTGTGTTGAGTGCAACACTATATTCACTACACCCCATGCACGTTATGCTTGGATTGTCTTGCACTTGTCCCATGTGTTTAGACATCTCATCTTGTTTGGTGTTGTGAATGATTCCTATGCCTACCATAGACCTTTCATTGAGCACTTTGTGAATGCTTGCTATGATCATGAGGTACATGCTTATTCTCTTGTCACACATATTTGCATCTCTACCTCCCATTTACATGCTTGTCCCCATGATATCTTTGCTTGTGCTCGATTGATATGCTTACATGCCATGTCACAATCCTTTGTCACACCATATTCTATGCTTGATGATGACATTTGTTGGGTACATCACCTCTCAAATGCTTGGTTTTGCACTAATGCTAACCACAATTGTTTTTCCAAGTGTTTGTTGTCCTTACTCCTTTTGAAGGAATCACAAGACGGTGCGACATTGGAGAGTGCCCATTTCGAGCTACTAGATGACGAGTACTTGGTGAACGTCCGCTTCTACACGGTGAAGCCATCTCTTTCCCATGGTGATTTGGTTTTCAATCCGAGGTCGGATCTTTCCCAAGCGGGGGGGGGGGGGAGATGATGCGGAGCACCCTATGGACATCACCATGTCAAGAGTCTGTTCGGCGAGTGACACGTGCGACATCTACTTCACATACACAAAGGTGAATCATCTCCTTTACACGTGCTCACTTGACCCCTTCGAGGATGGTATACTACTTGACACCCCTCTCGTGTGCATGCATAGGTATTGTCGGAACACTACAGACGACGAGGAGGAGTGCGAACACAAGTGTACAACTACACCATCCACGAGGGAAGCCTGGAAGCGACGACGGAAGAAGACGGAGCTGCTGAAGCTACAGTGGCCAGACATCCGGGCCAGAGGCCGGACATCCGGCACCTGGGCACCGCGCAGGAGCTGCCCAACAGACGGCCAAGAGCATCAGCGGCCAGGCATCCGGCGCCTCCCGACAGCCCGGACATCCGGCATCCCTCCCGGAAATCCAGCATCAACAACAGGAGCCAACCGAAGGCCACCCCGCTCGGGCTGGACATCCGGCCAACCGCCCCGGACATCCGGCGTCTCACGAGAGCCCGGACATCCGCCCCCCCACCCGGACATCCGGCCTCCCCCTGCCTGCGTGCAGTCCATCTGGGCCGAAGCCCATATACCCCTTCGCCCCTTAGACTATATATACTCCCCCTCCACCTACGTTTTAGGGTTAGCAAAGTGATAGCTCATTTGTATGTGAGATTTGCTCCTACCTACCTCTACTCTTGAGAGAGAGAGAGACCACCACTCCCATGGAGTTCAGGACCTCCATGTGAGCATGTGAGAAGATCCTACGGGATTTAAGACCGCTCACGGGAAGATCCGTCTAGGATACCATCAAGACCTTCTCATGGAGATGAACTTTACCTTGTATCTTTCCTTTTGTTGTTCATGTACCTTGTGGATCTTGTGTGTTTGATTGTCTAGTGGATGTGTGATTGGACTTGTTCTTGAGTGTTTCCCCTTGTGATTTCTCCCCGTTCATCACTTTGTTCATTGTGTTCTTCGTGTTCTTCAGGGGAATCCACTCCAATCATGAAAGATCGGCCTACACTGGGTTAGCCCCATATCAGGAAGCTTCCAGGGTCTCTTATGTCCCGAAAAAAATCTCCAAAAAGTTTCATGGCATTTGGACTTCGTTTGGTACTGATATTCTAAAAAACCAAAAATAGGCAAAAAACAGCAACTGGCACTGGGCACTAAGTTAATAGGTTAGTCCCCAAAAATGATATATAATTGCTTGTAAGTTTATATAAAACATCCAAGATTGATACTATAATAGCATGGAACAATAAAAAATTATAGATACGTTGGAGATGTATCAAGCATCCCCAAGCTTAATTCTTGCTCGTCTCGAGTAGGTAAATGATGTGGAATGCTACCTATCATATTCATCATATAATCTTTTCTTTTGTGGCATGAACATTTGGACTTGAATGATTCAAAGCAATAGTCTATAGTTTGATATGAAGACTTCAATACTCAAGCATACTAACAAGCAACCATGTATTTCAAAATATCAATGCTAAATAAACTTATCCCTATCCCATTATGCTCAATCATTGAACCATTCATGAAACACACTCAATATTAGCTACACCCGATGCACAAGTGTGACAATAGTGTTCTCTAGTTGGTGCTTTGTAAGAGAAGATGGAGGCTCAAAATAAAAGTACAAATTGCATAAAAGTAAATAGATAGGCCCTTTGCAAAGGGAAGCAGAGATTTGCTGAGGTGCCAGAGCTCAAGGCTTAAATTGAGAGATAAAACTATTTTGAGAGGCATGCTTTTCCTATCAATGAAAATGACATATAATTCCCAATATCTTCCATGCTAGACACATTATAGGCGGTTCCCAAATAGAAAATAAACTTTATTTCCTTTCCACCATTCTTTTACAATCCATGTGTAGCCGTATCCACGGGTGCCTTCCATACCAAGACTTTCCAAGGAATTTATTATTATCATCATGTTAATTTTTTTCATTTTGGGACTAGGCATCCCTATTACCTGCCACACTCTCATGCAATGGCAAGTGAATAAACACTCATCATGAGAATTACCCACCTAGCATGGAAAATATTGGCCACCCCCTGCAGCTACATGAGCGGTATGGGCACACAAAACGTAAAATTATTTTGAAAAATTAGAGTTGGCACATGCAAATTTACTTGGAACGGCATGGAAATACTGCATATAGGTATGTATGGTGGACTCATTTGGCACAACTTTGGATTTAAGGAGTTGGATGCACAAGCAGCATTCTTGTTTAGTACAAATGAAAGCTAGCAAATAGATTGAGAAGCGACCA
Source organism: Thinopyrum elongatum (assembly GCA_011799875.1). Lineage (NCBI taxonomy): Eukaryota > Viridiplantae > Streptophyta > Magnoliopsida > Poales > Poaceae > Thinopyrum > Thinopyrum elongatum. Next base: position 370,761,155 of record CM022303.1, read on the forward strand.
ACCAAAAAAACAAAAACGGTCATAAACATGCATTGAACATAACTAACACTGAATAATGCACCATAAGTAGGATATAACTTCGTTGCATAACTATTGACTTTACGTTCTTGCATAGGGGATCACAAACCTTAACACCAATACTCTTATTAAACCACAATTACTCACTAACATGACTCACATATTATGATCCCCATATCGCAAAACTATTGCAAGGAATCAAACTTATCAAATCCAATGATATTTCTTGAAAGTTTTAGTTATATCCCTCTTGAATATTCATCACTTTCAGACCAAATTCATATCTTGTGCAAATTACCATTGCTATTATCAACTCTCAAAAATATATAGGTGAAGCATGAGAGTGCAAATATTTCTTCAAAATTTATCAACTCTCAAAATAATATAAGTGAAGCATGAGAGTGCATGTATTTTTTTTAAATATAATCTTATCAACTCTCAAAATAATATAAGTGAAGCATGAGAGTGCATGTATTTCTTTAAAATATAATCGCCACCGTGCTCAACAAGATTTAAGTGAAGCACTTAGAGCATTCTAACAAATCGTGATAAACGTGTGGCTCTCTCAAATAGGTGTGTCCAGCAAAGATGATTGTGACAAACTAAAAAGAAAATAAAGCAAAGACTCATATAGTACATGACGCTCCAAGGAAAACTCATGATATGTGACGAATAAAAATATAACTCCAAGTAAAATAACCGATTGTCGGTAGAAGAAAGAGGGATGCCTTCCGGGGCATCCCCAAGCTTAGTTGCTTGGGAGTCGTCTAATACTATCTTGGGGTGCCTCGGGCATCCCCAAGCATAGGCTCTTGTCACTCCTTATTCCTTCATCCATCATGTTCACCCAAAACTTGGAAATTTCATTCACACAAAACTTAACAAAAACTTTGTGAGATCCGTTAGTATAATAAAGCAAATCACCACTTTAAGTACTATTGCAAACCCATTCATATTTTATTACTATCTTATACCTACTGTACTCTAACTTCACCATGTCTTATACCCCCCGATACAATCCATAGATTCATCAAAACAAGCAAACATCGCAACAAAAACAGAATCTATCAAAAACATAACAGTCTGTAGTAATCTGAACATTGACCATACTTCTGTAACTCCAAAAATTATGAAACAATTAGGAAAACATGGGAAATTTGTATATCAATTATGTGTAAAAAAAAATCAGAGCAAAAATCATATTTTTGTGAATTTACAAAATTCCATAAATTGGCTCAAATTTTTCTATTTTTTTTCACAGAATCAAGTCTACTATCATCCAAATCATCCTAAAGGCTTTACTTGGCACAAACACTAATTTAAACATAAAAACACAATCATAATGGTAGCATAATTGTGCACACACAAGAAAACAGAAAAATAAACAAGAAAATTAAGATAACTATTGGGTTGCCTCCCGACTAGCGCTATTGTTTGACGCCCCTAGCTAGGCATAATGCAAAATTTCAAGTATTGTCATCTTTGGTTTCCAACTCCTCAATCACACATCCATTGTTCCTAGGAGTTCCAACATGCATATTTTAATGACCACGCTCCTAGGAACAAAGTCAAGGAATTTATTCTCATATGTAGGTTTCTTTAGCAATTGAACAAAATTGGGGTGAGCACTAATCATTTTAAGCTCTTCGCTCTTTCTGCTAGATGTGGCACCTTTGTTTTTAGGAACATAAGTAAACTTGCAATTGTTACTATGAGGAGTCTTTTCAAGAGTTTTAACGGAAGAAAGCGAAACCCAAATTATTAACAATTTCTTCCAACTTATCAATCCTACCGGGACTTTGTTCCACCCTCTCATTGATTATTGGTTCTTTCTCCTTTAACATCCTAAGATTAATCCCTACCTTTGATCCAAATTGAGTGACATGGTTATGAATCTTCTTATCAAAAATTTCAAAATGCTCTATGGTAGGCATTTTCTTCTCAATAGCATCTAACCTTTGCATAACATGCTCCAAAGTTAAAACTATTTCATTAATAGTGATAGTTGGTGATCCCACTAGATTTCCCATAGCATTGAAAGCATCCATAGGGTGACTACTCAAGAAATTCCCTCTGGTAATAGTATGAAGCACAAATCACCAAGTAGTAATACCCATATAAAAATTGCGAAGAAGAACGATAGTCGACTGCTAACGAGTTGATCTATTATGAGCATTGCAAATCCTATTCCAAGCATCTTTTAAATTCTCTCCCTCCTTTGCTTAAAATTGAGAACTTCATTTTTGGGGGTACACGCAACAAGAGAAGAACTAGCCATAATGATAAAGTGGGCAAGCAAGATAACAAGAAAGCAAGCAAAAAGGCAAACAGAAAATATTTTTGTAATTTTTGTAAAAAAAATAGAAGTGGGGGAGATGAAAACGAGAGGCAAAGGAAAATAAAATAAATGCAAGGACATGAAAGTTTATGCGTAGGTACTTGATAGATGTTGATGATGTCTCCCCGGCAACGGCGCCAGACATTATTCCTGCTACTTGTGAGCTGCGTTGGGTTTTCCCCGAAGAGGAGGGGATGATGCAGTACAGTAGAGATAAGTATTTCACTCAGTTATGAAACCAAGGTTATCAATCCAGTAGGAGAATCACGCAACAACTCGTTAACAACACCTGCACACAAAAAGACAAATCCTTGCACCCAACGGGAACATGGGGTTGTCAATCCCATTGCTGTTAATTGCAAGATTAAATTTTATTGTGATAGATAGATAGATCAAACAAAAATACAATATAAAATAAATAAAGGAAAATTGTAGCAAGGTATTTTTAGGATTTTTAATATATGATAAAGTAGACCCGGGGGCCATAGTTTTCACTCGAGGCTTCTCTCTTGAAAATATCATACAGCGGGTCACAAATTATTGTTGGGCAATTGACAGAAAAGCAAATGATCATGATGATATCCAAGGCAATGATCATGTATATTGTCATCATGTCCGAGACAAGTAGACTAAAACGAGTCTGCATCTACTACTATTACTCCCCACATCGAACGCTATCTGGCATGCATCTAGAGTATGAAGTTCATAAATAACGAGTAACGCCTTAAGCAAGATGACATGATGTAGAGAAAGTAAACTCACACATGAATAAACCCCATATTTTTACCCTTAATAGCAACGATACATACGTGTGATGTCCCCTTCTGTCACTGGAATTGAGCACTGCAAGATCGAACCTATTACAAAGCACCTCTCCCATTGCAAGATAAATCAATCTAGTTGGCCAAACCAAATCAATAGATTAGAGAGAAATACGAAGCTATAACAATCATGCATAAAAGTGTTCAGAGAAAACTCAAATAATGTTCATGGATAATCTGATCATAAACTCACAAGTCATCAGATCCCAACAAAGACACCGCAAAAAGTAATTACATCGGATAGAACTCCAAGAACATCAAGGGGAACATTGTATTGATGGTCAAATAGAGAGAAGAAGCCATCTAGCTACTAACTATGGACCCGTAGGTCTATGGTAAAGTACTCACACATCATCGGAAGGGCAGCAAGGTTGATGTAGAGCCCCTCCATGATGGATTCCCCCTCTGTCTGTCCGGGCCTTCTAGCCAGAAGTACCAAAGAAGTACGACGACAAGTTGAACCCGGCAGAATTCTTGGGCATCTATATGATTGTCGTGCAAGCTGCCAGGGGAAGAGATGAAAAGATCCTTGCCAACTACTTCCCTTTGGTGCTCAAGCCCAATGTGAGGTCTTCGTTGATGAATTTGCCAAAAACTCCATTTCCTCATGGTCAGATCTGTGCAACGAGTTTGTTGGTGCTTTCACCGGAGGCCAAAAGGCCCCTGGATAGCCCAGCAACATGCAAGTGATCCCGCAGAGAGAGGGTGAGAATCTGCGCAAATATATACAGAGATTCAGCCATGTGCACCGTAACATTCCAGATGTACACCCGGCGGCTGTGATTGCCGTGTTTCACACAGACATGCGCTATCAAAAAATGTAGGAAAAGATGAACGTACGGTTGCCGAAGACCATCAATGAGCTCTATATGTTGATGGACAAATGCGCACATGCTGAGGAGGGGAGAAGGCTTCCCAGAGATGATGTCGGCACCAAAGTTGATTTTGAGGACGACGATGCCGCCACCCTAAAAAAGAAAGGCCAGAAGCGCAACAGGAACTGCAAAGGCTAAACAGTCATTTATTGTGGAAGGCTCCGGTAACTCCAACGCTGCTTAGAAACCTAAAACAGAGAGCTCCAGCAAGGAAGCTGGTACATGCGCTGATTGCCAGGAAGCCACGGTGGGCGAGATGACCGGCAAATCTGACGGGCCATACTGCAAGATTCACCGCACCAAGGGCCATGTCCTCCAGGAGTGCCGGTAGGTTGAACAACTTGCCGAAAAGCAGAAAGCTGAATATGAAAAGCGCGACAAGGAGAAGGGCCAGGATGGTGCTGGCTGATCTGGCAAGAAGAGCCGTGGTGGCCGAGGAGGACACCGCAGCAAGGCCAAATAGCAGAAGGAGAAACCTGCTAGAGGCTGTGAGAAAAAACAAGAGAATGATGGAAGTGATGGAGAGGATGATGACAACTCCAGTGACCATGAATTCTAGAAAGCAAGTGAAGTCATGTGCATTGACGGGGGTGCATCTTTGCACTCCTCTCACCGCCAGCTCAAGTAGTGGGCGCGTGAAGTCAATGCAGCAGAACCAGCAATAGGCACCCAGAAGCCACTCAACTGGTCACATGCGCCTATCATTTTTTATGCCGAGGACCATCCTGATCGCACAACTGCGGTCAGATGTTTGCCATTGTTGGTTTCACCGACAATTCGCAACCTCCAGGTCACGAAAATGTTAGTTGACGGTGGGGTTGGCCTAAATTTGATTTCTCCAGAAGTACTCAAGAGGCTGTAGATTCCATACGAAGAGCTCGAGCAGACTGGAACATTCCAAGGAGTTATAGAACAGAGAAGATTGTGTTTGATGTTGTCAAGATTCCCTTCCCATATAATGGAATTCTTGGTCACCCAACTTTGGGTAAGTTTATGGCAGCATCCTATTATGCATAAAACACGTTGAAGAAGCCACAGCCAACGGGTGTCATTTCCATCAATTTAGACAAAAAGGATGCAGTCATATGCGTCGATAAACTTTACAGAGATGCGGTTGCAGCAGAGGCCGCCAAGGCGCCAAATCCCGCCAAGAAGAAGAAAAACAAGAAGTCCGTTAAGAGTAAGACCTTTGACAGGAATTCCGGGAAGCCCACCTCCTCGGAGTGCTGCGCACCTGTTGAACACTTGCCGGAGTGCTCTCCAGAATGAAATCCAAGGCCACTCCACCAGCGAAGAAGAAAGTGTTGGCGAAAGAGGATGGCACTAGTGGTACCTTCACCATAAGTTCCACGCTTGACAGCAAATAGGAAAGCGCGCTCGTTGCCATCCTGTGGGCGAATGTCAATGTGTTTGCATGGCAACCATCTGACATCCCCGGTGTTCCCAGGGAGGTGATTGAGCACCGACTTGTTATTTGTCCCCACGCTCGGCCCGTCAAGCAGAAGGTCAAGAAGCAAGCTTTGGAGCGGCAACAGTTCATTTCCGAGGAAATCAAGAAACTTGAAGCAGCAGGTTTAGCTAGAGGTGTACTATGTCCAACTTGGATGGCAAATCCAGTTGTAGTGCACAAAGCAAATAGAAAGTGGAGACTTTGTATCGACTACACCGATATTAATAAGGCAAGTCTAAAGGATCATTTCCCTTGCCGCGCATTGATCAAATTATAGACCCTACTGCCGGTTGTGATCTACTCTCTTTCCTTCATGCATATTTTGGATACCATCAGATATTCCTTGCCAAAGAGGATGAGGAGAAAACTACATTCATTACTCCATGTGGCACATATTGCTTTGTGTGTACGCCTTTCGGATTAAAGAGTGCTGGTTCAACATTTGCGAGAGAAGTCCAGATTGGTTTTGAGCCCCAGCTGCACAGGAATGTGGAAGCATATATGGACCATATAGTGGTCAAGACCAAGGACAAATCAACCCTCATTCAAGACTTAGAAGAGACATTTGCAAACTTGTGCAAGATCAATTTGAAGCTCAACCCCGAGAAGTGTGTGTTTGGTGTTCCATCCAGCAAACTTCTTGGGTTCTTTGTATCTCGACATGGAATCGAAGCGAATCCCGACAAGATCAAAGCAATTGAGAAGATTCAAGCACCAAAAAGCATCAAGGATGTGCGGCGTCTTACTGGCTGTGCCGCTGCTTTAAGTAGGTTTATTTCAAAGTCTGCTGAGCATGCCTTGCCGCTTTTCAAGAATTAAAAAAGGCAGGTCCAATGAAATGGACTCTAGAAGTGGAGGCCGCACTGTAGGATTTGAAAAGATACCCGTCCTCTGCACAAATACTAGTTGCGCCTAAACCACAAGAACCGTTGCTGCTATATCTTGCAGCAACAAATCAAGTGGTTACCACTGCACTAGTGGCGCAGAGGGAAGCCGATGATGTGGAAGCAGTAGCAAGCCCATCCAGCGACAAGCCGGAACTTCTCTGGCAGGGTCTAATGCTGACAAATTAGAAACGACACAAGCAAATGAAGCTAATCTGCAAGTGGTGCCAAAGAAGAAGATGGTGTAGCGACTAGTGTATTTTGTTAGTTGCCTCTTGCAGGGGGCTAGATCAAGATACACTGGAGTGCAGAAGTTGGTTTTCGGCCTTCTCATGGCTTTGAGAAAGTTGCACCACTACTTCCAAGCACATGAGATTACAGTCGTCACTCGCTTTCTGTTGCGGCACATTTTGAGAAATCTAGATGCAACTGGTAGGATAGTGGAGTTGGCATTGGAGTTGTCGAGCTTTGCACTCAAATTTGAAAGCACTTCAACTATTGAAATCAGAGCCTTGGCGGAGTTCATTGCAGAATGGACGCGAACGCAAGATGTGGAAATTCGAGAATCAGCTCTCCCCGGTAGAGAAACAACTAAAGAATGGATCATGTACTTTGACGGTGCCTTCTCGTTGCAAGGCGCCGGTGCCGGAGTGCTGTTTGTTGCACCCACCGGGGAGCACCTCAAGTATGTGATCCAAATGCACTTTCCTAGGGAGAAAGCAACCAACAACACTGCAGAGTATGAAGGACTCCTTGCCGGTCTTAGGATCATAGTGGAATTAGGAATCAGAAAATTGATCGTCCGTGGAGACTCACAGCTTGTTGTGAAACAAGTGAATAAAGACTATCAGAGCCCGTTGATGGAAGCATATGTGGAAGAAGTGAGGAAATTGGAGGAACCCTTTGACGGATTGCTAACAGAGCACATTCCTCGTGCGGAAAATAGCATTGTTGATCACCTATCAAAATGTGCCGCTCAAAAGCTTCCTATGAAACCTGGAACTTTTGTACTCCATTCGAATCAACCATTAGTCACTCCATCAACACAGGCCAGTAAGAGAAGGAAGTTGAACACCGGCAAGCATTTTCTGGCAGAGCTCCCAGAAGCCACCAGTAAGAATGTTGCCAGGAACAATGACACGACCGTCAGTGAGCAGCGGCTTCACACAGAACCTAAGCTTCTTGTCGTTGAGGCAAGCGCTCCCACGACCGAAGAGATGCATTTAATCCTTGTCGTCAAGCTGCAGGCTCTGGCATAGGCACAACACATAGTAAATTTCCCTCAAACAGGGGAACTTCACGATGAGCAAGAAGAAGCCGAGAAAGTAGCCCGTCAATCAAGTATGTATCAGTTTTTGGATAACATTCTGCACAGAAAAAGACCGAATTGTGTGAAATTGAAGTGCATTTGTCGGGAGAGATGGACTAAAGTTGTTGGCAAAGATACAAGGAGGCATATGTGGCTCTCACATAGGATCAAGAGCACTTGTTGGCAAGGTTTTCTGGCAAGGCTTATAGTGGCGTGCTACTCTCTAGGATGCAACTGAGCTAGTAACTAAGTGTGAAGCATGCCAGTTCCATTCAAAGAACATAGATAAGCCAGCTCAAACTCTTCAAAAAATCCCTCTCTCCTGGCCTTTTTTGGTCTGGGGGCTTGATGTTTTTGGCCCCTTCCCCCGTGCTACCGGGGGCTTTGAGTTCTTGTACGTCGCCATCGACAAGTTCACAACGTGGCCTAAAGTGGAGCTAGTGAGGGAGGTGATAGCACAGTGAGCCGTCAAGTTCTTCAAAGGATTAGTTTGCCGTGGATTCCTAACAGAATCATCAGTGACAACAGCACCCAGTTCACGAGCCTCACCTTCATGCAGCAAACCCAAAACCTTGGAAGCAAAATCTGTTTTGCCTCTGTTGCTCACCCGAGAAACAATGGACAAGCAAAACGGATGAATGCTGAAGTGTTGCGTGGTCTCAAGACAAGAACCTTTGACAGGCTGTGCAAGTGTGGAAGACGTTGGATTGATGAGTTGCGAGCAGTTCTTTGGTCACTCAGGACGACACCAAATCGAGCTACCGGCCAAACACCCTTCTCCCTAGTCTATGGTGTAGAAGCGGTGCTCCCCACGAAACTCATATACGGGTCACCTCGAGTGCTCTCCTACAATGAGGTGGAGCAAGATCAGTTGCGATAAGATGATGTAACACTCCTTGAGGAAGATCATCTTCGGGCAGCTGTGTGAGATGCATCCTACCAGCAAGCTTTGCACCGCTCTCATAGCTGCAAAGTTCATGCCCGAAGCATTGAGGAAGGCGACCTTGTTCTTCGGTGCATTTAGTAAGCCAAGGGATCAAACAAGTTGACGCCAAAGTGGGAAAGCCCTTATCGGGTAGTGTGAGTCACCAGACTTGGCACGGTCTGTCTGGAGGCTGAGGATGGCATTCAAGTGCAGAACTCATGGAATATTGAGCATCTTCGCAAGTTCTACCCATGAGGCGCAGTTGCCAGGCCTTGTCCCCGGCAACCCCTTTTGTGCAAGCTTTGTCGACAAGAATTGTAACCCTTTGTACAAAGCTAGGCACAGGTCCTCTGCATATGTGAACAAAGCTAAGTGTTTCGCAACTCTTTGTACATATTCACTTATGTATAAATACATGTGATGTTGTAATTACACTTTAATTTGTATGAAATGGCTGATGAACCGCCAAGGTTCCCAAACCACTCTTTTCTCTTCTTTCTTTTTCTCAAAGGACAAAAGGGTTCCTCGCGTACAAGTTTCCTGGGGGGAGTGACAATGGGGATACCATTTAATGACATTCAAGTGATCATTTTGTACAACAAGAAAGACAATACAAGGAAAAGCTAAGTTGAAAAACTTTGAAACAATTTCCTTGTTATATTTGCAATTTCCCTTGAATGATTATGTGTTTGTATGAAAAACCTGCACGTGAAGGAACCTTACCGTGATCATTCGTGCTCTTACTTTGTTTCGAAACCGCTCAACAATTTAAGTAGCTGCACTATAAACGTCAAAGGAAAACTTGTCGGCGGCAACACTACCGGCAGGCTGGTAAGGATCTGTTCCTCAAGCGCTCGCGGCAAGTGTATGCACCAGCAAGCTTCTGGTACGTGTAGGGCAGGGTATAAAATAAAATCATACAAAGACAAAGAGAAAAAAGGGAGATAACATACATTCATTCATCAACTCAAGTTATATTACATCACAAAAGCAGTGCAGATGTAACATGAGATCGAATGTATCGTTTACATGACAGCACAGCGGTGGATATAACGACAAGCTTAGTCCTGACAATCGCCTTGGATCCTCGGCACTTGGAGAACCTTGTCGGCAAGAGGAGCAACAATCTTGTCGGCGGCAGTGACATTAGTGTCCCGCGGCAGCTTCTTGAAGATCTCGGAGAGATCAAGGCTGGGATTGCAATGAGCAAGTTTGAGCAGTACCGTGTAGAGGACGTTGTGCGCAAACTGCCAGGATTCATCGACAAATGAGGCAGACCTGTCATCATAATATGTCTTCAGAGCATTGATGAGGCATCAAAAAATGTGGTCAATCTGACACTGGCGGCCTCGTGTTCGTTGACAGTGAAGCTCCAACTCTTCATATCGATAATGGCAAGTTGGGAAGTGAGGTGCTCAGCTATATTGACAAGCCTCTCTGTCCAAAGGGAGTGCACCTTAGGCAGTTGTACGAAATTGTTCTCGGTGTCTTCCCAGAGAGTTTTTTCCGTGGCAAGCTTCTCCGTCAAGAGCCTTTCCTGTTCCTTGGTGGATTCAAGATCTGTTTCCAGGCCAGCAAGTTTGGATTTCAAGTCCACAGCTATATTAATGGCGGTATTCAGATCTTGATCCTTAGACAAAAGCTGCATCTGCAATTCTTCCAGTAAGGGCTGCTTTCTACGCTTCTCCCTTGAGGATCTCGATCTCCTTACTGCTACCGGCAAGCTCCTCTTTTAGTTTGCCCACCTGGATTGAGGTCTTGCTTTGGTGGTGGCAACAACAGCAACTTCGTCAGTAACTTTCTTAAGCTTGGCGGGATTCTCCAAGGCTTGGGTTTTGATGGATTTCTTGTGTTCATCCTCCAGCTCTTGGGTCCGTTGTTTAACGAGCGCTTAAATTTCTTCATCCAGACCGCGGAGAGTGGTAGTAAGGGCTTTTTCCCGTGCGGCAAGATCTTTTTATTTTATGTTGAGCAGTGCCTCGCGCTCTATCAACTTTCCGTCACGGATTACTACCTCTTCTTTGGCAGCAGAAAGCTTTTCCTCTTGCCTCATAAGATTGCAGGCCAGCTCATTATACCACGTGCGCAGTTTGTTTGCTTTCTCCTTCAATTTCTGGTCAATCAAATCCACAGATTTGCACTCTTCTTGGACCCTACTCCACCTTTGACTGTACCTTTCTTGGACACCTTTGAATCCGATGGCCATGATCTTTAGGAAGGCGAGATCTTCAGCATTATCAGTAGCATTAGTGGCTTCGGTAGTTCTTTGGGAAAGAGGGAGTAGGATCCAAGCGAACTTCATTAAAATTTGGTCCTGTAGTGCCAGATGAACTGGGAGCTCCAAACTCATGCTGAGAAGTGACTAGTGCCAAGCTGCTTGATGGGACTTGCAAGGTTGACGCTGCTGGTTGCTTGTCGGGGTTTGGTGTGTCAGTCTTGAAGGGCACTTTCTCCACATCCATCCTGGCGGGGTCAAACGCGTTGTCTAGGGACTTCTCAGGTTCTTTCGGGATTTCTCTGATCTCCTCGACAACTTGCACAATATTTTCTTCAGCGGCAATTTTGGCGGCTTCATCAGCGGCATCCTTTGTAATGTTAGCTACCTCCACAAGGATTTCAACTTCTTCGGGAGAAGTTGGAGCTGTGGATTTAAGTGGAAGCAAGGGCAAAATGAGATTCAAATTACAAGTCAAGTTCAAGAAAACAAACATTCTGTGAGAGGTGTGTAAAGGCAAGAGGATTTCCCGTTGGTACTTGTTGAGGAAGGGCGTCACCTTCCCTGGTAACTTGGGTTACCGGCACACGGTCGTCGACAACTTTGCTTGTCAAAGTGGCTTCCATGAGGACAAGTTCATCGGTGGAGGCCCCTGCCGGAGAAGCACTCTCCGGAGTGATGGTTGACGGGAAGCCATAGTGAGATTTGCCCCTTGGCATTCTTCCTCTTGGTGGACCTCTTCCATCTGTTTATCAATCTCAGACGGAGGAAATTCAGTGCTGGCGCTAGTGGGCTGAATCTATACCACGTTCTCACGCAGGGGGCTGGGCTGCGGGCTAGTGACAGTGGTTTCAGCCATTGCAACCCCCTGCCCAACACTTGTCATGGGGTCTTGTTCCATTGCAGACTTGGCCCGCTTCATCCGGTGCATGAGTGGTTCTTGATCTCTACCAAAACAGAAGAAATCAAGTCTAACTGGCAACCAGATGAAACCATGACTTGATGAAGACAAAAAATTTCACTTACTCTTCTTCTTGAGACTCGATGATGGAAGAGAGATCGTATCTCGTCAGCGAAGGCGATTCTCTAGCCCTCTTGAGTGCCGAAGGAGATGAACTTGCTTGCTGAGAAGACCCAATTTCCCCGGCAACCCCTTGCTAGGAAAGTGGAGGCTAAGTTCAAGGACACCGAGTGGATTGCCAGTGTACTTTCTCTTGGTGGCCAGTCTTGGTGGTCGTCTTCTTCACCGTGGGACCAGCTCCTGGTGAAGAAGTGAATGATGACTCTTGACTGGCTGCCTTTTGAGGATAGTGTTTCCTTTTTGGAGCTCGAGGGCTTTCCTCCTCTTCAGGCTCTCCGGCAGCCTTGGTTCTGGCAACTTCAGATCCAGAAGCCTCGCCCCCGTCATGCTCTTCTTTTTTCTCCTCGGAAATTTCTTCCTCGTGATGTTCTTCATCGTCATCTTCAGCTTCCGTGGTGCCAGAACTGCCTCCCACATTAATTCTCATGGCCTCTGCGGCCTTCCTGGCTATATACGCCATTTCTTTATCTTTGGTGGCCCAGATGAGATTCATTTCTTTCTGCCCGACAAGGTACTGGCCTTTGGTTTTAACCCTTCGGACCCATGTCACACTGCTGGAGAGCGATTTGTCTTTGCTGCAGGGAACGAAGAAGTGGCGGAACAGATCTACGTTGGGGGCAACTCTGACAAAATCCTCGCACAGATGGCGAAGACTGCCATGCATGTCATTGCATTGGGGGTAAAATCTAACAGTCTGAACCCAAAACTGGACATCATTGCACTTAAAAAGTCTAGAAATGGAGGAACTAGACCACAGTAGAAGTAAGCGCAGAAGAACAGATACGAATCCAATGGAATCTTGTCACCTTCAGGAATGACCACTTGGGCCTTGTGGTCTTTGGTATCCCTTCCCCACATATAGGTGTATCTCTCGATCAGAGTGTTGGCATCCATGGCAGATGGCGAGAAAATTGCATTCTCCCTCCGCCGCTTCTCCAATTCCTCCAACTCCTTATTTTTCTTCTCTGCCTTGGAGTCGAGCGGTTTGATGGGTTCTTCCCCTTCACGTCGGTCTCCATTGGCGCGATCAGGGCTCAAGGAGGAAGAAAGGGGTCGAGTTGAGATGCAAATCGGCGGTGGTGGCAGTGGAAGCAGTTCTAGCGAGAGGAAGAAGATGAAGCAGGGGAAAGCAGGAGTAAATGAGCGGCGCCTCCTCATGGTCTACTTTTTATGGGGAAGGCACAAGGGGGCTAGCTCTTCACTGTTTACCTCAGCAGCGCTTTTATAGGCGCACTACCACAGAATAACTGCAACAGTTCATGTTCCCATGACCGCATTTAATGCATGGCATGGACATGCGTCAAAAAAACCATCATGACTAAAATTACAGCATTAGTTTTCTGCCGCATGTCTATGCATCATTTGGGCCTAGCCCAACAACGCTTGGCAAGTGACACGTGGGACATCTACGGACATCACAAGGCCTGATGATGCGGAGCATCCTACGGACATCACCATGTTAAGAGTCCGTTTGGCAAGTGACACGTGGGACATCTACTTCACATACACAAAGCTGAATCATCTCCTTTACACGTGTTCACTTCACCCCATCAAGGATGGTATACTACTTGACACTCCTCTCGTGTGCATGCATAGGTATTATCGGAGCACCATGGATGACGAGGAGGAGTGCAAGCGCAAGTGTCACATTCTTCTTGAGCATGGATATTGTGAATCATACTTCATGTGTTGCTTGCACCATGACACATTGCACTTATGTTAGAGATATTGCTTTCCCTCCTGATTACCACATTGCCATGCCTCATGATATATATGCCTTGTGTGTTGCATCAAACTTGTTGATTACTTGTACCTATCATATGCTTGATTCCAACAATGTCCTTATTTCACATATGCCATGCACCTATGATTGTCACATACTTGACTTGATTGCCTCACACATGATGACCAATTGCTCATTATATTGTGTTGAGTGCCACACTATTTTCACTACACCATGTGAACATTATGCTTGTGTCTTGCACTTTGGACTTCCACATGTGTTTAGACATCTCATCTTATTTGGTGTTGTGAATGGTTCATATGCATACCATAGACCATTTGTTGAGCGCTTTGTGCATGCTTGCTATGATCTTGAGGTAGATGCTTGTTCACTTGTCACACATATTAGCATATCTACCTCCCATTTGCATGCTTGTTTCTATGATGCCCTTGATTGTTCTAAATTTATGTGCTCAGAAGACATGTCACAATCCTTTGTCACACCCTATGATATGCTTGATGACGACACTTGTTGGGTGAATCACCTCTTGAATGCTTGGTTTTGCACTAACGCTAACCACATTCGTTTTTCCAAGTGTTTGTTGTCCTTGCTCCTTTTGAACAAATCACAATACAGAGCGACATTGGAGAGTGCCCATTTTGAGCGTCATGATGATGAGTGCTTGGTGATCATCTACTCCCACACGGCGACGACATCTCTTTCCCATGGTGATTTGATTTTTGATCCGAGGACAGATCTTTCCCAAGGGGGAGGGGATGATGCGGAGCATCCTATGGAAATCACCATCTCAAGAGTCCATTTGGAAAGTGACACGTGGGACATCTACTTCACATACACAAAGGTGAATCATCTCCTTTACATGTGTTCACTCGACCCCTTCGAGGATGGTATACTACTTGACACTCCTCTCGTGTGCATGCATAGGTATTATCGGAGCAGCATGGATGACGAGGTGGAGTGCAAGCACAAGTGTACGCCTACACCATCTGCGAGGGAAGCTTGGAAGCGATGATGGAAGAAGACGGGGCAACGGACAAAACAGTGCAAAATTTGCACTACCGAACTGTTCGGTCGCCCAACCGGACTGTCCGGTGCATCCAGAGAGCTGTTTTGGTCTATGCAGAAATTGCACTACCAGACAGTCCGGTCCCCCAAGCGGACAGTTCTGTAGTACAATTTCTGGACGCCCAAAAGTTTCTACTTCCATCGGACTGACTGGTCCCCCGTACAGGACTGTCCGGTAGTGCATCTGCTGGCAGGATTTGGGCAAGGCCCATGTAACTTTACCCTTTCACCCTCACTAACCCCTTCCTTGCCTTGGACCTATATATATCCCTCCTTCTCCTCCATTTGAGGGTTAGCTAACATTAGAATTATACATTGGAGCTTAGCTCATGTACCTCCCCTTATGGGATTCCTCCTAGGAGAAGATCCATGTGTGGATGCAAGACCTCTTCGGAGAAGATCCCCCAAGTGGATATCAAGACCCTGATCTAGGGAAGGATCCCCATCATAGGATCATCAAGACCCCATCTCCTTTGGATTTGGGATAAACTTTACCTTGTGCTATTTTCCCTTTGTTGTTCATGTACCTTTTGGATCCATGTGTTTGTTAGTCTAGCCACCTCCAATTCGTGAACATCGGGTCAAATCAAGGCACTTTGGCCCGTGCCCTACAACATCATGGTATCATGAGCCACGTTGACATGAATTTGGAGCCCTACCACCCCCCCGCCCAATGTTCTAGCCTAATTTTGCTTATTTTTGTCCAATTTCGAAAATCCAAAAGAGCCATAACATTTTTTTGTGATTTGTTGTTCCTAGTGCATTTTGTTGATTTTGATCCGTGGATCTAGTGTTTGGCAAGTGGATCTACCTCCCTTGGCGTTTTCTTTTTCCCCCATCAATTTCGAGCTTGAAAGCATCAATTTCCGCCCAAAAATTTCAAGTTCGTGCCTTCCCAACCTTCACCGGACTATTCGGACCTCCATATCGGACTGCCCGCTCACATCAGGAGCAAATCGCTGATGGACCGGACTGTCCGCTCTCCCTTACCAGAATATCTGCTTGATTCGGAAGGGTTTTGGATGAGGACCGGATTGTCAGCTCCGTAGGACCAGACTGCCCGCTAGTTCAAAAACTGCTTTGACTGATTACTTGTTTCAGCCATATCTCCCACTCCCGAACTCCGATTTGAGTGTTCTTTGGCTCGTTTGGAAGCTATCCACGGGGACGAGCTGATCATCTTGGTTTTAGCATCATTTGAATCCATAAAATTTTGCTCATTTTGACATCTTTGCATAGGCCCTCCTTCAAACTTCTGCACCACCACCCAAAACTTCCACAACCTAATACATTTTGGTTCCCATTGCATTTGTGCTTGTTTGAGTTGTGAGTTGGGTCTCCTAAGGTGTTTTTACTACTGTGGGATGATTACATATTCATCAACCACCAGCAACTTGTATCAGTTTGTCATCTACATCAACCATCGACCTTCCGCATCGACGATGACCATCCATCCTTTGAGAACATCTTCAACTCGAAGCAAGCCGGTTACCCCAACTTCGTGAAAGGTTAAGTGTGACGAAGGTATCCATTCTTTTATAAACATTTCCTTCCTTGCCATTACATCTTGATATCCCCACCATCATTGCGAATACCTTCATACCTATTGAGAGTAGCATTCCGAGTATTCTCGGGCTTCACGAAAACTTGCGCACCATAGTGATACGATATCATATTGTAGCATCTTTGGATATAACATATAGTGCAATTGCTTGCTCCCGTGCATATCTTGTGATACTTGTCTCATGTTTTTTATTGAGGCGCAATAAGCATCGTGGAAAGGAAGAGAAGAGCAAAAAAAGACAAAACCAAAAGCTTTTTAGCAAGAAAGATTAAAATCTTATAAGCAAAAGAGTGTTGAGCATGAAAAGAGATACTTGTTGAAGAGGATACATGGAATAGGAAACATTTTGCTTGCATGCATATAGGTTGGTACCAAGTGGTGAATCGTGCCCAAGTGTGCAATCAAGCTAGTGCTCTCCTAGTGTTTGTGCAACACGAGCTTAGTCTTCGTTAGGAAACTTTGTATTGCTCATCCCTATAGTTGCACAAGCCCCATTATCCCACCGTGTGTGTTTCTTCATTGTGCTCCTCTATATTTGTGATCACTTGCTTTGCATTTTGAGTCCTTTGGATTGATTTAAACATTTACAATATCTTGAATTTCAATTTGCATGATTTTGTGCCACTTATCCTAACCAACCCACTCGATAAGCTTTTCTTTGTAGGTGTGAGTGAACAAGTTCCGTACCAATTCCACTATTTTTTCATTTCACATTGGGTGAAATGGAACACATCCTCAACTTTGGGAAAACGTAGCTTGGTATTGTTTATCTCATTTCCTACTCACCTTTGCTCGAGTCTTGTGATGGATAGGCAAAGCACATCTACTTCGGTCTACAACAACAACGACAAGTTAGATGCCACGAAAAACTTCATCAATGCCAAGATAGAAGCTCAAATGAAGGAGCTCAAAGCCCTCATCAAGACTGCCAAGAGGTCTCCCTCTTCTTCGAGAAGACGCTCAACTGCACATGCTTCTGAGATACCATCTCCGACAAGGTCACATCAGCATCAACACCATCATCGACAAGAATGTGAAGGTCAAGAGCTCAACACCAACCACCGCTCGACGACTTCACAATCAACATTGGCATCTTCACAAAGTGAGTTCAAGGCATCTTCGCCTTTGGACATGCAACATCTTCGCCGATAGGCAACTCAAGATTATGCTCAAGAGAAGCTCCCCAAGCTCAAGTCCGCGACTTCCACGAGCTACTACGACCTCGACACCGACCACAAGATTCCTTTCTATGGGACTCAAGACCCTGAGGAGTATCTCGAGTGGAAGCAGAACATGGACACCTACCTCAAGCTACTTCAAGTCCCTCCCGAAGATCAGGTGAAGTGCACCACAAGTAACTTCCATGACTACACGTTAACATGGTGGCTTCACACACCTTCGAACACTACTGCAGGATGCTACTAATGTGACACTACGATCAGAGACCCTTCGACGAAACTGTATGCGATGCAATAATCGCAAACGGTGATGTAAAAAAACTGTCAAAAAAGATGCAAAACATTTGCGATGAAGGATACATCAAACAGGGTTAAGAATTTAGTTGCGTGTGCGATGCGGGGCATACGGTTTAGTTCAATAAACTATTTGCGATGAGGTAGAACAAAAGAAATGGGCAGCCAGATGAAGGCGTGTGCGATATACGGCATACGGTTCACTCGGATAAATTGTTTGTGATGAGGCGGAACAAAAGAAATGGGCAGCCAGATCAAGGTGTGTGTGATAGTGGGCAAACAGTTCACTCGGATGAACTGTTTGCGTTGAGCCAAGATAACAGAAACGGTTCAATTTAACAAGATGTGTGTGATACGTGGCAAACAGGTCTATAATAAAAAATGTGTGCAAAGACCGATAATAACACAGACGATTGCTGCTAATAAGACGTGTGTGTTGTGCGTTGGGATTGCATACAAAACAACAACATATATATATACACACTTATAAGGACATGGTTGCATAACCAAATTAAACATCCAATTATATAGGTGGCTACTACACACATGGCATTTGCACACACCAAAGTAAACTATTACATGCATAATTACATAGGTGGCTACTACACACATGACATTTCCACACACCAAAGTCAACTATATATTACATGCATAATTAACTAGGATAAACGATCATCTAATCATCATCTACTTCTTGTGACGCTTGCCACTACTGCTCTGCTTGTGGCTCGATCCGGCCTCGTCAATTTCAGTAACGAGGCACTTCCTCATGTCAACGATCTGCCTGCGCATCTCGTAGCATGTATACATGCTCTTGGCCGCGAACCTGAGCAGAGGTTCATCCAATTGCCCCATCCAGGCCCCGTGCCAGGATACAGGACGTGTTCTGTTGGCATCCTGCTTCATCTTTTCGTAGTATGGGTCGATGATGGCCGAGGCAAGTTCAACCAGGGAGTCCTTCTTCGTGTTGCCCCAAACCCTGTAGTGCTCATGGATTTTGACAAGGTGTTGTGGGCCAAGCCCGTAACCCTTAGCGCTTTTACATCGTCGGTGGTTTCCACCGTAGCGAACTTGTAGTCGGTGCTGTTGACAAACCTGGCGAAACAGTCGCAAGGCTCTGTGGCCATGCAGTAGTGGTAGATGAGGACATGATGGCGCACGCACAACTGGGTGACGGAAACCTTCTGATCTATGTTGGGACGACCGCCGGTGTACTGGAGGTTGATGCCGACCACCTTCTACTTGTCTCAAGCAAGCAACTGCTCAACGGTGTTGATGTAGTCGTCCACCACGGCCGGGTCAATGGTGTACACCACCAAGAGATCCGTCTCCCTCGTGTCGGTCTCCACTTTATGCTCGCCGAACTCCATTGGAGCGCCGCTAGACATCCCCTCTCTATGTGTCGTGGTGGGTGTGCTTGTTGTGTTGTCGGGCACGATCGAAAGGTTGAAAAGACTAAGGTTATAATGTCCGCGGGAATTAAAGGGGAAGCCGGATGGCCTGGAATATCGGCACGCCCGGATGGCAGTTCTAATTTGCAGCGCGTAACTCCATCGTGCCGCACATAACTGTATCGTGGCGACGCGCGTGGCGCAACCGCATGCAAATGGGCCCCCGACCTAATCATGCGCAGGCCCAACCACTGGCAGAGCGCGCGCGGAGGGACATGAGCAGAGCGCTCTGCGGTTGCCTCAACCCCGAGCAACCATATATATGCATATAGTAGTTGAACACGCAAGGAAAAGCTATCCACAAGCCGAGCGCATGGAGGTATGTGAGCAAAGCACGCCGACGTACACGAGTAGAGTGCGCCGCGGCGCCTAACGGTGAGCACAATGCGTCGAGGGACGCGAGCAGCGGCTGACACAGTGATACATGACAAATAAGACGAACTATGCGAGCGCCTGCGGAGACATCAAGCACGAATCATATTAGAGTTGCGTGTGCGATACGTGGCATACAGTTGATCCATATGAGCTGTTTGTGATGGAATACGCCGTGTGTGTTGTGGGCAAACGGATGCTGGTATATAACCGTTTGCGATTGATGAATTCATCACCGATGGGTTACCTAGTGTGGTCCGTGTGCGATGTGATATGCTCTGTCTGCAGAACATCAATGCTCTGTGTACAGAAGAACAACATATATATATACTTGTAACAGGACATGATTGCAAGACCAAATTAAACATCCAATTACATTATATAACAAATACCATAAATATTGCAAGGCTCAAATTCCAGCATTACAAGGCCCAAATTCAAAGATTACAAGGTTCAAACTATTCAGACACATAAAATTCAACTTCTTCAAAATCTTTTTCATGCATTATTTCTGCAAAAGGATCAGCCACCGAGAAGTTATATAGCAGCTCGATACAGTGACTTCTGAATAATCTGTCATATGAAGTTACAAACTGAAATTCAGCTTGTGAAGAGCCTTTTCCATTCAGCTGTAGATGCCTGCGCTCTTTAGCAATCCATTCACTTCTGCGCAGTAAATATAGGGCAAACCTCATTAATTTCTAGTGTGGTGCCTCGGTACTTGTTAAAAGTAATTTCTATGAGATGAATATCAAGGCATTCAATGGGATTGTTATATTCCCCAACATTTTCAACTTTTGGGCCTGCTAGTATCTGCAAACAAAGATAACATATTAGTGCATAGCTGCAGATTTGAACACTTCGGGCCTCTTTGATTTGTAGGATTTCTAAAATACACGAAAAGAGTGAAATGCCACATTCAATCTTTCATGATAAACTTTTATCACGAAAGCATGTCGAGCGAAGGAATAAAACGCGTACAACACTAGCATCTCAAAAAATATATGTATTGAAATCCTCCAAATTTCCTATAGAAATCATTCTACATTTGTCATTGTAATCATGGGTAAAAGTAACAAAAAATTGAGCTCCGTTGTGGTTAACAATTAATAGGAAAGGAGCATCACTTAGATGTATAGCTTCTCTGTGCAAGGAAAGCATCTAAGGAATCTAACAACTTCATCCAGATCAGGGCCGACAGATTGTAGTGCCAAGATTTTCACTATGCGCAGAGGCAGGGTCAACATATAGATCAACAACAATTAGATAAAATGTGTTGTCCGATAAAGTATAAGAAGGAGAAGAAGAAGACTATTGTACCTGAACGAATAATGATCCACTAACAAGTTCGTTGAATTAAGCACATGAATAGTCCAACACTGTCAATTTCGGTGCGTGAATGACCCTGATTCTTGCTGGACCTAATTTATCATGTACATACAATCTCTCGAGGAAAGGCACATTCTCAATGACAATATCGTGAAACACCTCAACTGACAGCCTTGGGCGGCGCTAGCAATGCACATAAATCGCACGGACATTCATCGAAGTGATGTGGAGGCTACTGAACCCATCCATCACATGAAGACGAAGGTACTCAAGCGATGTATAGCCGATGAGCAGGCGCTCCAAATCCTCCTTCAAGATGTGGACGGCAATGAGCTTTAGGTGCTTATGTTTAGGGAGATGAAGAGCACGCGGGGCATCGATCCGGGGGAAAATGTACTGCCTGAATGTAGCGCAGCGCAACGTGGGCGCGAGGCGGAACATGGACGGCTGTAGTGAGCAAGGATGTCTAGCATGAAGGCTGAGCTCCTCGAGCTGATCCAGGGCTGGGGATAGGAACCAGTAGTGCAACCTGGGTTCGGTCTTGTTGTGGGAACTGAGCCTGCCGATAGCAAGGCGTCTGACCGGCCTAGGGTGCGTGGCGAGGACGTGGGACAATGCGTCCAGGTGTTGCTGCTCCCCACTGTAGAACTCGTGGTCAACAATGAGGTCCAGGGGGTGTAGTGCCAGAGGGGGCGCCGCCGCTGCGAGAGGACAGTGGTCCGCATGCCATATTTGATGGGGAGGTGGGATATGATGGTTACCAACATCTCATCGGGGAGGCTACTGATGAAGTCCATGTTCGTCGGAGGCACTTATGGTTCTGGCTCGACCCGCCCCCGCTTGTTGGCC
Organism: Thinopyrum elongatum; assembly: GCA_011799875.1. Taxonomy (NCBI): domain Eukaryota; kingdom Viridiplantae; phylum Streptophyta; class Magnoliopsida; order Poales; family Poaceae; genus Thinopyrum; species Thinopyrum elongatum. The sequence continues at coordinate 370,782,917 of CM022303.1, forward strand.
GGCTCGTCCTCCATCTCGCAGCAGGCGGGGATCCTCGGCGACGGTGATTGTAGATGAGAACGAAGGACTGTTCTACGTACACTACTAGGGATAAGCCTAGAAGTAGCACGGGTATTTGGTGTATCAGTAGCACGGGTATCTGCGCTACTGATACGGTGCTACAGCTAACATGTAGCAGTAGCGCGGGTTAGCCCACGCTACTGCTATACATGTGTAGCAGTAGCAAGCTTTGGAGCGACGCGCTACTGCTAATAGCTGCAGCGCTTTTAATTAAGTTGCGCTACTGGTAAAGGCGCGCAGCTGCTAACTTTATTCCCCTCGCTACTACTAGTTTTATTAGTTTCTGTTTTTTTCTGCATATTTGTTTTGTATTTGAACAGGCTTTATACAATAATCTTTAGCATATCATACACATACAAATGTAATCATAGCATCTACATACAAATAGTCTCATCAAATCATGTCATCATCATAATCATCAGCCAACACAAAGTGGTCTCTCGTCATCATCTCGAAAATAGCGATACAAGTCTCGAATACTTGCAACTACATCGTCATCCATCTAAACAATGATATACGCGAGAAGAGCTATCACTATGAGTGAGAGCAGAACTATGTAGTACATGAGGCGGCGGTTATGAGTCCTCTCTCGCGCTAGCGTGAACCTCAAGTAACTAGCTTCTGCTTCTTGTCCGCTTTTGAAGCCTTTATGGCTGGCGCCCGAGACCCCCTCCACTTGCGCCTGACACTCAGGCCACTCGTCGTACACTCCCGGAACCTTCCGTTTGTACAGGACATAGCACTGCTTCTTCGCCATCAAGAATCTAGGTACCTGTTAGAGATGCATCTTCATCAAGAGAATGTACAATCATATGCAACAAACTATATTTGAGCAATACGAAAAAGAAAGGGTTAGCAACTAGATGCAACATATAGTAAACATATAAATAATCAATGCAGTTTCATCATACGCAAACTAATTAACTAGAGGTACGTACGTCATCATACCCAAACTAACAAAGTAGCGTTACGCAAGTTCGCCAGGGACCGTGGACATCACAAAGTTTCATCGCTACAGAAACTATACAAGTTCAACCGACACATATCATCATCATCGGCATCGTAAATCACTAGAAGTTCCATCCTTCCATATCATCGAGGATGCACCCTAGCTTCTTGAACGGCGTGAGGTCCTGACATTGCATGCCTATGCGAGTTTGGACGTCAGCTCATGATATAGGGCCGTGGTGGAACATCCCCTTCTCTTCGATGACTTCTTTCATGATGATCGTCGCAATGTCCCTCTGGATGCGAAATAAGTCATCTCTAAGTTTATAATCCGCTTCTCCATGAGATTCTACCCACTTGCGGATATGATCATCATTTCTGCTTGTCATGCGAAGCTTTTGATGATCCCTTCTGAACTCCATCATGAGATGGAGGAGGTAGAATCCATCATTCTTGCTTGGTTTTGGGACATGGATGCAGCAGAAGTTAGTTTTATGCGAGAAACCCGGCTTCTTGTTCCTTTGTTTCATGATCTGCAGGTAGCCACCCCTCAAGCTGAAGCCTTGGAGAGCATCATCTAGAATATTCATTATGTGGGTGTAGTCCTTCTTCTCGTAGTTTCTGGTAGGGTCAAAATACACGGCGTGGGAGACTCGCGGGTAAAGAATGATAAGGACGGCGCGACCGTTGTTGCGGGGAAGAAACACCTCAAATTATTCTCCATATGAGCAAGAAGGAATGATTGAAATGTATGAAAGGGTTGTCCGGCAATTACTTACTTTGGACGATAAGGCAGGAGGACAATTTCCTACTCCTTATTCTGTACCATGAAGTTTTCGAGGTACTCCCTAGCAGTTTTACGCTCAAAGTCGCCGAGACTCAAGAAGGACTCATGCATGTAGTGTGGATCCACCACACATATTTGTGATACTTCTTCTCTCTTCATGACGGAGCTCATATGTAGCGCAAAAAGGCGGACAATTGTACAATCGAGTCGCCTTGTCAGAAACATCTCGAAGATATGCTCAAACCGCAGGAAGAACACCTCCGCGGGCCATGTGTCGACGTAGCACTTCCCCTCAGGCACACGAGCCGCGTATGTCGGATATCCTGGATCCTTCGAGGCTAGTAGGCTTTTCTTAGTCAACAACACATGGTCGTGCAGTGTCCTAAGATCCCCTGATATTGCCTCCAGCAGCTTCGGCGGTAGCATCGGCTCGCCCGTGACATGGAACCTGGCCGCACCTTTGACGGGTACACGCTCTTTAAAATCCGCCGTCTGGCTGCTATGTTCTCTAGCTTGTTTGTAGGCAGCAGAGCCTCTCTTCCCCAGCCTCTTCCTCTCCTTTTTCTTGGGCTGACCTTCCAGACCCTTCCTTAACCCCTGCCCCAGTGTTGTCGGGCTAATCACTGTACGACCCTCGGCTAGTTGAGCCTGTGTTGAGGCGGCATCTTCAAGCGTGTCCTGTGAGGATTGCATGAAGAGAGACTTCTTGCAATCCCTGCTAGGACGTTCCTGCCAGGGCAGATCATCCATATCCTCATCAGCATGTTGATAGCCTGAGTCGTCATATGGCTGACTCATCATATCTAAGTCACCGTCATAGGCGCCTGTATTGAGGAACCGAAGAGGGTCCTCATCCATCTCATCATCCATTCTTTGTTCTACGGGGGCGATTACATCAGCCACTATTGGACCCCCTTCATCACGTCATCCGCCGCTCTCACCCGGCAATATAGGCGCTAGGAATTGCATAGGCGGGGTGATGGTGTTCATACCTGCTGGTTGATGTGTGGTTATTGGTGTGCTCTCGGCTGGCTCCAGACGAAGAAGATTCTTCGGCCATAGCAGCACCCAACCCTTGCAGTTTCCAAGCCGTGGAGGGGTCTCGTCGTCCTCTCCCCCTAGCCATACTGGAGGAGGCAAATCCTCGTGCCCCAATTTCACACTCGACATGGTAACCCTGAAGTGCCCACCGGGCATCGGCTGGCCGTGGAACATGAGTTCCAAGGGCTTCGTTATCACCGCCTTTCCCACATCCACCTTCTGGCCTTTGATCAAGTAGAGTACGGTGCACGGGGTTTCGTCGGCCTGCAAACACATGTCTGTGGCATAAAACATCCGAAAGGTAACGAAAATGAAATATTCTAGATATATGTTGGTGCGACATGTAATTACCGTGAGGGTGTCGAGCTCAGTCAAAGACGAAGGCCCACCTAGCACGCCAGAGACTGACGACGGGCTGCTATGAGCGGGTGCGGGTGTGGGAGCAGGCACGGTTGCGTGTGCAGGTGATGGTGCGGTGGTGTTGTTCACCGAGTTGCTCCCGACGAAACTAGGCATGGGGAAATCATCTACCGTCTTGTCTGGATTTTCCTTCGTCCAGTTGATGATAGCCGGGATCAATTTAGTAGCGAAATCATTTCTGCAGGCATCTACAGCTACAGCGACTGCCTGCTGTAGCAACTCATTTTTCTCCTCGGCTGCTTTTTTCGCGTGCTCGGCTGCTTTTTTCTCGAACGCAAGCTTCACCTTCTTGTCGATGTCCGCCTAACTAAACTTCTTTTTCTGCTTCTTGGCCTTTGGGCCCTCGTTGTAAAAGACCTTCCACATGGCACCGTCTCCTGCACCGTGCACACGTCCATATTGCGGCTGCTAGTCCAAAGGGAGTCCCTTAAGTTCGTTCGAGGCCTGGTTGAGAGGGGTGTCCCACTTGGGCCTCATCGACAAAGACTGGCTTTTGGCTTCAAGATGGTGTTGCTTCTCCTACAAAAGGAACGCGAACCATTTACGAATGTGTAGTCGACTTGATCAGAAGCTAAATGTAAGGTGGTAAAAGAATAATTACCAATATTCTAATCAATTTCCTCGTGATCGGGTCCATGTAAAAAACCTTCTTTTCCTTTTCCCACTTGTAGCGGGCCCTGATGAAGGCACGCTCCAAGGGTTTGGTGAACTTCGCGAAGAGGTATGGGAGACCCGCAGCTTCATGTTCCGTGTCCTCCTTATCCCATATGGGCCTTTTGCGAAGGTAGCCACGGCTTCCGAGGCATTGGTTCCCCGTGTTCCTTTGCTGAAGGCTCTTGAATTTCGCAACCTTAGCCTTGGCTGCCTCGGTAGTGCAAGTGTCCTTGAACTTTTGGAACTCCTCTTCCGTAAGTGTCGGATTTTCCTCCAGAATCTTGGACAGGGGTTCCTCAGCCTTAATAGCTCGTTTCACCCTCCCTTTCCAGGAGGCCAAATCATTGCTGAACATGCCCATGGCGTGATTATTAATCTATTTCATCTTCGGATCATCCCACGGTTGTTCTATGCTATCATCCCAATCGGGGAACTTGAATCTCTTGTGCAACGTCGTCAGGAGCAACTGCCTCAAATGTTCTTTACTCCTTAAGTCATCGTCGTTGATGCTCACGCATTCCCGTAGGATGCATCCTACTTGGTTCCCATAGCACTTGCGAGGTTCTTCCGGCTCTAATGGCTCAAACTTGCCAGGGGCCATCATTGTGATCACCAGTCGTCCGATGCCGAGTTTGTTAGGTTTTTGTATCGTCTACTTCTTCTGCTTCTTCTTTTCGGTAGCAGCTTCGGCGCCGGTACCTTCCCCACCGCTACCTTCCCCACCGGTCTCGGCGCCGCCATCGGTGCCGGCGCCGTCGGTGTCGATGTTGGCGTCAGTACCATCATCGAGGCCATCCTGCAAACCTTGACTGTGCTTAGCAGACAAAAAGTCGAGGTACTGTTGTTCACCCTCATAATCCATCTCGTCTGCATCCTGGTCAAGAGGCCCGATTTCTTCGTTATTCAACATGTTTCCTATGATTAAGTCTCCTCATTTAATTCTAAAACTATAATAAAATGAGAACTGACATAAAAAAGGCCTATGGTTTGCCAGAATGTCGTTTCATTCTCATCGCAGCAATTCCCGGCACTCGATATGCCTACTTTCTAGCACAAGTCATGCCAAAATTCACGGGAAATTTCGGCATGACCTTTGCTAAAAAGTGGACATATCGAGCGCCTGAAATTCACTGGGACAGATATGAATCAACATTCTGGCGAAACATAGGCCACTCGGATCATTTACCCTGCACATAACCATCATTTTCCAAATATCACATGTCCACTTCAAATATGTCCAAATCACATGTCCAAATCACATGTCCACATATCATATAGGGTTCATATAGCAACAATAGCTTTAACTAAAAAAATCAAATAGCAACAATTCTTTTTTTCTTTAAATACCAATAAAAATTCCTTGAATAAAATTTGATACCTAGCTAAACACCAAATTAACCTACTAGTTTGATACCTAGCTAAATTCATAACTAAATTTGATACCTAGGGTTCATAACTAAATTTGATAAATTCATCACCACAAAATTCATAACTAGGGTTCATACCTAGCTAAATTCATAACTAAATTTGATACCTAGCTAGGGTTCATAACTAAATTCATCACCGCAAAAAAATAACTACCTACTGCCCTAACTAAATAGATAACCTAATTAACCTACTGCCCTAACTAAATAGATAACCTAATTAACCTACTGCCCTAACTAAAACCTAAGTAAATTAACCAAAGAACCCTAGCTAGAACTCTAATGGCAGAGAGAGAGGAGCAGTGGGGGGCTTACAGAGGGTGCAGGGCGAGGAGGCAGGCCCGACGACGGCTGAGGTTGGGAGGGGAGGAAGCAGAGGAGGGAGGCGTGGCGCGTCGGGGTTGGGGCCGTGGCCGGGCGACGGCGACGGAGGCGTGTGGCATCGTGGTCGGGGCCAGGGCCAAGGGAGGAGGCGCGCGGCATTGTGGTCGGGGCCGGGCGATGGCGAGGGAGGCATGCGACGTCGGGGTCGGCGCTCGGGCTTCGGTGAGGGCGAGGGCAGGGCGACGAGGGGGAGAAGAGAGTGGGGGAATTGGGGGAGGAAGGAGAGGCGGGAAGCCCGTGGGGGGGGGGTTAAGTCAACATAGCAGTAGCGCGTTTCCACAAAACGCGCTATAGCTAAGGTAGCTATAGCGCGTTTTATCAAACAGCGCTACTGCTATCACCAGTAGTTATAGTGCGTTTTACCAAACAGCACTACTGCTATCTAACGTAGCTATAGCGCTTTTCCAGAAAGGCGCTACTGCTATCACCAGTAGCTATAGCAGATTTCCTATTTGTTTCTTCTATTTTCTTTTCCTCTATTTTCTTTTCCTTTTCTTTTCTTCTTTTTCTTTTCTTTTCCTTTTTTTCTGAGAGCAGGAATGAAGGGAAGGTGATACAATGTATATAACTAAGGCGATATATATTGCATCATTTGACGGTTAAGTATGTATACAAAATAGGAACATATATATATATATATTACATCATTTGACCCATGCATAACGGTTAAGTGTGTACAAAAAATAGGAACATATATATTACATCATTTGACTGATAACGGTTTCTCAGCTTCGACATTTTCGTTTTTGAGTGAGCTTCTTTCCCTTCTTGTTCATTGACGAATAATTGAGTCCCTCATTGTAACTTTTCCTTTTCCATGGAGTACTATCTTTCCTAGGTAATGTAGTATTGATTCTTCTTTTGACGTATACTTCATCGTCATCATCATCTTCCCTCATTGGGTTGCCGTACTGGTCGTAGTCTTCCTCGTTGGCGACTCCATCCATTCCAATGATGTTCCTTTTGCCTCTCCTCATGACAACATGGCTCGGGTTGCTCTGGTCGATTATGAAGAAGCATTGTGTCACGTGCTTAGCATGTACCCATGGCTCTTTTGTGCGATGGCGTTCATGGTAGCGCTCTTGGCGTCGGGTATAGTCATGGTAGTGAAATACCGGTTTTCTCTTTCGACATTCTTAGCCCATCTGACACGGAACATCATCGCGTTGTGCAGTCCAGAGTAGTCAAGCTCCTAGATCTCCTCGACCCTTCCGTAAAATCTCTCAGTTGCACCGTTGTCGCTGCCGGTCATGCATTCCATCGTCACCGCCGAGTTCTGAAAATCACTATTCATATCTTTGGCCTCCGTGTAGAATGTGTATCCGTTGATATCGTATGCCTGATAGGTGACGAAGTTGGGCGAGGGGCCATGTGCTATGGCTTATATGAGCAATCCGTCCTTAGAGCCCTCTTCCGGGGGATTAGCAAGAATATGCTCTTTGAACCAATGTAGGAAAGTGGAGTTGTGCTCTCTAGTAACTTCGGCGTCCGTCCTGCATACCCCCGGTCATGATACTTCTTTGCGATAGTTTCTTTGTGCAGTGTCACGAAAGGATCTAACTGGTCTAGGTGTTGTAGCACTACCAAGTTTGCTCTGTCAAAGTCGTTGTGTCGATCTGAGTAGGCCACATGCTGTTCCCTGCAACCGTTGGAGTGATCTTCTCCTTCGAGCCTCCCAACATGCTTCTTAACGGGCAAACCAATACTAGGCGGCCGGTCTGCGCCATATAGAAAATTCTCGCAGAAAGAGATGCACTCTTGTGTTAGATAGCCGTGGACGATGTTTCCATCCGTACGGGAAATGTTACGAACGAATCCTTTGATGATCCCATTCATCCTCTCAAACGGCATCATGTAGTGCAGTAATGACGGCCCCAGGTCTATCATGTCGTCCACAATATGGACACACAGATGCACCATGACGTCAAAGAACGCGGGCGGGAAGTACATCTCAAGCTCATTTAGTATCACAACAATCTCTTCCTGTAGCCTTCGGAGCTGCTTCACACTGATCAACTTTCGAGAGATGGCGTCGAAAAAGTTGCAATGACCAATAAGCGTGTCACGGATGTGCTTGTCCATTATCCCTCTAAGCGCAACAGGTAGTATCTGCATCATCATCACACGACAGTCATGGGACTTCATCCCGCTAAACCTTTTCTTCTTCATGTCTAGAAATCTGCTTATCTTCCCACAGTAACCGGAACTAACTTTGATTCTGGTAAGGCACTTGAAGAATTGATCGATCTCAGCCGGACTTAAGGTGAAGCAAGAAGGGGGGCAATAATCCTCTTCCTTTAATTTTTTGCCCTTCTTCTCCCGCACCTCTGTCTCTGTCTCTGTCTCCTCTGACTTTTTACGGGGTGGCATGTGCAGATCTTCCCTGATTTTCAAATCTTGCAAGTCTTTTCTTGCCTTCAGCCCATCCTTGGTCTTTTCTGGCATGTTCATTAGTGTCGCAAGCAAGCTCTCAAGGACATTCTTACAGATATGCATTTGATCAAGGCAGTGAGGTGTGTCGAGTTTGTGCCAGTACTCCAAGTCCCAGAAAACAGACCTCATCTTCCATACCTTCAGTAGCGGCTCGGACGGCTTTTTCATCGTCTTTCCCGGTGCGGGGCACTCTTCCCAGTTTTTCAATAGCTCATTGATTTTGGCGCCGCTCCGCTTATGTGGAGGTCCTCGATGCTCAGCCTCACCATTGAATAGATCTCCACGGTTTCTCCACGGGTCGTCCTTCTCGAGCCATCTTCGATGCCCCATGTACACGATTTTCCCAGACCCGCCATCTTTCGTTGACGTTAGCTGCTGAGACGTCGTATCATCCATGCACCGTGTTCATCCGCAATATCCATGGCACACCTGGCCTGTGACATATCCGTAACCGAGATAGTCATGCACCGTCGTGATCAGCGCGGCTCTCATATAGAACTACTCGCCTTTGCTAGTGTCCCATGTCTTGACCGGTGTTTTCCATAACGTGTCTAACTCCTCTTGAAGTAGCCCTAGATACAGATTAATATTATTTCCCGGTTGTTTCAGCCCTTGAATCAGCATGCTCATGTGTATGTACTTTGACTTCATGCCAACCCAGGGGGGATATTGTACATCCATACAAACACGGGCCATGTGCTATGGTTGGTGTTCTGGTTGCCAAACGAATTCATGCCATCGGTACACGCGCCGAGCACGATGTTACTGGCGTCACATGCGAAATACTGATATTCGCCGTTGAACGCTCTCCATTGGCTTCCATCCACGAGGTGTCTCAGCTTGATCATCTCCCTCGTCGAGCTTTGTCCTCTCCGCGTGCCAACGCATGAGCTTTGCTTCCTTGGGATCTACAAAATAACGTTGAAGACAGGGAGTGATCGGTAAGTACCATACAACTTTCTAGGGAGATTTCTTCCCGGCCTTCTTGTATCGAGAAGCATTGCACACCGGACAGCTAGTTTTTTCCGCGTGCTCCTTCCGATAAATTATGCAATCGTTGATGCATGCATGGTATCTGACGTGCAGCAGATCAAGAGGGCACATGATCTTCTTGGCCTCATCCACACTAGTAGGACATAGATTCCCCGCGGAAAGAACATCCTTTAGGCACTACTGGAATCAGGATGTTTGCCGTCAGCCAGCTGACGGCAAAGAATGTCTTTGCCATCAGCTTACAGAAAACTGACGGCAAAGAAAGAGCTGACAGCAAAGATCATGTTCGCCGTTAGCCATCTCTTTGCCGTCTGCTAGCAGACGACATAGAAGCTTTGCCATCTGCTAGCAGACAGCAAAGAGGGAGGGTGGCCCACTAACGAGAACCACCTAACAACCACTTTCTTTGCCGTTTGCTAGCGGACGGCAAAGCTTCTTTGCCGTCCGGCAAAGAGAATAGCCAACCTAACGGTCGTTTCCCCCCGGTCCCACCCCACTAGCTACGTTCTTTGCCGTCTGCTAGCAGACGGCAAAGAAATTAAACCTAACTAAAAAACGGTCGCGGCCCCGCGCCCCACCCCACTCTCTCCCCTCTCTCTCTCCCTCACCTCACCCGCGCCGCCCCCGTGCCCGCCGCCCCCGCCGCCGACCCCCATCACCCCCGACCCCCGACCCCCCCCCACCCCCGCCCCCGACGCCCCCGACCCCACCCGCCACCAAGACCCCCCGCCGCCCCCGACCCCCACCTACCCCGGCGCCCCCACCACCCACCGCCCCCGACCCCCCCCGCCCCGGCGCCCCGCCGCTCAGGCCGCCCGCCCCGGTGCCACGCCGCTTAGGCCGCCGACCGCCCCGGCGCCCGTCGGCGTTCCGCCCCCCGCCGCTCGGCGCCGCTCCGCCCCCGGTGAGGTTTCTTCCCTTTTTTTCTTTCTTTTTTTTCTCCTGTTTTTTGATTTAGGTTTTAGTTAGTTAGTTAGTTAGTTTTTTTAGGTTAATTAGTTATTCTTTACCCTACTGTACTAGGTTAATTAGTTAGTTATTTTTCTAGGTTAATTACTTAGTTTAGTTAGTCGTAGTTATTAGTTAGTAGTGGTGTTTTACCCTACTTTACTAGTCAAAAAAAGGAGATTTAGGTTAATTAAATTTTAGTTGATTTAGGTTAGTAGATTTTAGTTGATTTTAGGTTTAATAATTTTAGTTGATTTAGGTTAATAGTTTTAGTTGATTTAGATTATTGTTTGATTTAGGTTGATTTTTGAGGAAGAGGAGGGAGAGGTAGGACGCGCGAGACGGGAAGGGCAGAGAAGGAGAAGTGTGAAGATAGGAGAGTGGAGATGAAATAGCGAAGTGGAACATGCCCCAGTCGTCGCGGAAGGTCGCAAATACGAGGCTCCAGTGCTGACGAGACGAGGGGAAAAGGAGTCGAGGGTCTAGGGGTCGAGGATCGAGGTGTCGAGGGTCGAGGATCGAGGGGAAAAAGAGTCGAGGGTCTGGGTCGAGGATCGAGGTGTTGAGGGGTCGAGGGTCGAGGGGAAAAGGCGTCGAGGGGTCAAGGATCGAGGGGAAAAGGAGTCGAGGGTCTAGGGGTCGAGGATCGAGGTGTCGAGGGGTCGAGGGGTCGAGGATAGAGGTGTCGAGTGGTCGAGGGGAAAAGGGGAAAAGGGGTCGAGGGTCGCCGCCCCGACCCCCTGACCCCGACACCCCGACCACGACACGACCACCCGACCCCGCCTCGACACCCTGACACTGCGACCCCGACACAGCACCCCGACCACGGACACAGCCCCCGACACGACCCACCGACAACCCCACCCCTGACACGACACCCCGAGACCCCGACACGACACCCCCGACCCCGACACAGCACCCCAACCCCGACACGACACCCCCAACACCCCGACCACCGACACCTCCCGAAAAAGGTGCTCTTGGGCCTTCCCAGAGGCCGACGGGGTCATATATTTGTGAATTATGAGTTAGGTCAGGTATTCAATTATTATTATGTACATATATAAATATTATTAATTAGTTCATGTTATTAGGTATTCAATTTTTTATTATGTTCATGATGATGATACACACTTAAATATTTTATTATGTTTATGTTGTACTAATTTCGTTTACTTTTTGTCATTGCAGGTGTTGACAGATGGTGGGCGCGGGTCGAGAGCGCTCCGAGCCTCCTTCCTCGGCGCGTGCTGGGCGGGGTGCTATTATTCCACCGCAGCACCTTCAGAGAGCGCTGGTAGACAGCATGCAGACACCGGCGGGCGCTTCTTCTTCAGCCGGGAGAGGTCAGGGGAAGACGAAGAGGGCTGCTAGAGGTGAACGTGGCGGCGGGAGAGGTAGGAAGGTTCTTGTGCCTTCCTCGCTGCCACCCCCAGCTGATTCTCCGGACCACCGGAGTGCTCCGTCTCAGGTGGACCCGTCTTGGACTCCGATCCACGAGCCTCGGGTCGCCGAGCCTTCGTCCGACGAGACTCGGGTCCCGGAGTCTTCGTCCCAGGAGACTCCGGTCCTAGAGTCTTCGTCCCACGTGACTCCGGAGGCTAGTGGCCATGCTGATGGTGGCGAGGACACCTTTTCTGACGATAGCTATAGCGAGGGTGAGCTGGTTGAGGGGGGCAAGAAGGTCTACCAGCGTGGTGGTACAAAGCTCTCGTCCGTGCCGCCGACCCGCGATCAGAGGTGGTTGATTAAGCCTAACGGGGAGAAGTAAGTGCATTTACTCTTTTTTAACCTTTTGCCTTCATGTTTCTTCAAATTAATATCTAATGTGTTGGCCTTGTCATACTGCAGGGGTTGGAAACACGCCCCTGGTGTCCGTAGGCCCAACTAGGTCCTTGGTGTGCTTTGCCAGCACCACTTCCCGGGGTGGGTCACGTTGCCCGGTGAGGGTGAGGCTCCACAGCTAGCAATGAGCTGGGAGCTGTACGTGGCTGCCCCGGCCCCGCCGGAGGAGAGGGTCG